>CM041782.1:51149281-51840625 GCA_023374045.1 Limonium bicolor
GTAATGATGTTATAAGGTTGTTAAGGAATGTTAGGTGAGTTTTTAATGACATAAGTGGTTAAAAGTTGTATTAAAAATGTGAGAGTAAACAAGTTAAAAATGTTAAGTTATGTATCTAAGTTAACAGGGAGAAGTTTATAAGCATTAGACATTATAACAAATGCTACCCCGATGTTAATAAAATACATGTAATGTTTCAGTTGTTCGAGAATTGCTCGAGGAACATGAGTGACGTGGTAAAGTGGACTCCGGTGACAGGTATGGTTTTCTTGCAACCTGTGTCCTACCGGATTACACCGGCTTGTAGCCAATGGTTTTTTTTCTGTATGTTTGCCACGTTGTAAGATAAAACATGTAATGAGTTTACAGTAATTCATTTATGTGGCGTGTTCAACTCCGATACCATTTAACCTCGGAAGTGTTAACCTTAGTTAACTGAGTCTAGGATCACATGAGAGTTCGGTATTCGGATTAAACGACCCGAACCATGGGACGTTCTAAACCACGGCTATGCGTGTGTTAATTGTGTGATAGTGTATGTGAATGTAGGGATCTCCCTTGTTGTTTAACCCAGTTGTAATACTGTATGGTGTGTAGTTGTGACAAACTCCACAGTAGGGTTCTAACTAATATCTTAAAGTAAGTATGTACTAACAGTGGTGAGGAATCCGGTTTGGCCGGTCGCGCGTTGTTTGGGAGAGGGTATCCTTCTTAGCCTTACCCTTCTCTTTGTTATGGTTGTTTCCCTCACGGGTTATGATCTCCCATAGCTCACTCCAAAGCTTAGCTATTCTGACTTATGATCGGTTTAGGGGGAACATGTTTTGTGTGATGTGTTCGGGCCTCCAAACCCGAACCATCTTAACTTAGTTACTCGTCCGACTATTAGGACGGTAATGAGTGTTGTTGTTATTGTATAACGAGCTTACATGAGGGTGACATCATTCTCTAGGCTCACCAGTGATTTAACTATGTTTGGGTCGGTTCCTAAGAGGACCGTTCCCGTTATGTTATGTGATGTTATTGTAAGCAATTCCTATTGCGATGTTATATCATATGCACGTCGATACGTGAAGTGTTGTTAAGTTTAGTATGTAAGGAATGATATATATTGTGAGATATGAAGTGTGTGGATCATGGATATGAATCCCAGTTTGAGAAAGAGGCGTTTAAGGATAACCCGATTTAAGGGTAAGTGTCGTCTATTAAGGAAGTAGCTCCATTAGAGGAGGATCACTCTAGTGATAATGAATACCATGAGTGAATTATTAAGTAAGGATATATTATCCGTTTGTTGAGCCCGTTGAGGCGAAATGATTATGCGTTGTTTGTTTACAGTTGCATGCATGATTTAAGTGTAATTAATCGCATGCTAAGACGACAATTAGTTGTGCGTGGCCCGGTAGCATGTGGGCTGCGGGATTACCATACCAGCAAAGGTGCTGAGCCCCTTGGGGGCCACCCTTTCTCTTCTTTTCCTATTTCAGGTACAAAGAGCTGGAGCCGTTCGAGAGTAGGACGGGGTAGTCGTTGTACATGGGTAATCATTAAGTGTATATATACAGTAGGTAGTAAGACCGAAATTGTTGTCGGCATCAATTTATAAATACTCGGTATAGTTGAAAGGTGTATGTTGTTGTTGTTGTTAATGGAAAGGGATAATACTGTGTAGTTGCTCGGGAATTTAGCCCATCAGACCGGTACAATGTATATGGATTAGCCTTGTTAGCCTCATGGGTGGCTAACGGCGTGTAACACCAACGAGTTAAGTAATGTGATGAGGTTTGTATTTCCGCTGCAGTTTATTGTAAATGTGTTAATGTTGGATGGGGTGTTACAAAAAAGTGGTATCAGAGCAAGTATCGCTCTGATGACTGAATTACCGAGCTTAGGAAGTACCGAGTTAGGATTTAAGTACTTTGGGTTAAGGGTTGAGTGATAGCGTGAGAGATACGCTAGTTAGGTATTACCAGTGAATACTGGAAACCTACTATATCCTTCCCGCCTTCCACAATCCCTGTTTTATAACTTGGGAAACAACGCCAGAGAGATGAAAGTCCTCTCCTACTCGGGAATACCCGATCTGGCTGTTATTGAATACCTTTAGGGTACGGAGAACCGTCATACGGTAGATCCCGAAAATTGGGAATCCCGAGA
This sequence comes from Limonium bicolor, assembly GCA_023374045.1. NCBI lineage: Eukaryota > Viridiplantae > Streptophyta > Magnoliopsida > Caryophyllales > Plumbaginaceae > Limonium > Limonium bicolor. The sequence goes on from CM041782.1 coordinate 51,151,439, forward strand.
CGGTCTCCACCAACAATGTTAACCGCATTTAATAGCGAAGAATGAAGGATCTCGTGTATAGGAGAATAGAATTTCCGGCAACCTGGGTCGACATGCCGAGTAGTCAAGAATAACCAGCTTGCAACGCACCAACCGTGCAACAGGCAAGAAGTGGATTAGTGAAACCCGAGACGAGTGTCTACGGGACCACAGTTGACAAATAATACACCAACGGTATACCAACCGACAAGGGAACTACAACGTAGTGCCCAAATACGTGGAACGGGCTATAAAGAGGATACAATACTAAGTAAAAGGGGTCTCCCAGAGTAGGAAACACCCTAGTTAATGATTATCATGTGAAGACAGTGAGAAGTCACCTAGAGAAGTTATTATCAAGACAGTAAGATCAGTAAGGGCCAACAAGGCCACTGAGGACAGTGCGGATAAAAACAATACCACAACCGGTATGTGTTAAACCGATAGCCAGTTAGCATGGCGCACTTGCCATAGCAAGTGCTGCTATAACAGGGCTGTTCGGGAAATTATAACTAATACAAAGCACTTGGTAAAGTACCATAAAGTTAAATGTGATCGTCATAACAGGGGAAGGGCCTGTTAGCTTAACCTCTATAATTGTAAGTACACCAGTCAGCAAGAAGCTAGACTGGTTAAGGTAAGAAGATGTTGTGGAACCATGAGAATTTTTCTTTCAACCCAGATTTATTCAAACCTTTTCTTTTCAAAACCAAATTTTCTTTCAAACCAACACTTCTTTCTAACCTTCTTTTAAACCAAAACCCGTAAAACCAAGGGCAGTTGATAAGAATTCAACAATGGATAAACTTTCCCTCGATTAAGTTCGGGAAGCATGGAATGATATTGTCACGGACAATATAAGGGAGTTGACAACAGAATACTTCACCTAGGCGTGTGACGGACACTACGAGCGTACCAACTGTAATGTGGGACGACCGCACTCCGATAGGAGCTTGTGGGCCTGACAGACCTACTTATGGGTTAGTTGGGTAAGTAATAATGTATCAGTATGGTACCCCACATATGTATACGAGTAGAGTCCGAAACACGGGAAGTAGTCGACTCCGTTCTACGGTCAGCAGTATAAGTCAAACAACAGCTAAGGATTACCATGAATGGTTGAAGTAAAGGAACCCATTTAAGTTAACGAGACTAAAGGAATTAGTGAATTTATTTCAAGGAAATGTCTAAGAGTCAGGAGGTGCGAAGTGCACTAACTGTAATATAAAGACATCGTATATGTCTTAAGGATCCTCAGGGATAAACATGATAGCTGGAACGGAGACCCAGCCTGTGCATGGCAAGGCAGATGCCTAATGTGGACACATTAGTGTGCAATGAATGGGATGAAACTCCCAGAATGAGTACCTACACTACCAGGAAATGTTGATCTTCGCAGGAGGAGATAATAAGCCAGTTAAGAACGCAAACGGCGTGGCTAACGGAATGTACCAATAAGTGTGAACTAGATGTAAAAGCATAACTTAGCAACACCCAGGAGCAATCCTTGAAGGGTGTTCGCATCAACAAGTGTTGCACGAAATGGCATGACAGAAACACAAGGGTTGAAACTAACACCCAGTTTAGACATAAGTTGTCAGGAGACGGACTGACAATCCTAAGGGGCATCCCATGAAGGAAACGGAATGCAACGACCTTGTCATGGAGCTCAGTATAATATCCAAACCATATAATGTTGTACAGAGGAGTACATGTGTGTGGACAACCTACAATGAGCCCAGCTCAAGGCAAATAAGGCTTATAAGCCATAAGCAAGATATGTTATGTAAGTTTGATTAATTGCAGAAGTTTATGTTATATAAGTGAATAGAGGAGAACGAACCACTGCATTAAGAGTGGGGATACCTCTCAATATTGTGAGACCGCAGGAGCGGTAGTCATGTGAATCAAGTTCAAGAAATATGTTAAGGATGGACGATGTCATCATTGAAAGAGAGCAGTTAGCTTAGTAGTACGTGTGTATAAAGTGAAACACCGAGCTGAATAATGCCGGCTTGTGACTCGAATGATTGATGCTCAAGGAGCATTCAGTAGTCATCCAAATGAGGATGAACCATAATACGAATGATATAAGTATATGTGTGGAAGTTAATGTGACAGTAAATACCATGTAAGTTAGTGTTATACAATAAGTACGGTGCGCAGTAAGCGACCGTTGTATAAGTGTTGTGGCGGATAAGACCAGTTGTGGGTTAAACTCAATGGACATGCAAGCAAGTGATGATACACAGACTGGGCAATAAGCTAATGGTCGGTACTATGTGATAAGGAACTCAGTGTGAATTCCATGGCGAATCACATAAGGGATTTACTGTCAAGAGTTTACGCCTCTGCACTCTGTATGACTGAGTGTTTTGGTATTGCACTTGCGCAGTAATGATCGAGTGGGATAGCTAGGAATTGGAAACATGTTAATTGTGGAAGAATAATGTTATAATGGCCGATGCATAGGAAATGCAAGGCCGCACCAATAAAAGAGTACTTATACAAAACCGAATGTGGAGACATGATTAACAGTAAGTGACTACAGTAGCACTAACTGCCAAATATCGGTATGGAATATACCCCAAATGTTGTAAATAGCTGAGAGAGCACTACACATAGGTAGTAGCTCATCTCAACCGACAGTAAGTCGGAAGGGAACAAGTCAATCAGTGTGAAATACATAACTGTATACACAGTAAATTGATATGGAAGTGGATGGAAAGTTTATAACTCACCGAATTCGCTAACGGTAAGAGATACCACGCGTCGGTTGAGAAACCATTGTTACCAAGATGAAGGTGACAATTGAGGATGTACAATACAGTAAGAATAACAAATGGGGCAACTAAGCTCTACAGTTATTAGAGTTTCGCAGCAGAAACTAGTGAGCCAGTGATTCAAGTGTTGAATGTACATGGTGAACATGAGCGAATGGCTAATTATTAACGCCCAGAAGCCTAACAGGCCAGAATCGAAACCAACTAAGAGTTTGAACAAACTCCAATGAGAATTCTTGGGTTAGGAACTAAACCGCCAATATGGTTAAGATCCTCTAATCAGAATCCATTGTGTAATAGACCGCGTGGAAGTTAAAACACTTCACGACGGCAGAACAATTTTAAGCCAATGTTTAGTGATTGATTATGTGGGCGTAATCCCTTTTAAGGGGGGTTGTGAGCCTCGATTTTAAACCCTTATCCTATGTGGATTAAGTTGATTAGGATCTAATCGGGTTTTAGGTCCACTTATAACCTAAGATTAATAACTATGTCATATAACAATAATTATTAAAACCTAAGCTAGCCCACTGGAACCTATTATGAGTCGCCACCTAATTTTAACCTAGATCAAATTAGGAAAGGAGAGTTCGGGTTGGGGGCTTGATTCGACTTATTTAGGGTTCAATTACTTTCATTACCCTTCCTAGGTCGTTTTTCCTCTACTTGGCTCGTTTACGGCTTTCTACAAAGTTGTTTTAACCTAGGTGCGCGCTTCTGTTTTTATTTTTAACGTTTTTTGACGAAAATTAAAGTGAAATTGAAAGCTACCTAAACTAGGGTTTCGGAGGCAGAATTAGGTCAAATTTTGCTTACGTCCGTAGCCACGGACCAAAAGTCCGAGACCACGGACCCCAGTTAACCTAAATATACAGAAAAGTCGAAATTGAAGGAAAACAAAAATTTGCAAAGTCCGGGGCCACGGACAGGCTGTCCGTGGGCCCGGACATCGTTAGAAAAACCTAAGTTTTGAATTTTTTAAAATCCCGCCGCCGTCCGTGGGTGTCCGTGGTCTCGGACAACGCGTCCGAGGTCCCGGACCATAGGTCCGAGGTCACGGACCACCCACGGACAGGGGTTTTCAGAAGGTTCCCGAGGGTGTTTTGAGCTCAAATTTTATGGGTGTGTAGCCTGAAAGATTTACAAGTCGTTAGTGATTGAAAGTTTTCAATTTGAACTCGAATCAAGCACGAAACTTGGTAAACAAGTTATTGGACAGAAGCTTAAACAAACGTCAATACAGAAGCGTAAACAGGTTGGTTTGAACCCAAACTTTGACAGAGAGTTAACAAGGTCGTGGGGAATCAGAAAAGTGGGATTGTAACCTGTTTTACCTTCGAATTCAAGATGATTCTTCACGTTGGGATTCTTCGGAGGCTCCGATGATGCCGGTTCCGGATTGAGTTCGACCCGGGCTTCTGGTTGTTGATTGTTGATGATTTTCTTCACGTTTTGGAGGTGGTTTGGTTGATGTTTGATGATTGTTGATGTGTTAGGAGTTGAAAAGTGTGTTTAGGTGGTGATTTCGAGAGATTTTTGATGTGATTTTGGTGCTTGGATGTGTAAAAACGTGAGGAGAATGAGACGGCTAGGTTTTCTGGTTGCTTAGGGTTCTTGAGGTTCTGATTTGATCATGGGATAAGGTTCCTTATATAGACTTCCTTAAAGATAGAAAAAATCCGGTCAAAACCGAGATTTACCGACGTTTTAGCTCAAGGGCTTCCAAAAGGAATTTGATTATGAAATTTCACACATGGGTAAAGGATGATAATTCTGATTTTTCTAAAGTGAGATCGAATTTTTTGGATATTGGAATATTTTTAAATTCAATTTCCCGTCAGATTCAATCAGAAATTGCTAGAAAATTATTGGAAATTCGAAAAATCAAAATTCCAACGCCATTATGCTTCAAATGTCATCCTTTATCATGGGTTAAAATTTCAAAGCATTTTGAATTGATTTGACCCTTATTTGGAGGAGAGAGAAAGCCTATAGGGGGCTTAGGAGCCTTGAAAAATTACGAAAATGCCCCTGGAGATGACTAAGCTGTCCCTAGTACTCTGAAACGTGCCGATCGAACTGGGAACCCTTGCTACTAGCCTATTAGTAGAGACTTTCTTCCGGGGGGGTTGAAATTTTGGGTATAACAGATTGCCCCCGTCAACTAGGCTTTGTAATGAAGATGAAAAGACTGGTTGATGCTTGAGTGATACCCCAAAATTTCAAATGTTTCCAAGACCCTGCATGTTACCAAAAAAACTGATTAACTGTGTCGAGCTATTCTAAGGCGCTGACTACCTACAATGATGATATGATGTCAAGCTATTCTAAGGCGTTGACTGCCTATGAAGTAATGAGATGATGTCAAGCTATTCTAAGGAGTTGACTACCTAAAAATGAAATGATGAAGTAAATGTCAAGCTATTCTAAGGCGTTGACTACCTAAAGGGATGATATGTTGTCAAGCTATTCTAAGGCGTTGACTACCTAAAGGGATGATATGTTGTCAAGCTATTCTAAGGCGTTGACTACCTATAATGGATGAAATGATGTCAAGCTATTCTGAGGCGTTAACTACCTATAATGAATGAAATGAATGCAATATGTTTAATGGAAGCGGGTAAGCTAAGGAGTGGTGTTAGGTCTTACTACGAGCCTAAAGGGATGACTCTAGGACTTACGTCGAGCCTAAAGTGAATGAATAAGGGAGGTCTTATGGGTGCCTGTAGGGTAGGCCTTATGGGTGCCTGAAAGGATTGAATGTAGGGTAGGTCTTATGTGTGCCTAAAAGGATTGAATGTAGGGTAGGTCTTATGTGTGCCTAAGGTTTGAATGTAGGGTAGGTCTTATGTGTGCCTAAGGTTTGGGGATGAGACTCATCTTAACTCAGTTGCTTATGGAGACTGAGACCCATTCTACTCGGTTGCTTATGGAGACCGAGACCCATCTACTCGGTTGCTTATGGAGACCGAGATCCATCTAACTCAGTTGCTTATGGAGACTGAGATCCATCCTACTCGGTTGCTTATGGAGACCGAGATCCATCTAACTCAGTTGCTTATGGAGACTGAGACCCATTCTACTCGGTTGCTTATGGAGACCGAGATCCACTCTACTCGGTTGCTTATGGAGACCGAGATCCATCTAACTCAGTTGCTTATGGAGACTGAGACCCATTCTACTCGGTTGCTTATGGAGACCGAGATCCACTCTACTCGGTTGCTTATGGAGACCGAGATCCATCTAACTCAGTTGCTTATGGAGACTGAGATCCATTCTAAACTTGACCAGGAAAATTGAGGAATGCAATATACTTGATGATGCGAGGATGCAAAACACGTTTTATGCAAATGATTGTGATGTGATCAAATTGTTAAGGTTCCAAACATGGAAATGATAAGGTTTACCCGAGTATTGCAAAGTGAAATTGAAGTGCTTGTGAAAACCGAAAATTTGCACAAAGCAAGAAATAGCTGAAAATATGCCAAACATGGCAATGCTTGAGAAAAACACTGCTGAGAAAGGATAGCGAAATAACCATTTCCTGACTAAGAGTTCCTGATCTGCAATTTGTTTCTTAGAGGATGAACACGATACTGATGGAAGTGTGTGGTGTTGTTGTGGTGCTGAAAGCTTTTGCCGGTGTTCAAGATTTATGACAAGCTTGGGGTTGGGTGTGATTTTGGATGGTGATTTGGATTAAGATGAGCTGATGTTTTGTGGAGGTAAGACCAATGACGGGCCTGAGAGTGTTTGTGTGATGGTAGGGGCTAATGTGGGCCTACATGGTGGTGTTGGTGGTGTTGGTGGTGCCCAAGCTTTGGGTTTCCGTTGGTGTTGTCATGGCAATTGTTGGAACCAACAATTGCCCCCAGTATTTTTCCTTAGGACAATCTGAGCTAGAGTTCATGGCAATTGATCGGAACGATCGATTGCCCCCGTATTTTCTTTGATTAACATGCGAACAAGCCTATCCTCACATGGTCAAGGATTATGTCTTGATGTGGTGCTTTCTATCCTACACTCAAAGTTTTTGATGCCTGCACTCGTGCTCTCCTTTTGGTCAAAACATCTCAACCATTGAATTTGACATTTGTTAGATTTACGCATTCAACCTGCTACTTCCATATGATCGGATACACAACTACTAAGTCGGAAGTCTTTTGAGCTTATAACGTGGCTATGGGGTATGATGAATGACAACAGGATAATGGAGGAATGTTTAGGATATGTGGAGCTTTAAGGATGACCAAAGCTGCAACTTGCACCGTCTCTCGGACTTGTCTCCTTTGCCTTGAAGTCGTTTGGCCACTTCGTGATGACTTCGCTTATGGACTTGGAACTTGGAACCTTTGGATTGTTCCTTGCATCTTCTTTCTTTTTTTTTGATTCTGGGTTTCTTTGAGGCTTTTCAGGTTTGCCTTTCTTCGAATCTCCTTTCCTTCGGGGTTCTTGTGTTTCCCGGTTTTGAACCTTGGGAGCTGTTTTTGATGTTAGCTCATTTTGGATCCTGTGTCACTTTGGGACCATTTGCGGATCGCTTCGTCACGCTGGTAGCGGTTTTGCTTCTTTGGACTTGTGAAGTTGTTGTTCAAAAGTCGGGCTCCTTGCTTCCTTTGGTCACCGGTCGGTTCATCATTGGCGGGCTCGTTTGTGGAGCTTGTAGTGTTGTAAAAGAGGTCATATATGAAAAGCTCAGCGGGGGCCTAGGGTTTAATGTCAGGGTTTACAAGCTTTTGGCTGTGTGGTGCTGTTTCCTAGGTGCTTCGTCATCCCTAATAGTTGTGTATCTGCTCCTTGTTACTTTTCACTGGTTTAAGCGTAAATTTACAAATTATCTCCTTCGGTCGGAGTTATGCCGTTTACCTTACCTTTAAATGTGGCCTCTCTGGAGTCGTGTAAAAATGACACGCTCTTTCGCTCTTGGTTTTACCACTCAAGGCACTCTCGCGAAACGTTCACTCAGAGACTTGTTTGCACATTTAACAAAAAGAAATAAACATTATCGTTCCTTAACTCGGATTGCCCCCAGTATTGCTGTGGGGTTTTTTTTTTGATAAGCCTTTTGAATACCCAGGTTATTTGTGAAGGGTGATTGTGTGTGTGTGGTGGTAAGTGATGACGGTGTTTTGCTGTTTTGGTGGAGTGATGTAGTGACGAAAGTAAACAGGGTGGTGGGATGTTCTCTGTGTATGGTGTTTGGACAGGCATGTTCACCCTTTTGGAAGCAAAAGGCGAATCGTTTTGTTCTATTGCCAGGAGATGATTACTTCATACGCCTATATCAAAGGATATACTCAAACCAATTTTTCCGTTTTTTTTTTCGTTTTGCTGGAGAATGAGCATTTATTTACAAAGTATTTATACATGACTTTATTAAAGATGTGAAAAATGCAAGAATTTTATTAATGGAAAATATATTTAACAATGTTGAGTACATACATCCAAAAACTATCTAAAGTTAACTGAAAGGAAAGACCGAATGGAAACTAAATATCCTAAAGTTTAAACTAAGAGCTGCGAAATGAAAGTGACCTCTAGCAAGAACAAATTCCTAAATATCGCTGCATTCGGAGAACTGAAATCCCTGGTCGTAAAGGTCTTGGATCGTGTGCCTTAAAGCCTTGCAATCGTCGGTGTCATGGCCAGGTAATTGGTGGTACCGGCAAAACTGACTTAGATTCCTTCCTTTCTGAGGGACCCCAGGCCGGGGGTGAGAGGTTGTAGTATGCTTCGCTCCTGGAGTCTTTTAAAAACCTGGCTCAACGGTCGGCCGATGTCTGTGAACTCTCTCTGACGGAGTTTCTTTTTAGGTGGCTCTGATGCTCCAATAGCCCAACCTGATTCTCTTAGCCGTCGAACGGTGTTTACCTCATGCTGCCTGGTTCTCTTTTGGATGCCTCTTTGGATGCAAGCTGCTGTCCTTAAACCATTTCCGGTGTTTTCTGAGTCCCCAAGCTTTAATTCTCCCTTATGGATCAACTCCTCTAGGACACCAACTTGTCCTATCAGCAGGTCAAAACTAGGAAAGTATGTGAGTTTCAGCTTCTCATTGTATTGCTTCCGCATATTCTCGATTACCATTCGGACTTGCTCCTGTTCGTCCATGTTTGTGAGCATAGCGGCTGCCTTCATCCTCCAACGCTTGACGAAGTCGGTCATTGATCACCTTCTGTTTGTCGTGTGTTTGCAAGATCAGCCCTGGTGACTCCAAAACTTCTAGCGTACTCAAAATGATGCAGAAAAGCTTCACAGACCTCCTCGTAGGTCTTGGTATTCATCCTTCGAGTTATGTACCAAAGCTGAGGAGTCTCATCAAGATAGCGAGCAAATACCTTGGCCTTTTGCATATCATTCAGCAAAAGGATAGACATTTCTCTATCGAACATTGCCAAATGAAGCTGTGGGTCGGAGGAACCCTTGTACAGAGGAAGTGTTGGCAGCTTCAACTTTGGAGGGAGATCAACCTCGGGATACAATCCAGTGGAAAAGTAATCAAAACCGGCTGGCTTGTTGGCCTTCTCCATGCGCCCAATCTTTTTCAACATCTCATTGAATTCTACGGCTAACTGAGCATCCGTGTTGATTGGAACTCCTCCTTCTGCCATTCTCAGGATTTAGGCTTACCTGTTTCCAAGGTGTCCATTATTAGCTGACAAAAGGAAGTGGGCCGAATGATACTAGGGTGAAAATGACGCTTCACAAGGTAGATCGAAGACCAAACCAGCCTTTCACTGAAAGGAAGTGGGCCAGGATGCCCAGAAAGTGAGGTTGTTGGGATGGTGTACTTTCAGATTGGAATTTGAACTGAAATCTAAACGGATGGCTTTGATTGAGCCCAAGAGGTGACACCTGGATCTATGGTTTTGGGATAGGGCCACGATAAGAAGTCTACCTAGATTAGAATGAGCCCTTGGACCGGGATGTGTTTGGGCCTGAAGTAAAGCACATGAGCTGGAATGGTCCCTAAATCACAAATGGGCCTAACTTTCTTCGGGCCAGAGAAAATGGTTGCTAAGCCGAAAAAGATTTTATTTTCAGGACTTGTGAGTTATTTCAAGTTTAGGTGGATTTCCTTTTTATGGGCCTAGAACTAATTGGATAATTCAAATTGGGCCAGAAGAGAAATCACCTAAGTCTAAGCCTTTGGGCTGAAGCCCGAATGACTCACATATTAAACCAAACAGGACCTTTGGGCCGCAATCAAGTAGAGCCGCCGATTCGGGTTGGGCTAGGTTGATGTAGGAGAAATTCCTATCAATCTCTAGACTGGGTAGTGGGCCGATCATACAAGCAAACAAGGCCCACACAAATTCAACATGTCCTCACTTGACGGTTAAATCAATTTGGGTATGGATCGATCCGGAGAGGTGCTTGGGGCATGGGCCCAGGTCACCTCAAAGGAATAGGGCTTGCACGCTATTCTCTTTGGGCTTCCCCCTTTTTTCACATCACCTGAAGGTGTGCGTCTACGGTCGGGTCTTTGACTGACCAAACAATGGGCTAGGTAAGGACACTGCCAGGAAAACGCTTGGGGCTAAGGCCCAGGTATTAAGGGGATGTGGTTAGACGACATCCTCCTCTTTTCCCCCGCTTATTCACATCACCTAAAAGGTGTGAGTCCCTGACAGGGGACCCTCAAATGGGTCCCGGGGTGAAATCGGTTTGTAGACCCTCGCTCTCATATGATGCAAAAGTACAGAAATTTTAATTGCGCACAAAAGTAAACAAACAATGTAATAAAGCCATAAATAAACATTTTCAAGTTAAGCCCTCTTTCTTAAAATTAAACAAGTTAAAATTAAGAAGTTTATCCCCAGCAGAGTCGCCAGTCTGTGAGCCTCGATTTTAAACCCTTATCCTATGTGGATTAAGTTGATTAGGATCTAATCGGGTTTTAGGTCCACTTATAACCTAAGATTAATAACTATGTCATATAACAATAATTATTAAAACCTAAGCTAGCCCACTGGAACCTATTATGAGTCGCCACCTAATTTTAACCTAGATCAAATTAGGAAAGGAGAGTTCGGGTTCGGGGGCTTGATATTCGACTTATTTAGGGTTCAATTACTTTCATTACCCTTCCTAGGTCGTTTTTCCTCTACTTGGCTCGTTTACGGCTTTCTACAAAGTTGTTTTAACCTAGGTGCGCGCTTCTGTTTTTTTTTATTTTTTTAACGTTTTTTGACAGAAAATTAAAGTGAAATTGAAAGCTACCTAAACTAGGGTTTCGGAGGCAGAATTAGGTCAAATTTTGCTTACGTCCGTAGCCACGGACCAAAGTCCGAGACCACGGACCCCAGTTAACCTAAATATACAGAAAAGTCGAAATTGAAGGAAAACAAAATTTGCAAAGTCCGGGGCCACGGACAGGCTGTCCGTGGGCCCGGACATCGTTAGAAAAACCTAAGTTTTGAATTTTTTAAAATCCCGCCGCCGTCCGTGGTGTCCGTGGTCTCGGACAACGCGTCCGAGGTCCCGGACCATAGGTCCGAGGTCACGGACCACCCACGGACAGGGGTTTTCAGAAGGTTCCCGAGGGTGTTTTGAGCTCAAATTTTATGGGTGTGTAGCCTGAAAGATTTACAAGTCGTTAGTGATTGAAAGTTTTCAATTTGAACTCGAATCAAGCACGAAACTTGGTAAACAGTTATTGGACAGAAGCTTAAACAACGTCAATACAGAAGCGTAAACAGGTTGGTTTGAACCCAAACTTTGACAGAGAGTTAACAAGGTCGTGGGGAATCAGAAAAGTGGGATTGTAACCTGTTTTACCTTCGAATTCAAGATGATTCTTCACGTTGGGATTCTTCGGAGGCTCCGATGATGCCGGTTCCGGATTGAGTTCGACCCGGGCTTCTGGTTGTTGATTGTTGATGATTTTCTTCACGTTTTGGAGGTGGTTTGGTTGATGTTTGATGATTGTTGATGTGTTAGGAGTTGAAAAGTGTGTTTAGGTGGTGATTTCGAGAGATTTTTGATGTGATTTTGGTGCTTGGATGTGTAAAAACGTGAGGAGAATGAGACGGCTAGGTTTTCTGGTTGCTTAGGGTTCTTGAGGTTCTGATTTGATCATGGGATAAGGTTCCTTATATAGACTTCCTTAAAGATAGAAAAATCCGGTCAAAACCGAGATTTACCGACGTTTTAGCTCAAGGGCTTCCAAAAGGAATTTGATTATGAAATTTCACACATGGGTAAAGGATGATAATTCTGATTTTTCTAAAGTGAGATCGAATTTTTTGGATATTGGAATATTTTTAAATTCAATTTCCCGTCAGATTCAATCAGAAATTGCTAGAAAATTATTGGAAATTCGAAAAATCAAAATTCCAACGCCATTATGCTTCAAATGTCATCCTTTATCATGGGTTAAAATTTCAAAGCATTTTGAATTGATTTGACCCTTATTTGGAGGAGAGAGAAGCCTATAGGGGCTTAGGAGCCTTGAAAAATTACGAAAATGCCCCTGGAGATGACTAAGCTGTCCCTAGTACTCTGAAACGTGCCGATCGAACTGGGAACCCTTGCTACTAGCCTATTAGTAGAGACTTTCTTCCGGGGGGGTTGAAATTTTGGGTATAACAGGGGTAGAGCGCAAAACCACTTAGTGTATATTACCGTACAAGTGTACGTGATTTATGTTGTGCATAGCACAGAATAATTTGTTTTGATGATTGGTGCGTGTGTTACGTAAACATACGCATTCATTCATGGTTTAATTGTGGTAATTGCGCACAAAAGATGCGAATACCATTGTGATAAGTGTGTTGATTTATTAACAGTTGTGAGTGATAGTACAAGTGTGGGAGTAGAGAAACTCCCGGGGGAGCAACCCCGACAGTGTATAAATGTGAAATTGTGTGTTGTATTTTGATAAAATATATGTGTATATATATACTATATAGTGATCCAAGAAAGGGCATGATACCGACATAGAACCTAGTGAGAATAAGGTTCCCTAGGCAACAGGATTAAAGTGAATGGAGATAACTGATAGACGGAGTTCTATCCCTTGGAGATGTTATGATCATGACTAGAATGATTTAAAAGATAGAAAATTGGAAATGAGTGATTATTTGATGCTTGAAAATGAAGTGGGAAGTGGAACTTGATTTGCATGCGATCAAGGGAAGCCGAACACAAATTGGGGTGGAAGGATAGTTCAACACTGATGCTGATCACATCAGGGTTGGATGATTCTTGAAGCTCCCTATAAGTGGTCACAAATAACCACGCTAAGAAAAGAAGCAAAGAGCTTAAGTTGGAATTGGAGTTGTGTGTGTTTTCAAAGGATTTTCAATTGGTATTTATAAAACGTTGATAGATACTTTACATAATTAAAGTTCTCTTACTTAACCTCACAAGGAAATTTCAAACTTAAGTGATTGTTTTGATCTCCCAAGGACATGGGGACGGAAGGTGTCCATCGCGACCGGGTTCTGCGGGATCACAGTGTATATCAAAATATTCTGATTGCTATACATGCTATGACATGTTGTGTGGAATGTGTAATAAATGTTATTTTGACCTTGATTTCCAAAAGTGTATGTTATCAAGACCTACGAGTCTAAATGTGTTGTGTTACATAGACCTATGTGTCTAAAGGCTGTTATGTTATCAAGACCTATGTGTCTGAATGTTGTTATGGTACCCAGACCCAAGAGTCTAAGGGTTGTTATGTATGTGTAAGTGTTGTTAAGATACCCGGACCATTGAGTCCGAGGTTATCATGTGAATATGTTATGTTATGTGTGGATGTGAATCTGTTGCCCGGACCATTAAGTCCGAGGTTGTGGTGTAAAGTGTGTTTGGTTATGGAAGTATATTTCCAAGTGATTACTGTGTTCTAATCTAATGATGTGTGGAAAGTGTGAACTTCGAGGACGAAGTTCTTTTAAGGGGGGTAGATTGAAATACCCCAAACCTTGATATGTTGATAAACATTTAAACTATGGTATGTAAAGGCTAAAAAGTGCCTTAGAAACATCAGTGAACAATTTAAACCATAGTAAATGCAATAAAGCATTAAGACACAGTTTGAGCAAAACATGCTCTAAGCTATGAGCGAACTTGGTTAGGACCCAAAGAGCCTACCAAGACTTAATAATATGTAAGTATGACTTAATAAGGCTAATTAAGTCCTTAGGAAACCTTGGTAGACAATAAAACCAAACAAAACACAAGAAAATACCTTAAAGTCAATAAGAGCAAAATGTGCTCTAAGCTTGGAATAAATTTGTAAAAGACCTAATGGTCATACCTATACCTTATAAATATGTTAATGAACATATTAAATCAATTACCAAAGAAAACCAAGCTTGAAAACAAGTTAAAACACAAAATGTGCTTTAAGGAGTCTTAAAGCACGTTTTTGAAAAATTGTCTTGTAAATGAGTTTTGTATGGCTAGATGTCCATCATTACTCTTTAATTAACATGTGTACTATATAGTATCACATTTGGAAGTCTATATCAATGGGAAATCAAAAATTTCACATCTATGTGCCTTGTTTTAGTGAATAGTAACTTTTATAAGTTAGTTTGTAACATATGTTATTATAAGTAAGTTGATTGGTCAACAAAGACCAAAACACCCTTCTAACTAAATGGTGGCCGGTTTTTATCAAGGTGAGTCACCAACATGTAAAAAAATCAATTTAGGAAAGGAAGGAAAAGTAAGTAAAGGAAGAAAGTTACTTTATAACATAAATATCTTCCAAAAAGCAAAACCTATCTTCATTTCTCCTTTCCTCCTTTACTTCACACGTCTTCAAGCTCCCTTCCTCCCTTTCATTTACGATTAGCTAAGTTCCACACAAGAACTCCATCTTTGAATGCTTGTAACTCCTAGCTCCATGGTCCAAATTTAATTTCAAGACCACCTTTCTTCTAGTTAGACCAAGCTCTACATTTCTACCTTTTCAAATCTTCAAGAACTCAATTTTGGTGCCAAGGAGATTCACCATTGAAGGAGCTTGAGCTCACCTTTTCACATATCATTGTTCTCCTTTGCTTCAAGGTAAGGAAACTCAAAGAAAATCCATGTTTCCTCCATGTTTTCATGTTGACCGAAAATCACCACTAAAGGTGTATTTACCTTGCTTTGTTTTAGCTTCATTTGAATCTTCCAAGGGCTAGGAGGAGTCCTCTCTTGATACTTATTCAAGCTCTCTTCCAATTCTAAGGTAAAACAATTACCCTAATGTGTTAAAACAATATATGTAACTAGGGTTTATAATGAGATGAAGCATAATGCTTGAATACTCATTCTATTATTTGTACATTGTATAGAAGTTGGCAAACAACTAAACACCCCACCGGTTTTACAAGGAAACAAGAAAGAAGTTTGTGAGGAAAAAGAGGTAAACAACTATCTCAATGTAGTTTAAATGCCTTAGGAAAATGAGCTTGATTTGCTTAATAAAATACCTAAGGAGCCAATGGCAAATGAGCTAGTAAATGCTCTCAAGGAGTTTATTAAGGGCATATGTATTGTTGGGTGTATTTGCAGTCAAAGGCATTACTTATGTGGGAAATTCAGTGTTTAAGGTTGTGCCAATTTAAGGGCCTAAGAGCCATGTTATTTAAGGGCCTAAGTGCCAAGAAATTTAAGTTATGCACTATATTGTGATGTAGTGCTAATGTGAAGTTTGTGTATAAAAATTGTTTGATGGATTTTAGGTGTTCTTGAGTGCTTAATGGTGAATGGATTAAACTATGAGTTTTGGAATGATGATGTGCTAAGAGAACCCATGGCAAAATTTGTAAAATGTATAAGGAGTTTTAAGTGCTTGAATGAACTTGGGTGAATTAGGAATTGGTAGGAATGGTAAATGTCTCACTAAGGAAGAAATGTGCATTAAGGTGTTCTAAGGTGCTATAAGGATTTAGGCATTGTCTTGGAAGTTCTAGAAACCCAATGAGTGTAGTGTTATTAGGATGTATTTAAGTCTTGGAGAAGTTTGTTTAAGGTTTGGGTATGTTGATGATAAGGAGAGAATGATGTTTAAGTAGGTTTTGAGAAAAGAATTCAAGAAGTTGTAAAAGGAGATTTAGTTATAGTAAGAAAAAGTTGAGAGATGATGTTAAGGTGTAGAGGAAACACCTTGGTGTAGTGGTCATTATTGGTGAACTACCACTTAGAAATCTTAAGGAGAAAACATCCCAAGTGCTAGGAATTTTGTAAGAAATTTGTGAATGATGAGATGGTTTTTGGTGAGTGATTTAAAGAGTTTAGCACATGGCTAAAGGTGTGTTTGATGTGCCAAATGATGTTAGGAAACATTATGAGGCTTTAGGAGAAGTTTGGTGCAATTGGTTAAGTGTTTAAAGACTTGGAAGTTGAATGTTTTGCCGTGTCCGAACTTCCGTCCGGACATGGAAGTTCGGACAGGCTCTGTTGGGTAAAGGATTGTCTCACTCTCGAACTGTGTCCGAACTTGGGAAGTCCGGACACAAGTTCGGACGTGTGTATAGTTTTTCAGTATTAGGTCGGGCTTGCGTCCGAACTTGGAGGTTCGGACACAAGTTCGGACAGGCCACTGTATGGACCAAATTGTTGTTTTAAGGTATGGAAATGATGTGTAATGATGGGGATTGATAGGTTAATATGTTATAAGGTTGTTAAGGACATGTTAGGTGAGTTTTTTAATGACAATAAAGTGGGTTAAAAGTTGTAAAATGTGAGAGTAAAACAGTTAAAAATGTTAAGTTATGTATCTAAGTTAACAGGAGAAGTTATAAGCATTAGACATTAAATAATCATGCTACCCCGATGTTAATAAAATACATGTAATGTTATCAGTTGTTCGAGAATTGCTCGAGGAACATGAGTGACGTGGTAAAGTGGACTCCGTGACAGGTATGGTTTCTTGCAACCTGTGTCCTACCGGATTACACCGGCTTGTATGCCAATGTGTTTTTTCTGTATGTTTGCCACGTTGTAAGATAAGACATGTAATGAGTTTACAGTAATTCATTTATGTGGCGTGTTCAACTCCGATACCATTTAACCTCGGAAGTGTTAACCTTAGTTAACTGAGCTCTAGGATCACATGAGAGTTCGGTATTCGGATTAAACGACCCGAACCATGGGACGTTCTAACCACGGCTATGCGTGTGTTAATTGTGTGATATGTGTATGTGAATGTAGGGATCTCCCTTGTGTGTTTAACCCAGTTGTAATACTGTATGGTGTGTAGTTGTGACAAACTCCACAGTGGGGTTCTAACTAATATCTTAAAGTAAGTATGTACTAACAGTGGTGAGGAATCCGGTTTGGCCGGTCGCGCGTTGTTTGGGAGAGGGTATCCTTCTTAGCCTTACCCTTCTCTTTGTTATGGTTGTTTCCCTCACGGGTTATGATCTCCCATAGCTCACTCCATAGCTTAGCTATTCTGACTTATGATCGGTTTAGGGGGAACATGTGTTTGTGTGATGTGTTCGGGCCTCCAAACCCGAACCATCTTAACTTAAGTTACTCGTCCGACTATTAGGACGGTAATGAGTGTTGTTGTTATTGTATAACGAGCTTACCATGAGGGTGACATCATTCTCTAGGCTCACCAGTGATTTAACTATGTTTGGGTCGGTTCCTAAGAGGACCGTTCCCGTTATGTTATGTGATGTTATTGTAAGCATTCCTATTGCGATGTTATCATATGCACGTCGATACGTGAAAGTGTTGTTAAGTTTAGTATGTAAGGAATGATATATATTGTGAGATATGAAGTGTGTGATCATGGATATGAATCCTAGTTTGAGAAAAGAGGCGTTTAAGGATAACCCGATTTAAGGGTAAGTGTCGTCTATTAAGGAAGTAGCTCCATTAGAGGAGGATCACTCTAGGGATAATGAATACCATGAGTGAATTATTAAGTAAGGATATATTATCCGTTTGTTGAGCCCGTTGAGGCGAAATGATTATGCGTTGTTTGTTTACAGTTGCATGCATGATTTAAGTGTAATTAATCGCATGCTAAGACGACAATTAGTTGTGCGTGGCCCGGTAGCATGTGGGCTGCGGGATTACCATACCAGCAAAGGTGCTGAGCCCCTTGGGGGCCACCCTTTCTCTTCTTTTCCTATTTCAGGTACAAAGAGCTGAAGCCGTTCGAGAGTAGGACGGGGTAGTCGTTGTACATGGGTAATCATTAAGTGTATATATACAGTAGGTGTAGTAAGACCGAAATTGTTGTCGGCATCAATTTATAAATACTCGGTATAGTTGAAAGGTGTATGTTGTTGTTGTTGTTAATGGAAAGGGATAATACTGTGTAGTTGCTCGGGAATTTAGCCCATCAGACCGGTACAATGTATATGGATTAGCCTTGTTAGCCTCATGGGTGGCTAACGGCGTGTAACACCAACGAGTTAAGTAATGTGATGAGGTTTGTATTTCCGCTGCAGTTTTATTGTAAATGTGTTAATGTTGGATGGGGTGTTACACCTAGACCCGTGGAAGAGAGACGGGAGTACCCTGGCGAGTTGTGTCATGAGGTCAGACCGGGCATGATACTTCTCAGAGAGTTCCTAACCCTAGATGAGCAAATCGCCATAGTGAATGAGTGTAGAGCTTTGGGTAAGGGCATGGGGAGGTTTTATACCCCTGTATTTAATAGTAGTTCTAAGATGAAATTGCACATGATGTGCTTAGGGAAATATTGGGATCCGCAAGCTAGGGTTTATCGAGAGGTGAGGATGGTAGATGGAGTATCAATACCAAAAATACCGGAGAGTTTCCTAACCTTGGTGAGAAACGCAATGGATATTGCTCAAAACTATGAGACTTATCCATTACCCGACATGACGCCTGACGTCTGCATCGTCAACTACTATGAGCAGGGAGGAAAACTTGGGATGCACCAAGACCATGATGAGACGACCGAGTCCATCACCAGAGGAATACCGGTTGTGTCATTCTCCATCGGCGATGAAGCTGAGTTCATCTATGGAGACCAGAAGAGGATGGATCTAGCAAGCAAGATCATCCTCAAGTCTGGGATGTGTTAGTATTTGGTGGAGAGTCGATGCTTGTATATCATGGAATCAAGAGCATTAAGCTCAATACCGCCCCACCAGCTCTAGTGAATGAGACCCACATCCGACCTGGCCGTTTGAATTTGACTTTCAGACAGTACTGATGTAATGGTAGTAGTTAAGTGTGTAATCTTGTATAATACAGTTGGATGAATGAAATGAGAGTTTTTGTACCTTCAAGTATATGTGTTCAATTTGTTGACACCGTTAATTCATAACTTCAGGCCACGAAAATGGAAATGAGGGTACCATATGCATCCTAGATATGGCGCAAGCCAAGGAGTCCGGTAATGTCATCACAGGTATGACAATTACAACCGACAGTAGATTAGTGATTTATTGGGACTCGATGCTCGAGAGGTAATCTCAGGTACCTTTCCTGTTGATGGTGTTAGTGCTTCCATATTGTTCGACTCAAGGGCTTCGCATTCTTTTATTTCCTCGGCATTTGCTAAGAAGCTGGGGGCTACCCCCGAACAGCTTTCAGACTTCAGTCACCCTTCCTTCGAAGGAGAAAGTAGGTTGCACCAGACAGTACACGGGATTAGAGATCAGCGTCAATCTTTTATTTCCTCGGCATTTGCTAAGAAGCTGGGGGCTACCCCCGAACAGCTTTCAGACTTTTCAGTCACCCTTCCTTTGAAGGAGAAAGTAGGTTGCACCAGACAGTACACGGGATTAGAGATCAGCGTCATGACTGAAACCTTTCCCATCGATCTGATCGAGTTCAAGAACTTGGGCTACGACGTTATAGTGGGCATGGATTGGCTGCAGAAGCATAGGGGCCACCTTCATTGTGCAGAGCATCGACTACTACTGAAGGGGCCGAGCGGCAAGACAGTGTCATACCGCAGTGTGAGGAGAGAGCCGACTGTCAAGATCGTGTCAGCATTGTCCCTGATGAAGGACGTTAGGAAGGGCCGACAAGCCTTCCTCTGTTATGTACAGAACACGAGACAAAGTGACGAGATGGACTCGGACATTCCATTCGTGGTAGATTTCCCCGACTTATTTCTTGATGAGCTGCCAGGCATGCCGCCTGTGCACGAGGTTGAGTTCACCGTCGACTTGTTGCCAGGTATGGGCCCTATTGCTAAGGCGCCCTACCGTATGGCGCCGGCTGAGATGAGGGAGCTGAAACTACAGCTGGAGGACCTCCTCGACAAGGGATTCATTTGACGTAGTGTTTCTCCTTGGGGTGCTCCAGTACTGTTTGTCAAGAAGAAGGACGGCAGTATGCGACTCTGCATCGACTACCGCGAGCTTAATGCGGCCACGGTCAAGAACAAGTACCTGTTGCCACGGATAGATGACTTATTTGACCAACTGAGAGGGGCCAGTGTGTTCTCAAAGATAGATCTCAGATCTGGCTACCATCAGATTAGGATTGCAGAGGGTGATATAGAGAAGACAACCTTCAGGACACGGTATGGACACTACGAGTTCACCGTTATGCCATTCGGATTAACGAATGCGCCAGCCATTTTCATGGATTTGATGAACCGACTCTTCAGAGAGCAGCTTGATAGTTCAGTTGTGGTCTTCATCAACGATATCCTGGTCTATTCAAAGACCAAGGAGGATCATGAGTTACATTTGAGGCAGGTTTTGAGTATCATGAGAGAGAACTAGCTTTATGCCAAGCTCTCGAAGTGTGAGTTCTGGTTGGACAGCGTGTCATTCCTTGGACACATTATATCAGCGAGCGGGATATCTGTAGACCCTGCTAAGATAGAGGTAGTGAAGAGTTGGCCGAGGCCGAAGATAGTCACAGACGTCCGCAGCTTTCTGGGTTTGGCCGGTTACTCTCGAAGGTTCGTGAAGGACTTTTCCAAAGTGGCCAAACCGATGACGAATCTCATGAAGAAGGAGTCCCAGTTCTTATGGTCTGCCGAGTGCGAGCAGTCCTTTCAGACACTGAAGGATCTCCTGACATCGGCACCCGTTCTCACTATCCCTGAGGGCACCGATGGGTTCGAGGTATATTGTGATGCCTCTGGAACCGGTCTAGGCTGTGTGCTTATGCAGCACGGAAAGGTAGTTGCTTACGCATCCCGAAAGCTGAAGAAGCACGAGGTGAATTACCCCACACACGACCTTGAGTTAGGCACAGTAGTCTTCGCTTTGAAGATCTGGTGACATTACCTATACGGTGTGACAGTCACCATCTACTCTGATCACAAGAGTCTACAGCATCTCTTTTCTCAGAAGGAGCTGAACATGCGACAGAGAAGGTGGGTCGAGTTCTTGAAGGACTACGATATAGACCTGAAATACAAGAAGGGCAAGGCGAATATAGTAGTCGACGCCCTGAGCCGCAGAGTGAAATACCCCGACCTTAAATATGGCGATCAAATTATCCTAATAGGTATTTAAGAGCCTAATAATGCTTAAGTAATATTGGTAAGGAAAAATAAATCCAAAAGAAATAAAGAAACGCTTAAAAGGCGAAAAACGCTAAGTAAGCGTTAAATAACCATAGGAGGTATGAGACCTCGGTTAGCGTATTATATGGATTCTAAAGGTTTAATAAGACCTAAATAATATATGGGAACAACTCCCGAAGAAAACGGATCCAAATAATGAATTAAAACGCTAATAGAGCGTTAGAGCACGTTTTTCGAGAAAACCCGAAAACGTGACTTTAAGTGGTCAAACGGACCCGTAAAAATTATAAATCATTAAATAATAATTATTAAGCATTTCTGGAAGCTTAATAACCAATAAAAATAATTAAACGAGAAAATTCCGGGAAACGGGCCCGGTTAGTGAATAGTACCTAAACTGGGTAAAATAACGAGCGTTTTCTGTAGAAGACGAAAAACGCTCCAGCTAGCACAACAGTAGGGGGCCGGTTTTTAATCAGTCAAACAACCCCTCTCACACACTTGTAACTAGCTAATTAAATAAGGCAGCCAAAAAGTAAAAAGTGGAAAAGGGATAAAGTAACTTACCTCCCTCTCTCTCCTCCCATTTTCCCTTCTCCTTCCTTTTTCCCTTCCACCGATTTCTTCCTCCCTCTCTCTGTGCTGGGCGACAATGGAGCTCCCTCCATGGCTCCTCCACCTTTCTCTTCATGCCCAAGCTTTGTTTAAGCTCCAAACTAAAAATAATCACATATTTGTGTTCCCCTCATCATCCTCTACACTTCCCTCTTTTCAAAATCCAAAAATGAGGAAGTTCATCTCCATGGGTTTTCCCCATTCAAGAGAAAAGCACACCATTGCGGAGCTTGGAGTCTTCTCTCTCCAACAAGGTAAAGATCTACATGAAAAAACTCATGTTCCCTTCACTTTCCTTCACAACCGATTTTTGCCCCATTGTAACACTCCATTTTCTCTCTCTTTTTGAGCATAAATCAACCTTGCAATGGGTGGTGGATTCACCTACTTGAACCAAGGGCTAAAACCCCTTCTAAAATCTCCAAAGGTAAACCCTAGAAATCTTGTTTTAAGCATTTATATGACTAACATTAATTAAGGGGTTGGTATATTAATTATAGTTGTTTTATGTTCATTGGGTGATGGGAGGGAGTTTGGCAACTCCACTCCCCACACCGATGGCCGGGCAAAAAGAAAGAAGGAGAAAGAAAGGGAGAAAGAAGAGGAGAATTGGGAAAAAAAATGAAGGAATTACAAGCTCAAGGTAAGAGCTCTTTACTAATGTTAATTTTTATGCATTAGAGCAATGGAATGGGTAAACAAGTAAAAGAACCTAAACTATTGTATTGGTATTGGAGTTTATGAAGTTTTGAGTACTTGGGAACTAGTGAGTAAGTTGTAGGCCTTAGAGCCAAGTATATGTGTATGAGTATTGGTATTGATGTTGGAAGGAGTATTGATGTATTGTAATGATTTAGATTGCTTTGTACTGCTGGTAGGACCCTTGTATGGGTGTGGCTAGAATAGGAATGATTTTGGTGATAATGAGTATGTGTGGATAAGTGAGAATTGTAGGTGAACTATGGCAAATTTTGGTAGGAGGAAATGTACACTTATGGATGACTTGGTGAATGGGAGAACCAAGGTGTGTATTGGAGTTGGTAGGTATGTTTAGTAGTGATGAAGAGGTAGTTGTAGTATGAGAAGTAAGAAGTGCAAAATCTGTAGCAAAGTGTATTAACATGCATTGAAGAAGTTAGGAAAGAATAGAGTGTAAGACTTGGTAAAATGAATGTTGGACTTGGGTATAGATGGTACAATTGCTTGGAAATGAATTGGCATGGTAAGAGGAGGTATATGGGATGCTAGGAGTGACATTGGTAGAGGAGGTATTGGATGGTAGAAGTTGGTTTAAAAATCTGTAGCAATGAAGAAACAAAATAGGTATAAGTGCTGGAATGAAGTGAGGAAAATTGTGTAAGTGGATTGATGGATTTGGTAAGGAATTTGGTGGATGAACTAAGGCAATTTGGAGGGCCTAGGTAGTGTTTAAACATATGGGATTACATGTAAGAAGATTGGAGAAACAATGGGTAAAGTATAGGACTGAAAACAGAAGTAAAAATGCAAATATTGGGCCGGACCGAACTTGCGACCGGACTTGCAAGTTCGGTCGAGCCCAGATTTACACAGACGGGAATGCTTCTGGAATGGACCGAACTTGCGACCGGACTTGCAAGTTCGGTCGGACCAGAAAAATTCTCCCGTCAGTAAACCTTCTGGAATGGACCGAACTTGCGACCGGACTTGCAAGTTCGGTCGGCCAGAAAAAATTTCCGTCTTGTAAGCTACTGGAATGGACCGACCTTGTGACCGGACTTGCAAGGTCGGTCGGGCTAAAATTTTCCGTTAAGTAACTCACTGGAATGGACCGACCTTGGGACCGGACTTGCAAGGTCGGTCGGCCCTGGAATTTTCACCCGATGTAGCCCACTAACTTGGACCGAACTTGCAAGGTCGGTCGCAAGTTCGGTCGGGTCAAAACTTACAAAAAAAAAAAAACTATAAGACTATGGTTAGTATATGTATGTTTGTATATGCATACCCACCTATACATATGTGCATATATAGGTAAGTAAACCATTGTTAAGTAATTAGGAGTAAGTGAATAAAATGTAAGTATTGTAATGCAAGACTTAGTAAGTATGGATTAGTAAACGTAAGAGTAATCGGGTTAAGTTAATGATAGATAGATTAATCATTCAACTGTATGTATATATAATAGGATTTGATTTGTGAACACCGGAGGAACGTTGGGATACAAGTACAACGGTGAAAGGTGTGATTTCTTCATGCCCTGTATCCTAATCTGGTTACCCCGATTTGTGTGCTTATTTGATCACCTAAATAAGATAAATGCATGAATCGGACTATATTGCACTTACCTGTGCTTGTTTACATTGTTCTTGATATTTGTCTTGAACAATAGTTTGTATAATTCATGAAACATATGAATGATGATGATGTGTATTGTATTTTGTAGTATACTCGTATATTGCACTGTATTTTGTATGGATGTGTATATGAGCTTTGTATCGTATTATTGTGGCTTGAATGAATGACTTCTGCTAATTCCTAACTACCTTACTCCTAACTTAAGTGAGTAAACCGGAATGAGTAGAAGTCCGATATAGCTTCGGCCACGCGTGAGGATGCGGAGTCACAAGAGGTTGGCTGCAATTCCTGACTCTTAAACTGGTCCGCGGCCCAAATCCCTTAAATGGGTAGCATCCCGGATTAGTGAGTCAAGTAAATCCCGGAGGTGGGACGGGTGTAGTCCCCAGGGCCGGAGGTCCCGACGACTTAACTTGAGTAAGAGTAAGAGTAAGTAAGTATGGATCCGTAAGTATGTATGAGTATGTATGCGTATGTATGAAGTAACGAGTAAAAGAGTAATCTCCACCCGATTAACCCGGGTGGACCAATGAAGCTAACAAGAATTGTATATTGTGTATGTAATGTGTATGTGTAATTCGGAAGAAGGTAAGTATGTATTGAGTGGTTTATGTTGTACTTCTTGCATGTAATGAAGTGTATGTATGTGTGTATGTCTTGCGTAATGTATTGCAATATTATGTATAAGAGCATGTATGCATGTATGTTTGAATGAAATCAACCGCATGTATACGACCAAGTGGTCGGCGTACCCTCACTAGTACGCGGGGTATGCGGTTATCATGCGCAGCGAAAGCTGACCCCCTAGGGGGAACGTTTTTAGTTGTAGGTACCGAAGCGAATATGGTCAAGATAAGAGACCGGAGGCACACCCTTGTAATTAGAAGCAAGTAGTCTGTGAGGAACGGGTAGTAAGTAGTATCTTAGTGAGTGTGTATGAACTTGGAAGAAGCGTTGTAATGGTATTGGGAACTAGTAAACTCAGTTATGTATTTTGTATTGTATGGTTTACGAAGGAGTAAAGTATTGGATGGAACCTTGTAGTATTCGTTTGATGAATGGAGTATGTGTTGTGGAAGTGTAGTACTCGGGATTCCGGTCCATCAGACTGATGCTGTAAGCAGTAATAGTAGCCTTGTTAGCCACGTGGGTGGTTAACGGCATTGTATCACCCATTGTATGTAAGTAAGTATCCGCTGCGTGTACCTGACGTGTAAGGAGATTGGATGGTAAGCATGTATTAATGGTAGGGGTGTTACAAAAAGTGGTATCAGAGCGAAGTATCGCTCTGATGACTGGAAATACCGAGCTTAGGAATACCGAGTTAGGAATTAGAAGCTTAGGGCTAAGGGCTGAGTGTTAGCATTAGGGATATGCTAGATAGGAACTCCCGGTGAGTACCGGATACCTACAATACCAGTCCCGCCCACCGCATCCCCATTGTATAACTTGGGAAAGGACGACAGAGAGAGGAAAAGCCCTCTCATACTCGGGAAAACCCGATCTGGCAGTAATGAGATATTCCTACAAGAGGAAAGAACCTGACATATATTAGATTCCAAGAAATGGAAGACCTGGAGACGGATCCCGGTTGAACAACAAGACCCGCGCTTAATAGCGGTGGAATAAGCACTCCAGCCACGAGGAGGCTACAACTTACAACAGCATGGGGCGACATGCTTAGCAGTCGCGAAACCTAGCTAGTCAACCAACAGCAGGAAAGAAGCACTCACCGTGCAATGGATTGGAAGAGGGAGCAGTAACGGAACCCGAGACACAAGTCTACGGGATAGTAATACTTGAATAATACCACCAACGGTATGCTAGCTAACTAAGGACATAGTCAGAAGCGGTTGACTCCGAAACTACGACGCCATTAAGGTTGTAATACCTGGCCAATATAGCTCAGACAATTACAAGAACGACCATGAGATATAATCCAATAGGACTACAAGAGTAGTGCCTAAACAAGGAAGGCTCAGTAACCACCACAGATGTGTGGGAACGAGCCACAAGGAACGACACTAAACCAAATGGAGTGGGAATCTCCAAGGAGAGGAGAAGTATCCAGATCTACGACAGCCATGTCTAGACCACCAAGAAGCTACCTAAGGGATCGAGTATACCAATTATAGATCGATAAGATCGAGGGAAGAGTCAACAAGACTATCAAGTACCAGTGAAAACCATACCGTGACCGGTGTAGGTTTACCCAAAAACCACCAATACCACGCACTTGCCACGGTAAGTGCAGCAAGGACAGGAACATACAGAGGAACCCTAACACGTCACAAGTACATAGTAATGTGCTGTGACCATAATGAAACAATTACTGGATCACAAATCCTGACACTGAAAGAATGGAACCTTGGAAAGGCCTAACGGCCTGACCACTGTATTTAGAACATACCAGTCGGCGAGAAGCTGGACTTGGTCAAGATTTCAAACATGGCTATGCCATGAAGAACTTCTTTTAACACCGAACCATAGTTTTCAAACCAAGTTTTCTTTCAAAACCACAAACCTTCTTTTAAAACCTTGGATTTTAAAACCAGAGCAACAGCATTACGGTGAGTATCAAAGAATGATAAAGAGGAGTTGACAATAGAATACTTCACCTAGGCGATGTGGCGAACACTACGAGTGTACCCGTTACGGAATGTGGGACAACCGCACTCCGAAGGAGCTTGCGGGCCGACATATGGTTGGGTAAGTGGTAACGTATCAATATGGTACCCCACGATGTATACATGTAGTGTGCGACGCACGGAAGTAGTCATTCCATTCTACGGACCATGAGTGAGTTCAAACCAGAACAGCTGGGACACCTCAGACGATCAAGTATCAAGGAACTCAGAGAATCCATCTGAGATGAGGAATAAGAACTAGGAAGTGCAAAGAGCACATACTAGTAGTATAGACATTGGAATGTCTCAAATAATCCAAGCAATTACCTGACGGCTGGATGGAATGCCCAGCCTAAACACATTAAGGCGATGCCTAACGTGAACCTAACAATACTCAACAAACGGGGGCGGGATTCCCAAGAGCAATCACGAGATACTATGAAGCACAATCCATAATCGGAGAGGATATTTAACCTAGTCTCAAGCACTGGGAGCAAGTACAGACGGTCTACCCAATGACAGGAGACGTTTAACCCAAAAGGGGAAAAAGGGGAATAATTAACACAATACCGCAAGGCGGTATAATTGAGAACATTATCGTAAACACTAGCCGGAGTAACGGCATAATCTAAAAACACCCAGGAGCAATCCCTGAGGGTGACGGATTAACAACAGTCAAACAAGGCGTCGAGAGACAAGAATACAGGAGTAGAACGAGCACTCGGTAAGACACCGAAGGCATTTCACTTGACAGGAATACCCTAGACTACAAAAGGCACTGATCAGCACCAGATTGCCTGAGAGTCTCCTATGAACGGAAGCGTGATGCCACGACTTACCATGGAGACCAGCAACACCTCCAACCTGTGATGGTATACAAGGAGTGGAAACAGATATAAGCAGCTTGCAAAGAGCATAGCTCGCAGCAATACGGCTTAAAAGCCATCAACCAACTATGTTATGTAAACCGTAATGGTTGCATAACCCACACCATTTGAGAGCAAGACTTGCAAGAGATATTATCTCATACGACAAGAAATCAACAACTAGACCATCAGTTCAAACCCAACATCCTGGGTGGCTTGGAGTAATGGCCACCTCAGTGTCACTGTTACTAGAGTACCAGTCTAGTATACAGTTGACAAACTTTTAATTACCTTCATGCCTTCTGTAGCAATGGTAACACAGAGGCATAAGAACCATGATAATGCCAACAGTGGCCTAGTCCACACTTGGGCACTGCAAGAAACCCGAGGAAAGGTACCTCTTGTTAACCAAGACCACCGATGTGGTGGAGATGTGAGCCCTTAGTAAAGGCTTCCATCTACTATAACAATAAAACCTACGCAATAGATATTGCCAAGGGGTGATGGGATAAGGAAATGAGATTTCCAAACCATTATGACTTAAGGAGTAAAGCATACCCCATATGCACCTAAGCATGTGTGAACCACTGTATAGACACCAACATGGTAAACCTCGTCACGAGACTTATGAGTGGAAGCATGCCCCTCAACAAGGACCTTCACTTGTCAGTGATAGAATACTCTCCAAGAGAACGGGACCAGAAAACCATTGAAGTTTCTTGGGATGTCCCAGTGATGCACATACGAGTAGAACTACACAGCTGGAGCCTATAACCAACGCTCAGCACGGGAAGACAGTAATTGTCAAAAAAAAACAATCAATGAGAGTGCACATTGCACACCAAGAATGATCAACGCTCAAGAGAGCTTATAACCCAATAAATTACCTTATCCTTGGTCAACCAAGATAGTTGGTAAATGGTATCATAAATGATGAAAATAATGTGAGGAAAGCCAACCTACACATGAAACCTAAACTGAAATAAAACATCCCCACAATGGGAAGATAATAGTATTGCGGTATGCTATAACAACCGTCATACACACGAACATTGGAAACCCCAGGGTATTCATACCATAAGGGAATGGTGTCAATGACAATGGCAATGAGTAAAGAGAAACTATCACAGTAACAGAAACAGTAAAAGCGATGTTGTATAATGAGTAAGAATACAGTGCGCAACAAGCGACCGATATGAGAAAGTCGCAGATAATGACATGGAGTATAAGTACGAGATGACAGGCATGAATATTCTTTCCTATCACATAAGTGACTTACTGTCAAGCGTTCACGCCTCTACACTCTGTATGACTGAGTGTTTTGGTATTGCACTTGTGCAGCTAATGATCTAATGGGATGGCTAGGGATATGGAGAATGTAAACCGTTGTAAATCTTTCCTTTCACCACGAACATGGCACTAGCCAGTTGAGCAAGCTTAGCAACAAATCGTGCGGCCTAAAGGCCAAAGAAGCGCGAAGAGTGTACAACACACTAACAATCACAAGATGTGAATTCCATTGGAGTAAAAGGTGAAAGGAGACATATCAAAGTCACTAGGACCGACGCATAGAAATGCAAGGTCATACAAGTAAAGAACACTTGTACTGAACCAGAAGAACTGGTGTAATCCAGAAGCTATTGACAACAGAGGAAGCACTATAAATAAATAGTGGCTTAGCCTCGCCAACAATAAGTTGGAAAAACATAGCGAATAATCGTGAGAGTACGGATAGTATGCATAATAGATTACCAGGAAGCTGGTTATAGTCCATTGAGTTCAAGCACGGTAAAAGAATACCGCATTTGTGTAGTAAACCTTATTCCCATAATAGATGGATAAGAAGGTGATGTATAGCACATTAATGATAACACGAAGGGTAAGTAACCTAAGCTATCAGGGTCGCGCAGCAGAAGCTAGTGGGCCCTAGCTAGGAGACAATATACCTAGTGAGTATAATACAATGGCTATTAATGCCTTGAAGCTTGATAGGCTAGAACCGAATTAACGATGAGTTAAATAAACTCATATAGGAACTCTTGGTGCAAAGACTAAACCGTTGGTATGGTTAAGACCCTTTGACCAGAGCATATTCTATAGTATACCGTAGTGAAGCTAAACGCTTCAGTTTGCCCAAACTGATTAAACCAATGTTTAATAATAATAACATATGGTAGATTACGTGGGTGTAATCCCTTTTAAGGGGGGTAGAGCGAAACCGCTTAATGTAAGTTTTATGAATAAAACACATAAACCATAATGTGCATAGCATAAATGAGAACCAAATTGATGATTGATACTATGTTAAATAAACATAAGTACTCATTCACACGTAATTATGGTAATTAGGCATTAGACATGCAAAACCATAGGAGGAGTATACCCATCTGTAACACCAATGTAAGAGTATTAAAGAAAAGTAATAAGTAGTGGACGGAGCCCCACAAGTATTGTAACCTTTGAAGAAGTAGTACGAAATGAATGAGGATAGTAGATGAATGAAGTTTATGAGTAGTGGAATCGTAAGTAAAATATTTGAAACAATTGAAGTCAACTAAATCTTATAAGTGTAGTATCCCTTAGTTAGAATATAGGAGATGATGGTGAGTAATGGATGGAAGTAGTGAAGGTTGATGAAATGAGCATTAGGATTGAACCATGGAGTAAAGCATTTGGGATAGAGTGAGGATGATGATGGATTCATCCTTTGGAGATGTAGAATTCGTAATCACGACTAGAAAGAACAAAAATATAGAAATGAAACAATTAAATTATTTGTTTGGTTGAACCTGATGTGGGAAGTCGAACTTGATCCTGATCAGATCAAGGAAACGAACACAAATTGGGGTGGAAATAGTTCAACACTGATGCTGATCATCATCAGGGTCGAATGATTCTTGAAGTCCCCTCAAGTGGTCACAAGAATCACACATAGGATAGAAGTATGACATAAATTGGAATATGAGTTGTGTGTTTAGAGATTTTTAATTGGTAGTAGTTAAAGAATTTCCCTTAGTATGGAGAATGAGGATTGCTGGAAGCATATACCGAGAAGGTAGTAGTGTAGCATGTTGTATTATTCCAAGGGCAGCAGATGTGCCCTTTTCGGTGACATTTTGTGCTTAAACTTAATCAACCTCTCTTGCTTATCTTGCGTTTGTTTCAATTCAATATCGTGGACCCTTTTTATATGTGGGTTGTTCTCTTTAGAATAAATATTGTTATGAATTGTGGATAAATGGTATAAAATGATACAAATTTTAAATTTTGATTACTTTTGAGGAGCTTTATATGCGGGTGGACCAAATAATCTGCAAATGGTCTGGATTTTATTGCTCAGGGTTTCTTTCGGTCTTCTCTCTTAGGGATTGCTAAGGGGTGCTTCTCTCTGTCAAAAAGGAAAAATAAAATAACTAAGGACTTGTGAGACACCATTGGTAACCAACAAAGAGAGTTGAGTGTTCTTAAATACAAGGGCTTGATGCCTACATATTATCTTCTCATCTCGTATGCAAAAGTGAAAACAAATGCTTAAATTCTATTTTTCCTTTTGTTTTCTCCTCAATGCCCATTCTTGAGAGAAGTTGGCCATGGTAAAAGTTCTCAAAGTCACCTTAAATCAAGAAGCATTGAAGTACTCCGGATCATACCCGAAACTCTAATTTTATTTTGCCCTGAGTACACCTGCCACCAGTAGGTGAGGATCTCACACTCCTCTAAAAGTTTAAGATTCATGTACTATGACTTTTACCTACCCTTCATAATAGTATTTATTAATATTGAGCATTCCCTACTTCGTTGGGTACATGGTTTTGCTTGAGGACAGCAAAAAGGTAAGTGTAGGTAAGTGTGGGGTGGGGTGGCTGTTGTGATAAGTGTTAAATGAGCATGTTTTATGGGTGTATTTCATATATTATAACAGCACTTTTCTGCTCATTTCTCACTTATCTTATGGTTTTCCTCTAGTTTATGTTTTATTGATTATCTCACAATTTATTGGTTTTAACATGAGGAACAACCAAGCTAGGAGCAAAGTACACGAAGAGACGAACGCATAGACGCGAACGGCTCAGAAAACGGACTTATAACGAAGAATCTAGAGCCGGTCAAAGTTCGAAGGAAAATAGGTCACGGTCAAGGTGTAACCGCCCATATTGGGGCGGTCCTCTCTATGGGCAACCGCCTGTATTTGGGCGGTCCTCTCTATGGGCAACCGCCTGTATTTGGGGCGGTCTCTCTATGGGCAACCGCCTGTATTTGGGGCGGTCAAGACACACAGAACCGCCTGTAATTGAGGCGGTCAAGAACAACAGAACCGCCCAAAATGGGGCGGTCAGCACAAAGGGAACCGCCTCTTTAAGAGGCGGTTAGGGCTAAAAAATCAACCGCGACTAGTTTTCTCGCGCAGTCTTCGTCTCCAACTTGAACGCCTTATCTATCTACTCCAGCACCGCCTACCATGAATCTCTCACGCGTGCAGCTGTCTGTCCCCTCTGCAATAAATGAAGATAGCAATGCTCAATCAATTTTACGTACGGATGCCTATCTCAATTCTCTATATAAACCAACACCAATACTGCAACAAAAACGTACGACCACAGTCTGAAGAAATCAAATAAACACCACACTCCATTCTCTTCCATTTAATTCCTCCCGTATCACCACACTTCTCCATCTTTTATATTTTTTACCATTTCACCTCATTCACGTACGTACTCAAACAGAAGCAGCAGTAAATTACAAAGAGAGAAAAGAGGCAGGCGAGTGCAGACCCGTTATTCGCAGGCAGTTCCTGAGTAATGAATATTTCAGTCTCTACTCTGTTTTTATTTCTGTCAATGTCTGAGTAATCTCATAATTGTGCTTAGGATGGGTGTTTAACCCAAAATAACTCAGCGTATTATAATACCGAGTTTGCTTATAAATATTTGTTTTGTCTCTCTCTATTATTAAATGTTTAAGAACTGATCATTTTTACTCATTTACGGTTTCTCTAATTTCAATGATTTTGTAAAATTAGAGAATAGACCACAAAGAGAGACAAACGTTAGATTTTATTCTCCTTGATTAGCAGATAAAATCCATCGCTGTTATAAAAAGAATTCTCACTTAAAGCTAATTAATGATTTTAGACTTTTTCTGATTGTAAGAAGTTTAATGAATTAATTAAGAGCTGTCCTTATCTATGATTTAGAAAGGTCACAAGATAAAATTCTTAACAGACAAATAAGAGCAAACTAGGATTAATTTATTATCTGAGTTATAACCGGGCGATTTCACCTTCCTTAGCACAGTTTCCATCCACTTAATCCACAACCGTTTTTACTGTTTTTATTATTTCTTTAATAATCCAACAACAAATCAAGCTTGCCTCCGGCTAAACCCCTTTTACAGTTTTAGTAACTACCTAAACTAGGATAATTAAACAATCTCCTTGTGGATACGACACTTGTTTTACTACTACGAATAGGTACACTTGCCTAATAGTTTGTTATAATTCTATATTAATTATAGTGTAGTTTTATCCCAACAAGTTTTTGGCGCCGTTGCCGGGGAGATTGATTCCATCAATTTCCCTAGTTTCTGGTAGTTCACTCGCTATATGTAATAATCTGTTAATAATTAAATTGTTAATCTTGGACATCTGAATTGGACATCGGACTTCGGACCTGACTTGGACATTTGACTTCGGACTTTGGACATCTAACTCCTAACATCTTAATATTATTGTCATTTCGTTCCATTGTCTTTCGTTCCATTGTCATTTCGTTCCATTGTCCTTTCTTTCCATTGTCTCTAACTACTAACTTAAATTTCTGTCATTTCGTTCCATTGTCCTTAACTTTTCGTTCCATTGTCCTTAACTTTCATTTCCATTGTCCTTAACATTTTTCCATGTTATATACTAACTTATAATTTCTGTATACTAACTCCTAACGTTTATCAGCCTAACCAATATTTCTGTCTTTCTTATTTTATTTACTAACTAATTTTGCAGTTTCTCACAAACCACAAGTTATCTTCTGTGCATGCCAAATACTCGAACCCGAGGCTCTCCACCAATCAGTCCGAGCCCCGAACCCGAGCGTACTTTATTTCAAGCGCAGAGAAACCTGAGAAACCAAGCCATGGCCAATAACGAAGTTATAAATGAAATGGACCATGCAATTCACCAGAACACCGTGCTCTCTCTGACTACCACCAACCGAATACCGAAGGAAGAGCATCAGCTATAGTTCTCCCTGAACTAACACCAGAAGAAGCCGGACGATGGGTTTTCAAAACCCACTACATAACCGCCGTCCGGGATCTAGGCAAGTTTAGTGGAGCAAACCCAGATGAAGCCCCAAATCATCTGAGTCTCTTCCTAGACTTCTGCAATTCCTTTAGTCAAACCGGCAACGTCAAAGAAAGAATCCGTCTACAACTATTTCCTCACTCGTTGTCGGATTCAGCAAACGGTGGTATCGAAGCCTTCCCTCCCGATCAATCACCACATGGCTTCAAATGGCCCAAAAATTCCTTGCCAAATACTACCCAACCAGTAGAACGAGGCAATTGATCGGTGAAATCAATACTTTCTGTCAGGAGCCGGGAGAAACGTTGTACGACGCATGGGACAGATTTAAAGATATGCTTATGAAGTGTTCCCACCATGGTCTTGACGATCAATCCCTCTGCCTGTCTTCTTCAACGGTCTGGATGATGGGAACCGACTACTGTCAATTCCTCTGCAGGAGGGAGTTTCATGATGAAATCTCCTAAAGAAGGAATGGACCTTCTCGAAACCATGACGAGCAATACGAGACAGTGGACGAGATCCAAAGGAAGAACACCACGAGCAGCAGGCCTACTCCACGTTGAGCCTACAGATCATTTATCGGCTCAGATCTCGTCCCTTACAAAGATGGTGGAAAAGCTAACGACATCACAAAACGAAATTGTAAAAACAATAGCTTCCCCACCTACAAGTTCATCGTCAGTTCCACCTACAGAAGGATGTGCCATATGCGCCGGTCCTCATGAAACCCCTCAGTGCGAAGGTAAAGGACAGTACGAGGATGCAAACTTCATAGGAAACCGTCCCGGTAATTCCTACAACAACAACAACAACTATCCATGGAGAAATCACCCGAATTTCTCATGGAAAATAATGATCAAAACCAAGGAGGTCAGAACAACAATTCAAATACCTATCAGGGGAACAGACCCCAACCAAATTCTAACATGGGTTATCGAGCACTAGGTGCCCCTCCTGGTTTCCAGCAGCAGCAACAACAACTAACCACAACCTCTTCTGATCCAAATGAGGAATTCAGGAACTTAATGAAAGGATTCGTGACTACGACCCACACCAGGCTCGTGGATCAAGAAGCCACTAACAGAAGGGTTGAAGCCCAGATACAGCAAACCAACCAACAGTTGGAGCAAATCAGTCAGCAGCTTGCACAAAGGCCACCTGGTGCCTTCCCTAGTCAGCCAGATCCAAATCCAAGGGAACAGGCCAAGGCAGACGTTAAGAAGTGG
This sequence comes from Limonium bicolor, assembly GCA_023374045.1. NCBI lineage: Eukaryota > Viridiplantae > Streptophyta > Magnoliopsida > Caryophyllales > Plumbaginaceae > Limonium > Limonium bicolor. The sequence goes on from CM041782.1 coordinate 51,186,639, forward strand.
TAGGCCGCTCAACTCATCCTCCCCGAGATGATACTGATAATCAAGAGCAGCAAGCTCATGAACCTCAAGAAAATTCAGAAGAAGAACAGGAAGATGCTGAAGAAGCCCTCCTCCTACAAAAAATATTCCGAGGAGAAGGAGTCCCTGAATCTACTCCTTCCTCTCACAAAAATTCTTCCCCCACTTCCTTTTCCAAACAGAATGAGAAAGAAAAATTTAGATGAACAGTTTGGAAAGTTTCTTCTCACTTCAAGAAACTGACGATCAATATTCCTTTTGCCGATGCTTTAAAACAAATGCCAATATACGCAAAGTTCATGAAGGATATCATCACCAACAAAAGATCGTTGCAGGAAGTGGAAACTGTACACCTTACACAGAAGTGTCAGCAGTACTTCTCAAGAGTCTCCTCCAAAACTTGGAGACCCAGGTTTGCCAATTATTCCATGTTCAATTGATAATGTTGATTGCGGTAGTGGGTTATGTGATCTAGGAGCTAGTATCAATTTAATGCCACTGTCAACTTTCAACAAACTTAAAATTGGTAAATGCGAACCAACTTCTATTCAATTACAATTAGCAGATAGATCTTTAGTATTCCCAAAAGGAATAATAGAAGATTTGATTGTTACTGTAGGAACCTTTGTGTTCCCCGCTGACTTTATTGTAATTGACATGGAAGAAGACACTAGGGTGCCCTTAATCTTAGGACGACCTTTCATGAGAACTGCAAGAGCACTAATCGATGTTGAAAAGGAAAAATCATTTTAAGGCTGCATAACGAAACTTTAGAATACGACATGTCAAGGTTTAAGAAACCCGCTCATTTAGAAGATACCTTTTCCATAGACTTGTCGACTCTATTGTGCAGGATAATTTATCTGCTATTTCCGTAATGACGCTCTTGAAAATTTGTCTGAAATCTGTGATAACCGATTAGTATACCCTGACACAATCCAAATGGTAGCAGCTCTGGATAGAGTAAAATCATACAAGAAATCACGCTACCCACCACCAGACCATTAGAGCTATCTACTCAGAAATTACCACCATCCATTGAACAACCCCCTCTCGTAGACTGAAACAATTGCCATCACATCTGAAGTATGTTTATCTTTCTGATTTTTGTACTTTGCCTGTTATTATTTCTTCATCCTAACAAGTACACAGGAAGAACAGCTTGTGAAGATCCTTCAGAGCCACAAGAAGGCAATAGGCTGGTCCATTTCGGACATCAAAGGTATCAACCCCCATTTCTGCACACATCACATATACATGGAAGATACCTACAAGCCTTTAGTCCACCACAGAGAAGGCTGAATCCCAACATGAAAGAGTAGTAAAGAAAGAGTGCTCAAACTTCTCGACGCCGGGATAATCTACTCCATCTCCGACAGCAAATGGGTGAGCCCCGTTCAAGTGGTCCCGAAAAAAGGAGGTCTCACTGTGGTCCCCAACGACAAAGGTGATCTAATTCCTCAGAGAACCACGACGGGATGGAGAGTCTGCATCGATTACAGGAAACTGAACAGCGCAACGCGGAAGGACCACTTCCCTACCTTTCATCGATCAGATGCTTGAAAGATTGGGGGCAAGATTACTACTGCTTCCTGGATGGTTATTCAGGATACTTTCAAATACCCATTGCCTCTGAAGACCAAGACAAAACCACATTCACATGCCCGTACGGGACATTTGCATATAATCGAATGCCTTTTGGTCTATGCAATGCCCCAGCAACATTCCAAAGATGCATGATGGCAATCTTCAGCGACTATCTTGAGAAGAGCATCGAAGTCTTCATGGACGACTTCTCTGTCTTTGGTCCCACTTTCGAATCCTGTCTGAATAATCTGGATGCCATCCTCGCCCGATGTGAAGAAACTAACCTTGTGCTTAACTGGGAAAAATGCCATTTCATGGTTAAAGAAGGAATAGTTCTTGGGCATAAAATATCTTCAAAAGGCATTGAAGTCGACAGAGCCAAGGTCGAAGTTATTGAAAAATTACCACCACCATCGACGGTAAAAGACATCAGGAGTTTCCTTGGCCATGCTGGGTTCTATAGAAGGTTTATCAAGGATTTCTCCAAAATTTCAAAACCTCTATGTGAACTCCTAGCTAAAGACGTCAAGTTCGACTTTACTGACAATGCCTACAAGCCTTCAACACACTAAAAGAATGCCTCATCCTGCTCCCATTGTGATATCACCAGATTGGAGCCTTCCATTTGAAATTATGTGCGACGCCAGCGACTATGCCGTGGGTGCCGCTTTATGCCAAAAGAAGGAGAGATCTTGAGAACCATCTACTATGCAAGTAGAACCCTCAACGACGCTCAGAAGAATTATTCAACTACTGAGAAGGAACTTCTAGCAGTAGTCTTTGCTCTGGATAAATTCCGATCATATCTCTTGGGGAGCAAAGTCATAATTCACACCGATCACTCTGCTCTGAGGTATCTATTGCCAACGAAGATCCAAACCTCGACTCCTCCGTGGATACTTCCTACTACAGGAATTTGAGATTGAAATCAGAGACAAGCCAGGAGTGCAGATGTCGTAGCAGACCACCTATCTCGCATTAGAGGCACCAAGTGATGGCACTTCCATCAATGAATTCTTCCCAGATGAGCGTCTTTATGATTGGTGACACCGGTGATCCATGGTACGCTGACATGGCCAACTACCTCGCACGAGGAGTAATACCACATGGGCTCACCCACCAACAGAAGAAGAAGTTCTTTTCCGATGTCAAACATTATTACTGGGAGGATCCTCTCCTTTTCAAGGTTTGTGCAGACGGGATGGTAAGAAGATGTGTGCCCCACGATGAAATCCAGAACATTTCTCCGTCATTGTCACTCTCTGAAGCAGGAGGACATCAGGGCCCTCGAACAGCGGCTAAGGTACTTCAAATCAGGTTTTCATTTTGGAAAACCTTACATAAAGACTGTTTCATTCCTTTGTAGCCTCCTGCGATGACTGCCAAAGACTTGGGAATACCTCCAGAAAACACGAAATGCCTCTCAACATCATACTCGAGGTGGAACCTTTCGACGTGTGGGGCATTGACTTCATGGGTCCCTTTCCTTCGTCTTGTTCAAACTTTTTCATCTTGGTGGCAGTCGACTAGTCACTAATGGGTGGAGCTATCGCCTCTCCCACGAATGATGCAAAGGTAGTACTCAGGTTCTTGAAGAGGAACATCTTTACACGATTTGGAGTCCCACGTGCTATCATCAGTGACCAAGGATCCCACTTCTGCAATAAGCAGTTCACAGCCTTGATGACCAAATATGGAGTGAGACATAAGGTAGCCTTACCTTATCACCCTCAAACGAATGGCCAGGCTGAAGTCTCTAACCGAGAATTGAAGTGGATCCTACAAAAGACGGTTAATTCTTCCCGAAAAGATTGGTCCCTGAAGCTGGATGATGCACTCTGGGCGTATAGAACAGCCTACAAGACGCCCATCGGCCTGTCCCATATCGACTAGTCTTTGGCAAAGCTTGTCATTTACCAGTCGAACTCGAGCACAAATCATTCTGGGCCGTGAAAGCCCTCAACTTTGATCTTCTAAGAGCAGGTGACAAAAGGAAATTCCAGCTCACTGAATTAGAAGAATTTCGAGAGAATGCCTATGAAATAAACCGCCTCTACAAAGAGAAAGCCAAGAAGTGGCATGACAAGATGATCCTTAAGCAGGAATTTCATGAGGGAGATTTGGTTCTGTTGTACAACTCCAGGTTAAAGTTGTTTCCTCCGGGTAACTCAATCCTATTGGGCTGGACCATTTACTGTCTCCAGGTCACCCCATACGGATCCGTTGAGTTAGTGGATTCGAAAAAACACACTTTCATGGTCAATGGATCTAGACTAAAGCATTACCAGGGTGGTAATCTTGAGACAGTTGATGCTCGCACAATAAACCTACATGATACTCAGATTTGAGTACACTTCAAAGCGTCTAGCCAAAGACGTTAACAAGGGCAGCTTTCCGGGAGGCAACCCGGACGAACTTATCTTTTATATCTTTAATGCTGTTTTAATTTTCAGATTCCCTTCAATTTTATTTTTGCTAACTTTTAACCCCGTTTATAGTATGGTTGCTTCTAGTGTTTTATGCAGGTGCAATTTCATGTCTACACCGCAACCAAGCTACGCTACTTGAGGCTAAAGCTCAAGTGTGGGGGAAGTCCAATACACGCTAGCAAAATAATCTCAGGGGAGTACCAGTTTCTTTCACTTATGCTTTTATTTAAATAAAATCTGCAGAGAAGAGTCTATGTGCTTAAATGATTATGTGAGCTTCGTGTTCTCTATATTTTATCTACTACCGTAAAGGCCTTCTGAAACTTTCCCTTGTTTTTCGGTGAACAATGAGGACATTGTTCAATTTAAGTGTGGGGGAGTGTGCCCTTTTCGGTGACATTTTGTGCTTAAATGCTTAACATCTCTGCTTATCTTGCGTTTGTTCAAATTCAATATCGTGGACCCTTTTTATATGTGGGTTGTTCTCTTTAAGAATAAATATTGTTATGAATTGTGGGATAAATGGTATAAATGATACAAATTTTAAAATTTTGATTACTTTTGAGGAGCATTTTATATGCGGTGTGACCAAATAATCTGCAAATGGTTGGATTTTATTGCTCAGGGTTTCTTTCTGTCTTCTCTCCTTAGGGATTGCTAAGGGGTGCTTCTCTGTCAAAAGGAAAAAATAAATAAATAAGGGACTTGTGAGACACCATTGGTAACCAACAAAGAGAGTTGAGTGTTCTTAATACAAAGGGCTTGATGCCTACATATTACTTCTTCATCTCGTATGCAAAAGTGAAACAAATGCTTTAATTCTATTTTTCCTTTTGTTTTCTCCTCAATGCCCATTCTTGAGAGAAGTTGGCCATGGTAAAAGTTCTCAAAGTCACCTTAAATCAAGAAGCATTGAAGTACCGTCATCATACCCCGAAACTCTAATTTTTATTTTTGCCCTGAGTACACCTATGCCACCAGTAGGTGATGGATCACACTCCTCTAAAAAGTTTAAGATCATGTACTATTGACTTTTTATCCTACCCTTCATAATAGTTTTATTAATATTGAGCATTCCCTACTTCGTTGGGTACATGGTTTTGCTTGAGGACAAGCAAAAAGGTAAGTGTGGGGGTGTGATAAGTGTCTAATGAGCATGTTTTATGGGTGTATTTCATATATTATAAAGCACTTTTCTGCTCATTTCTCACTTATCTTATGGTTTTCCTCTAGTTTATGTTTTATTGATTATCTCACAATTTATTGGTTTTAACATGAGGAACAACCAAGCTAGGAGCAAAGTACACGAAGAAGAACGCATAGACGCGAACGGCTCAGAAAACGGACTTATAACGAAGAATCTAGAGCCGGTCAAAGTTCGAAGGAAAATAGGTCACGGTCAAGTGTAACCGCCCATATTGGGGCGGTCCTCTCTATGGGCAACCGCCTGTATTTGGGGCGGTCCTCTCTATGGGCAACCGCCTGTATTTGGGGCGGTCCTCTCTATGGGCAACCGCCTGTATTTGGGGCGGTCAAGACACACAGAACCGCCTGTAATTGAGGCGGTCAAGAACAACTAAACCGCCCAAAATGGGGCGTCAGCACAAAGGGAACCGCCTCTTTAAGAGGCGGTTAGGGCTAAAAAATCAACCGCGACTATTTTTTTCGCGCAGTCTTCGTCTCCAACTTGAACGCCTTATCTATCTACTCCAGCACCGCCTACCATGAATCTCTCACGCGTGCAGCTGTCTGTCCCCTCTGCAATAAATGAAGATAGCAATGAATGCTCAATCAATTTTACGTACGGATGCCTATCTCAATTCTCTATATAAACCAACACCAATACTGCTGCAACAAGGAACTTACGACCACAGTCTGAAGAAATCAAATAAACACCACACTCCATTCTCTTCCATTTAATTTCCTCCCTATCACCACACTTCTCCATCTTTTATTTATTTTTACCATTTCACCTCATTCACGTACGTACTCAACAGAAGCAGTAAATTACAAAGAGAGAAAAGAGGCAGGCGAGTGCAGACCCGTTATTCGCAGGCAGTTCCTGAGTAATGAATATTTCAGTCTCTACTCTGTTTTTATTTCTGTCAATGTCTGAGTAATCTCATAATTGTGCTTAGGATGGGTGTTTAACCCAAAATAACTCAGCGTATTTATAATACCGAGTTGGCTTATAAATATTTGTTTTGTCTCTCTCTATTATAGTGGTGAGTATTCCCGCCTGTCACGCGGTGACCCGGGTTCGTTCCCCGGCAACGGCGCCAAAAACTTGTTGGGATAAAACTACACTATAATTAATATAGAATTATAAAAACTAATAGGCAAGTGTACCTATTCGTAGTAGTAAACAAGTGTCGTATCCACAAGGAGATTGTTCAATTATCCTAGTTTAGGTAGTTAATTAAAACTGTAAAAAGGGGTTTAGCCGGAGGCAAGCTTGATTTGTTGTTGGATTATTAAAGAAATAATAAAAACAGTAAAAACGGTTGGGATTAAGTGGATGGAAACTGTGCTAAGGAAGGTGAAATCGCCCGGTTATAACTCAGATAATAAATATAATCCTAGTTTGCTCTTATTTGTCTGTTAAGAATTTTATCTTGTGACCTTTCTAAATCATAGATAAGGACAGCTCTTAATTAATTCATTAAACTTCTTACAATCAGAAAAAGTCTAAAATCATTAATTAGCTTTAAGTGAGAATTCTTTTTATAACAGCGATGGATTTTATCTGCTAATCAAGGAGAATAAAATCTAACGTTTGTCTCTCTTTGTGGTCTATTCCCTAATTTTACAAAATCATTGAAATTAGAGAAACCGTAAATGAGTAAAAATGATCAGTTCTTAAACATTTAATAATAGAGAGAGACAAAACAAATATTTATAAGCCAACTCGGTATTATAAATACGCTGAGTTATTTTGGGTTAAACACCCATCCTAAGCACAATTATGAGATTACTCAGACATTGACAGAAATAAAAACAGAGTAGAGACTGAAATATTCATTACTCAGGAACTGCCTGCGAATAACGGGTCTGCACTCGCCTGCCTCTTTTCTCTCTTTGTAATTTACTGCTTCTGTTTGAGTACGTACGTGAATGAGGTGAAATGGTAAAAATAAATAAAGATGGAGAAGTGTGGTGATACGGGAGGAATTAAATGGAAGAGAATGGAGTGTGGTGTTTATTTGATTTCTTCAGACTGTGGTCGTAAGTTCCTTTGTTGCAGTATTGGTGTTGGTTTATATAGAGAATTGAGATAGGCATCCGTACGTAAAATTGATTGAGCATTCATTGCTATCTTCATTTATTGCAGAGGGGACAGACAGCTGCACGCGTGAGAGATTCATGGTAGGCGGTGCTGGAGTAGATAGATAAGGCGTTCAAGTTGGAGACGAAGACTGCGCGAGAAAACTAGTCGCGGTTGATTTTTTAGCCCTAACCGCCTCTTAAGAGGCGGTTCCCTTTGTGCTGACCGCCCCATTTTGGGCGGTTTAGTTGTTCTTGACCGCCTCAATTACAGGCGGTTCTGTGTGTCTTGACCGCCCCAAATACAGGCGGTTGCCCATAGAGAGGACCGCCCCAAATACAGGCGGTTGCCCATAGAGAGGACCGCCCCAAATACAGGCGGTTGCCCATAGAGAGGACCGCCCCAATATGGGCGGTTACACCTTGACCGTGACCTATTTTCCTTTGAACTTTGACCGGCTCTAGATTCTTCGTTATAAGTCCGTTTTCTGAGCCGTTCGCGTCTATGCGTTCGTCTCTTCGTGTACTTTGCTCCTAGCTTGGTTGTTCCTCATGTTAAAACCAATAAATTGTGAGATAATCAATAAAACATAAACTAGAGGAAAACCATAAGATAAGTGAGAAATGAGCAGAAAAGTGCTGTTTATATATATGAAATACACCCATAAAACATGCTCATTTAGACACTTATCACAGGACATAGAGGAGTCCTGTGTCGAGATGACCTGAGTGCCTGCAGAATTGTATTGTGTATTGCATTGCTTTGGGGATAGCTTTGCACTGTATGTATGTATGAATTTTGTAAAGAAGAACCGGATGGTTGATAGTAATATGGATTGGAGTAAGTATTGTACATTGGAATGATAGGGAAAGGAGAAACCTTGAGTAACAAATTTGGGAATTGTAAGGAGGAAGAATGTGTACCACGGTATTAGACATGTAAGAACGAGTAAGCATTGTAAACGTATAACCTCGAGCAACTTTGAGGACAAAGTTCTTAAGGGGGGTAGATTGAAATACCCCGACCTTAAATATGGCGATCAAATATCCTAATAGGTATTTAAGAGCCTAATAATGCTTAAGTAATATTGGTAAGGAAAAATAAATCCAAAAGAAATAAAGAAACGCTTAAAAGGCGAAAAACGCTAAGTAAGCGTTAAATAACCATATGAGGTATGAGACCTCGGTTAGCATATTATATGGATTCTAAAGGTTTAATAAGACCTAATATATATGGGAACAACTCCCAAAGAAAACGGATCCAAATAATGAATTAAAACGCTAATAGAGCGTTAGAGCACGTTTTTCGTGAAAACCCGAAAACGTGACTTTAAGTGGTCAAACGGACCCGTGAAAATTATAAATCATTAAATAATAATTATTAAGCATTTCTGGAAGCTTAATGACCAATAAAAATATTTAAACGAGAAAATTCCGGGAAACGGGCCCGGTTAGTGAATAGTACCTAAACCGGGTAAAATAACGAGCGTTTTCTGTAGAAGACGAAAAACGCTCCAGCTAGCACAACAGTAGGGGGCCGGTTTTTAATCAGTCAAACAACCCCTCTCACACACTTGTAACTAGCTAATTAAATAAGGCAGCCAAAAAGTAAAAGTGGAAAAGGTAAAGTAACTTACCTCCCTCTCTCTCCTCCATTTTCCCTTCTCCTTCCTTTTTCCTTCTCCACCGATTTCTTCCTCCTCTCTCTCTGTGCTGGGCGACAATGGAGCTCCCTCCATGGCTCCTCCACCTTTCTCTTCATGCCCAAGCTTTGTTTAAGCTCCAAACTCAAAAATATCACATATTTGTGTTCCCCCATCATCCTCTACCTTCCCTCTTTCAAAATCCAAAATGAGGAAGTTCATCTCCATGGGTTTTCCCATTCAAGAGAAAACACACCATTGAGGATTTAATACCCCGGACCTAATAATGGTGATTAATTACTCTAATAAAATTATTAAGGCCTAATGTGCCCAGAGAGTATTGGTAAAAAGGATAAAACCAAAAGAAAAGAGAAAACGCTTGAAAAGCGAAAAACGCTAAAATGCGTATTAAATTTAAATAAGAGATATATGATCTCGAGAGGGTCCGAGATGGATTCCTAGGGCTTAGTTAGGCCTAATTAGTATACGGGAATGATTCCCGAAGAAAACGGATCCAAATAATGGATTAAAACGCTAACGGAGTTTAAAGCACGTTTTTCGAGAAAACCCGAAACGTGACTTTAAGTGGTCAAACGGACCCGTAAAAATTATAGTTGATTAAATAACTATAATTAAGTATTAATGGAAGCTTAATAGCCATTAAAATAAAGAAACAAGAAAAATCCGAAAAACGGGCCCGGTTAGTGAATAGTGCCAAACCGGGTAAAATAACGAGCGTTTTCTGTCAGAAACTGAAAAACGCTCCAGCTCTCTAATATTGTGGGGGCCGGTTTTATTGGTGAGTCACCACTCACACACACTCTAAGCTAGTAAATAAGTAAGAAAGAAAGTAAAGGAGGAGAGAGAAAAGTAAAAGCAAAAAGCATAAAGCAATTTCCTTCTCTCTCTTTCCTCCCATTCTCTTTTCTTCTTTCTCTCTTTCCCCTTCTTCACGATTTCTCCCTCTCCCTCTGTGTGCTGTACGCCATTGGAGCCAAGCAAGCTTCTCCACCTTCTCCTCCATGCCCAAGCTTCATCCTTGCTCCGAATTCGAAAATAAGTACATATTTGCGATCCTCTCATCACCCTCTATGATTCTCTCTTTTCAAAACTCGAAAATGGTGAGTTTCATTTTCGTGGGTGTTGGCCATTTGAGGAGAAAGCACATAATCTTGAAGCTTGAAGCTTCCCCTTTCTAGCAAGGTAAAGATATCCATGAAAAAGTCTTGTTTTCTTCATCTTGTACCTTGACCGATTTTGGTCTCTAATGGAGCCTTGGTTATTTTCTCTTATGAGCATTGTTTCAATCCCTAAAAGCTTGGGGGAGTTACTCTTTGATTCTTGATCAAAACCCCATCTTAGGGTTTCAAGGTAATCACCAATTTTAGAGCTTTAAGCATTTTAAATTAATGAGGTTAAGTGTTTTTACTTAAACTCATTTCTTGCTTTGAACATTAACATGAAGATGGGTAATTCCATGGTCTTTGACCGTTTTGGGAGAAGAGAAAAGGAGAAGAGGAGAAGAACTTTCAAAAGGAAATTTAAGAGAATGCAAGGTAAGGAACCAACCCAATGTATATTCTATATGTATTAGAATTTGGGAAGGGTAATTAAAATGAATGAACCCCACTTGAGTTGTGGTGATAAGGTTCTTGCTTAGAAATAATGCAAGTGAGAAAGCCTTTGTGAGTTAATGCTTGTTTTGGGAGCTATGTATATGATGAATTATGCTTTATGGTGTTTAATGAGTTTTGCTTGATTAATGAGGAAATATTGAGTGCTGATAGAACCCTTGTGGTTTGGCTAGTTTTAGGATGATTTAAATGGTGGTATGAGTTTTGGGCAATGTTGGAGAAGTAGCAAGTTATGGCAAAATTTATGTGGAAACCTAAGTGGTTTAAGTGATGTTTTGTGTGGAGAATAACCTAGGGTTAGCTAGGTGTTGTTGGAGTTTGAATTGGGTAAATGATCACCCAAGAATATGAGAGGATGATTGTGGTGAGATGTGCAAAAATCTGTAGCAAAAGAGGTTGTGTAAGTGCCTTAGGAGTTTCTAGAAAACAATGGAGATTTAAGGCTTTAAGAGTGAGTTTTGGAACTTGGTATGAGGTGTGCATTATCTTGGAAGTTTGGGTTGGTCAAATTAAGAGAGAACAAGATGCAAGTGCCAAGAGAGGTTAGAGAATGCACAAGTGTGCATTAGTGTAGGAATGAGAATGAAAGAATTGTGATTTGAGCAAGAATTTGTGTAAGGGTTTAACCCATGATTTGAAGAGGTTTAGAGCATGTTTATGATGGTTAAACATGTGGAAACTTATGGAATGATTAGGAAATGATAAGGTGATTTAGGGGTTTAAAAGTGGTGAAAAACTGCAAATTTTTACAGTTCCAGGGGTGTCGGGTTTGCAATCGAAATGCAAACCCGGACATAGCAAAAACATGGCAGAAAGTCATCCCAGGGGGTGGTCCGGTTTGTAAACCCGGACATAAACCCGGAACACATGAAAAATACGACAGAAAGTGATTCCAGTGTTTGGTCCGGGTTTGTAACCCCGGACACAAACCCGGACCAGGCCAGAAATGTAACAGAATGTGTTTTCTTGCATTCTAATGATGGGGAATTGAATGTAATGATAATATAAGGTAATTAGGACATGAAATTGATATTTAAAGGTCCTTAGGAGTGTAACAAGTTTGATAGTGAATGAGGAAGTTGTGAGTTAAGAACACATGAGTAAAACCGAGTTAACGGGATAACGGGGTTAAGTACGGGAGTATTAGCTTTACATACCGTAATGCTTGATGTTAATAAACATTTTGAATGTTATCAGTGGATCGTGTGTGAACCAAGCATGGTGAGATGACACGGTAAAGTAAAAACCCCGGTGAAAGGTATGATTTTCTCATGCCCCGTATGCTAACCGAGTTACTCTGACTTGTGTGTTTGTGTGCCGGCTTAATCAAGATTAAAGCATGAAAATAATCCCTTGTTTGATTATGCATGCATTGTTGTATGTTGTATGAGCTAACATACTTGTATGCCGGTGTGGTCTAACGTAGTGCATAGACCGACTCTTAGTGAGTATTGATTGACTAGAAACCCGTTGAACGGGTAGTCACATACCAATGGTAATATGCAAACACACACAAGCTATCGATTAAAGTATAACGATAACACAAACATATGAACTCCCTAAGATGTGAGGAGATGTACGGGTTGAGTATATACCCGATAACGGTTAGAGAACCTCATTGAAACAATCCACGAAATAAATATGAGTGGAGGGATAAATGACCTCCATCGAGAGGATTGAAGTTAGTCCAATAATGTAAACTTATAAGAAAGGTAAAAGAGACCTAAGGGACTATGTAACTCCCTTGAGACATGGTCGACCTCCTATATGAGGATTTTACCCGGTATAAGAAAATATCCGAATGTACAAGCACATGATTGTGAGGGTATCACTTAAACCTAAGATTACCCGAATTTAAGTAAAGTTCCCAAAGTCATTAGAAACATCGAGAATGATGCTTCTAGACTAATATACATGATATTATTATAACTCCGAGAGGAGTGTATGGGAACGAGAGTAGTCCGAGAGTAGTCGGACCCAAGTAAAGAGATAGGAACTAAGAGAGAGTTCCGTGAGCTAGTTGAACCTTCCCACCATGCTAGACCCAGAGTAGGGTCGAAACCGGGGAAGTAAGACTATGCTAGAGAGCCATGAGTTTTGGCTTAAGTATGTAATAAGAGTAACAAGCGTGACGTAGGAGACCTGTAGTGTCTCGAGAATCTACAAGAGCTTGAGTATGAATAACCCAAGAGTGTGGGTGAGATAACGAGTATAAATAACCCGAGAGAAAGGGGTGAGTATATGTATGAGTAACCCGAGAGAATGGGTTAAGGTATTGAATAAAGTAAACAAGGCATAGTGAGGAATAACCCTCAATGCCTAAGAGTAACCAGTTACCACTAACAACATTGTTATGTTAGTTAGGAATCGTGTTCCGTGATTGGATGTAGATTCCTTGTGTGATATACATATATATTGTATTGTCATGATGCATGTTGTTTGATTAAAATGAACTCCATGTATATCCGACCCAAAGTAGTCGGTGTACCGCGGTTAGCACGCGGTATATGCGAATTTCATGCGCAGCGTAAGCTGACCCCCTAGGGGGAACGTTTTTAGTGTGCAGGTACTTGAAGCTGACCACCGTTCGAGAGAGTAGGACGGGACTGCAGTGAGCATGGGTAGTTAGATTGTAATTACTTATGCGTTTGAATGAGGTGTAAGTCCGAGTATGTTATCGGCATCCGTATATTGTAGACTCGGTATAGTAGAGGTATGAATTGAGTATTGTATTTGTATGAAGTACTCGGTTGTTCCAGTTCATCAGACCGTTACGGTATGTAAGTTTAGCCTGGTTAGCCACATGGGTGGCTAACGGCGTTGTTTCACCCCTCGTTGTAATTAGAGTTCCGCTGCGTGAGTAAGTGTAATTAGTAACGGATTATGAGGTAATGATGAGATTAACGGTTGGGGTGTTACAAAAATGGTATCAGAGCGAAGTATCGCTCTGATGACTGGAAATACCGAGCTTAGGAAATACCGAGTTAGGAATTAGAGACTTAGGGCTATGGGTTGAGTGGTAGCGTGAGAGATGCGCTAGTAGGAACTTCCAGTATGATCTGGATATCTACAATACCAGACCCGCCCTCCACAACCCCCGCATTAAAAGCTCGGGAAAGAACGCCAGAGAGACGGGGAAACCCAATCTGGCAGTTATTTAATATTTCAAAATGAACCAGAACCTGTCATGCGGTAAGTCCCGAGAACCGGAAAGCCCGGAGACGGATCCCGCTGAAACGACAATAACCGCACTTAATGACGGAAGGTCGAACAATCCTAATTCCAGGAGACCTGAATCTGTGGCAGCCTGGGGCGACATGCTTAGCAGTCGCGAGAACCTAGCTGGCTGAGCAACAACAAGAAACAAGGCACCAAACGTGCAACAGGCGGACCCATGAGAAATAAAAAAACCGAGACACATGTCTACGGACCGCCATAACTAAAGAATACCATCAACGGTAACTAACCGACTAAGAACCTAGTCAAGAGTAGATACACACCCGCCCTGCCACACCCGAAGAGGTTGCAATACCTAACGGGCACCGCTTAGACAGCTACGAGCATAGCTACGGGATATACCCGAATGGACTACTAAGTGGTACCTAAATAAGTTAAACCTCGGTAACCACAGTAAAGACGTGGGACGAGCAACGAGGAAAAGCCTAGAATTAAAGTAATTAAGGAACTCCGAGAGTGGAGAAGCGCCTAAATGAATGACAGTCATGTCAAGATGAATGAGAAGCAACTCTAAGGAGTAGTTATCCAACTAAAGGATCAAGGAAGAGCCAACGAGGCTACCAAAAATACAACGTGAACAGTACCGTGACCGGTATGGAGTTAACCCAAAAACCATCTGTTACCGCGCACTTGCCACGGCAAGTGCAGTAGTATAGCGGGATTATTAAGAGGAACCTTTGCAATAAGAGTACTTAGCAAGTACCAAGACGGCAAGAAAGCCAAGTAGCACCACAAACCCTAAGAATTCTGAAACGAAACCTTGAAAGGCCTAAAGGCCTGACACTGTATAAAGAACTACCGGCCAGCAAGAAGCTGGACTAGGTAAGAAACAGCTGGCATTGAAATGCCATGAGGAGCTTGCTTTTAAAACTCGAATTTACTTTCAAACATAAAATTTTCCAAAAACCCCCGAGTTTTTTAAACCAAACCAGAGAACCATGGTAAATTATCATAGGACGATATAAGAAGAGTTGGCAACAGAATACTTCACTTAGGCGTGTGACCGACACTACGGTGTACTAAACTAGACATGGAACGACCGCACTCAAAGGAGCTTGCGGGCCTGACAGACCAGTTATGAGTTAGTCGGGTAAGTGGTAACGTATCAATAAGATACTCCATGTATGTATACAAGTAGAGTACGGTACACGGGAAGTAGCCCACTCCATACTACGAACGAAAGAGCCAATTCAAAACAAGACAGTTAGACACTTTCGAATGATCGAAGAACACAGGAAAGCTTACCAAGCTAAAGGAGTCAGAACCAAAAGGTGACGGACCTAAGAAAAATAACGTTAAAGTGCGAGAAGCAAGAGTATTAAGTACAGACATTGGATATGTCTCAGGAAATACCTAATAACTGGGTGAATTACCAGTGTAAATAATACGGCGAATGCCTAAATGAACTTATTAATGTACGATAAACGGGATAGAATTCCCACTTTATACTCACTGAAGAGAATAATGACCTGACCTAGAAGGTATTAGAAGGTACCAAGGATCTACCCAATAATGGGAGACATTACAACCCTAAACGGGATAGTCAAGGACATAGCCGCAAGGCGAAGTCACAACTGAACATAACCATGAGTACAAGCCAGATGTAATGGCATTACTCAGTAACACCCAGGAGCAATCCGAGAAGGTGCCGGAGTCAACAGTAGTTGAACGAAACATCGTGTTGAGAACACAAGTGTTAAGCAAACACTCGGGTAAACCCGAAGGGATCCCACGTAACACGGGATACCCTAAATTGCCAGAGGGCATGAATTAATATCAAGTTAGTTTAAAAGGGCCTTCCATGTATGGAAGTGGTTGAGACAACCATATCGAAAAGCCCAGTAATACCTCCAAACCATTAATGGTGTACGGAGAAGAAGAAACTTGTATAAACAGCCCGCATGGAGCATTACTCGAGGAAAGGTGGCTTGTAAGCCGTAAACCAACTACAACTTGTAGATCCAAACGTTGTAAACACTATGCATAAAGGATAAGAGTTATTGGGAGCCGTGAACCACACCTTAGAGTGGGGCACCACTTGTATTGTGGAGGCCTATGGAGCGGCAATTGCGTGAATCCTCCAGAGAAAGGCTACCATCTAAGTATGTAATGTGAAACCGCTAGAGCGTAGTGTAGTAAAACTGAGCATGTGTATATTGCCAAGGAGTATATGAACTATAGTAGTGTGTAAAGAGGAACCTTGATAGCAGTACAAAGAAAACCGATAGAGTAATCGGATGAGTAGTGAACACTGTATGTGTGCAGTATGAACTGCAGAGTAGCAGTGCGCAAGCGCGCAGAGAGATTTAAAGAGTAACGTATTTCATTGAGCCAAGTGAATGGCAAGCCATAGTATAAATGGCGGGAGTACATGAGCAGAAGCTAAAGTAGTAGCGGATGCCATGTAAACAAATGTTGTAACGAGTAGAACAAGGTACGCAGTAAGCGACAATTGTAAGAGTATATTCGGTAGTGATTAGAGTGATGAAGAAAAAATGTGGTAAAGGAGACATGTCATTCCTATCTCATGAGAGATTACTGTCAAGGGTTTACGCTTCTGCACTCTGTATGACTGAGTGTTTTGGTATTGCACTTGTGCGGTAATGATCAAGTGGGAGAGCCAGGAATTGAGAAATGTCAACGAAGCCTGTGAGTGAGAACTAGAGAGAGATAACCGTGCGGCCATTGGCCAAGGATGCACAAAGAACGTGGGCAGTAACCCACAGGGCCCAGGATCGATATGTGGAAAAACGCAGAGTAGTTTAATGAAGAAACTCTGGCACAGAACCAAGAAACAAACATAATCCATGAGCCACTATTAAACGAGGAAACACTACATGCTAAGTAGTAGCTTGACCTCAACCGACAACAAGTCGGGAAAAATAAGTGAATAATCACAAAGGTATACAGTGTTATACAAAGTAAATTCCAGAGAACTGGAGAGACAAATCTGAAATTCATCGAATTCGCATACGGTAGGAGATACCAAGCGACGATTGAAATACATTGAGAACACCAAAGAGCGAGTTAAGCTCTAGTTATCAGGTCACGCAGCAGAAGCTTGTGGACCGTGATTCAGGGTTAAGTATACCTATGTCATAAACCCCTGAAGCCTTAGAGGCTAGAACCGAACCCGGTTATGAGTTAATTAACCGTACTGAAGTTAAAACACTTCATAATACTCGAATTAATGAACCAATGTTCAGTGATAACATATGGTTGGTTACGCGGGCGTAACCCCTTTTAAGGGGGGTAGGGCGAGAAACCGCTTAGAGTATGTTTTACGTATTGGTGCGTAAACTACTATGTGCATAGCACAAAAAGGAATTTTTGATGATTGGAACTCATGTTACATAAACATGTGTACCCATTCATCGTGTAAGTATGAGTATTGTGCATGAGAGATGCAAGTAACGTGTATGTAATAAATATGAAAAGAGGAGTAGAGAGACTCCTAGGAATGAGAAACCTATAGTATATGTCTAGTGAGATTAGACATGAGTTATGATGAGTATGAATCGGCATGAAACCGATGTGTAACCTAAGAGGGAGTGAGTTCCCTAGGTGATTTTATTTGTGAATGATTGATGGAGTGAGTTCCATCCTTTGGAGTTGTATATTGTATGTTTTAAGTTGAGTAATAATTTGACTAATGAGGCCACAAGTATGGAATGCCTAGGCAAGGTAAGTGAAACAAATAGAGAATAATGGATGACTTAAGTGCATGAAAAGATAAATTGAAACAGATTGTTTTATGAATACGACTAGAAAGAGTAAAAGATAGAAAACGAAAATGTTTGACTATCTGATTGTTTGAAACTGACGTGGGAGGTGGAACTTGATCTGCTAGCGATCAAGGGAAACCGAACACAAATTGGGGTGGAAAGGATAGTTCAAACTGATGCTGATCACATCAGGGTTGGATGATTTTGAAGCTCCCTATAAGTGGTCACAAGTAATCACGCTAAGAAAGATACAGCTACCATAAATTTGATTTGGAGTTGTGTGATGTTTTAAAAAGAATTTTCAAACAGATTTTGAAAAAGAATTTTCTTCAAGTATGAAGATGGAAACGAAAATGGTTTTGAAACCGCTATCACCCGCCGATGGCTGTGGCCTTAAGTCTTGATGACCGGTAGAACGGTAGGCGTGTACAGTTTTGAAACCATTGCACCGTACGTGCGGCGGTCCTAAGTGACCGGTTGGGGCGGTGTCAGTGTGTGATTTTCCAAAGGCAGCGGGACGGGGAGAGTACCCTGAGATGTTCCTGTGTTGAGTGAGTCAACCAGAGTGCCTGAGGATATGTATATGTGTAACGTTTTGATCAGAACCGAAGGGACCGTGGGCCAGAGAGAGTAAGTGCCCATTTGTCATGAAACGGCCGTGAACCAGAAAGAGTAAGTGTTCAACGTGACCGGTACCGAGGGATCAGTAGTATATCACTCGACATGGATTCGAGGACTGTAGTGCCTTCTTGTCTTCGGACCGATTCCATGGAGAGAGTAAAAAGAGTATTTTTGATTGCTATACATGCTGTGATATGTGTGTGGTATGTGTAGTATGAAATGAGACTGACTTGTGGAGTCTGTAGGTTATACATGTATTATAACCTTGGCATAGATGCCCATGAGAGTAACCATTAGATTCACCAACTTTGAGGACAAAGTTCCTAAGGGGGGTAGATTTAATACCCCGGATCTAATAATGGTGATTTAATTACTCTAATAAATTATTAAAGGCCTAATGGTGCCTAGAGAGTATTGGTAAAAAGAATAAAACCAAAAGAAAAGAGAAAACGCTTGAAAAGCGAAAAACGCTAAAATGCGTATTAAATGAGTATAAGAGATATGATCTCGAGAGGGTCCGAGATGGATTCCTAGGGCTTAGTTAGGCCTAATTAGTATACGGGAATGATTCCCGAAGAAAAACGGATCCAAATAAATGGATTAAAACGCTAACGGAGTTTTAAAGCACGTTTTTCGAGAAAACCCGAAAACGTGACTTTAAGTGGTCAAATGGACCGTAAAAATTATAGTTGATTAAATAACTATAATTAAGTATTAATGGAAGCTTAATAGCCATTAAAAATAAAGAAACGAGAAAAATCCGAAAAACGGGCCCGGTTAGTGAATAGTGCCAAACGGGTAAAATAACGAGTGTTTTCTGTCAGAAACCGAAAAACGCTCCAGCTCTCTAATATTGTGGGGGCCGTTTTATTGGTGAGTCACCACTCACACACACTCTAAGCTAGTAAATAAGTAAGAAAAGAAAGAAAGGAGGAGAGAGAAAAGTAAAAGCAAAAAAAGCATAAACAATTTCCTTCTCTCTCTTCCTCCCATTCTTTTTCTTCTTCTCTCTTTCCCCTTCTCACGATTTCTCCCTCTCCCTCTGTGTGCTGTACGCCATTGGAGCCAACAAAAGCTTCTCCACCTTCTCCTCCATGCCAAGCTTCATCCTTGCTCCGAATCAAAATAAGTACATATTTGCGATCCTCTCATCACCCTCTACCATTCTCTCTTTTCAAAACTCGAAAATGGTGAGTTTCATTTTCGTGGGTGTTGGCCATTTGAGGAGAAAAGCACATAATCTTGAAGCTTGAAGCTTCCCCTTTAGCAAGGTAAAAAGATATCCATGAAAAAGTCGTTTTCTTCATCTTGTACCTTGGCCGATTTTGGTCTAAATGGAGCCTTGGTTATTTCTCTATGAGCATTGTTTCAATCCCTAAAAGCTTGGAGGGAGTTACTCTTTGATTCTTGATCAAAACCCCATCTAGGGTTTCAAGGTAATCACCAATTTTAGAGCTTTAAGCATTTTAATTAATGAGGTTAAGTGTTTTTACTAAAACTCATTTCTTGCTTTGAACATTGACATGGAGATGGGTAATTCCATGGTCTTTGACCGTTTTGGGAGAAGAGAAAAGAGAGAGAAGAGGAGAAGAACTTTCAAAAGGAAATTTAAGAGAATGCAAGGTAAGGAACCAACCCCAATGTATATTCTATATGTATTAGAATTGGGAAGGGTTAATTAAAATGAATGAACCCCACTTGAGTTGTGGTGATAAGGTTCTTGCTTAGAAATAATGCAAGTGAGAAAGCCTTTGTGAGTTAATGCTTGTTTTGGGAGCTATGTATATGATGAATTATGCTTATGGTGTTTAATGAGTTTTGCTTGATTAATGAGGAAATATTGAGTGCTGATAGAACCCTTGTGGTTTGGCTAGTTTTAGGATGATTTAAATGGTGGTATGAGTTTTGGGCAATGTTGGAGAAGTAGCCAAGTTATGGCAAAATTATGTGGAAACCTAAGTGGTTTAAGTGATGTTTTGTGTGGAGAATAACCTAGGGTTAGCTAGGTGTTGTTGGAGAGTTGAATGGGTTAAATGATCACCCAAGAATATGAGAGGATGATTGTGGTGAGATGTGCAAAAATCTGTAGCAAAAGAGGTTGTGTAAGTGCCTTAGGAGTTTCTAGAAAAACAAATGGAGATTTAAGGCTTTAAGAGTGAGTTTGGAACTTGGTATGAGGTGTGCATTATCTTGGAAGTTTGGGTTGGTCAAATTAAGAGAGAACAAAATGCAAGTGCAAGAGAGGTTGAGAATGCACAAGTGTGCATTAGTGTAGGAATGAAATGAAAGAAATTGTGATTTGGAGCAAGAATTTGTGTAAGGGTTTAACCCATGATTTGAAGAGGTTTAGAGCATGTTTATGATGGATTAAACATGTGGAAAACTTATGGAATGATTAGGAAATG
Organism: Limonium bicolor; assembly: GCA_023374045.1. Taxonomy (NCBI): domain Eukaryota; kingdom Viridiplantae; phylum Streptophyta; class Magnoliopsida; order Caryophyllales; family Plumbaginaceae; genus Limonium; species Limonium bicolor. The sequence continues at coordinate 51,207,202 of CM041782.1, forward strand.
ATTAGAGGTGATTAGGGTTTAAAAGTGGGGAAAAATGCAAAATTTGACAGTTCCAGGGGTTGTCCGGGTTTCCAATCGAAATGCAAACCCGGAACATAGCAAAAACAGGCAGAAAGTCATCCCAGGGGGTGGTCCGGGTTTGTAACCCGGACAAAACCCGGAACACATGAAAAATACGACAGAAAGTGATTCCAGTGTTGGTCCGGGTTTGTAACCCCGGACACAAAACCCGGACCAGGCCAGAAATGTACAGAATGTGTTTTCTTGCATTCTAATGATGGGGTTTGAATGGTAATGATAATATAAGGTAATTAGGACATGAATAATGATATTTAAAGGTCATTAGGAGTGTAAACAAGTTTGATAAGTGAATGAGGAAGTTGTGAGTTTAGAAACACATGAGTAAAACTAAGTTAAACGGGATAACGGGGTTAAGTACGGGAGTATTAGTTTTACATACCGTAAGCTTGATGTTAATAAACATTTGAATGTTATCAGTGGATCGTGTGTGAACCAAGCATGGTGAGATGACACGGTAAAAGTAAAAACCCCGGTGTGAAAGGTATGATTTTCTCATGCCCCGTATGCTAACCGAGTTACTCTGATTTGTGTGTTTGTGTGCCGGCTTAATCAAGATTAAAGCATGAAAATAATCCCTTGTTTGATTATGCATGCATTGTTGTATGTTGTATGAGCTAACATACTTGTATGCCGGTGTGGTCTAACGTAGTGCATAGACCGACTCTTAGTGAGTAGTATTGATTGACTAGAAACCCGTTGAACGGGTAGTCACATAACAATGGTAATATGCAAACACACAAAGCTATCGATTAAAGTATAACGATAACACAAACATATGAACTCCCTAGATGTGAGGAGATGTACGGGTTGAGTAATACCCGATAACGGTTAGAGAACCTTATTGAAACAATCCACGAAATAAATATGAGTGGAGGGATAAATGACCTCCATCGAGAGGATTGAAGTTAGTCCAATAATGTAAACATATAAGAAAGGTAAAAGAGACCTAAGGGACTATGGACTCCCTTGAGATACGGTCGACCTCCTATATGAGGATTTTACCCGGTATAAGAAAATATCCGAATGTACAAGCATATGATTGTGAGGGTAACCCTTAAACCTAAGATTACCCGAATTTAAGTAAAGTTCCCAAAGTCATTAGAAACATCGAGAATGATGCTTCTAGACTAATATACATGATATTATTATAACTCCGAGAGAGGAGTGTATGGGAACGAGAGTAGTCCGAGAGTAGTCGGACCTAAGTAAAAGAGATAGGAACTAAGAGAGAGTTCCGTGAGCTAGTTGAACCTTCCCACCATGCTAGACCCAGAGTAGGGTCGAAACCGGGGAAGTAAGACTATGCTAGAGAGCCATGAGTTTTGGCTTAAGTATGTAATAAGAGTAACAAGCGTGACGTAGGAGACCTGTAGTGTCTCGAGAATCTACAAGAGCTTGAGTATGAATAACCCAAGAGTGTGGTGAGATAACGAGTATAAATAACCCGAGAGGAAAAGGGTGGAGGTATATGTATGAGTAACCCGAGAGAATGGGTAGGTATTGAATAAGTAAACAAGGCATAGTGAGGAATAACCCTCAATGCCTAAGAGTAACCAGTTACCACTAACAACATTGTTATGTTAGTTAGGAATCGTGTTCCGTGATTGGATGTAGATTCCTTGTGTGATATACATATATATTGTATTGCCATGATGCATGTTGTTTGATTAAAATGAACTCCATGTATATCCGACCCAAAGTAGTCGGCGTACCGCGGTTAGCACGCGGTATATGCGAATTTCATGCGCAGCGTAAGCTGACCCCCTAGGGGGAACGTTTTTAGTGTGCAGGTACTTGAAGCTGACCACCGTTCGAGAGAGTAGGACGGGGACTGCAGTGAGCATGGGTAGTTAGATTGTAATTACTTATGCGTTTGAATGAGGTGTAAGTCCGAGTATGTTATCGGCATCCGTATATGTAGACTCGGTATAGTAGAGGTATGAATTGAGTATTGTATTTGTATGAAGTACTCGGTTGTTCCAGTTCATCAGACCGTTACGGTATGTAAGAAAGGCCTGGTTAGCCACATGGGTGGCTAACGGCGTTGTTTCACCCCTCGTTGTAATTAGAGTTCCGCTGCGTGAGTAAGAGTAATTAGTAACGGTTTAAGAGGTAATGACGAGATTAACGGTTGGGGTGTTACAAAAATGGTATCAGAGCGAAGTATCGCTCTGATGACTGGAAATACCGAGCTTAGGAAATACCGAGTTAGGAATTAGAGACTTAGGGCTATGGGTTGAGTGGTAGCGTGAGAGATGCGCTAGTTAGGAACTTCCAGTATGATCTGGATACCTACAATACCAGACCCGCCCTCCACAACCCCCGCATTAAAAGCTCGGGAAGAACGCCAGAGAGACGGGGAAACCCAATCTGGCAGTTATTTAATATTTCAATATGAACCAGAACCTGTCATGCGGTAAGTCCCGAGAACCGAAAGCCCGGAGACGGATCCCGCTGGAATGACAATAACCGCACTTAATGACGGAAGGTCGAGACATCCTAATCCAGGAGACCGAATCTGTGGCAGCTTGGGGCGACATGCTTAGCAGTCGCGAGAACCTAGCTGGCGAGCAGCAGCAAGAAAGAAAGCACCAAACGTGCAACAAGGCGGAAGCATGAGAATAACAAAAACCGAGACACATGTCTACGGACCGCCATAACTAAAGAATACCATCAACGGTACACTAACCGACTAAGAATCTAGTCAAGAGTAGATACACCCACCCTGCCACACCCGAAGAGGTTGCAATACCTAACGGGCACAGCTTAGACAGCTACGAGCATAACTACGGGATATACCCGAATAGGACTACAAAGTAGTACCTAAATAAGTTAAACCTCGGTAACCACAGTAAAGACGTGGGAACGAGCAACGAGGAAAAGCTAGAATTAAAGTAATTAAGGAACTCCGAGAGTGGAGAAGCACCTAAATGAATGACAGTCATGTCAAGATGAATGAGAAGCAACTCTAAGGAGTAGTTATCAATAAAGGATCAAGGAAGAGCCAACGAGGCTACCAAATACAATGTGAACAATACCGTGACCGGTATGAGTTAACCCAAAAACCGCCTGTACCGCGCACTTGCCACGGCAAGTGCAGTAATAAGCGGGACATTAAGAGGAAGCTTTGCAATAACAAGTACTTAGCAAGTACCAAGACGGCAAGAGAAGCCAATATAGCACCAAAAACCCTAAGAATTCTGAAACGAAACCTTGGAAAGGCCTAAAGGCCTGACCACTGTATAAAGAACATACCGGCAGCAAGAAGCTGGACTGGTAAGAATCAGCGGCATTGAAATGCCATGAAGAGCTTACTTTAAAACTCGAATTTCTTTCAAACATAAAATTTTCCAAAAACCCCCGAGTTTTTAAACCAAACCAGAGAACCATGGTAAATTATCATAGGACGATATAAGAGGAGTTGGCAACAGAATACTTCACTTAGGCGTGTGACCGACACTACAGTGTACTAAACGAGACATGGAACGACCGCACTCCAAAGGAGCTTGCGGGCCTGACAGACCAGTTATGAGTTAGTGGGTAAGTGGTAACGTATCAATAAGATACTCCATGTATGTATACAAGTAGAGTACGGTACACGGGAAGTAGCCCACTCCATACTACGGACGAAAGAGCCAATTCAAACCAAGACAGTTGGACACCTCGAATGATCGAAGAACAAGAGAAGCTTACCAAGCTAAAGAGTCAAGAATCCAGTAAGGTGACGGACCTAAGAACATAACGTTAAAAGTGCGAGAAGCACAGAGTATTAAGTACAGACATTGGATATGTCTCAGGAAATACCTAATAACTGGGTGAATACCAGTGTAAATAATACGGCGAATGCCTAAATGAACTTATTAATGTACGATAAACGGGATAGAATTCCCACTTATACCTCACTGAAGAGAATAATGACCAGACCTAGAAGGTATTAGAAGGTACCAAGGATCTACCCAATAATGGGAGACATTACAACCCTAAACGGGATAGTCAAGGACATAGCCGCAAGGCGAAGTCACAACTGAACATAACCATGAGTACAAGCCAGATGTAATGGCATTACTCAGTAACACCCAGGAGCAATCCGAGAAGGGTGCCGGAGTCAACAGTAGTTGAACGAAACATCGTGTTGAGAACACAAGTGTTAAGCAAACACTCGGGTAAAACCCGAAGGGATCCCACGTAACACGGGATACCCTAGATGCCAGAGGAGCATGAACAAATATCAAGTTATTTAAAAAGGGCCTTCCATGTAGGAAGTGGTTGAGACAACCATATCGAAAAGCCCAGTAATACCTCCAAACCATTTAATGGTATACGGAGAAGAAGAAGAAACTTGTATAAACAGCCCGCATGGAGCATTACTCGAGGCAAGGGGCTTGTAAGCCGATAGAACCAACTACAACTTGTAGATCCAAACGTTTAAAACTATGCATAAAGGCATAAGAGTTATTGTGGAGCGTGAACCACTACCTTAGAGTGGGGATACCACTTGTTATTGTGGAGCCTATGGAGCGGCAATTGCGTGAATCCTCCAGAGAAAGGCTACCATCTAAGTATGTAATGTGAAACCGCTAGAGCGGGTGTAGTAAAACTTGAGCATGTGTATATTGCCAAGGAGCATATGAACTATAGTAGTGTGTAAAGAGGAACCTTGATGGCAGTACAAAGAAAACCGATAGAGTAATCGGATGAGTAGTAAACACTGTATGTGTACAGTATGAACTGCAGAGTAAGCAGTGCGCAAGCGCGCAGAGAGTTAAAGAGTAACGTATTTCATTGAGCCAAGTGAATGGCAAGCCATAGTATAAATGGCGGGAGTACATGAGCAGAAGCTAAAGTAGTAGCGGATGCCATGTAAACAAAGTTGTAACGAGTAGAACAAGGTACGCAGTAAGCGACCATTGTAAGAGTATATTCGGATAGTGATTAGAGTTGATGAAGAAATGTGGTAAGGAGACATGTTCATTCCTATCTCATGAGAGATTTACTGTCAAGGGTTTACGCTTCTGCACTCTGTATGACTGAGTGTTTTGGTATTGCACTTGTGCGGTAATGATCAAGTGGGAGAGCCAGGAATTGAGAAATGTCAACGAAGCCTGTTGAGTGAGAATCTAGAGAGATAACCGTGCGGCCATTGGCCAAAGATGCACAAAGAACGTGGGCAGTAACCCACAGGGCCCAGGATCGATATGTGGAAAAACGCAGAGTAGTATGAATGAAGAACTCTGGCACAGAACCAAGAAACAAACATAATCCATGAGCCACTATTAAACGAGGAAGCACTACATGCTAAGTAGTAGCTTGACCTCAACCGACAACAAGTCGGGAAAAATAAGTGAATAATCACAAAGGTATACAGTGTATACAAAGTAGATTCCCAGAGAACTGGAGAGAGACAATCTGAAATCATCGAATTCGCATACGGTAAGAGATACCAAGCGACGATTGAAATACATTGAGAATACCAAAGAGCGAGTTAAGCTCTAGTTATCAGGTCACGCAGCAGAAGCTTGTGGACCGTGATTCAGGGTTAAGTATACCTATGTCATAAAACCCTTGAAGCCTTAGAGGCTAGAACCGAACCCGGTTATGAGTTAATTAACCGTACTGAAGTTAAAAACACTAATACTCGAATTAATGAACCAATGTTCAGTGATAACATATGGTTGGTTACGCGGGCGTAACCCCTTTTAAGGGGGGTAGGGCGAGAAACCGCTTAGAGTATGTTTTACGTATTGGTGCGTAAACTACTATGTGCATAGCACAAAAAGAAATTGTTTTGATGATTGGAACTCATGTTACATAAACATGTACCCATTCATCGTGTAAGTATGAGTATTGTGCATGAGAGATGCGAGTAATGTGTATGTAATAAATATGAAAAGAGGAGTAGAGAGACTCCTAGGGAATGAGAATCCCTATAGTATATGTCTAGTGAGATTAGACATGAGTTATGATGAGTATGAATCGGCATGAAACCGATGTGTAACCTAAGAGGGAGTGAGTTCCCTAGGTGATTTTATTGTGAAATGATTGATGGAGTGAGTTCCATCCTTTGGAGTTGTATGTTGTATGTTAATTGAGTAATAATTTGACTAAAGAGGCCACAAGTATGGAATGCCTAGGCAAGGTAAGTGAAACAATAGAGAATAATGGATGACTTAAGTTCCATGATAAAGATAAATTGAAACAGATTGTTTATGAATACGACTAGAAAGAGTAAAAGATAGAAAACGAAAATGTTTGACTATCTGATTGTTTGAAACTGACGTGGGAGGTGGAACTTGATCTGCTAGCGATCAAGGGAAACCGAACACAAATTGGGGTGGAAGGATAGTTCAACACTGATGCTGATCACATCAGGGTTGGATGATTCTTGAAGCTCCCTATAAGTGGTCACAAGTAATCACGCTAAGAAAAGATACAGCTACCATATTTGATTGGAGTTGTGTGATGTTTTAAAAAGAATTTTCAAACAGATTTTGAAAAAGAATTTTCTTCAAGTATGAAGATGGAAACGAAAATGGTTTTGAAACCGCTATCACCCGCCGATGGCTGAGCCTTAAGTCTTGATGACCGGTAGAACGGTGGGCGTGTATTAGGTTTTGAAACCATTGCACCGTACGTGCGGCGGTCCTAAGTGACCGGTTGGGGCGGTGTCAGTGTGTGATTTTTCCAAAGGCAGCGGGACGGGGAGAGTACCCTGAGATGTTCCTGTGTTGAGTGAGTCAACCAGAGTGCCTGAGGATATGTATATGTGTAACGTTTTGATCAGAACCGAAGGGACCGTGGGCCAGAGAGAGTAAGTGCCCATTTGTCATGAAACGGCCGTGAACCAGAAAGAGTAAGTGTTCAACGTGACCGGTACCTGAGGGATCAGTAGTATATCACTCACATGGATTCGAGGACTGTAGTGCCTTCTTGTCTCGGACCGATTCCATGGAGAGAGTAAAAAGAGTATTTTTGATTGCTATACATGCTGTGATATGTGTGTGGTATGTGTAGTATGAAATGAGACTGACTTGTGGAGTCTGTAAGGTTATACATGTATTATAACCTTGGCATAGAGTGCCATGAGAGTAACCATTAGATTCACCAACTTTGAGGACAAAGTTCCTAAGGGGGGTAGATTTTAATACCCCGGATCTAAAAATGGTGATTTAATTACTCTAATAAAATTATTAAAGGCCTAATGGTGCCTAAAGAGTATTGGTAAAAAGAATAAAACCAAAAGAAAAGAGAAAACGCTTGAAAAGCGAAAAACGCTAAAATGCGTATTAAATGAAATAAGAGATATATGATCTCGAGAGGGTCCGAGATGGATTCCTAAGGCTTAGTTAGGCCTAATTAGTATACGGGAATGATTCCCGAAGAAAACGGATCCAAATAATGGATTAAAACGCTAACGGAGTTTTAAAGCACGTTTTTCGAGAAAACCCGAAAACGTGACTTTAAGTGGTCAAACGGACCCGTAAAAATTATAGTTGATTAAAAACTATAATTAAGTATTAATGGAAGCTTAATAGCCATTAAAAATAAAGAAACGAGAAAAATCCGAAAAACGGGCCGGTTAGTGAATAGTGCCAAACCGGGTAAAATAACGAGCGTTTTCTGTCAGAAACCGAAAAACGCTCCAGCTCTCTAATATTGTGGGGCCGGTTTATTGGTGAGTCACCACTCACACACACTCTAAGCTAGTAAATAAGTAAGATAGAAAGTAAAGGAGGAGAGAGAAAAGTAAAAGCAAAAAGCATAAAGCAATTTCCTTCTCTCTCTTTCCTCCCATTCTCTTTTCTTCTTTCTCTCTTTCCCTTTCTTCACGATTTCTCCCTCTCCCTCTGTGTGCTGTACGCCATTGGAGCCAAGCAAGCTTCTCCACCTTCTCCTCCATGCCCAAGCTTCATCCTGCTCCGAATTGAAAATAAGTACATATTTGCGATCCTCTCATCACCCTCTATGATTCTCTCTTTTCAAAACTCGAAAATGGTGAGTTTCATTTTCGTGGGTGTTGGCCATTGAGGAGAGAAAAGCACATAATCTTGAAGCTTGAAGCTTCTCCTTTCTAGCAAGGTAAAAGATATCCATGAAAAAGTCTTGTTTTCTTCATCTTGTACCTTGACCGATTTTGGTCTCTAATGGAGCCGGTTATTTTCTCTTATGAGCATTGTTTCAATCCCTAAAAGCTTGGAGGGAGTTACTCTTTGATTCTTGATCAAAAACCCATCTTAGGGTTTCAAGGTAATCACCAATTTTAGAGCTTTAAGCATTTTAAATTAATGAGGTAAGTGTTTTTACTTAAACTCATTTTCTTGCTTTGAACATTAACATGAAGATGGTAATTCCATGGTCTTTGACCGGTTTTGGGAGAAGAGAAAAGGAGAAGAGGAGAAGAACTTTCAAAAGGAAATTAAGAGAATGCAAGGTAAGGAACCAACCCAATGTATATTCTATATGTATTAGATTTGGGAAGGGTAATTAAAATGAATGAACCCACTTGAGTTGTGGTGATAAGGTTCTTGCTTAGAAATGCAAGTGAGAAAGCCTTGTGAGTTAATGCTTGTTTTGGGAGCTATGTATTATGATGAATTATGCTTTATGGTGTTTAATGAGTTTTGCTTGATTAATGAGGAAATATTGAGTGCTGATAGAACCCTTGTGGTTTGGCTAGTTTTAGGATGATTTAAATGGTGGTATGAGTTTTGGGCAATGTTGGAGAAGTAGCCAAGTTATGGCAAAATTTATGTGGAAACCTAAGTGGTTAAGTGATGTTTTGTGTGGAGAATAACCTAGGGTTAGCTAGGTGTGTTGGAGTTTGAATTGGGTAAATGATCACCCAAGAATATGAGAGGATGATTGTGGTGAGATGTGCAAAAATGTAGCAAAAGAGGTTGTGTAAGTGCCTTAGGAGTTTCTAGAAAACAATGGAGATTTAGGCTTTAAGAGTGAGTTTTGGAACTTGGTATGAGGTGTGCATTATCTTGGAAGTTTGGTTGGTCAAATTAAGAGAGAACAAGATGCAAGTGCCAAGAGAGGTTAGAGAATGCACAAGTGTGCATTAGTGTAGAATGAGAATGAAAGAAATTGTGATTTGGAGCAAGAATTTGTGTAAGGTTTAACCCATGATTTGAAGAGGTTAGAGCATGTTTATGATGGTTAAACATGTGGAAAACTTATGGAATGATTAGGAAATGATGATTAGAGGTGATTTAGGGGTTTAAAAAGTGGTGAAAAAACTGCAAATTTTGACAGTTCCAGGGGTTGTCCGGGTTTGCAATAAATGCAAACCCGGAACATAGCAAAAAACATGGCAGAAAGTCATCCAGGGGGTGGTCCGGGTTTGTAAACCCGGACATAAACCCGGAACACATGAAAAATACGACAGAAAGTGATTCCAGTGTTTGGTCCGGGTTTGTAACCCCGGACACAAACCCGGACCAGGCCAGAAATGTAACAGAATGTGTTTTCTTGCATTCTAATGATGGGGAATTGAATGGTAATGATAATATAAGGTATTAGGACATGAATAATGATATTTAAAGGTCATTAGGAGTGTAAACAAGTTTGATAAGTGAATGAGGAAGTTGTGAGTTTAAGAACACATGAGTAAAACTAAGTTAAACGGGATAACGGGTAAGTACGGGAGTATTAGCTTACATACCGTAATGCTTTGATGTTAATAAAACATTTGAATGTTATCAGTGGATCGTGTGTGAACCAAGCATGGTGAGATGACACGGTAAAAGTAAAAACCCCGGTGAAAGGTATGATTTTCTCATGCCCCGTATGCTAACCGAGTTACTCTGATTTGTGTGTTTGTGTGCCGGCTTAATCAAGATTAAAGCATGAAAATAATCCCTTGTTTGATTATGCATGCATTGTTGTATGTTGTATGAGCTAACATACTTGTATGCCGGTGTGGTCTAACGTAGTGCATAGACCGACTCTTAGTGAGTATGATTGACTAGAAACCCGTGAACGGGTAGTCACATAACCAATGGTAATATGCAAACACACACAAGCTATCGATTAAAGTATAACGATAACACAAACATATGAACTCCCAAGATGTGAGGAGATGTACGGGTTGAGTATATACCCGATAACGGTTAGAGAACCTCATTGAAACAATCCACGAAATAAATATGAGTGGAGGGATAAATGACCTCCATCGAGAGGATTGAAGTTAATCCAATAATGTAAACTTATAAGAAAGGTAAAAGAGACCTAAGGGACTATGTAACTCCCTTGAGACATGGTCGACCTCCTATATGAGGATTTTACCCGGTATAAGAAAATATCCGAATGTACAAGCACATGATTGTGAGGGTATCACTTAAACCTAAGATTACCCGAATTTAAGCAAAGTTCCCAAAGTCATTAGAAACATCGAGAATGATGCTTCTAGACTAATATACATGATATTATTATAACTCCGAGAGAGGAGTGTATGGGAACGAGAGTAGTCCGAGAGTAGTCGGACCCAAGTAAAAGAGATAGGAACTAAGAGAGAGTTCCGTGAGCTAGTTGAACCTTCCCACCATGCTAGACCCAGAGTAGGGTCGAAACCGGGGAAGTAAGACTATGCTAGAGAGCCATGAGTTTTGGCTTAAGTATGTAATAAGAGTAACAAGCGTGACGTAGGAGACCTGTAGTGTCTCGAGAATCTACAAGAGCTTGAGTATGAATAACCCAAGAGTGTGGGTGAGATAACGAGTATAAATAAACCCGAGAGAAAGGGGTGAGTATATGTATGAGTAACCCGAGAGAATGGGTAAGGTATTGAATAAGTAAACAAGGCATAGTGAGGAATAACTCAATGCCTAAGAGTAACCAGTTACCACTAACAACATTGTTATGTTAGTTAGGAATCGTGTTCCGTGATTGGATGTAGATTCCTTGTGTGATATACATATATATTGTATTGTCATGATGCATGTTGTTTGATTAAAATGAACTCCATGTATATCCGACCCAAAGTAGTCGGTGTACCGCGGTTAGCACGCGGTATATGCGAATTTCATGCGCAGCGTAAGCTGACCCCCTAGGGGGAACGTTTTTAGTGTGCAGGTACTTGAAGCTGACCACCGTTCGAGAGAGTAGGACGGGGACTGCAGTGAGCATGGGTAGTTAGATTGTAATTACTTATGCGTTTGAATGAGGTGTAAGTCCGAGTATGTTATCGGCATCCGTATATTGTAGACTCGGTATAGTAGAGGTATGAATTGAGTATTGTATTTGTATGAAGTACTCGGTTGTTCCAGTTCATCAGACCGTTACGGTATGTAAGTTAGCCTGGTTAGCCACATGGGTGGCTAACGGCGTTGTTTCACCCCTCGTTGTAATTAGAGTTCCGCTGCGTGAGTAAGTGTAATTAGTAAAGGATTATGAGGTAATGATGAGATTAACGGTTGGGTGTGTTACAGAGGAGCTGGAGTCTTCTCTCTCCAACAAGGTAAAGATCTACATGAAAATCATGTCCCTTCACTTTCCTTCACAACCGATTTTTGCCCAATTGTAACACTCCATTTTCTCTCTCCTCTTTGAGCATAATATCAACCTTGCAATGGTGGTGGATTCACCTTTTTGAACAAGGGCTAAAAACCCCTTCTAAAACTCTCCAAGGGTAAACCTAGAAATCTTGTTTTAAGCATTTATATGAACTAACATTAATTAAGGGGTGGTATATTAATTATAGTTGTTTTGTGTTCATTGGGTGATGGGAATGGAGTTGGTAAGTCCACTCCCCACATGGCCGATTTGGCAAGAAAGAAAGAAGAGGAGAATTGGGAAAAAAATGAAGGAATACAAGCTCAAGGTAAGAGCTCTTTACTAATGTTAATTTTATGCATTAGAGCAATGGAATGGGGTAAACAAGTAAAGAACCTAAACTATTGTATTGGTATTGGAGTTTATGAAGTTTTGAGTACTTGGGAACTAGTGAGTAAGTTGTAGGCCTTAGAGCCAAGTATATTGTGTATGAGTATTGGTATTGATGTTGGAAGGAGTATTGATGTATTGTAATGATTTAGATTGCTTTGTACTGCTGTAGGACCCTTGTATGGGTGTGGCTAGAATAGGAATGATTTTGGTGATAATGAGTATGTGTGGATAAGTGAGAATTGTAGGTGAACTATGGCAAATTTTTGGTAGGAAATGTACACTTATGGATAACTTGGTGAATGGGAGAACCAAGGTGTGTATTGGAGTTGGTAGGTATGTTTAGTAGTGATGAAGAGGTAGTTATAGTATGAGAAGTAGAAGAAGTGCAAAATCTGTAGCAAAGTGTATTAACATGCATTGGAGAAGTTAGGAAAGAATAGAGTGTAAGAATTGGTAAAATGAATGTTGGACTGGGTATAGATGGTACAATTGCTTGGAAATGAATTGACATGGTAAGAGGAGGTATTTGGGATGCTAGAGTGACATTGGTAGAGGAAGTATTGGATGGTAGAAGTTGGTTTAAAAATCTGTAGCAATGAAGAAAAACAAATAGGTATAAGTGCTAGAATGAAGTGAGGAAAATTGTGTAAGTGGATTGATGGATTTGGTAAGGAATTTGGTGGATGAACTAAGGCAATTTGGAGGGCCTAGGTAGTGTTTAAACATGTGGGATTACATGTAAGAAGATTGGAGAAACAATGGGTAAAGTATAGGACTGAAAACAGAAGTAAAAATGCAAATACTGGGCCGGACCTAACTTGCGACCGGACTTGCAAGTTCGGTCAAGCCCAGATTTACACAGACGGGAATGCTTCTGGAATGGACTGAACTTGCGACCGGACTTGCAAGTTCGGTCGGACCAGAAAAATTCTCCAGTCAGTAACCTTCTGGAATGGACCGACTTGCGACCGGACTTGCAAGTTCGGTTGGCCAGAAAAAATTTCCGTCTTGTAAAGCTACTGGAATGGACCGACCTTGCGACCGGACTTGCAAGGTCGGTCGGGCTAAAATTTTCCGTTAAGTAACTCACTAGAATGGACCGACCTTGGGACCGGACTTGCAAGGTCGGTCGGCCCTGGAATTTTCACCCGATGTAGCCCACTGACTTTGACCGAACTTGCAAGGTCGGTCGCAAGTTCGGTCGGGTCAAAAACTTACAAAAAAAAAAACTATAAGACTATGGGTAGTATATGTATGTATGTATATGTATACCCACCTATACATATGTGCATATAGGTAAGTAAACCATTGTTAAGTAATTAGGAGTAAGTGAAAAAATGTAAGTATTGTAATGCAAGACTTAGTAAGTATGGATTAGTAAACGTAAGAGTAATCGGGTTAAGTTAATGATAGATAGATTAATCATTCAACTGTATGTATATATAATAGGATTTGATTTGTGAACACCGGAGGAACGTTGGGATACAAGTACAACGGTGAAAGGTATGATTTCTTCATGCGCTGTATCCTAATCTGGTTACCCCGATTGTGTGCTTATTTGATCACCCAAATAAGATAAATGCATGAATCGGACTATATTGCACTTACCTGTGCTTGTTTACATTGTTCTGGATATTTGTCTTGAACAATAGTTTGTATAATTCATGAAACATATGAATGATGATGATGTGTATTGTATTTTGTAGTATACTCGTATATTGCACTATATTTTGTATGGATGTGTATATGAGCTTTGTATCGTATTATGGGCTTGAATGAATGACTCCTGCTAATTCCTAAATGCCTAACTCCTAACTTAAGTGAAGTAAACCGGAATGAGTAGAAGTCCGATATAGCTTCGGCTACGCGTGAGGATGCGGGAGTCACAAGAGGTTGGCTGCAATTCCTGACTCTTAAACTGGTCCGCGGCCCAAATCCCTTAAATGGGTAGCATCCCGGATTGGTGAGTCAAGTAAATCCCGGAGGTGGGACGGTGTAGTCCCTAGGCCGGAGGTCCCGACGACTTAACTTGAGTAAGAGTAAGGTAAGTAAGTATGGATCCGTAAGTATGTATGAGTATGTATGCGTATGTATGAAGTAACGAGTAAAAGAGTAATCTCCACCCGATTAACCGGGTGGACCAATGAAGCTATCAAGAATTGTATATTGTGTATGTAATGTGTATGTGTAATTCGGAAGAAGGTAAGTATGTATGAATGGTTTATGTTGTACTTCTTGCATGTAATGAAGTGTATGTATGTGTGTATGTCTTGCGTAATGTATTGCAATATTATGTATAAGAGCATGTATGCATGTATGTTTGAATGAAATCAACCGCATGTATACGACCAAGTGGTCGGCGTACCCTCACTAGTACGCGGGGTATGCGGTTATCATGCGCAGCGAAAGCTGACCCCTAGGGGAACGTTTTTAGTGTGCAGGTACCGAAGCGAATATGGTCAAGATAAGAGACCGGAGGCACACCTTGTAATTAGAAGCAAGTAGTCTGTGAGGAACGGGGTAGTAAGTAGTCTCTTAGTGAGTGTGTATGAACTTGGAAGAAGCGTTGTAATGGTATTGGGAACCTAGTAAACTCGGTTATGTATTTGTATTGTATGGTTTACGAAGGAGTAAAGTATTGGATGGAACCTTGTAGTATTCGTTGATGAATGGAGTATGTGTTGTGGAAGTGTAGTACTGGATTCGGTCCATCAGACCGATGCTATAAGCAGTAGTAGTAGTAGCCTTGTTAGCCACGTGGGTGGTTAACGACATTGTATCACCCATTGTATGTAAGTAAGTATCCGCTGCGTGTACCTGACGTGTAAGGAGATTGGACGGTAAGCATGTATTAATGGTAGGGGTGTTACACAGAGCTTATTCATGTTTACACTATTAGCGAGCAGCAGTATGATTGATGAGATACGAGCTGCACAGGAGAGTGACCATATATGTAGAGTATCAGACAGAAGATGTCAGAGGGTTGTTTTGAGAGTCAAAAGTATGATTTTAAACAGTGTGATGATGGCATGATTCGACTGAATGGCCGTTTATGTATTCCAGAGTCTTCTCCTGACCTGAAGGAGATGATACTCCAGGAGGCTCATTGCTCATCCTTATCCGTCCACCCTGGTTCTTCGAAGATGTACAAGGACTTGAAGGTCCATTTCTGGTGGAGTGGGATGAAGAAGGATGTAGCTGACTACGTGGCTAGATGCTTGACCTGTCAGAAGGTTAAGTTTGAGCATAGGAGACCCGGCGGTTTAGTGAAGTCTATGCCTATCCCTTGCTGGAAGTTCGAGGACATCTCGATGGATTTCGTTGTCGGTCTCCCACCGACTAAGGGAGGAACTGAACACGATATGGGTCATTGTGGACCATCTGACGAAGGTGGCAAAGTTTGTTTGCTATGAAGGATACCTGGAAGGTCCCGAAGTTAGCGGACTTGTTCCAGAAGGAGGTGATCCGGCACCATGGTGTGCCAAAGACCATTGTGTCTGATAGGGACCCTCGATTTTTGTCCAGATTCTGGGGTCAGATTCAGGAAGCCTTGGGTACGAAGTTGAAGCTTAGTACGGCATTCCATCCACAGACCGACGGTCAGAGTGAGAGGACCATCCAGACACTGGAGGACATGCTGAGAGCATGTGCCTTGGATTTCAGGGGAGTTGGTTAGAGTGTCTACATTGATAGAGTTCGCCTATAACAATAGCTACCACTCCTTGATATAGATGCCACCGTTCCAGGCACTTTATGGTAGACCGTGTAGGACTCCTTTGTGCTGGGATGAGGCAGCGAGACTACGCTGCTAGGACCAGAGTACCTAGAGCAGATCAAGGAGATGTCTACAGATTCGTCGGAACATGAGGGCAGCTCAGGACCGGCAGAAATCATATGCAGACACCAGGAGGAGGGACATTGAGTTCACTACCGATGACATGGTATTCCTTAGAGTGTCACCCATGAAGGGGATCCTCCGGTTCGGGCAGAAGGGCAAGTTGACCCCGAGTATGTTGGACCTTATGCGATTAGGGAGCGAGTGGGCCCGTAGCCTACAGACTGATTTGCCAGCAGAGCTCGGGAGGGTGCACGACGTCTTTCACGTTTCACAGTTGAAGAGGTATGGGCCCCACCCATCGCACGTGTTACAGCCAGAGACTTTAGAGTTGGACCCCGCTCTACGATATGAGGACGTACCACTCCGCATTCTCGATACGAAGACGAGACAGACTAGGAACAAGACGTTAGCATGGTCAGGTTCTCTGGTCGAACCATGAGGTGGAGGAGGCTACATGGGAGTTGGAGGACTCCATGAGAGCGAAGTATCCAGCCCTCTTCGAGTAGTAGCTGTGAACTTATACGGGTTCGTGGCAAACCCCTTTTAAGGGGGATAGACGCCACTTGACTTGCGCATATGTTATGCATTAGGTCTTGTTTTTGTGGTGTGTTTGGTAGTATGCTATGCTATCATACATGTTTGTTTGATGATTGTATGTTTAATACATCCTATGTATGTGCCTCAGTGCACTATTTGAGAATATATATAGTACCGCTGAGTACTTTTGTTGATGAGTTGGCTGTGCACCTTGTTTAGTGCTATGATACGAATGAGATTATACTATGAGTTTCGACTATTTGATATGTGATGTATCAATCATGATACATATAGACTAGGTCTGAACCTAGTGGGAGTTATCCCTAGCGATGGTCTGATTGATTACTTAGTGGAACTTGATCCTTAGGTGAACTGTACAAGAGTAAGGACTTCGGGGACGAAGCCCATTTAAGGGGGGTAGACTGAAATACCCCTAACCTTAAAAACTTAATTAAATGATCTATTAATGATATAAGATGGTTAATAAACATCTAAATACCATTGGGGGGAACAATCTAAAAGATCTCAACAAGGCAAAACATGCTTTAAGATCGGTAAAGCCAAAAAATGTGCTTTAAGACCCATAGAGATTGTATGACCTCAAATAGGATCCAAAGTGGATTCCTAAGTACTATAATGAAGTAATGAACATTATAAGACCATTCTCAAAGGAAATCAAGCTCTAAAACTTGTTTTAACAAAAAATGTGCTTTAAAATTCCTTAAAGCACGTTTTTGAGAAAATTGAACTTTCTGAGTGGGTTTTGAGTGGTGTTAGCATTGGATTAGACCTTGATAAACTAATGTACTATAAGTACCATATTGGAAGGTCTAAATCCAAAATTTCAAAAAAAAAAATCGAAAATATGGCATTCATTTGTGAATAGTAACCCAAATAGTGCATTTTTTAAGCAAAATTGACCAAGTATGGTCAATGGTCAACTAATGACCCTTCTAAACCTTTGGCTGTCGGCAGGCAAAGAGCTTAGAAGACAGCTCATTTCTACTTTAGTGCTAAATATCTTCCTTAATTTGGTGAATCACCATTTACTATTACAAATCTTACTTTCAATCATTTAAGCTCATTCCATTCGTTCTCTTGCCTCTTGTCCCATTCCAGCTGAGCCTTCTGTATTTCCAAACCCTCTCAAGCTGTGTTCTTGAGTATGGAAGACAAATCAATCTCTTAAGCACCTAAGGTAATGGTTTAAGGCATATTTTAGCTCTTTTTCTTCATCTCTTCATTACCTACACTTGGAGCTCATGATCTATCACTTTCCATGGCTCATTCTCAGTGTTCTAAAGCTTGAACAAACATCAATCTCGGCTGAAGCAAGTCTAGGGACCAAGGTTTCCAAAATTTGCATTATAAGGTAAAAACATACTTAAGCATCTCCTTTCTCCATCTGGTTTCTTTGTAAAACACCAACTCAATCCAAATGTGGTCTCGCAACTAACAGTATATATTTACACATGTCACAGCGGAATTCTTTACAATCCAGGACCTTGCCACGGTCTGACTACAGAATATACCGAACATTAGTCTAACAAACCTTAACCATTTACATAACCTTCTTACAACCCTCTCAAAACCTATACATTTTACTAACTCAATTGCCACACGAGTGTACAGGCAACAACTCGTAGGTCATACTTAATCCTTAACAGCTGTATCTCTTCTTACTCTTGCGACAGCCGCCTTCTGATGTTCACCTGTGTAGTAAAAAGAAGCCCCCGAGGGGGTCAGCACGAAATGCTGGTACTATCCTCTCATGGCCCCCAAGCTAACGTGGCTACGACGACTAATTGTCGATAGCATGGAGGTTGATTAGATGCACAAACATAATAGAAAGTGCAGTAAACAACAACTCAGATATGAACAATCAAAGTTCACACACAATGAACGACTTAAATGCGTTCCCTTAATTAGAGAGTTAGTTATTTAACTCCTTAAGTAATGTTCTCCCTTAATCTTAGTCCATCCTTATCTTACCTCAATCTGATTCTTATCTTAATCTTAGAAACGACCCTCCTTTAATCAGGAGTGGACGTAGCTGTCTTAATCTTAATATTACAAACCATCCTTTAAAAAGGAATGGTTGCAAACTTATCTGAACCTTACCTTAGTCTTAATCTTAATAATACAAATCATCCTTTAAACAGGAATGATCGTAACTTAACTTAATCTTAATCTAATAATACAAATCATCCTTTAAACGGGAATGATGGCAATAACTTAAACGTACCTTAATCTTAATCTTAATCTCAATATACAAACCTTTCCTGGAAGGGATTGGCCGTAATCTAATTCGAACCTGGGATTTAGGTGATCCACCGCACCATCTTAATGCCACCTACTCTGGGGGACGTCCAGCGTAGCTGAGCGGCAACCGGCCCTAGGCACAAGTCCGAAGACAAGTCCTAAGCGGAAGTCTAATCTGCTATAGATACCGACTCCCTTTCCTTAGCATGCATGACCGGAGATCGGTCCCGGGTTTCCTCACTCAAGTTCCAGTTAGTAGTTAACTCAAGACCACGTTGTTGGTTAACCTCTTTCGGTTCATATCGTCCCTCATTGGGGGGCGTTCCTTAGTCTCACTCAATTCCTTACTAAACATTGGTTATTAAGTTCTCACGGTATGTTGTGTTAGTTTTCAAACATCACACAACAATACAACATATATATATATATATATTCCGGTTGCATGCTTTATCTTGTTTAGTGAGCACACAAAAACAAATAGCACACAAGCCGAGGGACACCTCGTTAGCAAGCAGGTCACAAGAAGAAACAACTGTACCGTTCAACCGTTGGCCGTTCAGTTGCTTAATCTCTTCCGGAGTCCCATTCCAAGTCCTAAAACATTCATTCAGTTTTAGGTTGTTAATCACTTAACCTCAATTCAACTTACTTAGCTTTTTTAACTTACTTAATTTACTTACCTTACTTAACTCTTAATGATCCCACCTAACACTTCTTAATCTTACCACTTAATCTTACAACTTAACCTTACACTTTTAAGTTTATATTTAACTTAACTAATCTCCTAAGTTCTTAGGGTCTCAATCATTACTACCCTACCAAAGGCATACCTTATTACCCTTTGCCATTTTTAGAATCCAAATTTTTTTTTTTTTTCTAAGTGTTAAGGGTCGACCGACCCACCGACCGACCCAACCCCTGGGTCGGTCCATTACAGAAACTCTTGCTTTCGTCTTTTGAAAAACTCATCCGACCGACCCAAAGCTAAACCGACCGCCCCAAAACCCTCTGGGTCGGTCCTCTGCCGAGACATTTTCCTTCATTAAATCTTGCCCGACGACCGACCCACCGACCGATCCATCCGTATGGGTCGGTCTATTGCCGAACATTTCTGCTGGTTAGCAAGGTCCGACCGACCCAGAACTGGGTCGGACCCTGGGTCGGTCCACTTACAGACCATACCTCTTAATTGCCTCTTTCAATTCCAAACTTTTCCACAAGTGTCCTAATAGGTCCCACATCATCTTGGCACCTTAAACCCCCCTTATAACCTCCTTTAAAATACCTTAAATCATCCATCAAAATCCACCTTAGTCATTATGCATCTTCCTTGTAATAATGCCAACTTCTTATAATGTTTTTTCACTAGGTTTAGGTGGTGGTTCACACCTATTGTAACCTCTATGCCAAATGTTTTCTCATCACCATCACATCATCTCCCAAGCATCTTTCACCATCTAAAACTCTTTCAAGCATTTACTAAGAGTTCCTTCACAAGCTTAAGCTTCCATACACCAACACCTTATTTCCTTCCTAGTTGTTTACCAACATTTGTCTAAGTTCTAAATACTCAATTACATTCTCTTGATTCCTAAATCCCCCAAGGTAATGCCTAAGTCATTACCACTCATTCCAACACTTTATCTTACCCCTCTTCATCAAGACAATCTCTAAAACTTCCTAGTACTTCCTTAGTCATTATATTCCCTTAGAACATATCTTAATCACCTTAAACATCATACCTTCTCCTTAAGCTTATGCTTAAGTCTTATATTCCTCATCTCATGACTTTGGTGTGTTCAAATACACCCACCTAAACTCTAAATTCCTCATAGACCATTCTAGGTCATTCTCATCCTTAAGAACTCCTTAGTTAACTCATTTCCACTCAATTTCTTCATAATGACTCCTAGTAAATCCTAGTCATATTGATTCACCACCTTCACCTAAACACTTATTTTCTACTCAAATTTTGCCATAGCTCCTCTAGTATATTCTCATGCCCAAATGCATTGTTTTTCTCACACAATAACCTCACACACACCAAGTCCTTTCTCATCACTTCCTCATCCAAATCAACTTATTCACATCATACTCAATATATTGCAATAATCTTAAATTGCATAGCACTAAGGCTCTTAAATGACATGGCTCTTAGGCCCTTAAATGACTTAAACTTAAACACTGAATTTCCCACATATAGAAGCTTTCAACCTGCAATACACACCATCAATCTCATAGTAATTATAATGCTCTTAAAATCCACCTTAAACTTATATTACTAACCCATTCTCATTAGCTCCTTAATCACAAGTTCATAAGCTTGTTTAAGTTCTTTTTCCTCCTTAGGTTACATAACCCAATACACAATGTAAGCTCTAAGCCACATTGGTATTTATCTAAACTCATTCCTTAATCTTAAACCACCATTAGGTAAGCATTTTAACCTTGTTTCCTCAAGCTTATCTCAATCTCCTCCTTAGACCTTCTTCTTGAATGAATATCGGCCACCACTCAAACTTCTCTTGCCAATGTTCTAATCAATAACCAATGACTCATATGAGCACTAAACAATACACTAACCTTAAGGAAAAAAACCTAGGTTAGAAATGTGTTCTAAGGCATAAAAGTGGATGATTACCTTTGAAGTCTCAATGTAGACTTTGGCATTGAATGAAATAGGACATCCACTAGTCCTTGGTGAATAAATCAAGCTAGAACAAGGCATAAAAAAAAAGGCCCCATGAGTAGAAATTTTCGGCCATGTGTAAGAGATGATGGAAACATGGTTTTTCTTACATTTTCTTTACCTTAAGAGAATGGAGAAGCCAATGAGCTCTTCAAACTTGATTTTCCTCCATCAATGGAGTTTTCTCATGGCACCAAAATGGAGCTTTGAAAGATTTGAAAAGATAGGAAGATAGGTCTTGGCCTAACTAAGACAAATATGCAATTTGTTTTGGATTTGGAGCTTGGAGTTGTATTTGGCAAGTGATTGAAGAGGGAGAACCCATGAGAGCAGCTCTCTCGTTTGAACAGAGAGGAGAAGAAGACCGTGGGTGAAGAAGAAGAAATGAAGGAAAGAGGAGAAAGTGAGCTAATATAAGATATTTTGCTTTTATAAAGCAATAGTAACTTCTTTACTTATCTCTCTCTTCTTTTCCTTTCTCATTTGATGACTCATGTGGTGACTCCCCACATAAAAACCGGCCACCCTCCTAATATAAGGCTAACATGGTCTTTGGTTGACCAATTAATTGACTTATATTGATTAAAACTTAAACTAGTCACTATTTGGCACTATTCACTAATCAGTGCACATATTTCTGAAATTTTTGGTTTCCCATTGATTTAGGCTTCCTAATGTGATACTAATTAGTACACATGTTGATTAAGAGTAATGATGGACATTTAGCCACTCAAAACTCAATTCCAAGACAATTTCTCAAAAATGTGCTTAAAGACTTCTTAAGCACATTTTGTGTTTTAACTTGTTTTCAAGCTTGGTTTTCTTTGCTAAATGATTTAAAATGACCATAGAATATTACTAGGTCTTATCATGATATTTGGGTACTCACCCAGTCTCTCCAAGCTTAGAGCACGTTTTGCCCTGATTGCCCTTAAGGCACTTTCTTGTGTTTTCCTTGGTTTAAATTGTCTACCAATCTTTCTAAGGCATATTCTAGCCTTACTACATCATAATTTGATGTTCACTTAGCATACTTAGGTTTGGGGTATTTCAGTTTCCCACAGAATACCTACGGATTAGCAACAGAAGTTTATACCCATGGACTATTCCATAGGTAAATACCGTAGGAAGTCACGCGGAGAGACAGTGTAAAAGTGGCGGCGAAAAATACCCACGGGCTTTATCCGTGGGTAAATTGGCGGCAAAAGATACCCACGGGAGGTTTCCGTAGGTAAACGTGTGGACACAAGATTTACCCACGATAATTTCCGTAGGTAATTTGTGCACTGAAATATTTAACCAAATGAATTACCCACGGACAGCTCCCGTAGGTAAATTAACAGTAAAACGGTTGTGTGTTAACATAGGCAATGGCCTGCATACTAAGGCCAGTGTTACCCACGGAAATGCCACATAGTTATTTACCCACACTTAAAACGTAGGTAAATATTTAAAAAAAATGACTGCGTTTTCGCCCAGGTAAGTATCTGCATACTAAGGCCAAATTTACCCATGGTCCCATAGGTATTTACCCACGGAATATAACAATAAAACGACTGCGTATTTTACAGGTACATGCATACTAATGCCAATTTTGCCGACGGATTATTCGTTGGTATTTACCCACAGATGTTTCCCGTAGGTAAATATACTACTGAATGATTGCGTTTTTTCAAGTAATTAGCTGCATACTAAGACCAATTTTACCCATCGAACTTTTTGTTGGTATTTAGCCACGGACTTTTCCCGTAGGTAAATATACTACTAAACGACTGCGTGTTTCAGGTATACTAACGTTTACCCGCGAAAATTTCCGTAGGTATTTACCCACGGACTTTTCCCGTAGGTAATATACTACTAAACGACTGCGTGTTTCAGGTATACTAGGTCAAGTTTACCCACAGAACATTTTGTAGGTATTTACCCACAGATTTTTCCCGTAGGTAAATATACTACTAAACGACTGCATGTTTCAGATAGAGTTACAACACTTTTTAACAAATTAAGCTGAGCGCTCCGAAACTCTTAATAGTTTGATGAGGCAGAGTTTTTTTAGGCTTGAACCTTTTTAGAAGATTCAAAAGATTTGTAAAGTGAAGCCAATACGGATGAGAAGCCAATATATGTTTTATCTAGTGAAAGAGTTAGGATTCAGAATTGTTAATAAAGAAGATTCTAAAAATATTTGTAAAGTGAAGCCAATACGGGTGAAATCGGATTACGTGGACCCTCACTCTCATATGATGCAAAAGTATAGGAATTTAAATTGCCACGAAAGTTAACAAACAACGTTAATAAAGCCGTAAACGAACAATTTTCGAGTTAAGTCCTCTTTCTTAAAATTAAACAAGTTTAAAATTATGAGTTTATCCCCAGCATAGTCGCCATTCTGTGAGCCTCGATTTTTGAACCTCTACCCTTTTGTTGATTCAAGTTGATTAGGGTTTAGTCGGGCTCTAGGTCCACTTATAACCTAAGCTTAATAACTATGTCATAAAACCTTAATTACTAGGTCCTAAGTTAGCTTTCCGGAACCTAATTAAAGTCACCACCTAATTTTAACCTAGATTAAATTAGGAAAGGAGAGTTTGGGTTCAGGGGCTTGGTATTCAACTTATTTAGGGTTCAATTACTTTCATTACACCTCGAAGTCATTTTTCCTACTTTCTTTATTTAACATCTTATTACGAGTCGTTTTAACCTAAGTGCGTGAACTTCTAATTTCTTTTTATTTTTAACATTTTCTGACAGAAAATTAAAATGGAAATAGAAATTGCCTAAACAAGGGTTTTGGATAGACCTGGCAATTTTGACCCAACCCGAAACCCAACCCGAACCCAACCCATACTTTTACGGGTTAGGGTCTGGATTATTGATCCATCTATTTTTTGGGGGTTAGGGTAATTTAGGCCTATTTTGGGTTAGGTAAGCTCTTAACCCATGACCCAACCCGAAAATATATTTGTTAATAATAAAAATAAGAATATTAATTCACACACACCACACACATATATATATATATATTATTTTCAGATCAAACTATTCCTTAGCCTTAAGCCCCAGTGCAGTTGACTATCCCACCTTTCATAATATCACATAATCTTAACTAAACAAATGGCCCAACCAGATGCATATCAAACAAAGGGGCCAATGATATGCTGTTATTTTATGCAAATTTTACTACTGAAACCCCTTGTCTTTGATACCATCTTCCCATGATTTTGTATTTAATTGAACTCCATTCCTATATATTACAGAAACTGTCAGAGAATAAGTTATTTTGAAGTTTAAATGACTTAGGATGGATTTATGGGGAATTGGTATTTTACGGAGGTAGATAAATAAATTAACTGCTGACAATGAATTCCTATTTATCTGCAGGTAACTCTAAAGTTTTCCAAGAGTTTGAGATGTGAAAGGTCTACATTTACTTTGAGAAACTGAAGGAAATTAAAAATATCATCAATGAGCTAAGTGAAGAGCCTTGAATTTAACTTATAAATATGAAATACTTTTGCAGAGAAAATCCATCCACTCATCCACAATTCACATTCACATTCACATCCCTTCCTATCATATTTTTTCACGCCACAAAGAAGACTCACACGGAGGAAGCTTGGGCAAGAGAACTCCATCACCACCTTTCCTCTTCATCTTTCTTTCAACCTTCAGCCTTGCAAATTTCAGATCTGGACAGTAGAGTTGATTCGGGTGTTCTCTATTTTCTTTAGATGAATTCTCAACTCTTTCTTTCTGTTATCTCTACAATTATGTCTGGCTAGGTAGGAATTACTCGGGGAGATGGTTGTTTGTAACTAGAGATGATTTAGCGACGTTTTTTTGCAGTTACTATTCGAATTTTATGGATTGTTTTGGATTAAATATTCTTTGCACTTCTCAATTAATCTCATGAATTATTTCGGTTGTTTTATGAATCTTTTTACAAACTGATCGGTGAGTAATAAGAGGGTCAAATTAATCTAAAAAATCTGTGGAAACTAAATTGGATAGATTATGTTTTCCTTCAGCTGCTAATAATTCTTTACGCCTAATCCATCTATATGTGTTTTACTTGTTTCTGGATTAGAACTCGCATGTTCTGATAGGTGAGCTTTTATGAAACTAGGATCTAGTGCAGAAAGAAATTTAAAGAATTAGCCAATCCAAATCTCGAGACAAATTGTAGAAATTGCTAAATCTATCTAAAAAAAACAACCTGACCCATAGTCTGCTCTTCTATATAAATTTCATCACCTTTTATTTATTGGTATTTTTTCCTTTGCTTTATTTTATTTTAATTTTCTAAAACAACCAACAAAAACCCTCTAGATTTCCTGTTGCTTTTAGGATTAGACTTATTTTCTTCGGGTCCCACGGTTTGATTCCCGGTTGCTTTGCTATTTCCCATATTACTACGACTGGGATTTTCGCAACCCGAAGGCGTTTGATTTATTAATTTCTAGATTAATTTATTTAGCTTTTAGTATATCAAATTTCTTGTTTGCACCCAACCAGACCTTAACATAATGTTGAAAACCTAAATGCTCTTGTCTTGCGGACTCTAGGGGTGCGCAAACGGTTAAAACGGATATCCGTTAACAGAAGTTTAAAATAAGTATGGTGTTTGGTTATTTTGGTTATAATCGAATTAACTGAATTAATACTAATATCCGTTTTAACCGTTAACTGTTTTAACCGATAACTATTTTTTATGCTACACTAATAACCGTTGACCACCTGATAATCGAAGTTCCTGAAATAACCGAACTTTCTAAAATAACCGAAATAACTGAACTTCCTAAAATAACTGAAAAACCAAACTTCCTGAATTAACCGAAATAATCAAAACCTAAACCTAATTGAGTGAGTAGTAAAATATTAGACAAAATTACTGGGGTAAAAAAAATTATAAAAATATTTTTATAAAAGTTCGGTTATTATGGATAACCGAAGTTTGAATTTCAATATCTGTAACCGAACCTTACTTTATTACGGATAACCGTTTTAACATAACCGAAATAACCAAACTTTTGTAAAACGGTTAAAAATATGGTGATCGAATTTGAAAAAAAGAGAGCGGTTATCCGAAATAACCGCCCCGTTTGCTCACCTCAGCAGACTCACATCTATTTTTCTTCTCTACGTCGTTGTTCATGCCTATGTCGCTCTTCATCTCTGCCCACGGTTTTGTTTTTCTTATTCTCACTACCATAGTTGTTCTTGAGAACATATATATGTTTAGATTATCTAGAAGGGTGAACAAAAGTAGGTGATATGTATTCTTTGTAAGTATGATCTTGATTATAGACCTCTTAGTGAATTCTGAAGCCAATAATGCGGAGAGCGTGCTGCATAAAAGTTCCTCAACTGTTGATAACGATTAAGTGATTGTGATTATACTTTTCTCAGGCATGAGCACACAATTTAAACAGGTGTAATTATTGTAAAACTATCAGTCATAGTTTGAGGCTTTTAGCTCTCAGTTTATAAATTTCTTTCTAACTTTAGAAGATTTGTCTTTAGTATATTTCTCTAATGCATAATGAAGATTTTCATTTTCGTTCCCCTTTTATTAAGGGCACTAGGATCATGTGTATAATTAGACATGATTCTTCCCTAGTAGTAGTAGAGCTTTAGGCACAGATTGATAAATATAAACTTATGGAAAAAGTACGTGTTATTCTATTCATGGGAAATTGGTGCAGTAGTTTTACATTCTTTGCATAACATGGAATTCGTTTAAAGTTGGGTCGATCAAGCAATATTACTTCTCATCTTTTTGTTTCATCATAATTAGTGTGCCAACTAGCACTGGTTGTTTTTGGATTTTTTTTATTAATTTCTACTCCTAATCCATCTAATTTATTGTATGCTTAAAAAATGGGTTGGGTGGTTGGGTTAGGGTTGAAGGATTTTAAACGGGTTGGGTTAGGGTCATGATTTTCTGACCCATCAATTTTTGGGTGGGTTGGGTTGATGATATTTTAAATGGGTTTGGTTAGGGTTGATATCAACCCAACCCAGCAACCCAAATTGCCAGTTCTAGTTTTGGAGACAGAATTAGGTCAAATTTTGATTCCGTCCGTGGCCACGAACCTGATGTCCGAACCCACGGACCCTAGTGAGTCTAGTTATGCAGAAAAATCGAATTGAAAAGAAAACGAAATTTTGAAAAGTCCGGGGCCACGGACAGGATGTCCGTAGGCCTGGACATGTTTTGTAAAATCCTTAATTTTTGACAATTTAAAATCCCACACCATCCGAGGGCGTCTGTGCTTGCGGACAAGGCGTCCAGGACCCCGGACATAGCGTCCATGGGTGTGGACCGCCCTCGGACGGTGGCGTTTAGGCTGTTCCCGGCAGTGTTTTCGGCTCAAATTTTATGGATGTGTAGCGTGAGAGATTTCCAAGATGTTAGTAATCAAAGATTTTTAATTCGGCTTCGAATTAATTATGAAACTTAATGAACAATTTAATGGACAAAAACAAAAACAAACAACAATTCAGAATCCAAAAAGAGTCGGTTCGAACCCAAATTTTAATACAAAGTCAAACAAGTCATGGGGAGTTAAGAAATTTGGGTTCCAACCTGTTTTGCCGTCGGGATTGAATGGTTTCTTCACGTCGGGACTTTTTCGGTGCTTCGTCCGAGTCGGTTCTGGTTTGGGTCTGAGTCCAGCTTTTGACCCTGGTGAATTGAGGTTGTTCTTCATGTTTTGGTGGTGGTTTGATGATCGTGGATGTGGTGAGAGTTTAAAAACGTGTTTAGATGATGATTTTGGAAGGATTTCGGTATAATTTTGATGCTTGGGTCTGTAAAAACGTGAGAGAAAGGTGACGGCTAGGTATTCTGATTGTTGGGAGTTCTTGGAGATGTCCTTTGATCAAGAGTTACTGTTCCTTAAGTAGGCCTCACTAAAGATAGAAAAAAATCTAGTAAAAATGAGTTTTACCGATGTCTTGACTTAAAGGCTTCCAAAAGGAATTTGACTATGAAATTTTTACCATATGTAAAGGAAAATATTTTTGATTTTTCCAAGGTGTAATCGAATTTTTTGGATGTTGGAATATTTTTAAATTCAACTTCTCGTCAGAGTCAATCGGAAATTGCTAGAAAATTATTAGAAATCAGAAAAATCAAAGTTCTAAGGTCATTATGCTTGAAATGTCATCCTATATCATGGGATAAAATTTCAAAGCATTCCAAGCTAATTTGAGCCATTTTCGGAGGAGAGAGAAAGCCTAAAAGAGGTATTTGGAGCCTCAAAAATTACAAAAATGCCCCAGAAGATGACTAAGTTGTCCCTAACACCCCAGAATGTGCCAATCGAACCAGGATTCCTTATTACTTGATCAAAGTGTCTCTCGCTACACTAAAGCCTTGAAAGCCCTACACCGGGGGGTCAAAATTTAGGTATAACAGATTGCCCTCCGTCAACTAGACTTTGTAATGGATATGAAGAGTCTAGTTGATGCTTGAGTGATACCTCAAAATTTTGGATCTTTAAAACCTAGATGCGATTGGAAACCGATGAATTGTGTTGAGCTATTCTAAGACGCTGACTACCTATGCCGTAAAAGGAAAACAGTGTTGAGCTATTCTAAGGCGCTGACTACCTAAGAGTGAAGTGAAAAGATGTCAAGCTATTCTAAGGCATCGACTACCTAAAGGTAAAAATGAAGTGATGTCGAGCTATTCTAAGGCTTTGACTACCTAGAAGGATGAAATGATGTCAAACTATTCTAAGGCGTTGACTACCTGAAGTGATGAAATGATGTCAAGCTATTCTAAGGCGTTGACTACCTAAATTGATGAAATGATGTCAAGCTATTCTAAGGTGTTGACTACCTGAAAGCGAAATAAAGTACGCCGAGTATTTTAAGGTGTCGGAAACCTATAGTGCAAATGTACATGACATGCCAATGATATGCAGATGAAGATGACATGTTGATGATGTGCTGATGATGATCGGATGCTTCTGGAGACAAAAACTCGTGTCGTTGCTCCTGGCTGGACCCATTATGGACTTATTGCCATTGCCTCCTAAACCGGTGTGCAGACTGGTAAAACCTTGGGGACTTATTGCCATCACCCACCATTCATTGATCCCAAAATAAGTTGACATAACACAGGGGGATTTATTGCCATCACCTCGCCAACTTTTCTGTCGTCAGGTCTTGTGACACGCCTAGATAATACAGATAGGTCATACGACGTGCCTATGTGAATGAGAAGGATGCTTTATGAAGCAATGTGTTTGATGAAAGCATGTAAGTTGTATAATGAATCCTAAAGAGTGATGCTAGGTTTTACTATGAGCCTAAGGATGGTTCTAAGTCTTATGATGAGCCTAAGGTCTTGGTCTTATGACGAGCCTAAGGATTGTTCTAGGTTTTATGACAAGCCTAAAGATGGTTCTAGGTCTAATGACAAGCCTAAAGATGGTTCTAGGTCTTATGACGAGCCTACGGATGGTTCTAGGTCTTATGATGAGCCTAAAGATGGTTCTATGTGGGGGTGAGTTAAGTGTACGATGTGGAGATGAGTTAGGTCTTATCATGGGCCTAAATGAATGTAGAGAAGGGTTAATGCTTATGACGGGCCTGGAGGTTGTATGATGTGGAGGTTGGCTTAGGACGGGCCTGAATGAATATGAAGAGGGGTTAGGGCTTATGACGGGCTTGAGGATGTTTGAGTGTGGAGGTAGGGCTTAAGACGAGCCTGAAGATGTTTGATGTGGAGGTGCTTGAAGTTCAAGAGGGGGTTTGAAGTTTTGGCTTTATGCTCCCAGGCTTTGACCTCTTGGGCTTTCAATCAGTGTTGTTATCGCAATTGTAGGAACCAACAATTGCCTCCAATATTTTCCATTAACGCAATATGAGTTTTTAGAGTTTGTGGCAATCGATCAGGATGATCGATTCC
Source organism: Limonium bicolor (assembly GCA_023374045.1). Lineage (NCBI taxonomy): Eukaryota > Viridiplantae > Streptophyta > Magnoliopsida > Caryophyllales > Plumbaginaceae > Limonium > Limonium bicolor. Next base: position 51,237,418 of record CM041782.1, read on the forward strand.
CCCTAGAATTTTCTTTGACTTAACCGCGTGGAACAAGTCTTACTCTCACAGGGTCAGGATTTATTTGCTGTAGTGCTTTCTATTCTATGCAGATGTGTTTAGTGTTTGCACTCATCCTTTCCTTTCGATCATAACGTATTGATCATTGAATTCGATGTTTGTTTGACTTACACGTTCGATTTGTTACTTTCACTTGATTGGATACACAACTATTAAGTGGGAAGTCTTTAAAGCTTATAACGTGGGCATGGGTTGTGATGAATGACAATGGGACCATGGAGGAATGTTTGGAATATGTGGAGCTATAAGGGTGACCAAAGCTGCAACTTGCTCCTTCCTTCAGATTCGCCTCTTCTTGTCTTGAAGTTGTTTGGCCACTTCGTGGTGACTTTGCTGGTGAGCTTTGGACTTTGGAGTTTTCCTCTACATCATTCTCTCTTTTTTTGTTTTATGTTTGGACTTCTTTCAGGCATTTCCGATTTGCCTAGTGTCCTTTTTCTTTTCGAGGTTCTTGTGGTTCCCGTCTTGAATGTTGAGAGTTGTTTTTTATGTGAGCTCTTTGGATCCTGTGTCATTTTGGGACCATTTGTGGATCATTTCATCATGCCGCTGGCTGTCCTACTTGTTTGGACTTGTAAAGTTGCTATCTGGAAGTTGGGCTCCTTGCTTTCTTTGGTCACCTAGTTAGTTTCTTCATCATTGGTTGGCTCGTTTTGTGGAGCTTTAAGTGTTTTGAAAAGAGGAAATATGTGAGAAGCTCAGCGGGGTGCCTAGGGTATAGTGTCAGGGTTCACAGGCTTTTAGCCATGTGGAGCTGAACCTAGGTGCTTCGTCATCCCTAGTAGTTGTGTATTCGTTCTTGTTACTTTTCACAGGTCTGAAAGTAAGTTTACAAATAATATCCTTCGATCGGAGTTATGTCGTTTGCCTTACTTTTTAATGCAGTCTCACTAGAGTCATGTAAAAAAACACGCTTATTCTCTCTTGGTTTTACCACTCAAGACACTCTCATGCAAATTTTCGTTCAAAGACTTGTTCATGCGTTTAAACAAAGAAAAGCATTATCGGTCTTAAACTCATATTGCCCCCAGTATTGTTTTGGGGTGTATTTAACAAACCTTTTGAATGCCCTTTTGCTAGTGATGGTGGAATTTCATGTTGGAGAGGTGACTGTGTGTGAGGAGGGTGATGGGTGATGCTATGATTGAATGGAACTTTTTTTGGTTTTCTGGTTAGTGTTTTGGTGAAGTGGTGGAAAGGTGGAGTGGTGAGATACGTGTGATACATGTGATAAGGTGGTACGTGTGGGTGAAGTGATATGATGACCTATTCCTTTTTTGGTGTTTTTGGTTTTGTTTTGATGACAAAGATGCACACTCAACCTCAAGAAACTTCTTGAATAACACTAAATGGAACATGCAGTAAATGTCAAAGCATAATAATATCAAAAGAAAACTCTTGTTTGATAATACAAATGAAAAGGATGGAAGTCTAACTATGAAGTACATAAAGAAAACATGAAATCCTAAGACTACTGCTCTAGATGAGGTGGACGTGGGAAGACCGAATACATATAAGTCATGAAATCTTCCATACGGCTCTCCATGCGCATCAGCCTACGCTCCATGCGACCCTGGGTGATGTGGATAGACTAGATGTCCCTCTGTAGACTCTCAAGCGTGGCCGGCTGCAGTGGCAGAGCTGGTAAGCATAGTAGGAGGAGAGCGGTATGGGGTACTCAGTGTCCATGTATCTCGATCCCTCACCCTGGTAAGTGTATCCTCCTGACGGGTCCTCATGGTGCGGGATGTCCTCAGGCTCTGGTACCTACTGCCTCTGTCTGGGCCGGACCGGCCTCTGAGAAAAGACCCTGGCCTGCTATGGGAAGGCCCACCCCTGATTAGTTGCGTAACCAAGGGACCTCATCATCTCCATGGTGTAGGGGGGATAGAGCTCCCAGTCATCATCCTCCAATGGGACCCTCGCGCTCTCACACAACCACTGAATAAAGCTCGGGTATACAAGCGTGTGGTGACCAGCTCGGGATGCTGTCAAGAGATGGTCTCTCATCAAGACTGACAGTGGAACCAGGCATCCTCGGAGTCACACGGATGCTGGATGTACCTCATAAGGAAAACATAGCGAGCGAAGACATCGTTACATGCTTTTAGTAGCACGTTACGGGACAAGACCTCCAATAACACTCTATAAAGAGCAGCGGGTAATGGAGGAGAGGATCACCTGCTTCCTCGGCTGATCCCTCGTGGAAGAGCGAATACGCTCTGACAGAGTAGAGCATTGTGGGTAAAACTGGCGTGCCTCTCTCTTTAATGATGCAGCCGTCTCTAGTCCCCTGTGCTCAGGGTCACTAGGATGTAAGCCGTAGAAACGTACAAAATACTCCAAAGTCACTACGATCAGCCGACCACGCACATACGATGTCACTGCTCCATGCTCGTCCTGATCTATGTTAGCATAGAACTCTATGACTAACTCTCTAACGAAGCTCCTAGGACACGTAAGCAGCTCTCCCCAATGGAGGTGCTGGAAGAGGTGATCAAGGTCGAAGGTGGCGATCACCTCGTCACTGAAGTGGCGCTCCGGCTGGATGGAGATATCTTGGTTCTTGTGGAACAATGCTCCTACCGAGCCCCCCAAAACGGGTGTGATCGTAAGCCGGAGATGCCTCCCTATGACCCTACATCGTGGCTGAGAGCCTAATGCCCCGGCCCTCAACAAGTCTACGGGAACTGCTATGACCCTTTATAATATGCCTATGGATTCAACAGGGCAAAGATACATAATTTTACAGGAATTTTGGCAGAGTTTCCCCTAAATTTCTTATGAATCACATGCTTTCAAATGCACTCCACGTTGTAGAATCAGTCCCAGGGTCTATCATTCACGCAAACTTTCAACATTACATACATGAATTAAAAAATGCAAGAAACCTCATTTTGTACTTAAAACACACTAAAATGAAATGAACAATTTTGCTAGCTACAATCAGTTCTAACTTTCCGAATCAGCTTTTCACGTTTTATAATGTCAAACGAAGGCTAATTGACTGCTTAGAACATACAAACTCAGACTTCGAAAATTTGACCCAAAAACACCATTGTCGTCTTCTTCCTAGCTCCAAATTTTTGTTTTCTTCATTCTCTTCACCAAAATGGACGAACAAGTAGTAAAAATGTAGAAAACTTACCCAAATTCAATGATGAAAGAATATTTTGGATGGAAGTTGGAAAAGTGCCGAAACAGTGCAAAAAATAGTCCACCCCGGACCTTGCTTCGGACACAAGTTTTCTCCTTCGTTAGTGCTTGAAATGAAGAGATCTTGGTATCAAATGCTCATAATTGAAAGAGGAATGTTTTGTGAGAAAAATGGTGGTGGAATGGAGTAAATTGGTCAAGAAACGAGTGAGATATGGATAGAGAGAAGTTAGGGATTTGGAAATGGGGTGGCTGGAGCAAAAATGTTAAATTTGGGGGGCAATCCCAATTTGAATTGGGTGAGAAAGGCCACTAAACAAAACGGCGCCGTTTGACGACTAAACGGCCGCGTTCGAGTCAACGTCCATGGCCAAGGACGGAGCGTCCTGGGCCACGGACACCGCCCTTTTTTTGTTTTTTTTTATTATTTGACTGAGATCTTAACAATATAAAACTTTAAATGAAGTACCTCTTTTATTCATCATGAAATTGAAGGAATGCAATCCTACAAAAACTCTAAAAAACAAAAATAACTGGAACCAAATAAAAAACAATTACAATGCAAGCTTTCTTTTGACAGATCTCGGCTCTACTGTCTCCTGGCGCTTTTCGCTTGAACACATTTATCCCCTCTTTCGACTAATGGTGGCCCATCGGGTCGTCCGGTTCTCTACTAAACCGGAACCGCGGTTCTACCCGAACCGATTGGAACCGAACCCCCGCCGGTAACCGGTGGGACCGGACTTAACCGAACCAACCGCCTCAGCGGTTCCGAATACGAATACATGTTTTGAGATTCGGGCCCGAACCGGACCCGGAACCGGTCGGAAACCGTCATCGGATTCGAACCGGGAACCGAATCCGAACGCAAACCGGTGGACCGGAACCAGAACCGCCCCAGAACCGGTTGAAGTTACCGTTGGGAATCGGGTCCAAAACGTATGTCGTTTGGGTCTCGGGCGCGCGCGCTCCTCCTGAAGAAAATAGCCGTTAGATCCCAAGCACGTGTATTGCAATATGAAGGCCAACATGATGATTGGTATTAGATGAATGGGGATAACACCACTGGACTTCTATCTTGTAATATTTTAGAATGTTTAGTAATTTAGTATTACTTTCTTTCCATGTAATCTTTTTTTAAGACTTGCAAATTGAAATCATGTAACCCTCTTAGTAGCTGTACTCTTTTTCCTTATTAAGGTTTTCCAATGGGTTTTTACCTAATAGCTTTTAATGAGGCAGTGAATCATATAATAAAATTCTCTTTGTTCCTTATTTTTTGTAAATTCAATAAAAATTCCTAAGTCTTTGTTTCTTACACATTTGAATTATAAACTTGAAGAATAACCTATCTAGGAGTAAAGTGGATGAAAGGAGCAACGTGTGCACTCAAACGATCTCAAATCGGAGCTAAAACGAAGCACTGAGCCGATCGAATCTTTCCGGAACCGCTCCAGAACCGGTCGGAACCGATCAGAACCGGAAACCGGACCGGAACCGGAACCGGCCGAACCGTTTTTTGACCGAATCCGAAGCAATCCAGATTTCAGAACCGGAACCGGAATCGGAACCGGAACCGCCCAGACCGGTTCCGAATACGAATACATTTTCCGGAACCGGAACCGGTGGAACCGGAACCGGAACCGGTGAACCGGACCCGTGGCCACCATTACTTTCGACCCTGCATCCATTTCCGATAACCAACTGAGAGCTCCAAATCTTCGGCTAAAGGTTTTACGGCCTGAACTTCCCCTTCCAAGCGATCCATCATGATTGTATAAAAAACATCATGGTCGTACACCTTCCTCGGTGCCTCATATAGTGGGTCCTTGGGCCGATCTTGGGCTCTTTCAATCTGACGGCTGGAGTGAATGACATGAGAATTCTCAAAGTCGGGTACGAGATCCCTCCATAGTGTCTCCGCACATCCGAACTCCTTCAATCTTCCAAGCTAAGACTGTCCACCGAATCTAGTGACCTTGCTGAATGGAGTTGAGGAAAGTCGACCAACCATTGGTTGGTTTCCTCAGGAGCTCTTCTTCTAGAGACTTGTAGAACGGTAACATATGATTGTACTCGGGAACCAGCTTGAGCCGCTCGAGAGCCAATCTGCAGGAGATGGATGCTCCCCTTAAAGAAATAAGGGGTATTTGTGGATTCGGGCCATGAATCCATGCTTTGGATATCTACGCAACTATCAATGGTCCCTAAGGTGAGACCGGCTCAAACCTGTTAAAGCAAGGGAAGACATCCTGGTGTATGGCCATATGCGGGGTTCTGAACAAATAGGTTACTAGCGCGTGGTCACGAAGATTCCTCTTATACTCTAGGGGATGTTTCAGAGGTGACGAAGTCTGAAAGGGTCTCGACTGGCACCCCTCAGGTCATACCATTCCTAGCAACTAAGTCAGGCTTGCTCCAAGTGGATGAGCATGGGTCTCAACTGGTGAAGCAATCAAGTTTGGTCGTACTACCGGGCTAGCTAAAGTGTTGGCACCTAGAAGCGCGTCGAATTCTTCGAGCAGCAGGGTTAGCTCGTTATCTCCAAACTTGAAAAGGTGCTCTACCGGATCCCAATGACTAATAGCTGCCCTAAGAAAATTCGTACGGTCGTGACAGAGATAAGCACGCAAGTGGGTGGAGAATAGATAGCTTGTTGACCTTCTTCAACCAATCAAACACAACTTTCATAGTTTCATCACAAACTTAGTGAATTGGAAGTAGTGGGCCATGATTACTGTTAAAAGGACACACACGGAATCAGTAACAACCTGAGCCAGCAAGATTCTTTACTAACACTCAATTTGCCTCTGCGCTGCAAATAATCGAGATTCTGAATTGGGCTGGGCTGATTGTAGGGTGAATTCCTATCGTTATAAGGCAAGCAATGGGCCGATCACGCGAGCGGACAAGTTTCACACAAGTTCAAAATGTCTTCACTTGACGATTGGACCAACGGGTACGGATGATCTCGAGAGATGCTTAGGGCATGGGCCCAGGTCACCGTAAAAGAATAGGGCTTGCACGCTATTCTTTTGGGCTTCCCCACTCTTTTCACATCACCTAAAGGTGTGCGTCTATGGTCGGGTCTTTGAATGACCAATCATTGGGTTAGGTAAGGGCACTGCCAAGAAACTGCTTGGGGCTAAAGCCCAGGTATTAAGGGGATGTGTTAGTCGACATCCTTCTCTTTTCCCTCACTTATTCACATCACCTTAAAAGATGTGAGTCCCTGACAGGCGATCCTAAGGCGGGTCTTGGGTGAAAATCGGCTTGCGTGGACCCTCGCTCTCATATGATGCAAAGTACATGAGATTAAATTGCGCACGAAAGTAAACAAACAACTTAAATAAAGCCGTTACACAAACAATTTTCGAGTTAAGCCCTCTTTCTTAAAATTAAACAATTTTAAAATTAAGAGTTGTCCCCAGCAAAGTCGCCATTCTGTGAGCCTCGATTTTTGAAACCTCTACCCTTTTGTTGATTCGAGTTGATTAGGTCTAGTCGGGTTCTAGGTCCACTTATAACCTAAGCTTAATAACTATGTCATAAAACATTAATTACTAAGTCCTTAGATAGCTCACCGGAACCTAATTAGAGTCACCACCTAATTTTAACCTAGATTAAATTAAAGAAAGGAGAGTTCAGGTTTGGGGGCTTGGTATTCGACTTATTAGGGTTCAATTACTTTCATTACCCCTCGAAAGTCCGTTTTTTTCTCAACTTAGTTTATTTTAACAGCTTATTACGAGTCGTTTTAACCTAAGTGTGTGAACTTTTTATTTCTTTTTTATTTTTATGATATTTCTGATTGAAAATTGAAGTGGAAATTGAAATTACCTAAACTAGGGTTTTAGACGCAAATTAGGTCAAATTTTGATTCCGTCCGTGGCCACGGACCTGATATGTGAACCCCACGGACCGAACTGAAAAGAAAATGAAAATTTGAAAAATCCAGAGCCACGGACTAGACGTCGGTTAGGCCAGGACATGTTTTGTAAAACCCTAAATTTTTAAAATTGAAAATCTCACTGCCGTCCGAGGGCGTCCGTGCTTGCAGACATGGTGTCCGGGCCCCAGACATAGCGCCGTGGGCGCGGACCGCCCTCGGACGGTGGCTGTTCCCGGTGGTGTTTTCAACTCAAATTTTATGGATGTGTAGCCTGAGAAATTTCCAAGATGGTAGTAATCAAAGTTTTTTAATTCGGCTTCAAATTAATTATGAAACTTAACAAACAAGTTAATCGACAGAAATGAAAACAAACAAAAATTCAGAATCTGAAAAGAGTCGGTTCAAAACCAAAATTTTAATACAGGGTCAAACAAGTCTGGGAGTTAAGAAATGTGGGTTCCTACCTGTTTTGCCTTCGGGATTGAATGGTTTCTTCACGTCGGGACTCTTTCGGTGCTGCTTCATCGGAGTCGGTTCCGGTATGGGTCTGAGTCCACCTTCTGACCCTGGTGAATTATGGTTGTTCTTCACGTTTTGGTGGTGGTTTGATGGTGGTTTGATGATCGTGGATGTGGTGGGGAGTTGAAAAACGTGTTAGATGATGATTTGGGAAGGATCAGTATGATTTTGATGCTTGGGTCTGTCAAAAACGTGGAGAAAGGTGACGGCTAGGTATTCTGATTGTTGGGAGTTCTTGGAGATGTCCTTAATCAAGAGTTAAGTGTCCTTAAGTATGCCTCACTAAAGATAGCAGAAAAATCCGGTAAAAACCGAGATTTACCGATGCCTTAGCGTAAAGGCTTCCAAAATGATTTGACAATGAAATTTTAACCATATTAAGGAATATATTTCTGAATTTTCAAGGTGGAATCGAAATTTTTTGGATGTTGGAATATTTTTAATTCAATTCTTGTCAGATTCAATCAGAAATTGCTATAGAATTATGGAAGTTCAAAAAAAAATCAAAATTCAAGGCCATTATGCTCAAAAAGTCATCTTCTATCACGGGTTTAAATTTCAAAGCATTCCAAGATGATTTGAGCCATTTTTGAAGGAGAGAGAAATCCTATAAAAGGTCTTAAAGAGCCTTGAAAATTATGAAATGCCCCTGAAGATGACTATGCTGTCCCTAACACCCCCGGAATGAGCTGATCGAACCGGGATTCCTCATTCCTGATCGAAGTGGCTGCCCCGGTTCATCATTCAATCGAACAAAAGTTAAGAAAACCCCAGTTGAGTCAACTCATATTCCTGCCTTAGCAAGCCGTATTCCACGAGTATGGCCAACCCAATAATCCCAATGTCGAATTCAAAAGCATTGTGCCATTCAGAACAGAGGTACCTCAGTCAAAATATGAAACAAACAAAATTAAGCAACCCGCATGCGAGCCTCGATTTTTGAACCCTATCCTATGTTGATTTCAGTTGATTAGGTTCTATCGGGTTCTAGGTCCACTATAACCTAAGCTTAATAACTATGTCATAAAACAATAATTACTAAGTCCTAAGTAGCTCACCGGAACCTAATTAGAGTCACCACCTAATATTAACCTAGATTAAATTAAGAAAGGAGTTCGGGTTGGGGCTTGGTATTCAATTTATTTAGGGTTCAATTACTTTCATTACCCCTCGAAGTCGTTTTTTCTCTACTAAGTTTATTTAACGGCTTAGTACGAGTTGTTTTAAACCTAAGTGCGTGAACTTCTGATTTCTTTTATTTTTTAACAAATTTGACAGAAAATTAAAGTGAAATTGAAATGACCTAAACTAGGGTTTCAGAGGCAGAATTAAGTCGAATTTGTTTCCGTCCGTGGCCACAGACCTAATGTCCGAGGCGCCAGGACCCTAGTTAAACTAATTATGCAGAAAAATCAAATTTGCAAGAAATCAAATTTTGAAAACGTCCGGGGCCACGGACAAGGTGTCCGTGGTCCCGGACATGAACGGTTTTAAACCTAGAAATAGAAAATATAAAAATGTAATTCCCGCCGCCGCCGAGGCTGTCCGTAGCCACGGACAGGCCGTCCGAGGGCACAGACTAGCCACAGACGGTGGGTTTCGTGTGTTTCTCAGCGGTGTTTTGGCTAAAAAGTTATGTGCGTGTAGCCTGGGAAATTTCCAAGATGTTAGTAATCATAATATGTCAATTTGAAGTCGAATTAATGGGTGAAACTTAATGCACACGTTATTGAACAAAAACGAAAAAAAATGCTAAATAATTCGGGAGCCCAAAAAATTCGGTTTTGTTCCAAATTTTAACAGAGAGTTATTGAAGTCGAGGAGAGTTGGAAAATCTGAATTCCAACCTGTTTTACCTTCGAACTCGAGATGATTCTTCATGTCAGGATTCTTTGATGGCCTCGTTGGTGTCGGTTCTGGATTGACTTCGACCCGATCTTCTGACCCCTTCTCCTTTGTGCTGTTGACCACGTTTTGGTTCTGTATTATTGGTGTTGTGGTGCTGAAAGTTCGATGGGAGAAGAAAGAATGTAGTTTTGGTGATTTTGGGGTGATTTCAGTAGAGTTTCGGTATTGATTCGAGGCTTGGAACTGCAAAAAACGTGGGGAGAAGATTGAGGACTGTGTTTTGTTTTATGACTTGGGAATGTTCTTCTTTTCCCTAGGTATTTTTGGGAAGGTCTTTTATAGAAAGAAGAGCATGGCCAAATTGATAGAACAAAATTTTATCCAAAACCCTGATTTTGTGCTCTAAGAGAATCTGGTTTTTTAGAATGTGCTACAAGTTGCTAAAAATTCTGAAATTTTAACCATAGATTAAAAGACGATTTTTAGAAATTTTCAAAGTTGGAATCAGGTTATTTTGGTAAATAACCGATTAGATAAAAATCTTGCAATCTGGAACCTCCCATAATTCATAACTTACGATTGGAAACTCAAAATTACAAAAATTTCAACGGTGTCATATACTCATCCTCACTTGTTTTCATGGAAAATTTTAGAAACTAAAATTGATGCTTCTTTCCCCTATATGCACACATTTAGTGACAAAAAGTTTACCCTTTGTCCCTTACTGGGCATATTTATAGAAGTAAAGTGAGTCAAACATCCAAAATGAAAACTGAAAGCATCACAAGACATGAGGAAATAGAACATACATACAAAACTGTGATGGAAGCATTGAACGACATGAAGAGACAGAACAATCACACAGAACTGGATAATAATGTCGCTTAAGAAATAGAAAGAGTCAGAAGTCGGTACCACAAAAAGAAACACGCATTAGTCCGTGCTAGTATCTCAAAACATTCCAATGACTAAGGTATTCAAACATTAGTCCATGACAGATGAATAGGAGAAAATGAAAATGAATCTCAGAAAACAATTTTGTTTTGCACTTGTTACTGCAAGAGTGTGAAAACTGGATCTTCCATCAAATTAAAATAATTGACAGCAGGTAGCGTAACCGAATAGTCTGAAAGAATGCTTCATTTGAGCTCAAGATGACTCAGGCACAAACATAGCAGCAGAACCAAGGCAAATGAGATTAAGCACCAGAAAGATTATGGGCAGAAGAAGAGAAATGAGGTGAAGTCCTCAATTGGAGAGGACCAGTCTGCCATCGTTTACAAAATATTATAGTAATAGCATATGGATGAACAAAAGTGAACTGGAAAATGGACTAGTTCACGACGTTGTAGTAAAGAGAAAGAAATATAAACCTAACAACTGTCTTAGCTTATTCCCATCAGATATCAACATTACGACATATCAAATACAGGGAGGGTACAGAACAAAATGGGTTATAAGGGTAACGAATAATGGAGACGGAAAGGTAACAACGCAAAGCAAGCAAGTAGTAAAGTAGTCTTGGAGGTGAAAACCCCATTCTAAGTTAGTGCCACCATAACAATTGTAACAGGAATAGAACGAAAATCAAAATGCAGGTTCAATGTTCAAGCCCTTTGCCAGGTCCATGAACTTCAAGGTCCATACCAGGCTAATATGCAGTTGATTGACGAAAACCATAATGCAAAAGGGGCCACAAGGCTCATAATCTCGAATCGGTGCCAAAAATAGAACCATGCACACACGCGCCCCGTCAAAAGGGATTTCTGTGAAGAAGGAAAACTGAGAAATGGAAAACGAAAGGTTGTCCTCCACCCCTTTGAGACCAGAGACCCTCAAAATGGGTGTTCGAGGCTCTGGTTCTAGGTTTTTACAACTCGAGTAGAAAGAAGATGACCATTTACTCTATCAATTGAAAGGGAAAGTAGGAAGGATTTCGACGGAATGTTTTTGGTGATTTTTCAGGTGAGGGTGGTCGAAATGGAGGATTGAGGGTCGCTTGGTGGTTGTGGATGCGATGGAGAAGATGAAGGTGTTGGTGGTGGTGTTCTCAGTGAAGATGAGGAGGGCGATGGTGAGTTTTGGACATAGTAGCGCGGAGTCGAAGATGGTGGTGGTGACTAGTTCAAGGAGCAGCCGAAGAGACCTAAAAGGATCTCAGGATTACAAACAGACAGGGAATAAAAGAATGTTCCAGGGTTCTAAAAAAACGTTGTCCTTTGCCTTTACTATAGGTAGTTTTTTAATGGAGGGATTAGGGTTTTTTTGGTAGACAAAGGCATACTGACTATTATTATGGGCTAACTAAACAACATGGGCTATTTAGACATATTAGATTACAAAAGATCAGGCCCGGATGAGGAGGGCCGCGCTTGGTTTGTAAACAGACAGGAAGGAAAAATAAAAACTCCCATAAAACTCGTCGTAGGATTCAATCTAGTGATGTATCGTTTCCTCCAGGCATACTTATACAATTGGGCTACGAGAGATTCTGATATATGGCTGCCGAAAACAAATAATGGAGCCCAAATGCGAGCTAAACAAAAAATGAAATGAACCTACACTCCTACCAAGATCGAACCCGAGACAGATGACCTCTTCAAGGGGTATACTAAACAGTCATGCTATGTCAGAATTTAGTTATACAGATAGAAGAAAAATATACTAGAGCTGTAATTTAATCAGATAAACTCTAAAAAAGATTTTTAAAAGGGAATTACTAATGCGTAAAAAATATTCAACTTAAAAAGATAAATTAGTCATTTCCTCAAGAATCATGAAATAGTAAAAATACGGAGACATAATAAGACACAAGAAATAAATAAATATCAGAATGACATGTACATGAGATAATAAAAAATAGCACTAGTATCATGGGAATAAAATGAAAGTGATGAGTGAAATCTAGAGAAAACTAAAATGGTCATAGGTAGATAAAAATATACAGTTTACAATGTATATAAAATAAGGGAAAAGTCAAAAACCAAATGCATAAGATTGTAAAGAGAGGTATTTCTAAAAATAGCGGAACAGTCTGAAAACAAACGTGACAAAAATAAGTGTATGAAATAGAGTATGATAAAATGGGTTACAATAAAGGGCTGGGTGTTTCCTTTTCATAAGGAATGTGAGATTAAAGATCGGGAAAAAAGAAATTCCTTTGACTAAAAGCGGGGATGGCCCTCTTATTTTCGGGTAACATGTTCATTTGCATTTTGTTTTAATATGAAAGGGGTGAGAATGTTTGGTGTCTAGAGATTCTGTGGACACCAAAATTTCTAAACCCGTAAATTCAATTCCAAAATGATAAATAAAATTGGAGGGGTCGTCACCTTCTTGTTCCAAAACTTATTTTCCAGTGGCATACCAAAATGAAACTGTCATTTATTACAAGCTTTTATATCAAGTTTCAAAGCATTTGTTTTCAAACTCGTCCCCTTTTATTATTTACTTATTATACCATTTTATCTATTTTATGCTTATGTGCTTGTATGATTGTTTTATATGGTCTTATTCTATGCTATTTTACTACATGTGTAATTAAAATCATTTCATTGATATTTTACTTATTAATATTTTGCTTTTATCTTTTCTTATTTTTCATCATTTTATGTATATTTCATGATTATACTGCATTGATTATTATTTTATGTTTTGCCTTCGTTTTATAATGTCATGTCTTTTAAAGGAAGAAAACACCATTGTTGTTACATAGAAACATCTTTAAGCCTTACTCCGTACTTTCGTTTAAAACATTAGCTTTTTAGGAAAATTTTCAGTCCGGCTTCTGCTTTTATGTTATTCCTTGCAGTAAACCTAATGAGTTATGTAACACCCCAACCGTTAATCTCGTCATTACCTCTTAAACCGTTACCAATTACTCCTACTCACGCAGCGGAACTCTAATTACAACGAGGGGTGAAACAACGCCGTTAGCCACCCATGTGGCTAACCAGGTCTTTCTTACTTACCGTAACGGTCTGATGAACTGGAAACAACCGAGTACTTCATACAACACAATACTCAATTCCTTTCTTTACTATACCGAGTCTACAATATACGGATGCCGATAACATACTCGGACTTACACCTCTTTCAAATGCATTAGTAATTACTATTCTAACTACACCCATGCTTCATAGCAGTCCCCGTCCTACTCTCTCGAACGGTGGTCAGCTTCAAGTACCTGCACACTAAAAACGTTCCCCCTAGGGGGTCAGCTTACGCTGAATATGAAATTCGCATATACCGCGTGCTAACCGCGGTACGCCGACTACTTTGGGTCGGATATACATGGAGTTCATTTTAATCAAACAACATGCATCATGGGAATACAATATATATTGTATATTACACAAGGAATCTACATCCAATCAGGGAGCACAATCCTAACCAACATAACAAGGTGTTAGTTGTATATGTTTACTCTTAGGCCATGAGGGTTATACCTCACTATGCCTTGTTTACTTATTCAGTACCTCTCCCGCTCTCTCGGGTTACTTATTCAATTACACGCCATTCTCTTGGGCTACTCGTACTATACTCACCCGCACTCTCGGGCTACTTATTCTCATTATCTCACCCATACTCTTGGGTTACTTATTCTCATTATCTCACCCATACTCTTGGGTTATTTACACTCATTATTTCACCCACACTCTTGGGTTATTTATACTCAAGCTCTTGTAGATTCTCGAGACACTACAGGTCTCCTACGTCACGCTTGTTACTCTAATACATATTTGGGCCAAAACTCATGGCTCTCTAGCATAGTCTTACTTCCCCGGTTTCGACCCTACTCTGGGTCTAGCATGGTGGGAAGGCTCAACTAGCTCCTGGAAACTTCTCTTAGTTCCCATCTCTTTTTACATAGGTCCGACTACTCTCGGACTACTCACTTTCCCATACACTCCTCTCTCGGAGTTATAATAATTTATGTGTATTAGTCTAGAAGCATCACTCTTGATGTTTCTAATGACTTTGGAACTTTACTTAAATTCGGGTAATCTTAGGTTTAAGAGTTACCTTTACAATACATATACTCATACTTTCGGTTATTCTTATAACGGGTAAAATCCTCTTATAGGAGGTCGACCATGTCTCAAGGGAGTTACTAATCCCCTAGGTCTCTTTTACCTCTTTACAAGTTCACATTATTGGACTAACTTCAATCCTCCCGATGGAGGTTCATTTATCTCTCCACTCATATTTATTCTGTGGATTGTTCAATAAGGTTTCTAACCGTTATCGGGTATTTACTCAACCCGTAAATCTCTCACGTTCTAGGGAGTTCATATGTTTGCGTTATCGTTATACTTTAATCGATAGCTTGTGTGTGTTTGCATATTTCCATTGTTATGAGACTACCCGATCTACGGGTTTCTAGTCATCAATACTCACTATGAGTCGGTCTAGGCACTATGTTAGACCACACCGGCATAAAGTATGTTAGTTCATTAACATACAATAGGAATGCATAATCAAACAAGGGATTATTTTCATGCTTTAATCTTGATTAAGCCGGCACAACAAACACACAAATCAGAGTAACTCGGTTAGCATACGGGGCATGAGAAAATCATACCTTCCACCGGGGGGGGTTAGCTTTACCGTGTGACCTCCCGTTCCTCGGTTCACACTTGTTCCACTGATACATTCAAATGTTTACATTAACATTAAGGTGTTACGGTATGTAAAACTAATACTCCCGTACTTAACCCCGTTATCCCGTTTAACTTAGTTTTACTCATGTGTTCTTAAACTCACAACTTCCTCATTCACTTATCAAACTTGTTTACACTCCTAATGACCTTTAAACATCATTATTCATGTCCTAATTACCTTATATTATCATTACCATTCAATTCCCATCATTAGAATGCAAGAAAAACACATTCTGTTACATTTCTGGCCTGGTCCGGGTTTGTGTCCGGGGTTACAAACCCGGACCAAACACTGGAATCACTTTCTGTCGTATTTTTCATGTGTTCCGGGTTGTGTCCGGGTTTACAAACCCGGACCATCCCCTGGGATGACCTTCTGCCATATTTTTGCTATGTTCCGGGTTTGCATTCCGATTGCAAACCCGGACAACCCCTGGAACTGTCAAAATTTGCAGTTTTTCACCACTTTTAAACCCCTAAATCACCTCTAATCATTTCCTAATCATTCCATAAGTTTTCCACATGTTTAATCATCATAAAACATGCTCTAAACCTCTTCAAACATTGGCTTATTCCTTACTAAAGTTCTTGCTCAATCTCACACAATTTTCATTCTCATTTTACACTAATGCACACTTGTGCATTTAACTTCTCCTCAACACTTTGCATTATGCTCTCTTTCATTGTGACCATTCCATATCTTCCAAGATAATGCATACTCACATCTAGGTTCATGCCTCATTCCTAAACCTTAAAATCCTCATTCTTTCCAAACTTCCAAGAGCACTTAAACAACTCCTTTTTGCTACAGATTTTTGCATCATTCTCCCTTCTTTAAACAAGTATTCCCATGGTGATTTTCTAAGCCAAATCAATCCCCCATCAACACCTAGTTTCTCTAGGTCATTCCTTACTCACCACCATACTTAAACCACCTAAATTTCTACACAAATTTTGCCATAACTTTACTACTTCTCTTAACATTACCCAAAGCTCATTTCTTCACATCTTTCATCCTAAAACTAGCCAAACCACAAGGGTTCTATCAGCACACACAATTTCACCAATACTCATCAATTCTCCAAATACAATACAATGCATAATTCATAAAATGCATAGCTCTTAGGCTCTTAAATCAAGCATTATTCACAATGCATTAAGCACTACCAAACTCTCCTCATCCCAATAATTCACATTCTCACACGTTTGGGTTTATTCATTTATTTATTTTCCTTCCCAAATTCTAAAAGAATTACACTAGGCTCCAAGGTAGATTATTTACCTTATGTTCACAAGCTTCTCTTTTCAATCCTCTTGTTTTCTCTTCCTCCCATCTCTTCTCTTGAAAATCGGCCAAGGGTATGGAGTTGCCCAACTCCACATTGACACCCATGAGGAATGAGACCAATCAAGACACTTAGAATTATGGTTGTTCTAAGATTACAAAAAGGGAAGGTTTAAAACTCCAAAATTGGTGATTACCTTAAACCCTAGAATGGGGTTTTGCCCATGAGTCAAGAAAGAGCTCCACCAAGCTTTTGTGGATTGAAACATGCTCATACAAGGGAAAGACAAGGCTCATTAGAGGCTAAATCGGCCAAGGGTAAAAATGGGGGGAAAATGTGAGATTTTCCTTGAATTTTTACCTTAAGTAGAAGAGAGGAGACCCCAAGCTTCAAGATGGTGTAGTTTACTCTTCAAATGCCCAAAACCATGGAGATCAAACTCCTCCATTTGAGATTTTGAAAGATAGAAGTGTTGCCCTTGGTGAGAGGAGTTCGAATATGTAGTTATTTTTCATTTGGAGCCTTAACAAGGCTTGGGCAAGAGGAAGAAAGGAGAGGAGCCATGGAAGCCATGGGAGCTGCTGAAATCGCCCATGGAGCAGAGAGGGGGAGAGCTCACGGTGGAGAAGGAGGAGGAATTGGTGAGAGAAGAGGATGAGAGAAGAGGGAAAAGGAGAGGAGAGAGGTATATTTTTACTTTATGTACTTTTCTCTCTCTTTTGACTTTCAACTCTTTGGTTACTAGTTATATGTGTGAGAGGGAGGCTGTTTTGAATAATAAAAAACCGGCCCCACTAAATACAAGAAGCTGGAGCGTTTTCGTTTTTTTACAGAAAACGCTCGTTATTTTACCCGGTTTGGCACTATTCACTATCCGGGCCCGTTTTTCGGATTTTCTCGTTTCTTTATTTTTAATGGCTATTAAGCTTCCATTAATACTTATTTATAGTTATTTAATCAACTATAATTTTTACGGGTCTGTTTGACCACTTAAAGTCACGTTTTCGGGTTTTCTCGAAAAACACGCTTTTATGCTTAATTAGCGTTTTAACCATTATTTGGATCCGTTTTCTTCGGGAATTATTCCCACATAATAATTAGGCGTACTTAAGCCTTAGGAATCCATCTCGGACCCTAACGAGATCATGTATCTCTTATAATCATTTAATGCGCGTTTAGCGTTTTTCGCGTTTAACGCATTTTCTTTTCTTTTGGTCTTATTCTTTTTACCAATACTCTCTAGGCACCATTAGGCCCTTAATAATCATATTAGAGTAATTAAATCGCCATTTTTAGATCCGGGGTATTAAAATCTACCCCCCTTAGGAACTTTGTCCTCAAAGTTGGTGAATCTAATATGGTTGTTCTCATGGCATCTACGCCGAGGTTATAATACATGTATAACCTTACAGACTCCACAAGTCGACTCATTTCACACTACACATACCACAATATATCACAGCATGTATAGCAATCAAAAATACTCTTTTTACTCTCTCCATGAAATCGGTCCGAAGACAAGAAGGCACAACAGTCCTCGATCCCATATTGAGCAATATACTACTGATCCCTCAGGTACCGGTCACGTTGAACACTTACTCTTTCTGGTTCACGGCCGTTTCATGACTACTGGGCACTTACTCTCTCTGGCCCACGGTCCCTTCGGTTCTGATCAAAACGTTACACATATACATATCCTCAGGCACTCTGGTTGACTCACTCAACACAGGAACATCTCAGGGTACTCTCCCCGTCCCGCTGCCTTTGGAAAAATCACACACTGTCACCGCCCCAACCGGTCACTTAGGACCGCCGCACGTACGGTGCAATGGTTTCAAAACTAATACTCGCCCACCGTTCTACCGGTCATCAAGACTAAGGCCACAGCCATCGGCGGGTGATAGCGGTTTCAAAACCAATTTCGTTTCCATCTTCATACTTGAAGAAAATCCATTTTCAAATTCTGTTTGAAAATTCTTTTTAAAACATCACGCAACTCCAAATCAAATTTATGGTATGGTAGCTGTAATTTTCCTTAGCGTGGTTAATTGTGACCACTTATGGAGTTTCAAGAATCATCCAACCCTGATGTGATCAGCATCAGTGTTGAACTATCCTTCCACCCCAATTTGTGTTCGGTTTCCCTTGATCGCTAGCAGACCAAGTTCCACCTCCCACGTCAGTTTCAAACAAACAGATAGTCAAACATTCGTTTTCTATCTTTTACTCTTACTAGTCATATTCATAAAACAATCTGTTTCAATTATCCCTAGTTCTTAGAACTTAGGTCATCCATTATTCTCTATTTGTTTCACTTACCTTGCCTAGGCATTCCATAATTGTGGCCTCATTAGTCAAATTATTACTCAACTTAAAACATACAACATACAACTCCAAAGGATGGAACTCACTCCATCAATCATTCTCAAATAAAATCACCTAGGGAACTCACTCCCTCTTAGGTTACACATCGGTTTCATACCACTTCGTACTCATTATGTCTCATGTCTAATCTCACTAGACATATACTATAGGGATTCTCATTCCCTAGGAGTCTCTCTACTCCTCTTTTCATATATATTACATACTCGTTACTTGCATCACTCATGCACAACAATCATTATTACACAATGAATGGGAACATATGTTTATGTAACATAAGTTCCAATCATCAAAACAATTTCTTTTGTGCTATGCACATAGTAGTTTACACACCAATACGTAAAACATACTCTAAGCGGTTTCTCGCCCTACCCCCCTTAAAAGGGGTTACGCCCGCGTAACCAACCATATGTTATCACTGAACATTGGTTCATTAATTCGAGTATTATGAAGTGTTTTAACTTCAGTACGGTTAATTAACTCATAACGGGTTCGGTTCTAGCCTCTAAGGCTTCAAGGGGTTTATGATATAGGTATACTTAACCCTGAATCACGGTCCACAAGCTTCTGCTGCGTGACCTGATAACTAGAGCTTAATTCGCTCTTTGGTATTCTCCCTGTATTTCAATCGTCGCTTGGTATCTCTTACCGTATGCGAATTCGATGAATTTTAGATCGTCTCTCCAGTTCTCTGGGAATCTACTTCGTATAACACTGTATACCTTTGTGATTATTCACTATTTTTCCCGACTTGTTGTCGGTTGAGGTCAAGCTACTACTTAGCATGTAGTGCTTCCTCGTTTAATTTATGTTTGTTTACTTGTTCTGTACAAGGTTCTTCATACATACTACTTTGCATTTACCATCCATCGGTCCTGGAACCTGTGGGTTATGGCCCCACGTTCTTCGTGCATCTTTGGCCAACGGCCGCACGGTTATTTCTCTAGATTTTCACTTAACAGGCTTCGTTGACATTTCTCAATTCCTGGCTCTCCCACTCGATCATTACCGCACAAGTGCAATACCAAAACACTCAGTCATACAGAGTGCAGAAGTGTAAACCCTTAACGGTAAATCTCTCATGAGATAGGAATGAACATGTCTTCTTTTACATCTTTTCTCATCAACTTCATATCATGAACTGGCTATACTCTTACAATGGTGCTTGCTGCGTACCATGTTCTACTCATTAACAACATTCGCTTATAAGGCATCCGCTACTATTTTAGCTTCCGCTCATATACTCCCGCCATTGGCTTGCCATTTACTTGGCTCAATGAAATACGCTACTCTTTTAAATCTCTCTGCGCTTCTTGCGCGTTGTTTACTCTGCAATTCATATTGCACACATACTGTTTACTACTCATCCAATTACTCTCGCGGTTCCCTTCTACTGCTATCGAAGCCTTCAAATTACTCCTTGGCAATATACACATGCTCAAGCGTCACTACACCACTTAGCGGTTTCACATTACATACTTAGGTGGTAGCCTTCTCTGGAGGATTCACGCAATTACCGCTCCATAGGCTCCATAATAGCAAGTGGTGACTCCACTCTAAGGTAGTGGTTCGTTCTCCACCATTCCTTTTATGCCTTTATGCATAAGTTTTACAACGTTTGGATCTACAAACTGTAGTTGGTTTACCGGCTTACAAGCCATCTTGCCTCGAGCCATGCCCTGTGCGGCTGTTTAAACAGGTTTCTGCTTCTCCGTACACCATTAAATGGTTTGGAGGTATTACTGGGCTCTTGATATGGTTGTCTCATCACACTTCCATTCATGGAAGGCCCTTTAGTATCTTGACATTTAATTTATGCCACTGGCAGTTTAGGATATCCCGTGTTACGTGGGATCCCTTCGGGTTCTACCCGAGTGTTCGCTTTAAACACTTGTGTTCTCAACACGATAATTCGTTCAACTACTGTTGACTCCGGCATCCTTCACGGATTGCTCCTGGGTGTTACTGATTTGCGCCATTACATTTGGCCTGAACTCATGGGTATGTTCAGTTCCTTACTCCGCCTTGTGGTATATACTTGACTATCCCGTTTAGGGTTGTAATGTCTCCCATTCTTGGGTAGACCATTGGTACTTTCCTTCACTTCTTGGTCAGGTCATTATCCTCTGTGGTGAGGTATTCTACGGGAATTTTATCCCATTCATCAAATATGATATATTCATTTTAGGCATTCGCCGTATTGTTTATACTGGGTTCTTCCAGTTGTCACATATCCAATGTCTACACTTAATACTCTGTGCTTCTCGCACTTCTTAACGTTATGTTCTTAGCTCCATCATCCTACTGGATTCTTGACTCCTTTAGCTTGGTAAGCTTCTTGTGTTCTTCGATCATTCGAGGTGTCCAACTGTCTCGGTTTGAATTGGCTCTTTCGTCCGTAGTATGGAGTGGGCTACTTCCCGTGTTCCGTACTCTACTTGTATACATACATGGAGTATCTTATTGATACGTTACCACTTACCCAAATAACTCATAATTGGTCTGTCAGGCCCACAAGCTCCTTTGGAGTGCGGTCGTTCCATGTCTCTTTTGTGTACACTTGTAGTGTCGGTCACGCCTAAGTGAAGTATTCTGTTGCCAACTCCTCTTGTATCGTCCTATGATGATTTACCATGGCTCTCTGGTTTGGTTTTAAAATTTGGGGGTTTTTGGAAAACTTGCGTTTTAAAGAAAAATTTGAGTTTAGAAAACAAAATCTTCATGGCATTCCTTTGCCGGTTGCTTCTTACCAGGTCTAGCTTCTCGCCGACCGGTATGCTTCTCAATAAAGTGGTCAGGCTGTCAGGCCTTTCCGAAGTTTCATTTCAGAATTCTTAGGGTTGTCTTGCCATATTGGCTTCTCTCGCCATTTGGTACTTACTAAGTACTGGTCGCTTGTCAAAGCTCCTCTTAATAGTCCGTTTTTACTGCACTTGCCGTGGCAAGTGCGCAGTACAGGCGGTTTTTAGGTTAACTAATACCGGTCACGGTATCGTTCACGTTGTATTTGGTAGCCTTGTCGGCTCTTCCTTGATCCTTTAGTTGGATAACTACTCCTTAGAGTTGCTTCTCATTCATCTTGACATGACTGTCATTCATTTAGGTGCTTCTCCACTCTTGGAGTTCCTTATTTACTTAGTTCTAGGTTCTACCTCGTTGTTCGTTCCCACGTCTCTACTGTGGTTACCGAGGTTCAACTCATTTAGGCACTATTTTTGTAATCCTATTCGGGTATATCCCGTAGTTATGCTCGTAGCTGTCTAAGCAATATCAGTGAAGTATTGAAACTCCTTCGGGTGTGGCAGGGTGGGTGTACCTACTCTCAACTAGGTTCTCAGTCGGTTAATATACCATTAGTGTATTACATATCATGGCGGTCCGTAGACATGTGTCCCGGTTCTCGTTATTTCTCATGAGTCCGCCTTGTCGCACGGTGGGTGCTTTCTTCTTGCTGGCTCGGCCCGCTAGGTTCTCGCGACTGCTAAGCATGTCGCCCCAAGTTGCCACAGATTTCGGTCTCCTTGGTTTAGGATTTCTCGATCTCTCGCCATTATGTGCGGTTATTGTCATTCCAGCGGGATCCGTCTCCGGGATTCCCGGTTCTCGGGATCTACCGCATGACATGTTCTAGTTCATGTTAAAATATTTAGTAACTGCCAGATTAGGTTTCCCGTCTCTCTGGCGTTCTTTCCCAAGCTTTTAATGCGGGGGTTGTGGAGGGCGGGTTTGGTATTGTAGGTATCCAGATCATACTGGAAGTTCCTATCTAGCGCATCTCTCACGCTACCACTCAACCCTTAGCCCAAGTCTCTAATTCCTAACTCGGTATTTTCTAAGATCGGTATTTCCAGTCATCAGAGCGAAGTATCGCTCTGATACCATTTTGTAACACCCCAACCGTTAATCTCGTCATTACCTCTTAAACCGTTACCAATTACTCCTACTCACGCAGCGGAACTCTAATTACAACGAGGGGTGAAACAACGCCGTTAGCCACCCATGTGGCTAACCAGGTCTTTCTTACTTACCGTAACGGTCTGATGAACTGGAACAACCGAGTACTTCATACAACACAATACTCAATTCCTTTCTTTACTATACCGAGTCTACAATATACGGATGCCGATAAACATACTCGGACTTACACCTCTTTCAAATGCATTAGTAATTACTATCTAACTACCCATGCTTCATAGCAGTCCCCGTCCTACTCTCTCGAACGGTGGTCAGCTTCAAGTACCTGCACACTAAAAACGTTCCCCCTAGGGGGTCAGCTTACGCTGAATATGAAATTCGCATATACCGCGTGCTAACCGCGGTACGCTGACTACTTTGGGTCGGATATACATGGAGTTCATTTTAATCAAACAACATGCATCATGGGAATACAATATATATGTATATTACACAAGGAATCTACATCCAATCAGGGAGCACAATCCTAACCAACATAACAAGGTTGTTAGTTGTATATGTTTACTCTTAGGCCATGAGGGTTATACCTCACTATGCCTTGTTTACTTATTCAGTACCTCTCCCGCTCTCTCGGGTTACTTATTCAATTACACGCCCATTCTCTTGGGCTACTCGTACTATACTCACCCGCACTCTCGGGCTACTTATTCTCATTATCTCACCATACTCTTGGGTTACTTATTCTCATTATCACCCATACTCTTGGGTTTTTACACTCATTATTTCACCCACACTCTTGGGTTATTTATACTCAAGCTCTTGTAGATTCTCGAGACACTACAGGTCTCCTACGTCACGCTTGTTACTCTTAATACATATTTGGGCCAAAACTCATGGCTCTCTAGCATAGTCTTACTTCCCGGTTTCGACCCTACTCTGGGTCTAGCATGGTGGGAAGGCTCAACTAGCTCCTGGAACTTTCTCTTAGTTCCCATCTCTTTTTACATAGGTCCGACTACTCTCGGACTACTCACTTTCCCATACACTCCTCTCTCGGAGTTATAATAATTTTATGTGTATTAGTCTAGAAGCATCACTCTTGATGTTTCTAATGACTTTGGGAACTTTACTTAAATTCGGGTAATCTTAGGTTTAAGAGTTACCTTTACAATACATATACTCATACTTTCGGTTATATTCTTATACCGGGTAAAATCCTCTTATAGGAGGTCGACCATGTCTCAAGGGAGTTACTAATCCCCTAGGTCTCTTTTACCTTCTTTACAAGTTCACATTATTGGACTAACTTCAATCCTCCGATGGAGGTTCATTTATCTCTCCACTCATATTTATTCTGTGGATTGTTTCAATAAGGTTTTCTAACCGTTATCGGGTATTTACTCAACCCGTAAATCTCCTCACATTCTAGGGAGTTCATATGTTTGCGTTATCGTTATACTTTAATCGATAGCTTGTGTGTGTTTGCATATTTCCATTGTTATGAGACTACCCGATCTACGGGTTTCTAGTCCATCAATACTCACTATGAGTCGGTCTAGGCACTATGTTAGACCACACCGGCATAAAAGTATGTTAGTTCATTCAACATACAATAGGACATGCATAATCAAGCAAGGGATTATTTTCATGCTTTAATCTTGATTAAGCCGGCACACAAACACACAAATCAGAGTAACTCGGTTAGCATACGGGGCATGAGAAAATCATACCTTCCACCGGGGTTAGCTTTACCGTGTGACCTCCCGTTCCTCGGTTCACACTTGTTCCACTGATAGCATTCAAATGTTACATAACATTAAGTGTTACGGTATGTAAAACTAATACTCCCGTACTTAACCCCGTTATCCCGTTTAACTTAGTTTTACTCATGTGTTCTTAAACTCACAACTTCCTCATTCACTTATCAAACTTGTTTACACTCCTAATGACCTTTAAACATCATTATTCATGTCCTAATTACCTTATATTATCATTACCATTCAATTCCCCATCATTAGAATGCAAGAAAACACATTCTGTTACATTTCTGGCCTGGTCCGGTTTTGTGTCCGGGGTTACAAACCGGACCAAACACTGGAATCACTTTCTGTCGTATTTTTCATGTGTTCCGGGTTTGTGTCCGGGTTTACAACCCGGACCATCCCCTGGGATGACCTTCTGCCATATTTTTGCTATGTTCCGGGTTTGCATTCCGATTGCAAACCCGGACAACCCCTGGAACTGTCAAAATTTGCAGTTTTTCACCACTTTTAAACCCCTAAATCACCTCTAATCATTTCCTAATCATTCCATAAGTTTTCCACATGTTTAATCATCATAAAACATGCTCTAAACCTCTTCAAAACATGGCTTATTCCTTACTAAAGTTCTTGCTCAATCTCACACATTTTTCATTCTCATTTTACACTAATGCACACTTGTGCATTTCTAACTTCTCCTCAACACTTTGCATTATGCTCTCTTCATTGCGACCATTCCATATCTTCCAAGATAATGCACTACTCACATCTAGGTTCATGCCTCATTCCTAAACCTTAAATCCTCATTTCTTTCCAAACTTCAAGAGCACTTAAACAACTCCTTTTTGCTACAGATTTTTGCATCATTCTCCCTTCTTTAAACAAGTATTCCCATGGTGATTTTCTAAGCCAAATCAATCCCCATCAACACCTAGTTTCTCTAGGTCATTCCTTACTCACCACCATACTTAAACCACCTAAATTTCTACACAAATTTTGCCATAACTTTACTACTTCTCTTAACATTACCCAAAGCTCATTTCTTCACATCTTTCATCCTAAAACTAGCCAAACCACAAGGGTTCTATCAGCACAACAATTTCACCAATACTCATCAATTCTCCAAATACAATACAATGCATAATTCATAAAATGCATAGCTCTTAGGCTCTTAAATCAAGCATTATTTCACAAATGCATAAGCACTACCACAACTCTCCTCATCCCAATAATTCACATTCTCACACACGTTTGGGTTTATTCATTTATTATTTCCCTTCCCAAATTCTAAAAGAATACACTAGGCTCCAAGGTAGATATTTACCTTATGTTCACAAGCCTTCTCTTTTCAATCCTCTTGTTTCTCTCCTCCCATCTCTCTCTTGAAAATCGGCCAAGGGTATGGAGTTGCCCAACTCCACATTGACACCCATGAGGAATGAGACCAATCAAGACACTTAGAATTTTGTTTGTTCTAAGATTACAAAAAGGGAAGTGTTTAAACTCCAAAATTGGTGATTCCTTTAAACCCTAGAATGGGGTTTGCCCATGAGTCAAGAAAGAGCTCCCCCAAGCTTTTGTGGATTGAAACAATGCTCATACAAGGGAAAGACAAGGCTCCATTAGAGGCTAAAATCGGCCAAGGGTAAAATGGGGAAAGGTGAGATTTTCCTTGAATTTTTACCTTAAGTAGAAGAGAGACCCCAAGCTTCAAGATGGTGTAGTTTACTCTTCAAATGCCCAAACCCATGGAGATCAAACTCCTCCATTTGAGATTTTGAAAAGATAGAAGTGTTGCCCTTGGTGAGAGGAGTTCGAATATGTAGTTATTTCTCATTTGGAGCCTTAACAAGCTTGGGCAAGGGAAGAAAGGAGAGAGCCATGGAAGCCATGGTGGAGCTGCTGAAATCGCCATGGAGCAGAGAGGGGGAGAGTTCACGGTGGAAGGAGGAGGAGGATTGGTGAAGAGAAGAGAAGAGGGAAAAGTGAGAGGAGAGAGGTATATTATGTACTTTTCTCTCTCTTTTTGACTTTTCAACTCTTTTGGTTACTAGTTACTTATGTGTGAGAGGGAGGCTGTTTTGAATAATAAAAACCGGCCCCACTAAATACATAAGAGCTGGAGCGTTTTTCGTTTTTTTACCGGAAACGCTCGTTATTTTACCCGGTTTGGCACTATTCACTATCCGGGCCCGTTTTTCGGATTTTTCTCGTTTCTTTATTTTTAATGGCTATTAAGCTTCCATTAATACTTATTTATAGTTATTTAATCAACTATAATTTTTACGGGTCTGTTTGACCACTTAAAGTCACGTTTTCGGGTTCGGGTTTCTCGAAAAACACGCTTTTATGCTTAATTAGCGTTTTAACCCATTATTTGGATCCGTTTTCTTCGGGAATTATTCCCACATAATAATTAGGCGTACTTAAGCCTTAGGAATCCATCTCGGACCCTAACGAGATCATGTATCTCTTATAATCATTTAATGCGCGTTTTAGCGTTTTTCGCGTTTAACGCATTTTCTCTTTTCTTTTGGTCTTATTCTTTTTACCAATACTCTTAGGCACCATTAGGCCCTTAATAATCATATTAGAGTAATTTAATCGCCATTTTTAGATCCGGGGTATTAAAATCTACCCCCCTTAGGAACTTTGTCCTCAAAGTTGGTGAATCTAAATGGTTGTTCTCATGGCATTCATACGCCGAGGTTATAATACATGTATAACCTTACAGACTCCACAAGTCCGACTCATTTCACACTACACATACCACACACATATCACAGCATGTATAGCAATCAAAAATACTCTTTTTACTCTCTCCATGAAATCGGTCCGAAGACAAGAAGGCACAACAGTCCTCGATCCATATTGAGCAATATACTACTGATCCCTCAGGTACCGGTCACGTTGAACACTTACTCTTTCTGGTTCACGGCCGTTTCATGACTACTGGGCACTTACTCTCTCTGGCCCACGGTCCCTTCGGTTCTGATCAAAACGTTACACATATACATATCCTCAGGCACTCTGGTTGACTCACTCAACACAGGAACATCTCAGGGTACTCTCCCCGTCCCGCTGCCTTTGGAAAAATCACACACTGTCACCGCCCCAACCGGTCACTTAGGACCGCCGCACGTACGGTGCAATGGTTTCAAAACTAATACTCGCCCACCGTTCTACCGGTCATCAAGACTTAAGGCCACAGCCATCGGCGGGTGATAGCGGTTTCAAAACCAATTTCGTTTCCATCTTCATACTTGAAGAAAATCCATTTTCAAATTCTGTTTGAAAATTCTTTTTAAAACATCACGCAACTCCAAATCAAATTTATGGTAGCTGTAATTTTCTTAGCGTGGTTAATTGTGACCACTTATAGGGAGTTTCAAGAATCATCCAACCCTGATGTGATCAGCATCAGTGTTGAACTATCCTTCCACCCCAATTGTGTTCGGTTCCCTTGATCGCTAGCAGACCAAGTTCCACCTCCCACGTCAGTTTCAAACAACAGATAGTCAAACATTTTCGTTTTCTATCTTTTACTCTTACTAGTCATATTCATAAAACAATCTGTTTCAATTATCCCTAGTTCTTAGAACTTAGGTCATCCATTATTCTCTATTTGTTTCACTTACCTTGCCTAGGCATTCCATAATTGTGGCCTCATTAGTCAAATTATTACTCAACTTAAAACATACAACATACAACTCCAAAGGATGGAACTCACTCCATCAATCATTCTCAAATAAAATCACCTAGGGAACTCACTCCCTCTTAGGTTACACATCGGTTTCATACCACTTCGTACTCATTATGTCTCATGTCTAATCTCACTAGACATATACTATAGGGATTCTCATTCCCTAGGAGTCTCTCTACTCCTCTTTTCATATATATTACATACTCGTTACTTGCATCACTCATGCACAACAATCATTATTACACAATGAATGGGAACATATGTTTATGTAACATAAGTTCCAATCATCAAAACAATTTCTTTTGTGCTATGCACATAGTAGTTTACACACCAATACGTAAAACATACTCTAAGCGGTTTCTCGCCCTACCCCCCTTAAAAGGGGTTACGCCCGCGTAACCAACCATATGTTATCACTGAACATTGGTTCATTAATTCGAGTATTATGAAGTGTTTTAACTTCAGTACGGTTAATTAACTCATAACCGGGTTCGGTTCTAGCCTCTAAGGCTTCAAGGGGTTTATGATATAGGTATACTTAACCCTGAATCACGGTCCACAAGCTTCTGCTGCGTGACCTGATAACTAGAGCTTAATTCGCTCTTTGGTATTCTCCTGTATTTCAATCGTCGCTTGGTATCTCTTACCGTATGCGAATTCGATGAATTTTAGATCGTCTCTCCAGTTCTCTGGGAATCTACTTCGTATAACACTGTATACCTTTGTGATTATTCACTTATTTTTCCCGACTTGTTGTCGGTTGAGGTCAAGCTACTACTTAGCATGTAGTGCTTCCTCGTTTAATTTTATGTTTGTTTACTTGTTCTGTACAAGGATTCTTCATACATACTACTTTGCATTTTACCATCCATCGGTCCTGGAACCTGTGGGTTATGCCCACGTTCTTCGTGCATCTTTGGCCAACGGCCGCACGGTTATTCTCTAGATTTTCACTTAACAGGCTTCGTTGACATTTCTCAATTCCTGGCTCTCCCACTCGATCATTACCGCACAAGTGCAATACCAAAACACTCAGTCATACAGAGCAGCAGAAGTGTAAACCCTTAACGGTAAATCTCTCATGAGATAGGAATGAACATGTCTTCTTTTACTATCTTTTCTCATCAACTTCATATCATGAACTGGCTATACTCTTACAATGGTTGCTTGCTGCGTACCATGTTCTACTCATTAACAACATTCGCTTATAAGGCATCCGCTACTATTTTAGCTTCCGCTCATATACTCCCGCCATTGGCTTGCCATTTACTTGGCTCAATGAAATACGCTACTCTTTTAAATCTCTCTGCGCTTCTTGCGCGTTGTTTACTCTGCATTCATATTGCACACATACAGTGTTTTACTACTCATCCAATTACTCTCGCGGTTCCCTTCTACTGCTATCGAAGCCTTCAAATTACTCCTTGGCAATATACACATGCTCAAGCGTCACTACACCACTTTAGCGGTTTCACATTACATACTTAGGTGGTAGCCCTTCTCTGGAGGATTCACGCAATTACCGCTCCATAGGCTCCATAATACAAGTGGTGACCCACTCTAAGGTAGTGGTTCGTTCTCCACCATTCCTTTTTATGCCTTTATGCATAGTTTTACAACGTTTGGATCTACAAACTGTAGTTGGTTTACCGGCTTACAAGCCATCTTGCCTCGAGCCATGCCCTGTGCGGCTGTTTAAACAGGTTTCTGCTTCTCCGTACACCATTAAATGGTTTGGAGGTATTACTGGGCTCTTGATATGGTTGTCTCATCACACTTCCATTCATGGAAGGCCCTTTAAGTACTTGACATTAATTTATGTCCACTGGCAGTTTAGGATATCCCGTGTTACGTGGGATCCCTTCGGGTTCTACCCGAGTGTTCGCTTTAACACTTGTGTTCTCAACACGATAATTCGTTCAACTACTGTTGACTCCGGCATCCTTCACGGATTGCTCCTGGGTGTTACTGATTTGCGCCATTACATTTGGCCTGAACTCATGGGTATGTTCAGTTCCTTACTCGCCTTGTGGTTATATTGACTATCCCGTTTAGGGTTGTAATGTCTCCCATTCTTGGGTAGACCATTGGTACTTCCTTCACCTTCTTGGTCAGGTCATTATCCTCTGTGGTGAGGTATTCTACGGGAATTTTATCCCATTCATCAAATATTGATATATCATTTTAGGCATTCGCCGTATTGTTTATACTGGGTATTCTTCCAGTTGTCACATATCCAATGTCTACACTAATACTCTGTGCTTCTCGCACTTCTTAACGTTATGTTCTTAGCTCCATCATCCTACTGGATTCTTGACTCCTTTAGCTGGTGGTAAGCTTCTTTGTGTTCTTCGATCATTCGAGGTGTCCAACTGTCTCGGTTTGAATTGGCTCTTTCGTCCGTAGTATGGAGTGGGCTACTTCCCGTGTTCCGTACTCTACTTGTATACATACATGGAGTATCTTATTGATACGTTACCACTTACCCAACTAACTCATAATTGGTCTGTCAGGCCCACAAGCTCCTTGGGAGTGCGGTCGTTCCATGTCTCTTTGTGTACACTTGTAGTGTCGGTCACGCCTAAGTGAAGTATTCTGTTGCCAACTCCTCTTGTATCGTCCTATGATGATTTACCATGGCTCTCTGGTTTGGTTTTAAAATTTGGGGGTTTTGGAAAACTTGCGTTTTAAAGAAAAATTTGAGTTTAGAAAACAAAATCTTCATGGCATTCCTTTGCCGGTTGCTTCTTACCAGGTCTAGCTTCTCGCCGACCGGTATGCTTCTCAATAAAGTGGTCAGGCTGTCAGGCCTTTCCGAAGTTTCATTTCAGAATTCTTAGGGTTGTCTTGCCATATTGGCTTCTCTCGCCATTTTGGTACTTACTAAGTACTGGTCGCTTTTCAAAGCTCCTCTTAATAGTCCGTTTTTACTGCACTTGCCGTGGCAAGTGCGCAGTACAGGCGGTTTTTAGGTTAACTAATACCGGTCACGGTATCGTTCACGTTGTATTTGGTAGCCTTGTCGGCTCTTCCTTGATCCTTTAGTTGGATAACTACTCCTTAGAGTTGCTTCTCATTCATCTTGACATGACTGTCATTCATTTAGGTGCTTCTCCACTCTTGGAGTTCCTTATTTACTTAGTTCTAGGTTCTACCTCGTTGTTCGTTCCCACGTCTCTACTGTGGTTACCGAGGTTCAACTCATTTAGGCACTATTTGTTGTAATCCTATTCGGGTATATCCCGTAGTTATGCTCGTAGCTGTCTAAGCAATATCGTGAAGTATTGAAACTCTTCGGGTGTGGCAGGGTGGGTGTACCTACTCTCAACTAGGTTCTCAGTCGGTTAATATACCATTAGTGGTATTACATATCATGGCGGTCCGTAGACATGTGTCCCGGTTCTCGTTATTTCTCATGAGTCCGCCTTGTCGCACGGTGGGTGCTTTCTTCTTGCTGCTGCTGCTCGGCCCGCTAGGTTCTCGCGACTGCTAAGCATGTCGCCCCAAGTTGCCACAGATTTCGGTCTCCTTGGTTTAGGATTTCTCGATCTCTCGCCATTATGTGCGGTTATTGTCATTCCAGCGGGATCCGTCTCCGGGATTCCCGGTTCTCGGGATCTACCGCATGACATGTTCTAGTTCATGTTAAATATTTAGTAACTGCCAGATTAGGTTTCCCCGTCTCTCTGGCGTTCTTTCCCAAGCTTTTAATGCGGGGGTTGTGGAGGGCGGGTTTGGTATTGTAGGTATCCAGATCATACTGGAAGTTCCTATCTAGCGCATCTCTCACGCTACCACTCAACCCTTAGCCCCAAGTCTCTAATTCCTAACTCGGTATTTCTAAGATCGGTATTTCCAGTCATCAGAGCGAAGTATCGCTCTGATACCATTTTTGTAACACCCCAACCGTTAATCTCGTCATTACCTCTTAAACCGTTACCAATTACTCCTACTCACGCAGCGGAACTCTAATTACAACGAGGGGGTGAAACAACGCCGTTAGCCACCCATGTGGCCTAACCAGGTCTTTCTTACTTCCCGTAACGGTCTGATGAACTGGAACAACCCGAGTACTTCATACAACACAATACTCAATTCCTTTCTTTACTATACCGAGTTCTACAATATACGGATGCCGATAACATACTCGGACTTACACCTCTTTCAAATGCATTAGTAATTACTATCTAAACTACCCATGCTTCATAGCAGTCCCCGTCCTACTCTCTCGAACGGTGGTCAGCTTCAAGTACCTGCACACTAAAAACGTTCCCCCTAGGGGGTCAGCTTACGCTGAATATGAAATTCGCATATACCGCGTGCTAACCGCGGTACGCTGACTACTTTGGGTCGGATATACATGGAGTTCATTTTAATCAAACAAATGCATCATGGGAATACAATATATATTGTATATTACACAAGGAATCTACATCCAATCAGGGAGCACAATTCCTAACCAACATACAAGGTTGTTAGTTGTATATGTTTACTCTTAGGCCATGAGGGTTATACCTCACTATGCCTTGTTTTACTTATTCATACCTCTCCCGCTCTCTCGGGTTACTTATTCAATTTACAATTACAACGCCCATTCTCTGGGCTACTCGTACTATACTCACCCGCACTCTCGGGCTACTTATTCTCATTATCTCACCCATACTCTTGGGTTACTTATTCTCATTATCTCACCATACTCTTGGGTTATTTACACTCATTATTTCACCCACACTCTTGGGTTATTTATACTCAAGCTCTTGTAGATTCTCGAGACACTACAGGTCTCCTACGTCACGCTTGTTACTCTTAATACATATTTGGGCCAAAACTCATGGCTCTCTAGCATAGTCTTACTTCCCCGGTTTCGACCCTACTCTGGGTCTAGCATGGTGGGAAGGCTCAACTAGCTCCTGGAACTTTCTTTCTCTTAGTTCCCATCTCTTTTTACATAGGGACTACTCGGACTACTCACTTCCCATACACTCCTCTCTCGGAGTTATAATAATTTTATGTGTATTAGTCTAGAAGCATCACTCTTGATGTTTCTAATGACTTTGGGAACTTTACTTAAATTCGGGTAATCTTAGGTTTTAAGAGTTACCTTTACAATACATATACTCATACTTTCGGTTATATTCTTATACCGGGTAAAACCCTCTTATAGGAGGTCGACCATGTCTCAAGGGAGTTACTAATCCCCTAGGTCTCTTTTACCTTCTTTACAAGTTCACATTATTGGACTAACTTCAATCCTCCCGATGGAGGTTCATTTATCTCTCCACTCATATTTATTCTGTGGATTGTTTCAATAAGGTTTTCTAACCGTTATCGGGTATTTACTCAACCCGTAAATCTCCTCACAGTTCTAGGGAGTTCATATGTTTGCGTTATCGTTATACTTTAATCGATAGCTTGTGTGTTTTGCCATATCCATTGTTCATGTTATGAGACTACCCGATCTACGGGTTTCCAGTCCATCAATACTCACTATGAGTCGGTCTAGGCACTATGTTAGACCACACCGGCATAAAAGTATGTTAGTTCATTCAACATACAATAGGACATGCATAATCAAACAAGGGATTATTTTCATGCTTTAATCTTGATTAAGCCGGCACACAAACACACAAATCAGAGTAACTCGGTTAGCATACGGGGCATGAGAAAATCATACCTTCCACCGGGGTTAGCTTTACCGTGTGACCTCCCGTTCCTCGGTTCACACTTGTTCCACTGATAGCATTCAAATGTTTACATTAACATTAAGGTGTTACGGTATGTAAAACACTAATACTCCCGTACTTAACCCCGTTATCCCGTTTAACTTAGTTTTACTCATGTGTTCTTAAACTCACAACTTCCTCATTCACTTATCAAACTTGTTTACACTCCTAATGACCTTTAAACATCATTATTCATGTCCTAATTACCTTATATTATCATTACCATTCAATTCCCCATCATTAGAATGCAAGAAAACACATTCTGTTACATTTCTGGCCTGGTCCGGGTTTGTGTCCGGGGTTACAAACCCGGACCAAACACTGGAATCACTTTCTGTCGTATTTTTCATGTGTTCCGGGTTTGTGTCCGGGTTTACAAACCCGGACCATCCCCTGGGATGACCTTCTGCCATATTTTTGCTATGTTCCGGGTTTGCATTCCGATTGCAAACCCGGACAACCCCTGGAACTGTCAAAATTTGCAGTTTTTCACCACTTTTAAACCCCTAAATCACCTCTAATCATTTCCTAATCATTCCATAAGTTTTCCACATGTTTAATCATCATAAAACATGCTCTAAACCTCTTCAAAACATTGGCTTATTCCTTACTAAAGTTCTTGCTCAATCTCACACATTTTTCATTCTCATTTTACACTAATGCACACTTGTGCATTTCTAACTTCTCCTCAACACTTTGCATTATGCTCTCTTTCATTGCGACCATTCCATATCTTCCAAGATAATGCACTACTCACATCTAGGTTCATGCCTCATTCCTAAACCTTAAATCCTCATTTCTTTCCAAACTTCCAAGAGCACTTAAACAACTCTTTTTGCTACAGATTTTTGCATCATTCTCCCTTCTTTAAACAAGTATTCCCATGGTGATTTTCTAAGCCAATCAATCCCCATCAACACCTAGTTTCTCTAGGTCATTCCTTACTCACCACCATACTTAAACCACCTAAATTTCTACACAAATTTTTGCCATAACTTTACTACTTCTCTTAACATTACCCAAAGCTCATTTCTTCACATCTTTCATCCTAAAACTAGCCAAACCACAAGGGTTCTATCAGCACACACAATTTCACCAATACTCATCAATTCTCCAAATACAATACAATGCATAATTCATAAAATGCATAGCTCTTAGGCTCTTAAATCAAGCATTATTTCACAAATGCATTAAGCACTACCACAACTCTCCTCATCCCAATAATTCACATTCTCACACACGTTTGGGTTTATTCATTTATTTATTTTCCCTTCCCAAATTCTAAAAGAATTACACTAGGCTCCAAGGTAGATTATTTACCTTATGTTCACAAGCCTTCTCTTTTCAATCCTCTTGTTTTCTCTTCCTCCCATCTCTTCTCTTGAAAATCGGCCAAGGGTATGGAGTTGCCCAACTCCACATTGACACCCATGAGGAATGAGACCAATCAAGACACTTAGAATTATTGTTTGTTCTAAGATTACAAAAAGGGAAGTGTTTAAAACTCCAAAATTGGTGATTTCCTTAAACCCTAGAATGGGGTTTTGCCCATGAGTCAAGAAAGAGCTCCCACCAAGCTTTTGTGGATTGAAACAATGCTCATACAAGGGAAAGACAAGGCTCCATTAGAGGCTAAAATCGGCCAAGGGTAAAATGGGGAAAAGGTGAGATTTTCCTTGAAATTTTTACCTTAAGTAGAAGAGGAGACCCCAAGCTTCAAGATGGTGTAGTTTACTCTTCAAATGCCAAAACCCATGGAGATCAAACTCCTCCATTTGAGATTTTGAAAAGATAGAAGTGTTGCCCTTGGTGAGAGGAGTTCGAATATGTAGTTATTTTCTCATTTGGAGCCTTAACAAGGCTTGGGCAAGAGGAAGAAAGGAAGGAGCCATGGAAGCCATGGTGGAGCTGCTGAAATCGCCCATGGAGCAGAGAGGGGGAGAGCTCACGGTGGAAGGAGGAGGAATTGGTGAGAGAAGAGGGAAAAGTGAGAGGAGAGAGGTATATTTATGTACTTTTCTCTCTCTTTTGACTTTTCAACTCTTTTGGTTACTAGTTACTTGTGTGAGAGGGAGGCTGTTTTGAATAATAAAAACCGGCCCCACTAAATACATAAGAGCTGGAGCGTTTTTCGTTTTTTTACCGGAAACGCTCGTTATTTTACCCGGTTTGGCACTATTCACTATCCGGGCCCGTTTTTCGGATTTTTCTCGTTTCTTTATTTTTAATGGCTATTAAGCTTCCATTAATACTTATTTATAGTTATTTAATCAACTATAATTTTTACGGGTCTGTTTGACCACTTAAAGTCACGTTTTCGGGTTTTCTCGAAAAACACGCTTTTATGCTTAATTAGCGTTTTAACCCATTATTTGGATCCGTTTTCTTCGGGAATTATTCCCACATAATAATTAGGCGTACTTAAGCCTTAGGAATCCATCTCGGACCCTAACGAGATCATGTATCTCTTATAATCATTTAATGCGCGTTTTAGCGTTTTTCGCGTTTAACGCATTTTTCTCTTTTCTTTTGGTCTTATTCTTTTTACCAATACTCTCTAGGCACCATTAGGCCCTTAATAATCATATTAGAGTAATTAAATCGCCATTTTTAGATCCGGGGTATTAAAATCTACCCCCCTTAGGAACTTGTCCTCAAAGTTGGTGAATCTAATATGGTTGTTCTCATGGCATTCTACGCCGAGGTTATAATACATGTATAACCTTACAGACTCCACAAGTCCGACTCATTTCACACTACACATACCACACATATATCACAGCATGTATAGCAATCAAAAATACTCTTTTTACTCTCTCCATGAAATCGTCCGAAGACAAGAAGGCACAACAGTCCTCGATCCCATATTGAGCAATATACTACTGATCCCTCAGGTACCGGTCACGTTGAACACTTACTCTTTCTGGTTCACGGCCGTTTCATGACTACTGGGCACTTACTCTCTCTGGCCCACGGTCCCTTCGGTTCTGATCAAAACGTTACACATATACATATCCTCAGGCACTCTGGTTGACTCACTCAACACAGGAACATCTCAGGGTACTCTCCCCGTCCCGCTGCCTTTGGAAAAATCACACCACTGTCACGCCCCGCCCAACCGGTCACTTAGGACCGCCGCACGTACGGTGCAATGGTTTCAAAAACTAATACTCGCCCACCGTTCTACCGGTCATCAAGACTTAAGGCCACAGCCATCGGCGGGTGATAGCGGTTTCAAAACCAATTTCGTTTCCATCTTCATACTTGAAGAAAATCCATTTTCAAATTCTGTTTGAAAATTCTTTTTAAACATCACGCAACTCCAAATCAAATTTATGGTAGCTGTAATTTTCCTTAGCGTGGTTAATTGTGACCACTTATAGGGAGTTTCAAGAATCATCCAACCCTGATGTGATCAGCATCAGTGTTGAACTATCCTTCCACCCCAATTTGTGTTCGGTTTCCCTTGATCGCTAGCAGACCAAGTTCCACCTCCCACGTCAGTTTCAAACAAACAGATAGTCAAACATTTTCGTTTTCTATCTTTTACTCTTACTAGTCATATTCATAAAACAATCTGTTTCAATTATCCCTAGTTCTTAGAACTTAGGTCATCCATTATTCTCTATTTGTTTCACTTACCTTGCCTAGGCATTCCATAATTGTGGCCTCATTAGTCAAATTATTACTCAACTTAAAAATACAACATACAACTCCAAAGGATGGAACTCACTCCATCAATCATTCTCAAATAAAATCACCTAGGGAACTCACTCCCTCTTAGGTTACACATCGGTTTCATACCACTTCGTACTCATTATGTCTCATGTCTAATCTCACTAGACATATACTATAGGGATTCTCATTCCCTAGTCTCTCTACTCCTCTTTTCATATATATTACATACTCGTTACTTGCATCACTCATGCACAACAATCATTATTACACAATGAATGGGAACATATGTTTATGTAACATAAGTTCCAATCATCAAAACAATTTCTTTTGTGCTATGCACATAGTAGTTTACACACCAATACGTAAAACATACTCTAAGCGGTTTCTCGCCCTACCCCCTTAAAAGGGGTTACGCCCGCGTAACCAACCATATGTTATCACTGAACATTGGTTCATTAATTCGAGTATTATGAAGTGTTTTAACTTCAGTACGGTTAATTAACTCATAACCGGGTTCGGTTCTAGCCTCTAAGGCTTCAAGGGGTTTATGATATAGGTATACTTAACCCTGAATCACGGTCCACAAGCTTCTGCTGCGTGACCTGATAACTAGAGCTTAATTCGCTCTTTGGTATTCTCCCTGTATTTCAATCGTCGCTTGGTATCTCTTACCGTATGCGAATTCGATGAATTTTAGATCGTCTCTCCAGTTCTCTGGGAATCTACTTCGTATAACACTGTATACCTTTGTGATTATTCACTTATTTTTCCCGACTTGTTGTCGGTTGAGGTCAAGCTACTACTTAGCATGTAGTGCTTCCTCGTTTAATTTTATGTTTGTTTACTTTTCCTGTACAAGGATTCTTCATACATACTACTTTGCATTTACCATCCATCGGTCCTGGAACCTGTGGGTTATGGCCCCACGTTCTTCGTGCATCTTTGGCCAACGGCCGCACGGTTATTTCTCTAGATTTTCACTTAACAGGCTTCGTTGACATTTCTCAATTCCTGGCTCTCCCACTCGATCATTACCGCACAAGTGCAATACCAAAACACTCAGTCATACAGAGTGCAGAAGTGTAAACCCTTAACGGTAAATCTCTCATGAGATAGGAATGAACATGTCTTCTTTACTATCTTTTCTCATCAACTTCATATCATGAACTGGCTATACTCTTACAATGGTTGCTTGCTGCGTACCATGTTCTACTCATTAACAACATTCGCTTATAAGGCATCCGCTACTATTTTAGCTTCCGCTCATATACTCCCGCCATTGGCTTGCCATTTACTTGGCTCAATGAAATACGCTACTCTTTTAAATCTCTCTGCGCTTCTTGCGCGTTGTTTACTCTGCAATTCATATTGCACACATACAGTGTTTACTACTCATCCAATTACTCTCGCGGTTCCCTTCTACTGCTATCGAAGCCTTCAAATTACTCCTTGGCAATATACACATGCTCAAGCGTCACTACACCACTTTAGCGGTTTCACATTACATACTTAGGTGGTAGCCCTTCTCTGGAGGATTCACGCAATTACCGCTCCATAGGCTCCATAATAGCAAGTGGTGACTCCACTCTAAGGTAGTGGTTCGTTCTCCACCATTCCTTTTTATGCCTTTATGCATAAGTTTTACAACGTTTGGATCTACAAACTGTAGTTGGTTTACCGGCTTACAAGCCATCTTGCCTCGAGCCATGCCCTGTGCGGCTGTTTAAAAAGGTTTCTGCTTCTCCGTACACCATTAAATGGTTTGGAGGTATTACTGGGCTCTTGATATGGTTGTCTCATCACACTTCCATTCATGGAAGGCCCTTTAAGTATCTTGACATTAATTTATGTCCACTGGCAGTTTAGGATATCCCGTGTTACGTGGGATCCCTTCGGGTTCTACCCGAGTGTTCGCTTTAACACTTGTGTTCTCAACACGATAATTCGTTCAACTACTGTTGACTCCGGCATCCTTCACGGATTGCTCCTGGGTGTTACTGATTTGCGCCATTACATTTGGCCTGAACTCATGGGTATGTTCAGTTCCTTACTCCGCCTTGTGGTTATATACTTGACTATCCCGTTTAGGGTTGTAATGTCTCCCATTCTTGGGTAGACCATTGGTACTTTTCCTTCACCTTCTTGGTCAGGTCATTATCCTCTGTGGTGAGGTATTCTACGGGAATTTTATCCCATTCATCAAATATTGATATATTCATTTTAGGCATTCGCCGTATTGTTTATACTGGGTATTCTTCCAGTTGTCACATATCCAATGTCTACACTTAATACTCTGTGCTTCTCGCACTTCTTAACGTTATGTTCTTAGCTCCATCATCCTACTGGATTCTTGGACTTGACTCCTTTAGCTTGGTAAGCTTCTTTGTGTTCTTCGATCATTCGAGGTGTCCAACTGTCTCGGTTTGAATTGGCTCTTTCGTCCGTAGTATGGAGTGGGCTACTTCCCGTGTTCCGTACTCTACTTGTATACATACATGGAGTATCTTATTGATACGTTACCACTTACCCAACTAACTCATAATTGGTCTGTCAGGCCCACAAGCTCCTTTGGAGTGCGGTCGTTCCATGTCTCTTTTGTGTACACTTGTAGTGTTCGGTCACGCCTAAGTGAAGTATTCTGTTGCCAACTCCTCTTGTATCGTCCTATGATGATTTACCATGGCTCTCTGGTTTGGTTTTAAAATTTGGGGGTTTTTGGAAAACTTGCGTTTTTAAAGAAAATTTGAGTTTAGAAAACAAAATCTTCATGGCATTCCTTTGCCGGTTGCTTCTTACCAGGTCTAGCTTCTCGCCGACCGGTATGCTTCTCAATAAAGTGGTCAGGCTGTCAGGCCTTTCCGAAGTTTCATTTCAGAATTCTTAGGGTTGTCTTGCCATATTGGCTTCTCTCGCCATTTTGGTACTTACTAAGTACTGGTCGCTTGTCAAAGCTCCTCTTAATAGTCCGTTTTTACTGCACTTGCCGTGGCAAGTGCGCAGTACAGGCGGTTTTTAGGTTAACTAATACCGGTCACGGTATCGTTCACGTTGTATTTGGTAGCCTTGTCGGCTCTTCCTTGATCCTTTAGTTGGATAACTACTCCTTAGAGTTGCTTCTCATTCATCTTGACATGACTGTCATTCATTTAGGTGCTTCTCCACTCTTGGAGTTCCTTATTTACTTAGTTCTAGGTTCTACCTCGTTGTTCGTTCCCACGTCTCTACTGTGGTTACCGAGGTTCAACTCATTTAGGCACTATTTTTGTAATCCTATTCGGGTATATCCCGTAGTTATGCTCGTAGCTGTCTAAGCAATATCAGTGAAGTATTGAAACTCCTTCGGGTGTGGCAGGGTGGGTGTACCTACTCTCAACTAGGTTCTCAGTCGGTTAATATACCATTAGTGGTATTACATATCATGGCGGTCCGTAGACATGTGTCCCGGTTCTCGTTATTTCTCATGAGTCCGCCTTGTCGCACGGTGGGTGCTTTCTTCTTGCTGCTGCTCGGCCCGCTAGGTTCTCGCGACTGCTAAGCATGTCGCCCCAAGTTGCCACAGATTTCGGTCTCCTTGGTTTAGGATTTCTCGATCTCTCGCCATTATGTGCGGTTATTGTCATTCCAACGGGATCCGTCTCCGGGATTCCCGGTTCTCGGGATCTACCGCATGACATGTTCTAGTTCATGTAAAATATTTAGTAACTGCCAGATTAGGTTTCCCCGTCTCTCTGGCGTTCTTTCCCAAGCTTTTAATGCGGGGGTTGTGGAGGGCGGGTTTGGTATTGTAGGTATCCAGATCATACTGGAAGTTCCTATCTAGCGCATCTCTCACGCTACCACTCAACCCTTAGCCCCAAGTCTCTAATTCCTAACTCGGTATTTTCTAAGATCGGTATTTCCAGTCATCAGAGCGGTATCGCTCTGATACCATTTTTGTAACACCCCAACCGTTAATCTCGTCATTACCTCTTAAACCGTTACCAATTACTCCTACTCACGCAGCGGAACTCTAATTACAACGAGGGGTGAAACAACGCCGTTAGCCACCCATGTGGCTAACCAGGTCTTTCTTACTTACCGTAACGGTCTGATGAACTGGAACAACCGAGTACTTCATACAACACAATACTCAATTCCTTTCTTTACTATACCGAGTCTACAATATACGGATGCCGATAACATACTCGGACTTACACCTCTTTCAAATGCATTAGTAATTACTATCTAACTACCCATGCTTCATAGCAGTCCCCGTCCTACTCTCTCGAACGGTGGTCAGCTTCAAGTACCTGCACACTAAAAACGTTCCCCCTAGGGGGTCAGCTTACGCTGAATATGAAATTCGCATATACCGCGTGCTAACCGCGGTACGCTGACTACTTTGGGTCGGATATACATGGAGTTCATTTTAATCAACAACATGCATCATGGGAATACAATATATTTGTATATTACACAAGGAATCTACATCCAATCAGGGAGCACAATTCCTAACCAACATAACAAGGTTGTTAGTTGTATATGTTTACTCTTAGGCCATGAGGGTTATACCTCACTATGCCTTGTTTACTTATTCAGTACCTCTCCCGCTCTCTCGGTTACTTATTCAATTACACGCCCATTCTCTTGGGCTACTCGTACTATACTCACCCGCACTCTCGGGCTACTTATTCTCATTATCTCACCCATACTCTTGGGTTACTTATTCTCATTATCTCACCCATACTCTTGGGTTATTTACACTCATTATTTCACCCACACTCTTGGGTTATTTATACTCAAGCTCTTGTAGATTCTCGAGACACTACAGGTCTCCTACGTCACGCTTGTTACTCTTAATACATATTTGGGCCAAAACTCATGGCTCTCTAGCATAGTCTTACTTCCCCGGTTTCGACCCTACTCTGGGTCTAGCATGGTGGGAAGGCTCAACTAGCTCCTGGAACTTTCTCTTAGTTCCCATCTCTTTTCATAGGTCCGACTACTCTCGGTTCTTTCCCATACACTCCTCTCTCTCGAGTTATAATAATTTTATGTGTATTAGTCTAGAAGCATCACTCTTGATGTTTCTAATGACTTTGGGAACTTTACTTAAATTCGGGTAATCTTAGGTTTTAAGAGTTACCTTTACAATACATATACTCATACTTTCGGTTATATTCCTATACCGGGTAAAACCCTCTTATAGGAGGTCGACCATGTCTCAAGGGAGTTACTAATCCCCTAGGTCTCTTTTACCTTCTTTACAAGTTCACATTATTGGACTAACTTCAATCCTCCCGATGGAGGTTCATTTATCTCTCCACTCATATTTATTCTGTGGATTGTTTCAATAAGGTTTTCTAACCGTTATCGGGTATTTACTCAACCCGTAAATCTCCTCACGTTCTAGGGAGTTCATATGTTTGCGTTATCGTTATACTTTAATCGATAGCTTGTGTGTGTTTGCATATTTCCATTGTTATGAGACTACCCGATCTACGGGTTTCCAGTCCATCAATACTCACTATGAGTCGGTCTAGGCACTATGTTAGACCACACCGGCATAAAAGTATGTTAGTTCATTCAACATACAATAGGACATGCATAATCAAACAAGGGATTATTTTCATGCTTTAATCTTGATTAAGCCGGCACACAAACACACAAATCAGAGTAACTCGGTTAGCATACGGGGCATGAGAAAATCATACCTTCCACCGGGGTTA
The DNA here is from genome assembly GCA_023374045.1 of Limonium bicolor. NCBI lineage: Eukaryota > Viridiplantae > Streptophyta > Magnoliopsida > Caryophyllales > Plumbaginaceae > Limonium > Limonium bicolor. Next base: position 51,280,711 of record CM041782.1, read on the forward strand.
GCTTTACCGTGTGACCTCCCGTTCCTCGGTTCACACTTGTTCCACTGATAGCATTCAAATGTTTACATTAACATTAAGGTGTTACGGTATGTAAAACTAATACTCCCGTACTTAACCCCGTTATCCCGTTTAACTTAGTTTTACTCATGTGTTCTTAAACTCACAACTTCCTCATTCACTTATCAAACTTGTTTACACTCCTAATGACCTTTAAACATCATTATTCATGTCCTAATTACCTTATATTATCATTACCATTCAATTCCCCATCATTAGAATGCAAGAAAACACATTCTGTTACATTTCTGGCCTGGTCCGGGTTTGTGTCCGGGGTTACAAACCCGGACCAAACACTGGAATCACTTTCTGTCGTATTTTTCATGTGTTCCGGGTTTGTGTCCGGGTTTACAAACCCGGACCATCCCCTGGGATGACCTTCTGCCATATTTTTGCTATGTTCCGGGTTTGCATTCCGATTGCAAACCCGGACAACCCCTGGAACTGTCAAAATTTGCAGTTTTTCACCACTTTTAAACCCCTAAATCACCTCTAATCATTTCCTAATCATTCCATAAGTTTTCCACATGTTTAATCATCATAAAACATGCTCTAAACCTCTTCAAAACATTGGCTTATTCCTTACTAAAGTTCTTGCTCAATCTCACACATTTTTCATTCTCATTTTACACTAATGCACACTTGTGCATTTCTAACTTCTCCTCAACACTTTGCATTATGCTCTCTTTCATTGTGACCATTCCATATCTTCCAAGATAATGCACTACTCACATCTAGGTTCATGCCTCATTCCTAAACCTTAAATCCTCATTTCTTTCCAAACTTCCAAGAGCACTTAAACAACTCCTTTTTGCTACAGATTTTTGCATCATTCTCCCTTCTTTAAACAAGTATTCCCATGGTGATTTTCTAAGCCAAATCAATCCCCATCAACACCTAGTTTCTCTAGGTCATTCCTTACTCACCACCATACTTAAACCACCTAAATTTCTACACAAATTTTGCCATAACTTTACTACTTCTCTTAACATTACCCAAAGCTCATTTCTTCACATCTTTCATCCTAAAACTAGCCAAACCACAAGGGTTCTATCAGCACACACAATTTCACCAATACTCATCAATTCTCCAAATACAATACAATGCATAATTCATAAAATGCATAGCTCTTAGGCTCTTAAATCAAGCATTATTTCACAAATGCATTAAGCACTACCACAACTCTCCTCATCCCAATAATTCACATTCTCACACACGTTTGGGTTTATTCATTTATTTATTTTCCCTTCCCAAATTCTAAAAGAATTACACTAGGCTCCAAGGTAGATTATTACCTTATGTTCACAAGCCTTCTCTTTTCAATCCTCTTGTTTTCTCTTCCTCCCATCTCTTCTCTTGAAAATCGGCCAAGGGTATGGAGTTGCCCAACTCCACATTGACACCCATGAGGAATGAGACCAATCAAGACACTTAGAATTATTGTTTGTTCTAAGATTACAAAAGGGAAGTGTTTAAAACTCCAAAATTGGTGATTACCTTTAAACCCTAGAATGGGGTTTTGCCCATGAGTCAAGAAAGAGCTCCCACCAAGCTTTTGTGGATTGAAACAATGCTCATACAAGGGAAAGACAAGGCTCCATTAGAGGCTAAAATCGGCCAAGGGTAAAAATGGGGAAATGTGAGATTTTCCTTGAAATTTTTACCTTAAGTAGAAGAGGAGACCCCAAGCTTCAAGATGGTGTAGTTTACTCTTCAAATGCCCAAAACCCATGGAGATCAAACTCCTCCATTTGAGATTTTGAAAAGATAGAAGTGTTGCCCTTGGTGAGAGGAGTTCGAATATGTAGTTATTTTCTCATTTGGAGCCTTAACAAGGCTTGGGCAAGAGGAAGAAAGGAGAGGAGCCATGGAAGCCATGGTGGAGCTGCTGAAATCGCCCATGGAGCAGAGAGGGGGAGAGCTCACGGTGGAAGGTGAAGGAATTGGTGAGAGAAGAGGGAAAAGTGAGAGGAGAGAGGTATATTTTTACTTTATGTACTTTTCTCTCTCTTTTGACTTTTCAACTCTTTTGGTTACTAGTTACTCATGTGTGAGAGGGAGGCTGTTTTGAATAATAAAAACCGGCCCCACTAAATACATAAGAGCTGAAGCGTTTTTCCTTTTTTACCGGAAACGCTCGTTATTTTACCCCCGTTTGGCACTATTCACTATCCGGGCCCGTTTTTTCGGATTTTTCTCGTTTCTTTATTTTTAATGGCTATTAAGCTTCCATTAATACTTATTTATAGTTATTTAATCAACTATAATTTTTACGGGTCTGTTTGACCACTTAAAGTCACGTTTTCGGGTTTTCTCGAAAAACGCGCTTTTATGCTTAATTAGCGTTTTAACCCATTATTTGGATCCGTTTTCTTCGGGAATTATTCCCACATAATAATTAGGCGTACTTAAGCCTTAGGAATCCATCTCGGACCCTAACGAGATCATGTATCTCTTATAATCATTTAATGCGCGTTTTAACGTTTTCGCGTTTAACGCATTTTCTCTTTTCTTTTGGTCTTATTCTTTTTACCAATATTCTCTAGGCATCATTAGGCCCTTAATAATCATATTAGAGTAATTAAATCGCCATTTTTAGATCCGGGGTATTAAAATAGCTCATAGAGTAGCTGGTTAAGGAGTGATTTGCCAAAACCGGAGGTCTTGGGTTTGAGTCATTGTAGTGGCGTATTTTTTTAAAACTAGCTTGTTCCTCTCTAAACCCTAAATCCTTGGCTTATATATAAACAACTCACAAACCCTGAAAACGAGGAGACAACCGACAGCCTTCTGTTTTCCTTAACGCCATCCTTCAATCCCAAGACAGCCTAGATACTCCCGTTGTTTTTCACATCTGGTGCACTAGAAAACGTTCTTCATTCTTTCACTCACGGTAATCTTCATCCAAAACGGCAACTAGAAGATTTGAGGAAACGAGACTTCGAGATGAACTTCATTAAGGGGGTAAATTGAAATACCCAAACATTAATACTCCTAATTAATCATGAACTAATTACATGGAAGAGTTTAATCAAAGGTTAGTCATTGAATAATAAAGACTAATAAACCTTAATTCATCAAGGAATTAATAACCTTTAAACATACATAAACAAATATGTATAGTCCAAAACGGTCACTAAACCCCACATGAAATAATAGACTAAAGAGGGAAAATTTATAAGTAGAATTTAACTGCTAATGTTAATGCAACATGTAACACATTAATACATGAACTAAGATCACAAATCATGTGAGAAAACTATGTATTATACTTTATATAATCAAAATGAATAGTAAAGTATACCAATTACTCAAAAACATAAGGAATACACTTTAATACAAAGAAATACACCTTAGGATAAGGTAACTACACATGTTACAATCTAACACATGAAACAAGTCATAATGTACAATTATAAGCCCTTAATATTAGAAACAAAACAAAGACACAAATTCCCCCTTTTCTCCCACATGTGGCCGGCTTTATAGGGATCTGGTGGTTGGATCCAAAGGCTCTCATTCAATGTTGGAGAAAATGGTAAGGGATTGATGAGGTGACATGATCCTATTGCCTCTTTCTCACTTAAGAAACACAAATTGGTCAAAACAAGTCAAATAGTCCCATTCCCCCTTCTCTATCATGTTAGGCAACAGCCCCTCCCTATTTCTCCTTCATATTTTTCCTTGGACTGCTTCATTGATGCTCCATGGAAGACCTTGAGCTCTAGACACAAAACACTCACTTTCTCCTTCATTTTTCTTCATTCTTCTTCCACAAAACTAGAACAACAAACAAACACTTTCCTCCCTTGGTTATGGCTGAAGCTACAGCAGTCTAATGGCATAAAATTGGCACCCAACACAAGAGGAAGCGAAACTAAGCACAACCAAGAGAAAAGGTGAAAAATATGCTCTAAAACTCCAAGTTCAATTCCTTTATTCTTATGTCCAAAAATGGGACCTTCTTGACTCATTTTTCTTCCATATTTTCCTAAAAAATCTATAGCTTTACAACTCACCAAGAGCTTGGCCGAAAATAGTTCTAAGCTAGACGAGTCATACCTTAAAGCTAAGCCTTGAAATGAGGTTTTTATTGCTTAAATAACTTCCTATTCCTAGATATATCAAAGATATAACTCTTGACCTTATTTTCTAGCCTTGGCCGAAATATTGAAGAGAAAAACTCAAATTTGAGTCACATGGTAAAAATCTACCCTTAGGCCCTTTTTGTGCTCTAAGCTTTTAGATCTTGTTTAAGGAGTCTAAAAGACCCTAACTTTACATGTTTCTTTTCCTTCTGACATGGCCGAAATTGGATCCCCTTAAGATGTCGTGGTTTGCTGAAAGTCAAGGAGAAAACAAGGAGAAAAATCAACACTTAGAGCCCTTCCTTATGTATTTTAGTACCGAAATCTTGAGAGACTTCAAGGGAAAAATAACTTGGGAGCTTAAGGTTAATACTCTAACCTTAAAGCACATTTTTTATGTTTTAAGTTGTTTTTATTGATGTAACAATTATGGCCAAAAATGGAGTAAACAATGGTTAATAATGACCTAAGAATGTTTATAAACCTATAATAAAAAATTTGGCTAAGTTAATGTAACACCCCAACCGTAAACTTAACAGATGACAGTTAATCGCAGCGGAAAACTATAACATAAACACAGACTAGAAAGGGCGGTGTTACACGTCGTTAGCCACCCACGCGGCTAACAAGACTAATTCGTACAAGTTGTATCGGTCTGATGGACAAAGATTCCCCAGCATTAGTTACAAACGTTTCACATACTTCCAAACCACACTATACCGAGTGTAAATGTACAAAAATTACCATTTTATTCTAATTCCATCAAAATATATAGCCATGAGTGCACAGGCGCAACTCGAGTTCACTATCAAAAATTAACAAAAGTATTTCTTTGCACACCGAAGCTAAAGCAACTCTTCTTCTTCGATCCTCATCCTGCAAATAAAATATGGTGCCCCGAAGGGCTCAGCAACCCTTGGCTGGTATGATTAAGGTGCAGCCCGTCGGCTACCGGGATGCACACAACTAATTCTCGTAATAACAGGGGTTCATTTTAACAAACAACATACATAAATATAGCAACATTCATTGCATAACAACAACATACACACAACCTAAATAGGAATGAATCGCTTGAGGAAACGAACCAAATAAAAGTCAGCCAAAGTGGGTGAGCCTAGAGAATGTTTTCATTCTCATGTTAGCTCGTTACCTAACTTGTTATTGTTCGGTTTGTTGAACGTTTAACTTACGACAAAATTTGTTGGATATAGTGATCCAAACACAGAGTACACAAATTCCCCCTAGCCCCGAACTTAAGTCAAGGTAGGATAGCCATTCATTAGACTCGTGGGAGATTGTATTTCAAGAAGGAAACAACCGAAACATGGAGAGAGTCGAATCTTATTCAGATATCGACCCCCGTACATACACGCGTGACCGGACACCCGGATTCCTCACCCCCCGGTTATGCACTTGTTAGAAGTTCCATATATGGAATTTAACATATCGTTTCAAACTATAAGTGTTTAAGCCCCATTTAGGCACACAAGGGAGGTAAGTTACATTCAAACAATACAATTCATAATTAACACACGGATAGCCGTAGTTAGAACGTTCCATAAGTTGGGACGTTAAAACCGTATACCGTTCTCTTACGTGATCCTAACGTTGGATAGCTAACGGGTTAGCATGTATTTGAGGTTAGATGGTATCGGGGCATACACGCCACATAAAACACTAACTATAAACTCTTTTCATGCTTTTAATCTTACAAGGTCGTAAACATCCAGAAAACAAACAAACATACAAGCCGGTGTAAACCGGTAGCAAACAGACTGCAAGAAAACCATACCTTGGTCCGTGCTATGTGCGTTGACCACCAAATGCAGCTCCTATACATAATTAGTCATGTCGGTTAATTACCATATTTAACTTCCGATTAACTAGTTACTTCACATAGTTATATTATATACTTTTGCACTTAAACTTGCACTTGTTCACCCTCATTACTCTCACGGTGGTTTACTACTAATGCCACATTTTTTTTTTTTTTCTTTTTTATTTTATAAGACCCGACCGACCCAACCCTGGGTCGGTCGGATGCAGAGAGCATCCGGGTTAACAATTTCAGCTCGACTGACCCAGACAGGGTCGGTCCCCTGGGTCGGTCGAATGCATAAGACTTCCGGGTTGGGTGATTTCAGCCCGACCGACCCAGCCAGGGTCGGTCCCCTAGGTCGGTTGACTGCAGACCCATTTCCAAAAGTGTCTATTTTTGCTCATATCTCTTCCACAAGTTTCCTAGTATGTTCTAACATCATTTTGGCACTTTTACAGCCCTTCTAATTCATTGTTCAGCTCATCATCTAATAGTTCATTGATCTTTTACTCAATTTCTTACAAAAATTTTCTAACACTTGTAACTTAATTCCTTAGGATTCCAAGTGGTAACTTTTGCCTACAACTTTACTAACCAAAGTGTTTCTTCACATCACCTTAACCTCACCCAAAGCAGTATCCATCAAGTTCATCTCCTTTACTCCAACTTCTCAAGTTATATCCTCTAGTTCATTCCTAAGTCATTACAAGGCATCATACCTCACTTCCTACAAATTTTGCACAAGTCCTAGCACTTCTCATACCATGATTTTGGTGTGTCTAGCTCACCCATTTTTAAATCTCTAAATCCTCCAAGACAACCCTAGGCCATTCTAACACTCAATAACACCTTACTTATTTTTCTCCCCTAAGACAACCAAAGAAATTCAAATCCTCAATGGATGTTCTCTACACACAATTACACTCACTACACAACCAATTCACATATAGTGCATAAACTTAAATTGCTTGGCACTTAGGCCCTTAAATGACATGGCTCTTAGGCCCTTAAATGACTTAAACTAAACACTGAATTTCCAACATATAGCTTTCACCTGTAATTACACACATCAATCTCAAGCTCATGCTCTTATAATTTACCTCATGGTTATTTTACTAATTGTCTCTTTAGGTTGATTATAAAACAATGAAAACTCAATTTCCTAAGGTACTAAACTACATTGTGATAGATCATTTACCTTTTCCTCTTTCAAGTTTTTCTCTCTTTCTCTTCCCTTTGTTTTCGTGATTTAAGATCGGTCAAGGAGTTTGTTCACTTGCTAATCTTCTAATCAATGTACAAATAGGGGTAATGAGTATTAAGTATTATACCTAAACTCATGGAACAAACTCTAGGTACAAGGAGTGCTTAATGCACTAGAATTGATGTGATTACCTTTGGAATTTGAAATGAACTTGATAGATAAGGAAGCAAGGTAAGACTTCTTCTGTCTTTTGGAGATTGAATAAGCTAGTACAATGAGCAAGACAGGTATCTCAAATGGTGATTTTCGGCCAAGTACAAAATGGAAGAAACTTGATGATTTTTCTTTGGCCTTTCTTACCTTGAAGCAAAGGGGAGTAGTAAGGTTCAAGAATATGAGCTTTTCTCCCTTAAATGGAGTTTCTCCATGGAATCAAACTTGAGCTTTTGAAGTTTTGAAAAGAAGGAATTGAAGCCTTGGTCTAACTAGCACAAATATGCTCTTAGTTTTTGATTTGGAGCTTAGAGTTGGATTTGGCAAGAGACTGAAGATGGAGAAGAATTGGTGCTATAGCATAACCGTTTTCACTTGGGAGAATGAATAGAAGACGATGGAGAAGAGATGGAATGAAGAGAGTGAGGAGAGAGGTGGCTTTTGTAAGATATTTACAAATAAAGTAAATAGCTTTTTACTTACTTTCCCTCTTCTTCTTTTAATTGAACTGGTCATTGGTATGACTCACCATCCTAAAACCAGCCCTTCCCTTAATAAGGTATTAATGAGCTAGTTTGACCATTTAATTAATCAAGGTTGACTAAAGTCTTAATTGAGCACTAGTTGGGCTCACTATGTCATGTTAGTGCACAAAATTTGTGAAATTTGGTTTCTCATTGTTTTTAGGCTTCCTAAAGTGACACTAAGTAGTACACATGTTGATTAAGGTATAATATTGGTCATTTAGCCACTCAAAACCCATTTCTAAGACAATTTTTCAAAAATGTGCTTTAAGACTCCTTAAGCAAACAATTTGTGTTTTAACTTGTTTTTGAGCTTGGTTTTCTTTGGTAATTGATTTAACATGTCCATTAGCATGTTAATAAGGTCTTGAAAAGCTATTTGGGTCAAATCAAGGTTACACGAAGTCTAGAGCAAGTTTTTGCTTAAATTTTCTTTAATGGTGTTTTATTGTGTTTTTTTCTATGGTTTAAATTGTTTCTAATGTTTATAAGGCACTCTTTAGCCTTATTATACCATAATTTAACATTTAATCATCATATCTAGGTTTGGGGTATTTCAATCTACCCCCTTAAAAGAACTTTATCCTCAAAGTTGCACATTTTCCATGCATCATTTAATTAGAACACGGATTACTTTTGCAAGATAAAAACTTCCGTAACAACATATACCTAACATAACAACCCTCATACTCAAAGGTCTGGGTAACACAACAACCTTCAAACTCGAGGTCTGGATAATGTATTTCAATACATACCTTACATACATGAAGCGAATGGCTCTACCCCCTTTAAATAGGGGTACGCCCCGTACCCTATACATACGAAGACTACTGAGTAAATAATGACGGGTACTTCACCCTCATATCATCCTCCAGCTCCCAAGTGGCCTCCTCGACTTCCTGGTTAGACCAGAGAACCTTCACCAGTGGAACAGACTTATGGCGAGTGTCTCGAGTCTTAGTATCCAGAATCCGTATAGGAGTCTCCACTGATCGCATGGACGGCTCTAGTGTTAGCCTCTCAGGCTGAGTACAGACGGGTGGGACATGTACTACTTCAACTGCAATACGTGAAATACATCATGTACCTTGCCTAGCTCAGCAGGCAGATCTAGCCTATAAGCAACCGGGCCTATCCGCTCCGTCATAACATATAGCCCCACATATTTCGGGCTCAACTTGCCCTTTTAGCCAAAACGAAATACACCCTTCATGGGTGAAACTCTAAGAAATACCTGGTCGCCCACAGCGAACACCAGGTCTCGTCGGCGCACATCGGCATATGATTTATGCCTATCTGAGCTGCCTTCATGTTTGCTCGAATCTGGCGTACTTCTGCTTGTACTTGCTCCTGATACTCCGGCCCTAAAATGACCACCTCACTCGACTCATCCCAGCATAATGGTGTGTGGCATGGTCTACCATACAATGCCTGGAAAGGAGATATCTTGATCGACACATGGTAACTGTTGTTGTCGGTAAACTCGATCAAGTGTAACTTAATCATCAGCTGGTGTGAAAGTCAAGTGCACATGCACGTAACATATCCTCAAGCGTCTGGATAGTGCGCTCACTCTGACCATCTGTCTGAGGTGGAATGCTGTACTTAGCTTTAGCTCGGTACCAAGCGCTTCCGTGTAGATCTCCAATACCTCGAGAGGAATCTGGTATCCCTATCAGACATGATAGTCTTCGGTACCCCATGATGCCGTATAATCTCTCGGTCGAAGAGCTCTGCTAGCTTCGCCACTTTCCAAGTGTCCTTCTCGGAATGAATCGGGCCACTTTGGTCAGTCGGTCAACAACGACCCTATCGTATTCAGACCACCCCGTGTAGGCGGAAGGCCTACTACAAAGTCAATGGAAATATCATGGAACTTCCACTCTGGCACTGGCATCGGCTGTACCATACCTCCAGGACGTCGGTGCTCAAACTTGACATTCTGACAAGTGAGACACCTTACGATGTAATCAATCACATCTTTCTTCATTCCGGTCTACCAAAAATATCTTTTCATACTCTTGTACATCTTTGAAGCTCCGGGGTGAATAGAAGTAGTAGAACAGTGTGATTCACTCAGTATGCGCTCTTTCAGCTCGGTGCTACTTCGTGGAATACGGAGTCGGCCATTCAGCCTAATCAGGTCATCATCGTGAAGTCAGAAATCATACTTCTGACTCTCGAATGTGCCGTCAATCAGCTTTTACCTGATCTCTTGAATGTACTGGTCGGACATCTGAGCACTTCGTACCTCATCAACAAGCTAGGGTGATAGATTAACGAATGAAGAGAGTGTGCTCGGTGACTCAATACATCAGCTACAACGTTTGCCTTCCCTTCTTTATACTGGAGGTTAATGTCGTAGTCGTTTAGGAACTCAACCCATCTTCGTTGCCTCATGTTTAACTCTTTCTTTTCTGAATGATCAAATACTTCAAACTCTTGTGATCCGAATAATGGTCCACACTCACCCCATACAAATGATGTCGCCATATCTTCAAGGCAAAGACGATGGCACCCAATTCTAAATCGTGTGTAGGGTAGTTCTCTTCATGCTTCTTTAACTGTCGAGAGGCGTAAGCAACAACCTTCTCGTGTTTCATCAACACACACCCATTCCTCTACCTGATGCGTCACAATAGACCTCAAAACCGTCTGTACCATCTGGTATAGTCAGCACTGGTGCAGAAGTCAGAGCATCTTTGAGACTCTGAAAGGAACTCTCTCGCAGTTGTCTGTCCACTCGAATGGTGCATCCTTCTTCATCAGGAAGTCATCATCGGCTTCGAGACACTAGAGAAGTTCTTCACGAACCTCCTATAATACCCTGCCAGACCAAGGAAACTCCGTATGTCGGTAACCGTCTTCGGCCTAGGCCAGGTGCGCACTGCTAGAAGAATGTTTGTAAGGGGAAAGGATGTGCAAAAGAATAAAAGAATGGAAGAATGAAAGAAATATAAAATAAACCCTACAACTCTATACGGGTAGCAAATATCCCGGTCGAAGTACAGTGTGAGTAGATTACGACCAAGAGTATCGAACCCAAGGGACTTAATAGAAAATCAGTCCTTATCCTGGTAATAGCTTATTCTAAAATAGAGGGGGAAATGTAAACATTAATTCCTAACTAACTAAAAATCCTATCTAAGTGGTAGATACAATAAATATCTTTGATTCGGGATGATGATCGCCCTAAGAACAAGTATGATCACAAAACCAAGTTGACAAGTTTCGAATTAACCAACTTTTGAATGTGCCGGATAGGTTGCCGGACAAAAGATGTGCACGACACATTCAAGAACTTTGAATGTGCCAGACATCAGACATCCGGCATGTCGCCCGACATGTTCAAAATGTCAAGATTGATCTAACACTCTCAGACCATTATCTAATCCAGCAAATCTCTTGCCAGAAACGAACAAGAAAGAGGAGAATAGAAATAGGTTAATTCCAATCTTAGATCTTATTGCCCATCCATAGAACAACAAACTTTTAGACCACTAAGATCCCTTAACCAATTCTCTTAGAATTTGAAGATAAAGAAGATCAAGTAGCGAACTTTACTATTCCACACTAGGAACCAAATCTTAGTTGAAACTCACAAACTTTTATTGATAATCACAAGAGTCTTACAAGGAAAACCATCCCTAACCAAAGAAGACAAGGAATTCTTACTCAACCATCTATACAAAATGCGAGAAGAAAACACCAGAGGAATGAGGAAATGATCATAGCCTTAACTCAATGGAGATTCCTTCTCTTCGCATGGATGATTGGGAAAAACTTCCTTGGACACCAACACATGAATGGAGGTGGAATGGAGCTGTGAATGGAGTTTTATAGGGTGTGTGAAGTGTATCAATAAGTGCATCCCTTCGGCCTATTTATAGGCTACAAAATCTCCATGTGCCGGGTGGCATACCGGGTGAAAGTCATCCAGCACCACGTGTTAAATGTGAGTAACCGTTAACGGTCAAAACTGTTAGGAGAAACGTGCATGTGCTGGACAGGAGATGTCCGGCACCGTACCCGGCATCAGTTGGATCCGTCAACCGTAAATAACTGCCACTGTTTGGTCAACCGTGTCGACTTTTCACATATGCCGGATGGAAAGTACCTGGTAACATACCCGGCAAAGCTCCTTTTCTGCTCCATGCTTGTGCCGTGCAGGAGGCATCCGGCATCACGTCCGACTTTGTGGTCAGAAATTATTTCCTTGTACGAAAAACTGTATAAACATAAATCTGAACAAATAATAGACTTTATATATAATATAACACAAATACTAACTATTATAACCTTATTTAGACTAAATTATCTATAACTCTAGTACATAAAATATGATAAGTCTGCGGCTTATCACGCACAACATCAATCTTGGCCGGATCCACAGTGATCCCGGCCTCAAAAATACATGGCCAAGAAAAGATACTTGGTCCAGCCAAAATTCACACATAGAGAACTTCACGTATAGCTGGTTCTCCCTCAATGTCTGCAATACACTTCTCATGTGGCTTTCATGTTCAACCCTCGACTTAGAATAAACAAGAATATCGTCGATGAAGACTACCACTGACTTGTCCAACTGATCTCGGAACAAGTGGTTCATTAAGTCCAAGAATTTCACCGGTGCATTAGATAGGCCAAATAGCATGGCAATGTTATACCTAAAATTTTAACCCCCGAAAGAGAGTCTCTACTAATAGGCTAGTTTGGTCAAGTAGCGTGGATTCCCAGTTCGATCGGCACATTTCTGAGTGCTAGGGACAGCTTAGTCATCTTCAAGGGCATTTTCGTAATTTTTCAAGGCTCCTAAGCCCCCTATGAGCTTTATCTCTCCTTCGAAGAAGGGTCAAATCAATTCAAAATGCTTTGAAATTTTAACCCATGATAGAGGATGATATTTTGGACATAATAGCGTTGGAATTTTGATTTTTCGAATTTCCAATAATTTTCTAGCAATTTCTGATTTAATCTGAGGAGAAATTGAATTTAAAAATATTCCAATATCCATCAAATTCGATTCCACCTTGGAAAAATCAGAAATACCATCCTTTACCCATGTTTAAAATTTCATAGTCAAATCCTTTTAGAGACCTTTGAGCTAAGACGTCGATAAATCTTGGTTTTTACCGAATTTTTCCATTTTTTAGAAAGTTTATATAAGGAACCTTATCCCTTAATCAAATCAAAATCTCAAGAACCCTAGGCAACCAGGAAACCTAGCCGTCACAATTCCCTCACGTTTTTCAATACCCGAGCATCGAAATCACATCAAAAACCTTCTAAAATCATCATCTAAACACATTCTTCAACTCCCACAACATCAACATCATCAAACCTTTACCAAAACACCACAAAGCGTGAAGAACATCAAGAGCAACAAGGAGTCAGAAGCTCGGTTCAAAGTTCTTTCAAATCCACTATCAACGAGGTTTCCGAAGAATCCCGACGTGAAGAAACACCTTGAATCCGAAGGCAAAACAGGTTATAATTCAGGTTTTTTAACTCTCTCTCCTCGACTTCATTAACTCCCTGTTAAAATTTGGAATTAAACCGAACCTGTAACACCCCATCCATAACCTTCACACTAAATCAATAATAACAGCGGAAATCATAACTTAACCATATACCAAAAAGGCGGTGTTACACGCCGTTAGCCACCCACGTGGCTAACAAGGCTGTTACTTACAATGTATCGGTCTAATTACGAGAATGCCGAGCATAATTACAACCTTACAAAATCACCTATCCAAAAGAATGGCAATATACCGAGTGTAACAGTTCAAAAATCACCAACTAGCTTTACATCCACCAAAAGTAAACGACCTCGAGTGTACAAACACTACTCGGGTTCAACATCCAAAAATAACATAATATCAACAACCTAGGATCTAAAGCCATTCTGCTTCCTCGATCCTCATCCTGCAAATAAACATAGCCCCCAAAGGGGGTCAGCAACCTTTTGCTGCATGGTTAACGTGCAGCCCGCTGACTACCGGGATACACGCAACTATTTGTCATGATAACATGGCGTTGATTTTATCATACAACATGCATATACTTAACAAGAATTATTGTAGAACAATAACCACATACAAGGTGACAATAATTCACTTTAGGAAGCAACCAACATGGTTAGTCCACTTGTAAGCCTAGAGGATGACTTCATCCTCATGTTAAGCTTAACACATACGTATTCCTGTTTTGTTAGTCAAATGAATAACTTAACTTGAAAGATGAGACGGGTGTGGTTACCCGTACACATCAACACATGATTTCCCCCTAGCCCGAGTGGAAGTCAGGTAGGCAGCTTTGGCTAAGCTATGGGAGGTCGAATTCCCCATAAAGGAAAACTACCCTAACATAAGGAGAGAGCCGAATCTGATTCAGATGTCGACACCCATACATACACGCGTGACCGGAACGACCGGATTCCTCACTCCCCCGTTTAGCACTTGTTAGAAGTCCCACAATGGGAGCTTAACAATTTCTCACACAAGTAAGTGTTTAAGTCCAGTTAGACATACAAGGGAAGTAGGACATAACTCAACAACACACATCAAATTAAACATACATAGCCGGTTTAAACGCTCCGTAGGTTGGAAAGCGTTATTACCGAATACCGTTCTCTTACGTTCCTAGCTTTGTTCATCTAACAGTTAGCACGCATTCGAGGTTACCGGTATCGGTACACACACGTCACATTAATAATAAGAGCTGTAAACTCGTTTCATGATTTAATCTTACAAGGTTGTAAACACACTGAAAACAAACAACACACAAGCCGGTGTAAACCGGTAGGCAACAGACTACAAGAAAACCATACCTTGGTCCTTGCTGCGTACGAGTCCCACCACACGTAGTTCCTATACATGATTTATAATATTGGTTAATTAACTTACTTAACTTCCGAATAGCTAATTACTCCACATACTTATATCGTACACTTTCACACTTAAACTTATACTTGTTCACCCTCCTAATGGTCATTATAAGTCACCAAACATGTCCTAAATAATCATATAACATCATTACCTACTCATCCCCATCATTAGACACCATTTAACAACATAAAAACAAGGTTTTAGGGTGGTCCGGGACTTGGTCCCTACCTAAAGTCCCGGACCAGAACAGAACTTGAGTTTCGACGTATTTGACAGGGGTGGTCCGGGACTTAATACTCACCCTAGGTCCCGGACCACAATGCTAGTAAAGTCTCGACCTGTTTTTTACCCTATGGCTGGGACTTGACATGGAACCTAAGTCCCGACCACTGCTACAGATCCTCAAATGACAGTTTCGATTCTTGTTTCACTTGTAGACTTCACCCATTGTTGCCCCAAGGTTCCTACATGTAATTAGATATATATTTTAATGCTAATACAACATCTTAACTTGCCTAAAT
Organism: Limonium bicolor; assembly: GCA_023374045.1. Lineage (NCBI taxonomy): Eukaryota > Viridiplantae > Streptophyta > Magnoliopsida > Caryophyllales > Plumbaginaceae > Limonium > Limonium bicolor. The sequence goes on from CM041782.1 coordinate 51,296,027, forward strand.
CATCTCCTAAACTTGTTACCCAATTCTTGATTAAATTCACCCAAGTTTCCCACTCTCCTCTTATAAGTACTAGAACTTAGTTCTCTTAGGTGTTTGCTACAGATTTTTCCTCAACACTCTCTCCCACTTATTAGTCCAAGAATAATGCCACATTCCCTCCTTAGAGTTCACTCGTCTCCCATTTCCATTTATCTAGTTACCAACAGATTTTTCATACTAAGTTTCCCCTCTCAAGACACTTGTAGTTCACTAGTTTGCTCCCACCTAGAAATGCATTTAACCCTTAAATTTCTACACAAATTTTTGCATGGTCTCTCCATAATTTTAGCATGTTCCCACCACATTATTTTAACCCACTAAAACACTCCAATCATCAATTCATCCAAGGCTCCAAAACACACTTACAATTCACCATTTAAACCCCAATAGCCCTCAATATTCATAAACCTTAAAAGCTTGGCTCTTAGGCCCTTAAACAACATTAAATTAAACACTGAATTTCCTCATATTATTTGCAACACCTGCATTTCACTGAGCATTTATATTTGTACACATAACACAACTTCTTAAAACATCACACAACATAAGGTAAGTCATTTACCTTTGATTTCTTTCAAACTTTTCCTCCTCCTCACCTCTTGTTCCACAACCGTTTCCAATGGGTTTTTGTTACACTAATGACCATGCCAAGATAATTACAATGAGTATTTAGGGTTTATGAATATCATTCCATTAACCCTAGAATTTAGAAATTACTTGAACACAAGGAGGGAATTACCTTCTATTCAAAATGAAATGTTTGGCAATGGAATAGGGCTAGCTCCAACACTTCTAAAAGATTGAACAAGATAACATGGAGAGAACATGGTGTTTAGTACACACCAAAATCGGCCACTATGTAAGATGGGAAAAGAGGGATTTTCGAGTTCTTCTTACCTTAGAACAACAAGGAGATGATGGGCTTCAAAATGTGAAGCTTCCTCTTCAAATGTGGTAATGAGAGATGCATGGTTTTGACTTTTGAAAGGTACAAATAATCCCAAGATGAGAGAGTATTTTGAAGAATATTTGGAGCTAGGATAAGAGGAGATTAGAGTTGTAAATGGAATGAACCAAAGATAGCGTATGAAAATGACATTTCAAAGAGTGAGAACGTCAGAGCTAAAGAAGAAAAAATGAGGAGAAGCAGAGAGTTCTTGGCTAGAAATCGACACAGATGTATAGCAGATAAGATGTGAAGGTTTAGAAATGGAAATGATGAGGGGAATGTTCTTGACGGAGTTGAGATAAGAGGAGGCTAAAAATATAGTGAGTTAAGAGAGATTTGGGTATTGGAGGAAAGTCCTTTGGAAAGTAAGGACGCATCTCTGAATCGCCATTGAAAATGAAAAGAAAGAAGCTGGGTGAGGGGAAAGAAACCGTGAGTGACGAGAATGAGGAAGAGAGAGTGTGTGAGAGAGAATAAAGTAGGTAGTTTTGTATTTTAGTGAGTAAAGTGAAATTAATAGAATAGAGAGGGGGAGAGCAAACCGTGAGACATAAAGGAGGGGGAGGAAAGTCTAGTTTTTTTTTTTGTAAAGGAGATGAGGTGGCCCATGGTCATTTAGCAGATAACACCCGTTAGTTCCCGAACTGTCAGTTTTAATAGTCCGGGTCCGTTTCCGGATTTTTGTTTTATTTATTTTTATGGTCCTAGACCTTGACTAATATTTAATTATAGTCAAATAATTGACTATAAATTTTTATTAGTCCTTTAAACCCGTTTAAAATCATATTTCCCGGTTCCTCGAAAAAACGTGCTTTAAAGCTCGTTTTGCATTTTTAGTCCACTATTTGGATCCGTTTCCTTCGGGAATTTTTCCCACATGTTATAATGACTAAAATAAGCCTTAAAACATATTAATTATATAATTAACTAACATATTAAGGTTTAGGGTATTTCAGAACCTTTTCGACTCCTGAGTTAGAGTTTTTCTTTGTTTCTTCCCTTTAACTTGTTTTCTAAGTTTCGTCATTATTCTGACTTCAAATTGAAAAATTTCGATTACTAACATCTTGTGAATCTTTCAAGGAACACGCCCATAAATTTGAGCCGAAAACACCGCCGGGAACCACCAGAACGCCGCCATCCGAGGGTGGTCTGAGGCTAACGGACATCCTGTCCGGGGTCCCGGACGGCCTGTCCGAGGCCACGGACACCCCCGGACAGCGGCGGGAATTAAATTTTTGAATTTTCTAGGTTTTTCAACTTATGTCCGGGCCCACGGATGCCCTGTCCGTGGCTCGGACTTTTCAAAATTTCGTTTTCTTTTCGATTTGACTTTTTTGTATAACTTGGTTAACTAGGGTCCGTGGGTTCAGACATTAGGTCCATGGCTACGGACATGATTAAAATTTGACCTAATTCTGCCCCCAAAACCCTAGTTTAGGTAATTTCAATTTCACTTTAATTTTATGTCAAAAATGTTAAAAAATTAAAAAATCAGAAGTGCGCACTTAGGTTAAGACGACTCGTAATAAGCCGTAATTAAAGTAAGTAGAGGAAAACGACTTCTAGGGGTAAGAAAGTAATTGAACCCTTAAATAAGTTGAATATCAAGCCCCCGAACCCGATCTCTACATTTCCTAATTTACCCTAGGTTAAATTAGGTAGCGACTCATATAGGTTCCAATGAGCTAACTTAGGTTTTAATAATTAGTGTTATATGACATAGTTATTAAACTTAGGTTATAAGTGGACCTAAAACCCGATCAAATCCTAATCAACTCGAATCAACATCGGATAGGGTTTAAAAATCGAGGCTCATAGACAGTGAACTCATAATGACCATATCTGGTTCGGAATGCGGTCTTCTCAATGTCACCCTCTCGAATAGCAATCTGATGGTAACCCGATCGTAAGTCGATCATGGAGAATACGGATACTCCTTTCAACTAATCAAATAAATCATCGATATGGGGCAATGGGTAATGGTTCTTCAGCGTAACAGCATTCAGCTCTCTGTAATCGATGCAGAGGCGGAGACTACCGTTCTTCTTCTTCACAAAGAGGACTGGTGCTCCCCATGGTGAAACGCTCGGGCGATGAATCCCTTGTCGAGTAGGTCTCGCAGTTGTTCTTTGAGCTCTGTCAAGACTGGAGTCATACGGTAGGGCGTCTTCGCTATCGGTCCAGTGCCCGGCACCAATCAATTTCAAACTCTACTGCCCGTGTTGGCGGCATGCCTGGGAGCTCCTTAGGAAAGACATCGGGAAACTCTGACACAACCGGCACATCTGGGCTAAACTCAGGATCTCTCTCTATGTCCTGGACATAGCAGAGGTATACATCATTTTTCATCGAATCTCATGATACATTGACATAGCGGAGATGATCTGAGTCGAAGGCTCCCTGGGCCTCTGACAGTATGAAATGGTAACCCCAGTTGGACACCGAAGAGCAGACGGTGCTCGGCACTGTGAGCCTCGATTTTTAAACCCTATCCTAGGTTGATTCGAGTTGATTAGGATCTGATCGGGCTTTAGGTCCACTTATAACCTAATTTTAATAACTAAGTCATATAACTATAATTATTAAAACCTATGCTAGCTCACTGGAACCTATTATGAGACGCCACCTAATTTTAACCTAGATCAAATTAGGAAAGGAGAGTTCGGGTTCGGGGGCTTGATATTCGACTTAATTAGGGTTCAATTACTTTCATTACCCCTAGAAGTCGTTTTTCCTCTACTTAGTTTAATTACGGCTTATTACGAGATCTTTTTAACCTAAGTGCGCAAACTTCTGATTTTTTTTGGATTTTTGACGTTTTTTTGGCAGAAAATTAAAGTGAAAAGTGAAATTACCTAAACTAGGGTTTTGGAGGCAGAATTAGGTCAAATTTTATTTATGTCCGTAGCCACGGACCCAATGTCTGAGACCACGCACCCGTTAACCTAGTTATACAAAAAGTCTAATTAAGAGAAAACGAAATTTTGAAAAGTCCGGGGCCACGGGCAGGCTGTCCGTGGGCCCGAACAATATTTAGAAAAAACCTAAATCTAAAAATTTAAAAATCCCGCCACCAACCGTGGGTGTCCTTGGCCACGGACAACCCGTCCGTGGTCCCGGACCATAGGTCCGAGGTCACGGACCACCCACGGACAGGGGTTTTCTGGTGGTTCCTGACGGTGTTTTCGGTTCAAATTTATGTATGTGTAGCCTGAAAAGTGCACAAGATGTTAGTAATTGAAAGATTTCAGTTTGATGTCAAATTCAATGAGATACTTGATAAACAAGTAATTGGGCAGAAGCCAAAACAATTAGCAATTCCGAAGCTATAAAAGGTTATTTTGTGCTCAAAATTGGACAGAAGACTAATGAAGTCGTGGAGAATCAAAAGAATAAGGTCCCAACCTCTTTTACCATCGGTGTTAATGAGACTCTTCACGTCGGAATCTTTCGGTGCTTCGTTGAAGCCGATTCCGAATTGAGTTCGAACCGAGCTTCTGACCTTTGAGAATTGGTGATGTTCTTCGCGTTTTGGTGGTGGTTTGATGGTGATTTGATGATTGTGGATGTGATGGGAATTGAAGAATGTGTTTTGGTGTTGATTTTGGTGAGATTTTGGTATTGTTTTGGTGCTTGGGAGTGCAAAAAATGAGAGGCTGGCTATGGAGGAGAGTTTTGACTGCCTAGGGTTCTGAGAGCTTGTGGGATTCTGATTTGATCAAAAGATTTATCCCTTTATATAGACTTCCTTAAAGATAAAGAAAATCTAGTGAAAACGAGATTCTTCGGGATTTTAATTAATTGACTTCTCAAGGATGATATTTCTGATTTTTCCAAGGTGGAATCGAATTTTTTGGATATTGGAATATTTTTAAATTCAATTTCTCGTCAGATTCAATCAGAAATTGCTAGCAAAATATTGAAAATTTGAAAAATCAAAATTCCAAAGCCATTATGCTTAAAATGTCATCCTCTATCATGGGTTAAAATTTTAAAACATTCCGAGTTGATTTGAGCCGTTATCGGAGGAGAGAGAAAGCTCGTAGGGGGCTTAGAAGCCTTGAAAAATTACGAAAATACCCCTGAAGGTGACTAAGCTGCCCTTGATGCCCCGGAATGCGCCAATCGAACCGGGAATTCTTGTTGTTTGACAAAACTACCCTTTTGCAACAATACCTCAGGGACTCTCCTCCGGGGGATTAAAATTTTGGTATAACAGATTGCCCCCCCCAACTAGACTTTATAATGAATATGAAAAGTCTTGTTGATGCTTGAGTGATACCCCAAAATTTCAGATTGTGAACAGACTCTGCATGCCATTCGAAATCCAGTGGGTTATGTCGAGCTATTCTATGATGCTGACTACCTAAAGGAGAAAGAGATATTGTTGAGCTATTCGAAGGCGCCAACTACCTGAAATGATTGTATTTTGTCGAGCTATTCTAAGGCGCTGACTACCTAAGGTGATGAAAACAATGTCAAGCTATTCTAAGGCGTTGACTACTTGAAACGATGAAAAAGATGTCAGCTATTCTAAGGCGTTGACTACCTGGAAATGATTAAAATGATGTCCAGCTATTCTAAGGCGTTGACTACCTGAAAATGATGAAAATGATGTCAAGCTATTCTAAGGCATTGACTACCTAAAAATGATGAAAATGATGTCAAGCTATTCTAAGGTGTTGACTACCTGAAAATGATGAAAATGATGTCAAGCTATTCTAAGGCGTTGACTACCTGAAAATGATGAAAACGAAATAATGTGTAGATACAGGAATGTTGATATGCTAGCGATGCTAATGATGTTGATGATGCGGATGATGTTGATGATGCCGATGATGTTGATGATGCTGATGATGTTGATGATGCTCGGATGCTTCAGGGGACCAAAACCCATGCCAATGCTCCTAGCTAGACCCATTGTGGACTTTTGCCATTGCCCCCCCCCAAGCCGGTGTCCAGGGATAACTCCTGGTAAAAACCTTGGGGACTTATTTCCATCGCCCACCATTTATTGATACCGAAATAAGTTGACATCGCACAGGAGGATTTATTGCCATCACCCTCGCCAACTTTTCTATCGTCAGGCCTTGTGACGCGCCTGGATAATGCAAATAGGTCTTATGATGCGCCTATATGAATGAAAGAATGCAAAGTGTTTGATGGAAGCAAGTAAATTGAAGAGTGATGCTAACTACGAGCCTAAAGGGATGATTCTAGGTCTTATGACAAGCTTAAAGGTTGGAATTAGGTCTTATGACAAGCCTAAAGGTTGGATCTAGGTCTTATGACGAGCCTAAAGGTTGGATCTAGGTCTTATGACGAGCCTAAAGGTTGTTTTTGGTCTTATGACGAGCCTAAAGATAGTTCTAAGTGAAAGTGAATTAAGTGTATGATGGGTTAGGTCTTTCCATGGGCCTAAATGAATGTAAAGGTTTATGTTGGACCTGGAGATTGTATGTAAAAGAGGTAGGGCTCGGAACGGGCCTGAGGAAATTTGATGTGGAGGTAGGGCTTAGGACGGGCCTGTTGAATTTGATGTGGAGGTAGGGCTTAGGACGGGCCTGTGGAAATTTGGTGTGGAGATAGGGCTTAGGACAGGCCTAAGGAAATTTGGTGTGGAGGTAGGGCTTAGGACGGGCCTGTGGACATTTGGTGTGGAGATAGGGTTTAGGACGGGCCTGAGGAAATATTTGGTGTTGAGGTAGGGCTTAGGACGGGCCTGTGGAAATTTGATGTGGAGATAGGGCTTAGGATGGCTTGTGTGATATACGGAGGGTTTGAACCTTTGGGTTTCAAATTTTTGGGCCTCAATCGGTGTCGTTGTTGCAATTGTTGGAACCAAAAACTGCCCCCACTATTTTTCCTTAAGGCAACCTAAGTTTTTTAGGATTTATGGCAATCGATCGGAATGATCGATTGCCCCCAGTATTTCTTTGATTAATTGCGCAAAAACAAGTCTCATTCTCACAAGGTCAGGGTTTATCTTGATGTGGTGCTTTCTATCCTACACTCAAAGTGTTTGATGCTTGCACTCGTGCTCTCCTTTTAATCAAAACAACTCAACCATTGAATTTGACATTTGTTAGATTTACGCGTTCAACCTGTTACTTTCACGTGATTGGATACACAATTACTAAATCGGAAGTCTTTTAAGCTTATAATGTGGATATGAGGTGTGATGAATGACAACGGGACCATGAAGGAATGTTTGGGATATGTGGAGCTATAAAGGTGACCAAAGCTGCAACTTGCACCTTCTCTCGGACTTGTCTTCTTTTTCTTGAAATCGTTTGGCTACTTCGTGATGACTTCGCTTGTGAGCTTGGAACTTGGGACTTTTGGGTTGTTCCTTGCACCCTCTCTCTTTCTTCCGATTTTGGATTTCTTTGACTTTTCAGATTTGCCTATCTTTGAATCTCTTTTTCCTCGAGGTTCTTGTGTTTCCCGGTTTTTAACTTTGAAAGCTGTTTTTGATGTGAGCTCATTTGGATCCTGTGTCACTTTGGGACCATTTGCGGATCGTTTCATCATGCTGGTAGCAGTTTTGCTTCTTTGAACTTGTGAAGTTGCTGTTCGGAAGTCGGGCTCCTTGCTTCCTTTGGTCACCGGGTCGGTTATTCATCATTGACTGGCTTGTTTTGTGGAGTTTGTAATGTTGTAAAAGAGGACATACACGAAAAGCTCAGCGGGGGTGCCTAGGGTGTAATGTCAGGGTTCACAAGCTTTTGGCTGTGTGGTGCTGTACCTAGGTGCTTCGTCATCCCTAATAGTTGTGTATCCGTTCTTTGTTACTTTTCACAGGTTTAAGCGTAAATTTACAAATTTCTCCTTCGGTCGGAGTTATTCCGTTTACCTCGCTTTTGAATGTCACCTCTCTGGAGTCGTGTAAGATTGACACGCTCTTTCGCTCTTGGTTTTACCGCTCAAGGCACTCTCGCGAAGTGTACACTTAGAGACTTATTTTCACGTTTAAACAAAAGAAATAAACATTATCGTTCCTTAACTCAGATTACCACCAGTATTGTTTGGAGGTCTTTTGACAAGCCTTTTGGATACCCAGGTTATTTGTGGAAGGTGGTTGTGTGGTATATGATGATGGTAGGTGGTGATGGGGTGATCTTGTGAAGGGGTGATGGGTGATGTGGTGACTGACCGACATGTCTTTTCTGGAGTTTTCTGGCTTATGCTTTGGGTAAACTGGTGGAATGGTGAAGTGATAAAGCACATGTGAGGATTGTGGTGAACGTAGGTGAAGTGAGGAGTCAATCTTGTTCATGGTGTGAGTGATGACTATGGATGTGACAAAGTTTGCTCATGGCACTAGTAGAAAAAAGATTTTAAATGACACACTTTAAACCACGGTTATTAACGGAACCGTCATTTAAATTCTATAAACCACAGTTATTAACAGAACCGTCATTTATATTGCACGGCCCATAAAAATAAACCACGGTTGTTTACGGAACCGTCGTTTATGTTGCACGGCTCATCATAATAAAATGACGGTTTTGTACTAACCGTCGTATAAAGTGAGTTTTAAACCACGGTTACGACTGAACCGTCGTTTAAAATATTGCGCCAAAACTTAAAAACCATGGTTTATCTGATAACCGTCGTTTATTCCTCTCGTGACATAGGTTTTAAACGACGGTTTTTGTATATCAACCATCGTTTAAAGTCGTTTAATAAAAAACCCTCACGCCTCATTCTTCTTCTTCCTCCCGACTCACCCCGTCTCTCCTGTGCGATTCCCATCGACGACTCCCCTCCCCCATTCTCCCGTCGCCGTTTTGCCCCCCTTCCACCGTCGCCCTGCTGCTCACGGTCCCCAGCTCGCAACTCCACCGCCCTCACGCCTGCGCCCCTCGTCAGTTTGTTGTCGTCCTCCCGAAGCTCCCCCTCCGGTGAAGCCACGCCTTGAAGCCACGAACGCCGCCCACCATCCAGTCGCCCCCTCGGTGAAGCTCCCCCTCCTCTACTGCCCAGCGCACGCCGCCCCAGCTCAACCACAATCAACCACAGTCCAGTCGCGTGCCCCCTCCGGTGAAGCTCTCTACTGATTTTTACATGCTTTTAATATATAATGTGTGAACTTTATTAGTAGTTAATGTTACTTATTATAGATTAGGGTTTGAAAATTGAAATGGGTCATTAGCAACCATCGATAAAAAAAATGTCCTTTTAGATTCATTGGTATTTACTGGCACCAAGGCTAATATGAATAGGTATCTCATTGAGCTGGAAAGTTATCATCATAGTATATTTGATTTGGTTATATTGATTTGTTGAAGATTTTGGGCCCATGTGGAAAAGTAGTAACTCTTTATTGATATCCACATTTTAATTATAAAAAAATAGACGACTGTTTTGGGTTGAGTTTTGCTGTTTACGCGTTCGCCGTAGTATTTATTTTGTTTGATATGTTCGAAACATGTCGATGGTAATGGTTTATACCGGCATAAATGTCGGGATGTGCTCTTCTTTTCATAGAATTATTGTCATTTGTTTTGTTACTGCAGTCTTTTCTAAAAAATGTTACTAGTAGTGTGTGATGTAGGATGCACCTCTTAGCCTGCTATTATGCTGCTATTGTGTTTGTTTCTGCTTAAAAAAGTGTGGAGTCTCTAGCAATACGCAAAGGTCATGCCCATTTGTTTCCAGAATTTAAACCTTATTCTTATTTTATTGGATAGGTGTTACTACGGTTGAAAAATTCCTCTTCCATCACATTTGTGAGTTGATCATCCCTACTCATTAGGTTAGTTTTTTAAAAGTGTTTCAATAACATGGTTTATTCAAAATATATTAGTTTGTTTTATTTGTTAAATTATATTTTTTCAAATTAAAACCTTATATTCTAATTTCATTGAATAGGTGTCACTACACACGGTCGGATTGTCTACTTGTCGCACTATCTGCTGCTGTCAACCTCTGCCACCAGTTTGCCTGATCATTTTAAAATGATGTATTTATGCAGGGGCCATAAGCTTGGTTTGAGTGATGAGAAGAAACCATTCTCCATCTTGGAGTTCCATTACATACGTGTTAGTAATCATTTAATTTATGCATGCATTTTTGTATTAAAGTTAAACGTTTAATTTTTTGATCTGTCTAAAGTTGGTAATCCATGGATGGTGTGATGACAGTGTCCTAAACAGTCTGATTCACGGAGCTGTGGCTATTATGTGATGCGGTACATGTTCGAGATTGTACAAAATATTGACACGCTTGATGATGATGACAAGGTAACCCATACCAATCAAAGTTTTAGTTAAAGTTATTACATTTTAAATAAAATTGTGTGTACTAATGATGATCAGTTTCTTTTTATGGACAGATCCTTTCTTTTTTCACAAAAGCAGGGAGCACGTATTCCAAGTTGGATCTCGACTTTGTAAGAGATCATTTATCCTAGTTTTGGAGTAAAAATTACTTGAGCGTTTCTTAGATCTTATCTTAGTGTAGTTAGACTTACACTTTTGTTTGTGCTGAAGCAACGTAGACTCTCAAAGTTTGTAAAGTTCAACTCTCTCTTATTTTTGAAAGTTTTGTTTGCAATTCGTTTTCAATGTTGCAATTCAAACTGGCAACTTGGTTTATGGTCATATAGTGTGGTTGGTTATCAAAGGGCAATACCAGTTGGATGCCCTGTACAGGTTGTATATGCGATTGTAAATTGGGTTGTGTTGGAAAACACATGGTAGAGGCAAAAAAAAGAAAAAAAAACTAAAAGAAAAAAAAAAAAAACCACAGTTAATGTTAAAACCGTGGTTTAAAACGCAATGGAACGACGTTATAAACCACGGTTTCTGTCCAAAACCGTCGTATAAAGACATTATATACCACGGTTATTAAGTCCAACCGTCGTATAAAACCGTCTGATTCCCGCGACACAATGGGCTTTAAACGACGGTCGTAGCCGAACCGGGTGTAATCCGGATTTTAAACGACGGTTAGAAACCGTGGTTTATAACCATTTTCGATATACCACCCGGGTATAAACCACGGTTTCTAACCGTGGTATATAGGCAAAAAACCGTGGTAAAAAAACATTTTCTGCACTAGTGTGGTGGTCACAAAAGTGCTCTACAAGGGGATACTTCTTTTTTTGTTGAATTTATGAATGACTAAATGCATGCATAAATGAGAACATATACGAAATAAAAATCCTCATTTCATGATTGAACACAAATAACAAAGTTAACTGTAATTTCAAAAGACAAGGACAATCTATAGAGATAAAATTGAATTACTGAGAAAGTTGAAAACAATAATTAAAGGAAAACATAAGAATTGAACAATACCTAATAGTGCCCGAACATAGGATTCATGTAGAAGTTGCTGTCTTCATGGAAATCGGAAGCCTCGGTCGATGAGATCTTGAATTTTGCACCTCAGATTCCTGCAATTATTGGCGCTATGTCCTGGTAACTTGTGAAATTGGCAAAATTGATTGAGGTGTCCCCCTGCTTGAATAACCCCAGGATGAGATGCAAGAGGCCATAGTAGATTAAGTTCCTGCAGTTCCATGAGAGCTCGACTAAGAGGTCGGCCAATGCTGGTTAACTGTCTCGGTGTGGAGAAACGCCTAGGTCGAGACGATGATTTGGTTTTCTGTTTTGAAACTGCGATTACTACAACCGGCTTCGCCTTTAAAGTCTTGTTGCCCACTCCCCAAGCTTTGAGCTGTCCTACCTATAACCTGGCATTGTAGGTCTGCGGGCACATGGAACTCTCGCCTAGGGCGGGTGTTGGTAATCCCGACATAGTGCAAGATCTCAAGGAAGAAAAATTTAAACTGGTCATCTTGGGAGTTTCTTCTAGTTGTTTGCTCGCCCTCTCGAGTTCTGCAGCAATTTCCTTGGTATTCCCTTGTGAACCTTGGGCCCTAATAGAGCTAACTTCAATACAGTTGTGAAGAGAACTAAGAAGCCTATTCACTAGTTCATTCTGGACTTGACGTCCGGCCTCAAGGGAAAGGGTCTTTGTTTTCAATTCTTCAATTGCGACAATGTAGTTGGACTCCATGGCGTTCCTGACGGCACTATGTCTCTGCTCCATGGCATTAATGGTGTCCATGTACTTTTGTTCCAAAGCTGCGAGATGGACATCCATGTTGATCGGATTTCCTCCTTCACCACTCCTAGGATTTGGGTTTACCTGTTTCCAAAGTGCCATCTGTTAGAAAACAAAAGAGGACAGAGCTGAAATTCTGGGTCGTGAAGATGTTTTAGGTTAAAACTTGTTTAGACCGACAAGAACAGTACATGAGCTGGAACGTCTTGAAGATCATGAGTAGGTGCTAAGGCCTAAATGAACTAGAAGAGAAGCACCTAGGTCGAAATGTTTGAAAAATGTGCCTCTTGGGCCGGAATGTTCTGAGAATTGGGCACTTGGGCCAAAATGTGTTTGGGCTAGAAATAAGGCGTATGGGCCGAAATGATTTCTAAACCATGTTCTAGATGTGAATTGGAATTTGGACTGAGTGACCCTGATTGGGCCTAAAAGATGATGCATGCGTCTGGGATTTTGGGTCGAAGCCTGAGTGAAAAGTTTTCCTAGACTAGAACGGGCCATGAAATGGAAAGGCCTGGTGGATTTTCATGGATTGCTTTAGGTGGATTTGCTTTTCGTGGGGATAGAACTAAATTGATAATTCAAATTGGGCCGAAAAGAGAGAGAAATCACTTAAGTCTAAACGTTTGGGCTGAAGCCCAAATGACTCACATATCAAACTAAACAGGGCCTTTGGGCCGTAAACAATGAAGCCGTAAATTCAGGTTGGGCTGAGTTGACATAGGAAAGTTCCTATCAATTTCTAAGCTTGGTAGAGTGCCGATCATACAAGCAAACAAGGCCCACACAAGTTCAACATGTCCTCACTAGACGCTTCAACCAATTTGGGTATGGATCGATCCGGAGAGGTGCTTGGGGCGTGGGCCCAGGTTACCATAAAGGAATAGGGCTTGCACGCTATTCTCTTTGGGCTCCCCCACTTTTCTCACATCACCTAAAGGTGTGCGTCTACGGTCGGGTCTTTGGATGACCAAACAAGGCTAGGTAAGGGCACTACCAGGAAAACGCTTGAGGCTAAAGCCCAAGTATTAAGGGGATGGTTAGACGACATCCTCCTCTTTTCCCCTGCTTATTCACATCACCTAAAAGGTGTGAGTCCCTGACAGGGAACCTAAAATGGGTCCCAGGGTAGAACTGGTTTGCGTGGACCCTCGCTCTCATATGATGCAAAGGTGCAGAAATTTAAATTGCACACAACAAAAAAACAAACAACGTAATGGAAGCCATAAATAAACAATTTTCGAGTTAAGCCCTCTTTCTAAAATTAAACAAGTTAAAATTAAGAGTTGGTCCCCAGCGGAGTCGCCAATCTGTGAGCCTCGATTTTTAAGCCCTATCCTAGGTTGATTCGAGTTGATTAGGATCTGATCGGGTTTTAGGTCCACTTATAACCTAAGTTTAATAACTAAGTCATATAACCATAATTATTAAAACCTAAGCTAGCTCACTGGAACCTATTATGAGTCGCCACCTAATTTTAACCTAGATCAAATTAGGAAAGGAGAGTAATCGGGTTCAGGTGCTTGATATTCGACTTAATTAGGGTTCAATTACTTTCATTACCCCTAGAAGTCGTTTTTCCTCTACTTAGTTTAATTATGGCTTATTACAAGTCGTTTTAACCTAAGTGTGCAAACTTCTGATTTTTTTGGATTTTTGACGTTTTTTGATAGAAAATTAAAGTGAAAAGTGAAATTACCTAAATAGGGTTTCGGAGGCAGAATTAGGTCAAATTGTATTTATGTTCGTAGCCACGGACCTAATGTCCGAGACCACGGACCTCGGTTAACCTAGTTATACAAAAAAGTCGAATTTAAAAGAAAACGAACTTTTGAAAAGTCCGGGGCCACGGACAGGCTGTCTGTGGGCCTGGACACAATTTAGAAAAAAACCAAAATTTAAAAATTTAAAAATCTCGTCGCCGTCTGTGGGTGTCCGTGGCCACGGACAACTCGTCCGTGGTCCCGGACCATATGTCCGAGGTCACGGACCACCCATGGACAGGGGTTTTCTGGTGGTTCCTGACAGTGTTTTCGGCTCAAAATTTATGTACGTGTAGCCTGAAAAGTGTACAAGATGTTAGTAATTGAAATATTTCAGTTTGAAGTCAAATTCAATGCGAAAAATGATAAGCAAGTAATTGGGAAAAAGCCAAAACAATTAGCAATTCATAAGCTATAAAAGGTTAGTTTGCACTCAAAATTGGATAGAAGACTATTGAAGTTGTGGAGAATCAAAAGAATAAGGTCCCAACCTGTTTTACCTTCGGTGTTAATGAGACTCTTCACGTCGGGAATCTTTCGGTGCTCCGTTGAAGCCGATTCCGAAATGAGTTCGAATCGAGCTTCTGACCTTTGAGAATTGGTGATGTTCTTCACGTTTTGGTGGTGGTTTGATGGTGATTTGATGATTGTGGATGTGATGGGAATTGAAGAATGTGTTTTGGTGTTGATGTTGGTGAGATTTCGGTAGTGTTTTGGTGCTTGGGAGTGCAAAAACGTGAGAGGCTGGCTATGGAGGAGAGTTTTGACTGCCTAGGGTTCTGAGAGCTTGTGGGATTCTGATTTGATCAAAATATTTATCCCTTTATATAGACTTCCTTAAAGATAAAGAAAATCTAGTGAAAATGAGATTCTTCGGGATTTTAATTAATTGACTTCCCAAAGGAATTTTGCTGTGAAATTTTAGCCACATGTCAAGGATGATATTTCTGATTTTTCCAAGGTGGAATCGAATTTTTTGGATGTTGGAATATTTTAAATTCAATTTCTCGTCAGATTCAATCAGAAATTGCTAGAAAATTATTGAAATTTTGAAAAAATCAAAATTCCAACGCCGTTATGCTTAAAATGTCATCCTATATCGTGGATTAAAATTTCAAAACATTATGAGTTGATTTGAGCCATTCTCGGAGGAGAGACAAAGCTCATAGGGGGCTAAGGAGCCTTGAAAAAATACGAAAATACCCCTGAAGGTGACTAAGCTGCCCTTGATGCCCCGGAATGCGCTGATCGAACCGGGAATTCTTACTGTTTGACCAAACTACCCATTTTGCAACAATACCTCAAGGGACTCTCCTCCGGGGGGTTAAAAGTTTGGGTATAAAAGGCATATAAGATTCGGCCTTTGTACCGCTCCAACCAGTTCATCCCCACAATTACATCAAATCCGAGCCCCTCGAACTCTATCATGTCGATCGGGAACTTTTCATTCTTAATTAGGACAGTGGCATCTCAGTAATAGCAGGTACATTTGATCCGCTCTTTAGACGGGAGAGTGACTAGAAAGTCAGACATCTCTTTCCCGTCTAACCCCAGCCTCCTCGGAAATTAAAGCGAGATAAATGTGTGTGAGGCTCCAGAGTCGAACACGATCAATGCGTCCACGCCGATAACTGGGAAGGTACCGGTGAGGATAGTGCTGCTTTTGCCGGCTTCTACATCAGCACACACACTCATGAACCTTCCGTTCCGAGTGCACAGCCTAGTTTATTTCATAAACTTTATAAGTATAACGGTAATAACACGGGTGGAATACTCACGAAATTAACACCGCTTTATTCATTAATACCACTCTTACACCATACGTTGTATTACATCTTGTCGACATCACAAAATGTATAACATACTTAACGTATCACCAGCTTAACGTACAACTGACTTCAAACATTACATGCTTATACATGGCTTAGAACTGCCTAAAGGTCAAATTCAAACGTCCAGGTTTCATGTGTGTGGCATTAAGTACTGCCGGAGGTGCCGTATTCAGTTTGATCTTCTTGATACCGTGATACAGCATCCTCGACTGCCCACCCATGACCAATACATCACCCGACTTCAACACTAACTTCTTTGCGAGGTCAACACGCTTCTGCTCGCCGTAAATGAATTCTGTGGTATCACCTATGGACCAAGACACCACGGGTACTCCCTTACTAAGGGACTCAGGTGTTTCATCCTTATCTTGGTGTAAACCCAGTCGTCCACCTTTTTGATAGAAGTTGACGATACATAAATCTGCCTTGACACTCAGAATTGGATCCGATTCAACTTGCTGAGCAATTCCCATGGCATGATTAACGACTGCAAGGAACTCCTCAGGTATACTCGGTATTGTCGCTCCGTCTTCCGCTCGCGTGTCTTGATATGACTTGGTGTAAGGGTTCCAGTCCTTACCCACGCACATCATCTTCAATTTCATCTTTGATCCACTAGGGTACTCCGGTGTGTAAAACAATCCAGGTGCTGCTCCAATCTCGTTGCATCGTCGGATGATTTGGATTTGCACTTCGGGTGTCAGGTATCCATTTAATAATATCATACCTGGCTGGATAACCTGACACTGCTCCGTTGAGAATTCGGTGATGCCAATGGTGGTCTCTTCGGGGGTTGGTGTGGGAGG
Organism: Limonium bicolor; assembly: GCA_023374045.1. Lineage (NCBI taxonomy): Eukaryota > Viridiplantae > Streptophyta > Magnoliopsida > Caryophyllales > Plumbaginaceae > Limonium > Limonium bicolor. The sequence continues at coordinate 51,312,498 of CM041782.1, forward strand.
GATTGGATAACATATATTGAAAGCTCCTAAGTTTTAGAATTATCTAACTTAGGTAAGTTGTATGTCATACTTCAATTTACTATTCATGTAGTTGTACATTCTAGCTTACTAACACTCATGCATGAAATTCGGCAAGCAAACAATTAAATCACTCAATTATTTCAAGTAGTACCTGGAATAGAAGAGGTTCCAGCTCCCTCTAACCGATCAACCACATTAAGGGTGGCCTTGCCAGCTCCTGACCCCTTTCCCTACTGGAAGGTACGGTTCCCCTGATCTGAGGAAGGCTGACTTGTCGCCTTTGGGCCCTCGGAGGTCGCTGCGGCCTTACCCTTACCCTTCCACTCGGGCTTGTAGTTTCTACTGTAGGGGTTTTGGTAACACTCGAAGTCTCGGTGTCCCAGCTTCTTGCAGTAGTAGCACTGCACTTCCTTCCCCTTGCAGTCAACGCCGGTGTGCTGTCCGTTGCACCACTTACAGTAATAGTGGCGCCCAGATCTAGAGCCCGCACTAGTTGCTATCACATTATACCATCAATATTCATTTCACAAGATTAGTAATACACATTTAATTTTGTACTTGGGAATAATTTGTTACCCTTGGGTGGATGAGAGCGTAGGGGCTTGGCCGCAACAGCATAAGTGAGCTGCAGAGGCTCCTCGGTGGCAGTAGCCTGGGCTTGGCCCTTGCCGCCCTGCTGCTTGCCCTTCTAGGACTGGTGGTAGGATTTCTTCTTCTTTCATCCACCATACCCTTGTGAATTCTGGCCCTCGCCCGTAGCCTTGCGCTTGTACGCCTGCTCCTCATCCCTCAGACGGATGGTAATCTCAACCTTTGCAGCGGCATGTTAGCACTCCTGAAATTTAGGATGTTAGTCATGCCCCACAAGTCACACATACATTCACTGAGAGTATAAACCTATTCACATCAAGGGGTATTTTAATTACCTGCAAGGTGTTATACTCAGCTGGCCCCATAACATAGCGTAGGCGGTGGCTGAGTCCGCTGTAGAAATGGTTTACCAGAATCTGGTTTCAGTATCCCATCCGGTAATAGGTGGATAAGGTCGGTGAAAGTGGTGTAGTAGTCGTCAACCGACATCTTATCTCCCTGCCTCGGGCTGTCCAGCTCTAGGCGGTTAACCTTTTGAATGTGCACCGGGTAGTACCTGGCTCGCAGCAGAGCCGTGTACTCTCTCCATCCGAATGCAGGATCGGCTACTTTCTCATCCCGCACCAGCTTCCACCAATTTCTCACCGAACCCTTCAGGTAATAAGTGGCAAGATGGACCTTGGCACTAACATGAACATCCAAGGTCCCATAGGCGGTCTCCAGCTCGGACATGTACGCCTCTAACTTAGTAGGGTCGGTCTTCCCTTTGAATGACGGGGGTCGTAAATCTGCTAACGCTTTTACCCAGTTGGTTTCGTGTGGCTGTGATGGTGGAACCGGATCTTCTGGCAGCGGTGGTTGCGTCTGCTGCAACACAACAACTAACTCAGGAACCATCTGAGCCACTACGGCCGCGACGGCATCAGCCATCATCTGTGCCGTAGGGTTTGTCTCTGGTTCTCCTCTCCCGCGGCCTCGTCCGCGTCCACGATCTGACATCTGAATTTACATGAACGTACATTAGCATCGTGCTTACAAACTTATCGGGTCCAACGATTGTAACGCCCTTCAGACAACAAGGGGAATCCACACTTAGTTAGTGGTCAACCTTTATATTCTCACATAATTGTTCACTCTTGTAACTATGGTTAGATTTCCTAACTCGGTATATTCCTAAGCTCGGTAATCCGGTCATCAGAGCGATACTTCGCTCTGATGGCACTTTTTGTAACAACCCAACCGTAAACTTGACAATTGACAGTTAATCACAGCGGAAAACTATAACATAAAACTAACTAGAAAGGGTAATGTTACACGCCATTAGCCACCCACGTGGCTAACAAGGCTAATTCGTACAAGTTGTATCGGTATGATGGACAAAGATTCCCGAGCATTAGTTACAAACGTTTCACATACTTCCAAACCACACTATACTAAGTGTAAATGTACAAAAATTACCACTCTATTCTAATTCCATCAAAATATATAGTCACGAGCGCACAGGCGCAACTCGGGTTCACTATCTAAAATTAACAAAAATATTTCTTTGCACACCGAAGCTAAAGCGACTCCGCTTCTTCGATCCTCATCCTGCAAATAAAATATGGTGTCCCAAAGGGCTCAGCAACCTAGGCTGGTATGATTAATGTGCAGCCCACCGGCTACCGGGATGCACGCAACTAATTCTCATAATAACATGGGGTTCATTTTAAAAAACAACATACATAAATATAGCAACATTCATTGCATAGCAACAACATACACACAACCTAAATAGGAACGAATCGCTTGAGGAAATGAACCAAATAAACGTCAGCCAAATTGGGTGAGCCTAGAGAATGTTTTCATTCTCATGTTATGCTCATTACCTAACTTGTTATTGTTCGGTTTGTTGAACGTTTAACTTACGACAAAATGTGTTGGATATAGTGATCCAAACACACCGTACACAAATTCCCCTAGCCCCGAACTTAAGTCAAGGTAGGAAAGCCATTCATTAGACTCGTGGGAGATTGTATTCAGATATCGACCCCGTACATACTCGCGTGACCGGACACCCGGATTCCTCACCCCCCGGTTATGCACTTGTTAGAAGTTCCATATATGGATTTTGACATATCGTTTCAAACTGTAAGTGTTCAAGCCTAGTTAGGCACACAAGGGAGGTAAGTTACATTCATACAATACAATTCATAATTAACACACGGATAGCCGTAGTTAGAACGTTCCGTAAGTTGGGACGTTAAAAAACGTATACCGTTCTCTTACGTGATCCTAACGTTGGTTAGCTAACGGGTTAGCACGTATTTGAGGTTAGACGGTATCGGGGCATACACGCCACATACAAACACTAACTGTAAACTCTTTTCATGATTTTAATCTTACAAGGTCGTAAACATCAAGACAACAAACAAACATACAAGCCGGTGTAAACCGGTAGCAAACAAACTGCAAGAAAACCATACCTTGGTCCCGGCTGCGTTCGTTGACCACCGAATGCAACTCCTATACATAATTAGTCATGTCGGCTAATTACCATATTTAACTTCCGATTAACTAGTTACTTCACATAGTTATATTATATACTTTCGCATTTAAACTTACACTTGTTCACCCTCATTACTCTCACTATGGTTTACTATTAATGCCACATTTTTTTCTTTTTTTCTTTTTTTTATAAGACCCGACCGACCCAACCTTGGGTCGGTCCCCTGGGTTGGTCGGATGCAGAGAGCATCCGGGTTAACAATTTCAGCTCGACCGACCCAGACAGGGTCGGTCCCCGGGGTCGGTCGAATGCCGAAGACTTCCGGGTTGGGTGATTTCAGCCCGACTGACCAAGCCAGGGTCGGTCCCCTAGGTCGGTTGACTGCAGACCCATTTCCAAAAGTGTCTATTTTTGCTCAAATCTCTTCCACAAGTTTCCTAGTATGTTCTAACATCATTTTGGCACTTTTACAACCCTTCTAATTCATTGTACAACTCATCATCTAGTTCATTGATCTTTACTCAATTTCTTACAAACATTCCTAACACTTGTAACTTAATTCCTTAGGATTCCAAGTGGTAACTTTTGCCTACAACTTTAACTAACCAAAGTGTTTCTTCACACCACCTTAACCTCACCCAAAGCATTATCCATCAAGTTCATTTCCTTTACTCAAACTTCTCAAGGTTATATCCTCTAGTTCATTCCTAAGTCATTACAAGGCATCATACCTCACTTCCTACAAATTTTGCACAAGTCCTAGCACTTCTCATACCATGATTTTGGTGTGTCTAGCTCACCCATTTTAAATCTCTAAATCCTCCAAGACAACCCTAGGTCATTCTAACACTCAATAACACCATAATTCATTTACTTCCACCAATTTAACACTTAATGATTCCTAGTACAACCTAGATCATAACATCTCTTTATAACCCTTAAAACTCTTAGTTTCTCAACTAAATTTTGACATAGCTTCCCTAGTACATTCTTATGCCCAAACACTTAATTGTTCTCCCTAAGACAACCAAAGAAATGCAAATCCTCAATGGATGTTCTCTACATACATATTACACTCAAACTACACCAATTCACAATATAGTGCATAAACTTAATTGCTTGGCACTTAGGCCCTTAAATGGCAAGCTCTTAGGCCCTTAATTATTAACTAAACACTGCATAGAATATAGATCCAAAATTTTTAACTAAACACTAATTTCATATCTTTCATGCTGATTACACACATCAATCTCATATGCTCTTATAATTTACCCCATGGTTATTTTACTAATTGGCTCTTTAGGTTGATTATAAAACAATAAAAACTCAATTTCCTACGGTACTAAACTACATTGGGATAGATCATTTACCTTTTCCTCTTCAAGTTTTTCTCTCTTTCTCTTCCCTTTGTTTTCTTGATTTAAGATCGGCCAAGGAGTTTGTTCACTTGCTAATCTTTTAATCAATGTACAAATAGGGGTAATGAGTATTAAGTATTATACCTAAACTCATGGAACAAACTCTAGGTTACAAGGAGTGCTTAATGCACTAGAATTGATGATTACCTTTGGAATTTGAAATGATCTTGATAAGGAAGCAAGGTAAGACTTATTCTTGTCCTTTAGAGATTGAATTAAGCTAGTACAATGAGCAAGACAAGGTATCTCAAATGGTGATTTTCGACCAAGTAAAAAATGGAAGAAAACTTGATTTTTCTTTGGCCTTTCTTACCTTGAAGCAAAGGGGAGTAGTAAGGTTCAAGAATCTGAGATTTTCCCCCCTCAATGGAGTTTCTCCATGGAATCAAACTTGAGCTTTTGAAGTTTTGAAAACAAGGAATTGAAGGCCTTGGTCTAACTAGCACAAATATGCTCTTAGTTTTTTATTTGGAGCTTGGAGTTGGATTTGGCAAGAGATTGAAGATGGAGAAGTATGGTGATGTATCATAACCGGTTTTCACTTGGGAGAATGAGAAGAAGACGGCGGAGATGGAGGGAAATGAAGAGAAGTGAGGAGAGAGGTGGCTTTTGTAAGATATTTAACAAATAAAGGTAAATAGTCTTTTACTTACTTTCCCTCTTCTTCTTTTAATTGAGCTGGTCATTGGTGATGACTCACCATCCTAAAAATCGGCCCCCCTTCCCTTAATAAGGTATTAATGCTCTTTTTGACCATTAATTAATCAAGGTTGACTAAAGTCTTAATTGAGCACTAGTTGGGCACTTTCATAATTAGACAAGTTTGTGAAATTTTTGGTTTCTCATGTTTAGGGCTTCCTAAGTGATACTAGTAGACACATGGATTAAGGTATAATCTTGGTCATTTAGCCAATCAAAGCCCATTAAGACAATTTTTCAAGAATGTGCTTTAAGACTCCTTAAAGCACAATTTGTGTTTTAACTTGTTTTTGAGCTTGGTCTTCTTTGGTAATTGATTTAGTATGTCCATTAGCATGTTATTGAGGTCTTGGAAAGCTCTTTGGGTCATAATCAAGGTTACACCAAGTCTAGAGCAAGTTTTTGCTTAATTTTCTTTATGGGTTTTATTGTGTTTTCTATGGTTTAAATTGTTTACTAATGTTTATAAGGCACTGTTTAGCCTTATTATACCATAGTTTAACATATCATCATATCTAGGTTTGGGGTATTTCAATCTACCCCCCTTAAAAGAACTTTGTCCACAAAGTTCCACAGTTTCCACGTATCATTTAATTAGAACACGGGGATTACTTTTGCAAGATAAAACTTCCATATCAACATATACCTGACTTAACAACCCTTAGACTCAAAGGTCTGGGTAACATAACAACCTTCAGACTCGACGACTGGATAATGCATTTCAATACATACCGTACATACATGAAGCGTAACGGCTCTACCCCCCCCCCCCCCCCTTAAATAGGGGTACACCCCGTACCCCATACATACGAAAACTACTGAGTAAATAATGACGGGTACTTCACCCTCATATCATCCTCCAGCTCCCAAGTGGCCTCCTCGACTTCCTGTTTGACCATAGAACCTTCACCAGTCGAACAGACTTATGGCGAGTGTCTCGAGTCTTAGTGTCCAGAATCCGTACGGGAGTCTCCACTGATCGCATGGTCGGCTCTAGTGTTAGCCGCTCAAGCTGAAGTACATGAGACGGGGGGACATGTACTGCTTCAACTGCGATAAGTGAAATACATCATGTACCTTGCCCAGCTCAACAGGCAGATCTAGCCTGTAAGTAACCGGGCCTATCCGCTCTGTCACAACATATGGCCCCACATATTTTGGGCTCAACTTGCCCTTCTGGCCAAAACGAAATACACCCTTCATAGGCGAAACTCTAAGTAATACCTAGTCGCCCACAGTGAACACCAGGTCTCGTCGGCGCACATCGGCATATGATTTCTGCCTATCTTGAGCTGCCTTCATGTTTGCTCGAATCTGACGTACTTCTGCTTGTACTTGCTCCAGATACTCTGGCCCTAAAATGACCACCTCACTCGACTCATTCCAGCATAATGGTGTGCGGCATGGTCTACCGTACAATGCCTGGAAAGGAGACATCTTGATCGACGCATGGTAACTGTTGTTGTAGGTAAACTCGATCAAGTGTAACTTATCAATCCAGCTGGTCTCAAAGTGAAGTGCACATGCACGTAACATATCCTCAAGCGTCTGGATAGTGCGCTCACTCTGACCATCTATCTGAGGATGGAACGCTGTACTCAGCTTCAGCTCGGTACCAAGCGCTTCCCGTGTAGATCTCTAGTACCTCGGGAGGAATCTGGTATCCCTTTCAGACACGATAGTCTTCGGTACCCCCATGATGCCGTATAATCTCTCGGTCGAAGAGCTCTGCTAGCTTCGCCACTTTCCAAGTGTCCTTCATCGGAATGAATCGGGCAACTTTGGTCAGTCAGTCAACAACGACCCATATCATATTCAGACCTCCCCATGTAGGCGTAAGCCCTACTACGAAGTCCATAGAAATATCATGGAACTTCCACTCTGGCACTGGCATCGGCTGTACCATACCTCCAGGACGTCGGTGCTCAAACTTGACCTTCAAACAAGTGAGACACCTTACGACGTATTCAGTCACATCTTTCTTCATTCCGGTCCACCAAAAAATCTTTTCATACTCTTGTACATTTGAAGCTCTAGGGTGAATAGAAGTAGTAGAACAGTGTGATTCACTCAGTATGCGCTCTTTCAGCTCGGCGCTACTTCGTGGAATACAGAGTCGGCCATTCAGCCTAATAGGTCATCATTGTGAAGTCGGAAATCATACTTATGACTCTCGAATGTGTCGTCGATCAGCTTCTTCCTGGTCTCTGGCATGTACTGGTCGGACATCTGAGGACTCTGCACCTCATCAACCAAGCTAGAGTGAGAGATTAGCAAATGGAGAGAGTGTGCTCGGCGACTCAATGCATCTGCTACAACGTTTGCCTTCCCTTCTTTATACTGGAGGTTAATGTCATAGTCGTTTAGGAACTCAACCCATCTTCGTTGCCTCATGTTCAACTCTTTCTGAGTGAACAAATACTTCAAGCTCTTGTGATCCGAATAAATGGTCACACTCACCCCATACAAATGATGTTGCCATATCTTCAAGGCGAAGACGATGGCACCCAATTCAAAATTGTGTGTAGGGTAGTTCTCTTCATGCTTCTTCAACTGTCGGAGGCGTAAGCAACAACCTTCCCGTGTTGCATCAACACACAACCCATTCTTCTACCTGATGCGTCGCAATAGACCTCAAAACCGTCTGTACCATCTGGTATAGTCAGCACTGGTGCAGAAGTCAGAGCGTCTTTGAGACTCTGAAAGGAACTCTCACAGTCGTCTGTCCACTCGAATGGTGCATCCTCTTCATCAAGGAAATCATCGGCTTCGAGACACTGGAGAAGTTCTTCACGAACCTCCTATAATACCTTGCCAGACCGAGGAAACTCCGTTTGTCGGTAACCGTCTTCGGCCTAGGCCAGGTGCGCACAGCATTAATCTTGGCCGGAGCCACAGCGATCCTGGCCTCAGAAATGACATCGCCAAGAAAAGATACTTGGTCCAGCCGAAATTCACACTTAGAGAACTTCGCGTATAGCTGGTTCCCCCTCAATGTCTACAAGACACTTCTCAGGTGGCTTTCATGTTCAACCCTCGACTTAGAATAAACAAGAATATCGTCGATGAAAACTACCACTGACTTGCCCAACTGATCTCGGAACAAGTGGTTCATTATGTCCATGAATTTTGCCTGTGCATTAGATAGGCCAAATGGCATGACAGTGAACTCATAATGACCATATCTGGTTCGAATACGGTCTTCTCAATGTCACCCTCTTGAATAGCAATCTGATGGTAACTCGATCGCAAGTCGATCTTGAAGAATACGGATGCTCCTTTCAACTGATCAAAAAATCATCGATACACGGCAATGGGTAACGGTTCTTCACCGTAACAACATTCAGCTCTTTGTAATCGTTGTAGAGGCGGAGACTACCGTCCTTCTTCTTCACGAAGAGGACTGGTGCTCCCCATGGTGAAACGCTCGGGCATATGAATCCCTTGTCGAGTAGGTCTCACAGCTATTCTATGAGCTTGTCATCTCAGCTGGAGCCATAGGGTAGGGCGCCTTCGCTGTCGGTCCGGTGCCCGGCACCAAATCAATTTCAAACTCTACTGCCCGTGTTGGCGGCATGCCTGGGAGCTCCTTAGGAAAGACATCGGGAAACTCCAACACAACCGGCACATCTGGGCTAAACTCGGGATCTCTCTCTATGTCCTGGACAAAGCAGAGGTATACATCATTCTTTCGTTGAATCTCATGATACATTGCCATAGCGGAGATGATCTGACTCGAAGGCTCCCTGGGCCTCTGGCGGTATGAAATGGTAACCCCAGTCGGACTCTGAAGAAGCAGACGGTGCTCGGCACATAAGATTCGGCCCTTATACCGCTCCAACCAGTTCATCCCCACAATTACATCAAATATGAGCCCCTCGAACTCTATCATGTAAATCGGGAACTCTTCATTCTTATTTCAGATAGTGGCATCTCGGTAATAGCGGGTACATTTGATCCACTCCTTAGACGGGAGAGTGACTAGAAAGTCAAGCATTTATTTCCCGTCTAACCCCAGCCTCCTTGCAAATGAAAGTGAGATAAATGTGTGTGAGGCTCCAGAGTCGAACATGATCGATGTGTCCACGCCATTCACTAGGAAGGTACCGGTGAGGATATTGCCGCTTTTGCTGGCTACTACCTCGGTACACACACTCAGTGTACCTTCCGTTCCAAGTGCACAGCCTAGTTTATTTCATAAACTTTATAAGTATAACGGTAATAACACGGGTGGTATACTCAAGAAATTAACACCGCTTTATTCATTAATACCACTCTTACACCATACGTTGTATTACATCTTGTCAACATCACTAAATGCATAACATACTTAACGTATCACCAGCTTAACGTACAACTGACTTCACACATTACATGGTTATACATGGCTTAGAACTGCCTAAGTTCGAATTCAAACGTCCAGGTTTCATGTGTGTGGCATTAATTACTGTCGGAGGTGCCGTATTCAGTTGATCTTCATGATACCGTGATACAGCATCCTCGACTGCCCACCCATGTCCAATACATCACCCGACTTAACACTAACTTCTTTGCGAGGTCAGCACGCTTCTGCTAACCGTAAATGAATTATGCGGTATCACCTATGGACCAAGACACCACGGGTACTCCCTTACTAAGAGACTCAGGTGTTTCGTCCTTATCTTGGTGTAAACCCAGTCGTCCACCTTTTTGGTAGAAGTTGACGATACACAAATCTGCCTTGACACAAAGAATTGGATTCGATTCAACTTGCTGAGCAATTCCCACTTCATGATTAACGACCGCAAGGAACTCCTCAGGTATACTCGGTATTGTCGCTCCGTCTTGCGCTCGTGTGTCTTGATATGACTTGGTGTAAGGGTTCCAGTCCTTACCCATGCACATCATCTTCAATTTCATCTTTGATCCACTAGGGTACTCCGGTGTGTAAAAAAATCCAGGTGCTGGTCCAAGCTTGTTGCATCGTCGGATGATATGGATTTGCACTTCGGGTTCCAGGTATCCATTTAATACTATCATACCTGGCTGGATAACCTGACACTTCTCCGTTGAGAATTCGGTGATGGCGTGGTCTCTTTGGGGTTGGTGTGGGAGGGATTGGATAACATATATTGAAATCTCCTAAGTTTTAGAATTATCTAACTTAGGTAAGTTGTATGTCATACTTCAATTTACTGTTCATGTAGTTGTACATTCTAGCTTACTAACACTCATGCATGAAATACGGCAAGCAAACAATTAATTCACTCAATTACTTCAAGTAGTACCTGGTCTAGAAGAGGATCCAGCTCCCTCTAACCGATCAACCACATTAAGGGTGGCCTTGCCAGCTCCTGACCCCTTTCCCTTCTGGAAGGTACGGTTCCCCTGATCTGAGGAAGGCTGACTTGTCGCCTTTAGGCCCTCGGAGGTCGCTACGGCCTTACCCTTACCCTTCCACTCGGGCTTGTAGTTTCTACTGTTGGGGTTCTGGTAACACTCGAAGTCTCGGTGTCCCATCTTCTTGCAGTAGTAGCACTGCACTTCCTTCCCCTTGCAATCAATGTCGGGGAGGTCTTCGTTGCACCACTTACAGTAATAGTGGCGCCCAGATCCAGAGCCCGCACTAGTTGCTATCACATTATACCATCAGTATTCATTTCATAAGATTAGTAATACACATTTAATTTTGTACTCGGGAATAATTTGTTACCCATGGGTGGGTGAGAGCGTAGGGGCTTGGCCGCAACAGCATAAGTGAGCTGCAGAGGCACCTCGGTGGCAGTAGCCTGGGCTTGGCCCTTGCCGCCCTGATGCTTGCCCTTCTGGGACTGGTGGTAGGATTTCTTCTTCTTTCTTCCACTATACCCTTGTGAATTCTGGCCCTCGCCCGTAGCCTTGCGCTTATGCGCCTGCTCCTCGTCCCTCAGTTGGACGGTAATCTCAACCTTTGTAGCGGCATGATAGCACTCCTGAAGTTTAGGATGTTAGTCATGCCCCACAAGTCACACATACATTCACTCACAGTATAAACCTATTCACATCAAGCGGTATTTTAATTACCTGTAAGGTGTTATACTCGGCTGGCCCATACCATAGAGTAGGCGGTGGCTGAGTCCACTGTAGAAACGGTTTACCAGAACCTGGTTTGAGTATCCTAGGTCCAGTAACAGGTGGATAAGGTCGGTGAAAGTGGTGTAGTAGTCGTCAACCGACATCTTATCTCCCTGCCTCAGGCTGTCCAGCTCTAGGCACTTCGCCTCTTGAACGTGCACCGGGTAGTACTTGGCTCGCAGTAGAGCCATGTACTTTCTCCATCCGAATGCAGGATCGGCTACTTTCTCATCCCGCACCAGTTTCCACCAATTTTTCGCCGAACCCTTCAGGTAATAAGTGCAAGACGGACTTTGGCACCAGCAGGAACATCCAGGGTCTTATAGGGGGTCTCCAGCTCGGAGATGTACGCCTCCAACTTAGTAGGGTCGGTCTCCCCTTTGAATGACGGGGGTCGTAAATCTGCCAACGCTTATACCCAGTTGGTTTCGCGTGGCTGTGGTGGTGGAACGGATCTTCTGGCTGTGGTGGTTGCGTCTGCTGCAACGCAACAACTAACTGAGGACCATCTAAGCCACTACGGCGACGGCATGCATCCATCAGATCATCTGGTGGTACGGTTTGGATCTCTGGTACTCTGCGGCTCACGATCGACGCTCCATGGTACGTGAACTTGTGAACATGAACGTAACAACTAGTGAGTGTATAATGGATATAGCGACCAATGCTACTTGAGGATCTAAGCCACTAAGCGACGGCATCAATCGGTGCATATGTATCTGTCGTCCGCGTCCACTACTGTGAATTTACATGCTACATAGATCGAGTACAACTATTACGATTCTTCAGACGACAAGTGAATCCACACTATAGTGGTCAACCTTATATTTCACTAACTCACTCTGTGACTATGCTTGATTTCCTAACTCGGTATATTCCTAAGCTCGGTAATCCGTCATCAAAGCGATACTTCACTCTGATGCCATTTTGTAACACCCAAACCGTAAACTTAACAATTGACAGTTAATCACAGTGGAAAACTATACATAAACACTAACTAGAATGGGCGGTGTTACACGCCGTTAGCCACCCACGTGACTATTAAGGCTAATTCATACAAGTTGTATCGGTCTGATGGACAAAGATTCCCGAGCATTAGTTACAAATGTTTCACATACTTCCAAACCACACTATACCGAGTGTAAATGTACAAAAATTACCATTCTATTCTAATTCCATCAAAATATATAGCCACGAGTGTATAGGCGCAACTCGGGTTCACTATCCAAAATAACAAAAGTATTTCTTTGCACACCGAAGCAAAAGCGACTCCGCTTCTTCGATCCTCATCCTAAAAAAAAATATGGTGCCCCGAAGGGCTCAGCAACCTTTGGCTGGTATGATTAATGTGCAGCCCGTCGGCTACCGGGATGCACGCAACTAATTCTCATAATAACGTGGGGTTCATTTTAACAAACAACATACATAAATATAACAACATTCATTGCATAGCAACAACATACACACAACCTAAATAGGAATGAATCGCTTGAGGAAACGAACCAAATAAAAATCAGCCAAATTGGGTGAGCCTAAGTAATGTTTTCATTCTCATGTTAAGCTCATTACATAACTTGTTACCATTCGGTTTGTTGAACGTTTAACTTACCCCAAAATGTGTTTGATATAGTGATCCAAACACACCGTACACAAATTCCCCCTAGCCCCGAACTTACGTCAAGGTAGGAAAGCCATTCATTAGACACGTGGGAGATTGTATTCCAAGCAGGAAAACAACCGAAACATGGAGAGAGTCGAATCTGATCCAGATATCGACCCCCGTACATACACGCGTGACCGGACACCCGGATCCTCCCCCCCCCCCCCGGTTATGCACTTGTTAGAAGTTCCATATATGGAATTTAACATATCATTTCAAACTGTAAGTGTTCAAGCCCAGTTAGGCACACAAGGAGGTAAGTTACATTCAAACAATACAATTCATAATTAACACACGGATAGCCGTAGTTAGAATGTTCTGTAAGTTGGGACATTAAAAACCTTTACCGTTCTCTTACGTGATCCTAACGTGGTTAGCTAACGGGTTAGCACGTATTTGAGGTTAGATGGTATCGGGGCATACACGCCACATAAAAACACTAACTGTAAACTCTTTTCATGCTTTTAATCTTACAAGGTCGTAAACATCCAGAAAAAAACAATCATACATGCCGGTGTAAACCGGTAGCAAACAGACTGCAAGAAAACCATACCTTGGTCCCTGCTGCGTTCGTTGACCACCGAATGCAGCTCCTATACATAATTAGTCATGTTGGTTAATTACCATATTTAAATTCCGATTAACTAGTTACTTCACATAGTTATATTATATACTTTCACACTTGAACTTACACTTGTTCACCCTCATTACTCTCACTATGGTTTACTACTAATGCCACATTTTTTTCTTTTTTTATAAGACCCGACCGAACTAACCCTGGGTCGGTCGGATGCAGAGAGCATCCGGGTTAACAATTTCAGCTCGACCAACCCAGACAGGGTCGGTCCCCTGGGTCGGTTGAATGTAGACGACTTCCGGGTTAGGTGATTTCAGCCTGACCGACCCAGCCAGGGTCGGTCCCCTTGGTCGTTCGACAGCAGACCCATTTTCAAAAGTGTCTATTTTTGCTCAAAACTCTTCCACAAGTTTCCTAGTATGTTCTAACATCATTTTGGCACTTTTACAACCCTTTTAATTCATTGTTCAACTCATCATCTAGTTCATTGATCTTTTACTCAATTTCTTACAAAAATTCCTAAGACTTGTCACTTAAGTCCTTAGGATTCCAAGTGGTAACTTTTGCCTACAACTTTAACTAACCAAAGTGTTTCTTCACACCACTTTAACCACACCCAAAGCATTATCCATCAAGTTCATCTCCTATACTCAAACTTCTCAAGGTTATATCCTCTAGTTCATTCCTAACTCATTACAAGGCATGATACCTCACTTCATACAAATTTTGCACAAGTCCTAGCACTTCTCATACCTGATTTTGTGTGTCTAGCTCACCCATTTTAAATCTCTACATCCTCCAAGATAACCCTAGGTCATTCTAACACTCAAGAACACCTTATTCATTTACTTCCACCAATTTAACCCTTAATGATTCCTAGTACAACCTAGGTCATAACGTCCCTTTATAACCCTTAAAACTCTTAGTTTCTCAACTAAATTTTGACATAGCTTCCCTAGTACATTCTTATGCCCAAACACTTAGTTTTTCTCCTTTAGACAACCAAAGACATTCAAATCCTCAATGGATGTTCTCTACACATAAATTACACTCAAACTACACCAATTCACAATATAGTGCATAAACTTAAATTGCTTGGCACTTAGGCCCTTAAATGACATGGCTCTTAGGCCCTTAAATGACTTAAACTAAACACTGAATTTCAAATATATATAGCTTCAACCTGAAATTACTCTCATAAATCTCATATGCTCTTATAATTTACCTCATGGTTATTTTACTAACTCATTTTCCTTTGGCTCTTTAGGTCGTTTATAAAACAATGCAAACTCAATTTCCTAAGGTACTAAACTACATTGCGATAGATCATTTACCTTTTCCTCTTCAAGTTTTTCTCTCTTTTTCTTCCCTTTGTTTTCTTGATTTAAGATCGGCCAAGGAGTTTGTTCACTTGCTAATCTTCTAATCAATGTACAAATACGGGTAATGAGTATTAAGTATTATACCTAAACTCATGGAACAAACTCTAGGTTACAAGGAGTGCTTAAAGTACTAGAATTGATGATTACCTTTGGAATTTGAAATGAGCTTGATAAGGAAGCAAGGTAAGACTTCTTCTTATCCTTTGGAGATTGAATTAAGCTAGTACAATGAGCAAGGCAAGGTATCTCAAATGGTGAGTTTCGGCCAAGTACAAAAATGGAAGAAAACTTGATTTTTCTTTGGCCTTTCTTACCTTGAAGCAAAGGGGAGTAGTAAGGTTCAAGAATATGAGCTTTTCCCCCTTCAATGGAGTTTCTCCATGGAATAAAACTTGAGCTTTTGAAGTTTTTAAAAGAAGGGATTGAAGGCCTTGGTCTAACTAGCACAAATATGCTCTTAGTTTTTTATTTGGAGTTTAGAGTTGGATTTGGCAAGAGATTGAAGATGGAGAAGTATGGTGATGTAGCATAACCGGTTTTCACTTGGGAGAATGAAGAAGAAGACGGTGGAGGAGGGAAATAAAGAGAAGTGAGGAGAGAGGTGGCTTTTGTAATATATTTAACAAATAAAGGTAAATAGTCTTTTTACTTACTTTCCCTCTTCTTCTTTAATTGAGCTGGTCATTGGTGATGACTCACCATCCTAAAAACCGGCCCCCTTCCATTAATAAGGTATTAATGAGCTAGTTTGACCATTTAATTAATCAAGGTTGACTAAAGTCTTAATTGAGCACTACTTGTGCACTATTCATAATTAGTGCACAAATTTGTGAAATTTTTGGTTTCTCATTGTTTTAGGCTTCCTAAAGTGATACTAAGTAGTACACATGAAATACCCCAAACCTTTATGTGTTAATTAATGATTTAATTATGATTTTCTAAGGCTAATTAAGTCCTTAAGAACGTTGGTGAAGAAAGGATACCAAAAGATAAAGGAAAACGCGTAAAAGTCACAAAATGCAAAAATGCGTATTTAATTATCTTAAGAGGTATATAACCTTAAATAGGGTTATAAATATATTTTTATACCCTAATTACACACTAAGAACATGTGGGAAAAATTCCCGAAGAAAACGGATCCAAATAATGCGTTAAAATGCTAACAGAGTCTTAAAGCGTGTTTTTCGTGAAAACCCGAAAACGTGACGTTAAACGGTCAAATAACCCGCAAAAATAGTTGATCATATAACTATAATTAAACACTAATTGGAGCTTAAGAACCATTAAAATTAAAGAAACGAGAAAAATCCAGAAAACGGTCCCGGATTAGTGAATAGTAACAGTTCGGTTTTATGGGTGTTATTTGCTAATTGACCAAAGTGCCCTCCTCCCTATATTGAAAAATAAAATCTAATTCCCTCATTTAATTGAGCCTCACACGTTTTCCACCCTTCTCCTATACACATATACACTACTTTAATTACAAAAGTACCAAAAGCATAAAGTAAGACAAAAAGCACTTTAATTTCTCTCTCTCCCTCCTCTCTCTTACTCTCTCTCTTCATTTCTTCCTTCCACCAGCACTCTCTCTGCCTATTTCCTTCTTCTCCATGGCGATTTTACAGCCTTCTACCCTGCTCACCTTCATCCTCCTTGTTCAAGCCCTAAACTAAGTCAAAATCATAAAATAAGTGCATATTCTTGCTCACCATCACTTGGAGATTCTTTTCCACCCTTCAAAAGCTCCAAACTCTCAACTTCATATCCATGGATGTAGCCCAATCTTGGAGGAAGAACTCCATTTCAAGAGCTAATCAACTCCTTGTATGTTCTATGGTAAGAAAAGCTTTAAAATCCTCCTTTTCTAGCTTTTCTTGAAACCGGTTTTTCTACAGATTTTGAACCCCATTATTTCTCTTCATTCTAGCTTTTTCCATCTTCATGAAGTGCTGGAGGTATTTGATGCCCAATTACTCCTTTGGAACAAAGAAGGTAATTCTCTCCATTTTGATACCTAGACACTCTCTTGTTCTAGGTTGATTTCAAGAGTTTATTTAATCCTTTAATACTCATTAGTATCCATTGGGCTTGGTCATTAGATTAGCATTTACACCCCCATTGTGACCGGTTGTTGACCGAAAACAAAGGAGAAGAGAAAGAGAAGTTGGAAGCTTAAGGTAACTAACTTACCTTGATGACTATCTATATGTTTTAGAAATTTGGGATGGGTAATTTAAAGAATGAAACCAAGATTGAGTTGAAAGTGTGTTTTGTGATAGAAAGAGAGAATTGTTAGTTAAGTTTATGCATTGTGAAGTAATGTTTGAGTAAAGCGCTTTGAAGCCAAGTTATGTGAGATTGTGCATTATAATGTGTTTAATGAGTTTTGGATGAGTTTTATGTGCTGGTAGAATCCTTTATGGATTGGTTAGTTGAGCTTGAATTTGGTTAGCTTGTGTTGAATTATGAATATTTTGGTTTAGGTGGTGAAGATGATGAAATTGTGGATGTGTTAGTATAGTAACGAAGTTATGGCAAAATTTTGGTGGGAATCGAGTGTTTTAGATGAGGTTGCGAGTTAGAGAACCTAGGGTTAACTAGGTGTATGTAGGAATTGTTTTGGTTGAAGTAATCACCTTTAAGGTGTTAGTTGAAAACTTGAAATGGATAGAGCAAAAATCTGTAGCAATTGAGTGGTATTAATGTTGGATTTTGCTAGAGAGGAATTAAGGTATGGGACTTGGGGAAATAATGAAAGAGATTGGGAAGTAGAGATGAATGTGCTAGGAAGGATTTGGGATGGTCAAATGGTTGGGAGAAGATTCAAAACTGTCATGAGAGTGGTTGGAGGTACACTAGTGTTCATAATGTGCAAAACAGAGAGGTGTGGATTTATCTAATTAAGTAAGAATTAAGCAATGGTTTGATCAATGATTAAGGAATTTTTAAGGGGTGTTTAAGGTGGTTTAACATGTATGGAAACTTGTGGAAATATTAGGAGATGATTAGGTGAGGATTAAGGTGGGAATTGGGGTTGAAAAATGTGGTTTATCAGCTTTTTAGCAGGGTCCGGGACCTAGCCCTTGTATAAGGTCCCGGACCAAGCTTAAAAATAAGCCGAAAGTGAGTTTTACAGGTGGTCCGGGTCCTAGGTCCAGGACCAAGACCCGGACCAATGCCAAAAATAAGCCGAGAGTGATTTCCAGAGGTGGTCCGGGACCTTGGGTCCGGACCAAGTCCCGGACCAGAACAAAAATGGTGCAAAATATGTTTTAAAGGCTTCTAATGATGGGGGATTGAATGGTAATGGTTTTAGATGATGTTTAGGCCTTGTTTGGTGACATGTAAAGGTCTTAAAAAGTGTAAACAAGTGTTATATTGAATATGAGAGTTGTGAACTTAAGATCACAAGAGTAAAATTAAGTATAACGGGGTAACGGGTTAATTACGGGCACACTAGTCGTTAAACAATCGTATTACCCCGATGTTAATGGGAACAAATGTAATGTTACCAGTTGTTCAAGAATTATTCAAGGGACGTATGATGGCACGTTAGAGTGAACCCTGGGTGACAGGTATGGTTTTCTTGCAACCTGTGTCCTACCGGGTTACACGGCTTGTATGCCAACTTGTTTTTCTGTGTGTTTGCCACCTTGCAAGATAAAGCATGAAATGAGTTTACAGTAATTCATTTATGTGACTTATCTAGTTCCGATAACCGTTTAACCTCAAATATGTGTTGAACCGTAGCTAAACCGACTCTAGGATCACATAAGAGATCGGTATTCGGATTAAACGTCCCAACCTACGGGAACGTTCTAACTACGGCTATCGTGCATTAGTTGTATATGTGGTTGTGTGTTATGTGGTTTCCCTTGTTAGTACGTCGTTATTTAACGAATGTAGTTGTCCATGTTTGTCGAATGGGATGTTACCTCCCTTGTGTGTTTAACCCAGTTTGTAACACCAAATGGTGTCGTGATGTGGTAAGTTCCATAAGGGAACTTCTAACTAATTATATATATTATGGGGGGTGAGGAATCCGGGGCGTCCCAGTCGTGCACGTGTGTTTGGGAGTTGGTATCTATAGCTGAATTAACTCCCTCTCTGTGTTGGTTGTTTTTCCTTCTTGGAAATTCAATCTCCCACAAGTCTAATAAGAGACTTTCCTACCTTGATTATTATTCGGGGCTTGGGGGATATGTGTATGGTGTGATCGGGCCTATACTAAGGCCGACGCATCTAAGTAAAGTAAATGTGTATGGTGTGTTCAGACCTATATTATATCTGAAACACCTTAAGTAAAGTGTACGTTCTCTAAGAAGAACGGTGATATGTCGTGTACATGTTGTTACGGGATGTGTGTGGTGATGTTGTGTATGTTGATAACCAAAATCGACCCGATGTTAATATAAGAAGTAATTAATTGTAACCCGATTAAATGGGTAAGTGTTTTCTAATAAGATTTAGTTCCATTAAGGTAGAAACCCTCAAGGGTCAAGAACACAATAATTTAATCTAACAAGTTTGATGTGTTAACTTTATTGGTTGTATCCTATTGATGGATATGTGTGATTTATAAGTATGATGTGTGTTTATAGTATTTCTTGCATGCTCATACGACAATTAGTTGTGCGTGGCCCGGTAGTATGCGGGCTGCACGATTACCATGCCAGTAAAGGTGCTGAGCCCCTTTGGGGGGGCCCCATTACTTTTCAGGTACAAGAAAGCAGCCCTGCGTTTGAGAGCTGGACGGGAACGGTTATGCATGGGTAGTTTATGTAGTTGTTTATATGTTCGTAAGTAGTGTAAGGCCGAAGTGTGATATCGGTAACGGAATGTATTGGACTCGGTACAGTTGGAATGTAATTGTATTTTTTTCCAGTTTAGAAACGGAATTGTAATGTAAAGTGTAGTGCTCGGTAATCTTGTCCATCAGACCGGTACGTTGTGTATGTATTAGCCTTGTTAGCCACATGGGTGGCTAACGGCGTGTAGCACCCAAGGATTAAGTTATGTGTTGAGTTGTAATTCCGCTGCAACCATTTGTTAAGTATCGTATTTGTAGTTGGGGTGTTACAACACATGTTGATTAAGGTATAATCTTGGTCATTTAGTCCATTTGCACTCAAAACCTTTCTAAGATAATTCATTCAAAAATGTGCTTTAAGACTCCTTAAAGCACAATTTGTGTTTTAACTTGTTTTTGAGCTTGGTTTTCTTTGGTAATTGATTTAACATCCATTAGCATGTTAATAAGGTCTTGGAAAGCTCTTTGGGTCCTAATCAAGGTTACACCAAGCCTAGAGCGAGTTTTTGCTTAAATTGTCTTTATGGTGTTTTATTTGTGTTTTCTATGGTTTAAATTGTTTACTAATGTTTCTAAGGCACTCTTTAGCCTTATTATACCATATTTTAACATTTAATCAATCATATCTAGGTTTGAGGTATTTCAGTTAACTAATGAGTTAAGTACTTAAATGTCAAGTTTTAAAAGTTTAAGTGCTTAAATGGTAAAAAAACGAGACTTGGGAAGTAGGTATGTGTTAGGCCGAATTTCCAGCTTATTATATGAGTTTTTTTATGTATCAATTTTTATATTATGTCTTGTAATATGGCCAAGTGTTGAGGCCTTGGTTTATAAGCATTTTTTAGTATTTAATGCCTTAAAAAGCATAGGATAAAATATAAGATGTAAGTTGTAAAAATTTGGAATTGTTAGTTTCAGTTGGTGGTTTTGAAAGACTTTAAATTTTGAGAGTTAAAAGACTTGCAAAAATTAAGTTATGGTTGGAAGAATTTAGAGTCAAAAATTGACCTTAAGAATATATATGTCTTTATTTAATGACTTAGTAAACAAGTGGTCAAAAGGGATGGTCAATATGGTAAGGAATGAAGTTTAGGGTGGTTAGCAAATAATAAAGCTGAAAACTGAAGGTTAAAGTTGGTTAGGAATGAAAATTACAAGTTTAAGTAAGTTTAGGAGTTAAGTGTAAAGTTTATAAAACTTGTGGGCCAATTCGTAAATTCTAGAAATTTAGAGGAGAATGGAATAAACACGGTTAAACCTTATTGTAGTTAGAGTGTTGACCAAAAATTAGGAAAGGAATGTTGAAGTTTGAAATTAAATAAGAATTATAACACATTTTTAAAGATTATAAACTGGTGGTGTAAAACCATAAATATGGGAATTTTATGTAGAAGCTGAAAGAAATGACATTGGGGTCTGTTGGGAAATTTCAAAAATATAAGGTTGAGTTTGGAATTAATTTAGTGAAGAATTAGAATTAAAAGATGAATGTAATTAGTGGTAAATTGTAAAGATTAGAAAAGGTATGGGACTAAACCGTGAATAAGAAAAGTTCTAGGGTGAATTTAAAATTTAGACAGTTTAGGTGTTGTTTGGAAATTGGAAGGAAAACTTAGGAAGAATTAAGTGGAAAATTAAAACTATAGATTATATAAGTATAAAGGGATTTAATTATGAACTTTGGATAACATTGGGGTAATAATATAATAAACAATAATATTGGAACTTAGGAGAATATGATATATGTATATATATATATATATATATATATATATATAAGTGGGTTAAAACCAAGAAACAAATGTAATATCATTATAGCATCTAATTGATAAGAACAGACAAACATGAATGTAATATGTATATATAATAAAGGAACTAAGATGGTTAATGTAATATTAATGTAACATTAAAAGCTATGAGAACAACTTATATATAATATATATATATATATATATATATATATATATATATATTAAGAATTGCAACTTTGGATCAATCAAATAAGAGATTGGGTTATACAATTGTAACACCCCAATTCATAACACCACACTTACCCATTAATCGCAGCGGAAATTGCATCATAAACATTGACTAAACCAATGGGTGTTACACGCCGTTAGCCACCCACGTGGCTAACAAGGCTACTACATACACAATGTACCGGTCTGATGGACAAGTTTACCGAGCATTACACTTTACATTTACAAATCCATCATAAACTGAATACAAATACATCTACCATCCAAACTGTACCGAGTCTTATACATTCCATCATCGATATTACGCTAACTAAATAACCACCGATACAAAACAGTCACCCCGTCCTACTCTCGAATGGCTACCAGCTTCTTGTACCTGAAAAGTAATGGGGGGCCCCAAAGGGGGTCAGCACCTTTGCTGGTATGGTAACCCGCAGCCCGCATGCTACCGGGCCACGCACAACTAATTGTCGAGTGAGCATGCAGATTATTTTATTTTAAGCACGCAAGAAAACTATAACACATAACATACTTATAAGCACACACATCCATTAAGAAGATACAAACATAACATTCACACATCACATTGGTTAGGTCACCTTATTGTACTCCTTGCCCCTTGAGGGCTCTACCTTAACGGGACTTAATTCTTACTAAGCAACACTCACCGAGTTGATCGGGCTACAACTATTTCTTTCACTGTGCTTTTGGGTTGATCTTGGTTATCAATTTACACACATCACCACACATATCCCGTAACAGCACGTACATAACACACCACCGTTCTTCTTAGAGAACGTACACTTTACTTAGGGTGTGTCGGACTAAATATAAGTCCGCACACCGTACATATTCACTTTACTTAGGTGGGTCGGTCTTAATATAGACCCGTACACATTATACACGTATTCCCTTGGTCCGACGTGAGTCAGATAAATAGCTTTGGTTAAGCTATACCGGTCTTAATATAGAACCGTACACATTATACACATATCCCCCTAGTCCGACGTGAGTCAGATAAATAGCTTTGGTTAAGCTATACCGGTCTTAATATAAAACCGTACACATTATACACATATCCCCCATAGTATATACATATTAGTTAGAAGATCCTTTATGGAACTTATTACATACATACACCTTTTGGTGTCACAAGTTTGGTTAATCACACACAAGAGATGTATCATCCCCGTTCGACAAGCATGGACAACAACATTCGTTAAACAGCGATACATTAAGCAAAGGCAATCACAACACACACAACCACAATATACAACTAAGGCACGGATAGCCGTAGTTAGTACGCTCCCATGGGTTGGGACGTTTAATCCGAATACCGATCTCTTATGTGATCCTATAGTCGGTTAGCTACGGTTTAGCACATAATTAAGGTTAAACGGTATCGGAATTATTTACGCCACATTATGAATTACTATAAACTCATTTCATGCTTTATCTTGCAAGGTGGCAAACATACAGAAAAAACAGGTTGGCATACAAGCCGGTAACCCGGTAGGACACAGGTTGCAAGAAACCATACCTTACACCATGGGTTACTCTATCGTGTCCCCGAGGATTTACTCCAACGCGTCACCTCACGCTCCCCGAGTAGTTTCCGAACAACTGGTATTATTTCAAATGTTTCCATTAACATTAAAATCTTAAGGTATGTAAATTTCTATTACTCCCGTACTTAACCCGTTGCCCCGTTATCCTTAACTTATTTATGTGATTTTAAGTTCACAACTTACACATTAACTCTCACACTTGTTTATACTTCCAATGGCCTTTAAAACTCACCAAACAAGGCCTAATCAACATCTAAAACCATTACCATTCACTTCCCCACCATAACAACCCCTTAAAATACTTTTTGGACACATTTTAACATGGTCCGGGTTTGTGTCCGGGGCTACAAACCCGGACCAACCCTGGAAAACGCTTTCTGGACATTTTTCTATGTGGTCCGGGTTTGTGTCCGGGTTTACAAACCCGGACCACCCCCTGGGATGGTCTTCTGCCGTGTTTTTGCTATGGCCCGGGTTTGCGTACCGATTTGCAAACCCGGACCACCTCTGGAACTGTCAAAATTTACATTTTTTGATCAGTTTTCAACCCCTAATTCACCTCTAATCATTTCCTAAACTTTCCACATGCTTCCTACATGTTTAAACACACTAAAACACTCACTAAACCTCCTCAAATCATTGGTCAAACTCACCATTCAATTCTTGTCCATTTCTACAAGTTTTCCATTCTCCCTTTTACACTTAAGAACAACAGTGCACATGAACTTCTTTTGTTGTTTCATAAACTTCCACCAACCTTACTAAATCTCTTACTCACCACACCAACACGTTCTTAGACCAATACACTTCCAAAACCAAGTTCATCCTTTGTTTCTCAAACCTAACACTCTTATTCATTCTTAGCCAAATCCATGACTTTTCTAACACTTGTGCTATAGATTTTTGTACTACTCCTCTTAGTTCTCCAAATACCATTTCAAGGCTATTAAACCACTCCACTCAACACTACAACACATTGATTCTCCCATTCACCAAGCCAGCATCACAACACTCATTTTCTACTAAAATTTCGCCATAACCTCCCCATAAACTTAGCATCTCCCAAACCTCATCTTGTCATCATTTTTCAAACCTAATCTAGCCAAACCCACAAGGGCTCTATCAGAGCATAATATATCCTCAAAGCTTCATTAAACAATAATATAGCTCCAAAGTCAAATGCATTGGCTCTTAGGCCCTTAAATCAACACAAGTTCACAATTATCTCTTAAATCAACTTTACACACTCCCCCACATAGATTCTAACTCATAATTTGGGTTCATTAATTTGATTACCCATCCCAAATCCTAAAGCAATTTAAAACAAGCCTTAAGGTATATTTCTTACCTTAATTTCACAACTTCTCTTTTAGTTCTCCTCTTGCCCCTCCACTTCTCAATTTCGGTCAAGTGGGAATGGAGTTGCCAAACTCCATCCCAACATTCAATAAACACAAAAACGTACTCAATTAATCATCTAAACCCTTAGGAAATTTTAATTCAATCAAAGGGCTTAAAACACAAAGTTAGGGTTTTACCTTTGGAGATTTTTGAGAGGGGTTCTCACCCTTGAATCAAGAAGGGGGTTATCCCACCATTGGAGGGTTGAAATGGAGCTCCAAATAAGAAGAAAACAGGGCGTGAGAATGGGCAAAATCGGCCAAGGCATGAAAATGGGAAAAATGAGTTTTTCTCTTGAAACTTTTTTACCATGTTTGAAAGAGGAGACTCCAAGCTATAAGATGGTGCCACTTTCTCATCAAATGGGAAAAACCCATGGAGGTCAACTTCATCCTTTTGAATTTTAAAAAAGAGAGAATGATAGAGGATGATGAGAGGAGTTCAAATATGTAATTATTTTTGGATTTGGAGCATGAACGTAGCTTGTACAAGGATGAGAAGTGGAGAGTTTGGAGAGGCTGCATAAATCGCCATGGGAGGAGCAGGAAGAAGAGAGGATCGGCAGAGAGAGAGAAGGAAGAGAGGGCAGTACGTGTGGGAGGAGGAAATGAGGGGAGAGAGAGAAAAAGTTACTTTATGTAACTTTTTCCTTTTCTTTTTTTTTTCTTTTTCTTTCTAGCTTATTAGTGTGTGTGAGGGGGGCTGTTTAATATTTAAAACCCGGCCCCATATGTATGTATCAGCTGGAGCGTTTTTCATTTTTTACAGAAACGCTCGATATTTTACCCGGTTTAGCACTATTCACTAATCGGGCCCGTTTTCCTTATTTCGAATTTTCTCATTTAATTTTAATGGTTATTAAACTCCCATTAATGTTTAGTTATAGTTATAGAATCAATATTTTTTACGGGGACGTTTGACTATTTAAAGTCACGTTTTCGGGTTTTCTCGAAGAACGCACTTTAGGACTCCGTTAGCGTTTTAACGCGTTATTTGAATCCTTTTTCTTCCGGAATTTTTCCCTCGTGTTATTAGTGTGTAATCAGGGTATAAAAATATATTTATATCCCAGTGAAGGTTTATACCTCCTAAAATAATTAAATACGCGTTTTCACGTTTTGTGACTTTTACGCATTTTCTTTTTCTTTTTGGTTTTTATTTCTTCACCAATGATCTTAAGGACTTAATTAGCCTTAGAAAATCATAATTACATGATTAATTAACACATTAAGGTTGGGGGTATTTCAATAATTAAGATGAATTGTGATGGTTGAGATTACTTGGAGGATTAAGATAATGTTATTAATGACATTAACACTTATAAGCAAATGTGTGTCTTTATAAGTATACTAAACTCAAAGGGTAATTTCAACATTATGTAACATTTGAATTGAAGGGAACATATATGTATACATACATATATGGTTGACAAGTTAGACAAAGAGAGTATATATATACACACTTATATAAAATAAAATAAACTAAGAGGATTAATGTGAGATATGTAACATTGGAAGTTATAAGAACATAAGTTACACATTGGTAATGATACACAAAGGAATATTATTAAGAAAAAAGAAAATGTTGTTGTAACACCCCATCCAACAATAACACACTTACAATAAACTGCAGCGGAAAACAACCTCATCACATTACTTTATCTCGTTGGTGTTACACGCCGTTAGCCACCCACGTGGCTAACAAGGCTAATACATACACATTTATACGGTCTGATGGGCTAAATTCCCGAGCGACTACACCTTACTATCCCTTTCCATTAACACAACAACACATACACCTTCCAACTATACCGAGTATTTATAACTAATGCCGATAACAATTTCGGTCTTACTACACCTACTGTATATATACAACATAAACGATTACCCATGTACAATGACTACCCTGTCCTACTCTCGAACGGCTTCCAGCACTTCGTACCTGAAATAGGAAAAGAAGAGAAGGGTGGCCCCCAAGGGGCTCAGCACCTTTGCTGGTATGGTAATCCCGCAGCCCACATGCTACCGGGCCACACACAACTAATTGTCGTCTTAGCATGCGGTTGATTATTTTTTAAATCATACATGCAACTGTAAACACACAACACATAATCATTTCGCCTCAACGGACTCAACAAACGGATAATATATCCTTACTTAATAAGTCACTCATGGTATTCATTATCCCTAGAGTGTTCCTCCTCTAATGGAGCTACTTCCTTAATAGACGACACTTACCCTTAAATCGGGTTATCCTTAAACGCCTCTTATCACAAACTGGGAATCATATCCATGATCCACACACACTCCACATTATACAACATATAACATACACTACATACAACACCTAACAACACTTTGCACGTTTCCACGTGCACAACATAATACCATACCGCAATAGATATGCATCACAACAAAATACATAACATAACGGAATGGTTCTCTTAGGAACCGACCCAAACATAGTTAGTTCACTGGGAGAGCCTAGAGGATGCTGTCAAACTCATGCTAAGCTCGTTTACATAACTCGTTACCGTTCTGTTAGGCGAACGAATAACTTAACATAAGGATGGATCGGGTTTAGTGACCCGAACACAACATACATAATCCCCACAGACGTGAGTCAAGAGCCTTGGTTAAGCTCAGGGTGATCGAAGACCAATGAAGGAAGACAATCAACAGAGAGGAAGCTGAAGAAACTGTATACAACAACTCCCAAACAACGCGCGACCGGAACAACCGGATTCCTCACCCCCCATAATATATAAATATTCACAGTTAAAGACTCCGCTGTGGAACCTATCACATCAGCACACAATACAGTATTAGAACTGGGTTAAACATACAAGGGAGATCCCTACATTCACTTACACAACATCACATAATCAACTCACGCATAGCCGTGGTTAGAACGCCCCATGGTTCGGGTCGTTTAATCCGAATACCGAACTCTCATGTGATCCTAGACTCAGTTAACTAAGGTTAACACTGCCGAGGTTAAATGGTATCGGAGTTGAACACGCCACATATATGAATTACTGTAAACTCATTACATGTTTTATCTTACAACGTGGCAAACATACAGAAAACACATTGGCATACAAGCCGGTGTAATCCGGTAGGACACAGGTTGCAAGAAAACCATACCTGTCACCGGAGTCCACTTTACTACGTCCACTTATGTTCCTCGAGCAATTCTCGAACAACTGATAACATTACATGTACTTTTATTAACATCGGGGTAGCATGATTATTTAATGTCTAATGCTTATAACTTCTCCCCGTTAACTTAGTTACATAACTTAACATTTTTAACTTGTTTTACTCTCACATTCTAATACAACTTTTCACCCACTTAATTGTCATTAAAACTCACCTAACATGTCCTTAACAACCTTATAACATCATTACCTATCAATCCCCATCATTACACACCATTTCCATACCTTAAACAAATGTTTTGGCCCATACAACACCTTGTCCGAACTTGTGTCCGAACCTCCAAGTTCGGACGCAAGCCGCGACCTAATACTGAAACCCATACACACGTCCGAACTTGTGTCCGGACTTCCCAAGTTCGGACACAGTTCGAGAGTAAATCCCAGATAGAAACAGTCACGTCCGAACTTGTGTCCGGACTTCCCAAGTTCGGACACAGTTCGAGAGTGAGAAAATCCTTTACCCAACAGAGCCTGCCCGAACTTCCATGTCCGGACGGAAGTTCGGACACGGCAAAACATTCAATTTCCAAGTCTTTAAACACTTAGCCAAATTCCTCCAAGCTTCCAACACTTATAGTATCTTCTCCTTAGGTTTCTAAGTGATGTTTCATGCCTATTCTAACCATTATACCAGGACATATCTTCCACACAAACATCATCATCCAAACATCCTTTCTTACAAAACAAAATCCTCTTTTCACATTTTCTTGAATTCCTTTCTCAAAACCTTACCTAAACATCATTTATTCCTTGGATACCATCATTACCTAAACCTTAAACAAACTTCTCCAAG
This sequence comes from Limonium bicolor, assembly GCA_023374045.1. Taxonomy (NCBI): domain Eukaryota; kingdom Viridiplantae; phylum Streptophyta; class Magnoliopsida; order Caryophyllales; family Plumbaginaceae; genus Limonium; species Limonium bicolor. Next base: position 51,341,198 of record CM041782.1, read on the forward strand.
ACTTAAATACATTCTCAAAACACGCGCTTGAATTCCTAGAACTTCCAAGATAGCACCTAAATCCTTGTAACACCTTAATGCACGTTTTCTTCCTTAGTGAAACATTTACTCATTCCTAACAATTCCTAGTTCACCCAAGTTCATTCAAGCACTTAAAACTCCTTATACATTTTACAAATTTTGCCATGGGTTCTCTTAGCACATCCTCATTCCAAGGCTCATAGTTTTCACCATTAAACACTCAAGAACACCTAAATCCATCAAGAACACACACATCACACACAAGACTTCACAAAACTTACACTACATCACAATATAGTGCATAACTTAAATTGCTTGGCACTTAGGCCCTTAAATAGCATGGCTCTTAGGCCCTTAAATAGCATGGCTCTTAGGCCCTTAAATTGCTTAAACCTTAAACACTGAATTTCCACAATATATAAGCCTTTGACCTGCAAATACAACCAACAAGACATATGTCCTTTTACTAGTCTCCTTGAGAACATTTTCCTAAGTCATGTACCATTAGCTCTTTAGGTAGTTTTAACAAGCATTATTAGCTCTTTTCTACTAAGGCATTAAACCACATTGAGATAGCATATTTACCTCTTTTCCACTCAAACTTCTTTCTTGTTTCCTCTTAAACCGGTAAGGCATTTCTTTCCTTGTCAACTACTAAACAATATACCAATATTGAAATGAGTATATAAGCTTTATGCTTCATCTCATTGTAAACCCTAGGTTACATTTATTTCAAAAACTTAAGGTAGTTTTTTACCTTGATCTTTGAAGGGAGTTTGAATATCTATGAAGAGAGGACTCCACCTAGTCCATAAGAGATTGGAATGAAGCTAGAACAAGGTCACACAAAGAGCTCCATCAATGAGTATTTTCGGTCACACACAAAACATGGAGGAAACTTGATTTTTCTTTGAGATTCCTTACCTAGAAGCAAAGGAGATCAATAATATGTGGAAAGACAAGCTCAAGCTCCTTCAATGGTGGAAACTCCATGGCACCGAAATGGGGCTTTTGAAGTTTTGAAAGGATAGAATGAAGAGCTTGATGAGACAAAGAGAATGGTGGTGTTTGTTTTTGATTTGGATAAGTGAGTTAGATTTTACAAGGGTTCAAAGGTGGACTTCCATGGTGGTGGTGCTGTATTAACGTGAGAACAGAAAGAAGAGAGGTAGAAGAGAGCTTAGCAGCCGTGTGAAATGAAGGAGGAAAGGAGAAATGAGATTGGTTTTGCTTTTGAAGATATTTATAACTTAAAGCAAATAGTAACCTATGAGTCACCTTTATTTACTTAACAAGTTAACATGTTTGGTGACTCATTACTACAAAAACCGGCCCCTTTATATCATTAAGGGTATTATAGTTTTTGTTGGTCAATTTAATTACTTATAACAACATATGTTACAACTAGCTTATAAAAATCACTATTCACAAAACAAGGCACATAGAAGTGAAATTTTTGATTTCCCATTGATATAGACTTCCAAATGTGATACTATATAGTACACATGTTAATTAAAGAGTAATGATGGACATTTAGCCACTCAAAACTCATTTACAGACAATTTTTCAAAAACGTGCTTTAAGACTCCTTAAAGCACATTTTGTGTTTTAACTTGTTTTCAAGCTTGGTTTTCTTTGGTAATTGATTTAATATGTTCATTAACATATTTTTAAGGTATAGGTATGACCATTAGGTCTTATACAAATTTATCCCAAGCTTAGAGCACATTTTTGCTCTTATTGACTTAAGGTATTTATTTGTGTTTTATTTGGTTTAACTGTCTACCAAAGTTTCCTAAGGACTTAATTAGCCTTTTTAAATCACAATTGAATATTATTTAGTCTTGGTAGGCTCTTTGGGTCCTAACCAAGTTCGCTCATAGCTTAGAGCATGTTTTTGCTCAAAGTGCGTCTTAATGTTTTATTGCATTTTACTATGGTTTAAATTGTACACTGATGTTTCTAAGGCACTTTTTAGCCCTTACATACCATAGTTTAATATTTAAACCACATATTAAGGTTTGGGGTATTTCAATCTACCCCCTTTAAAAGAACTTCGTCCTCGAAGTTCACACTTCCCACACATCATTAGATTAGAATACGGGGATTACTTATAGCCATAAAACTTCCATAACCAAACACACTTTACATCACAACCTCGGACTTAATGGTCCGGGCAACACATTCACATCCACACATAACATAACATATTCACATGATAACCTCGGACTCAATGATCCGGGTATCTTAACAACACTTACACATACATAACAACCCTTAGACTCTTGGGTCTGGGTACCATAACAACATTCAGACACATAGGTCTTGATAACATAACACATTTAGACTCGTAGGTCTTGATAACATACACTTTTGGAACTCAAGGTCAAAATAACATTTATTACACATACCACACAACATGTCATAGCATGTATAGCAATAAAAATATCCTTTATATACACTGTGATCCCGCAGAACCCGGTCGCGATGGACACCTTCCGTCCCCGTGCCTTTGGGAGGTCAAAACAATCACTTAGATTTAAAATTTCCTTATGAGGTTAAGTAAGAGAACTTTAATTATGTAAAGTATCTATCAACGTTTTATAAATACCAATTGAAAATCCTTTTTGAAAACACACACAACTCCAAGTCCAACTTAAGCTCTTTGCTTCTTTTCTTAGCGTGGTTAATTATGACCACTTATAGGGAGCTTCAAGAATCATTCAACCCTAATGTGATCAGCATCAGTGTCGAACTATCCTTCCACCCCAATTTGTGTTCGGCTTCCCTTGATCACATGCAAATCAAGTTCCACCTCCCACTTCATTTTCAAGCATCAATTAAATCACTCATTTCCAATTTTCTATCTTTTTAATCACTCTAGTCATGATCATAACATCTCCAAGGGATGAGAATACTCCGCCTATCAGTTATTTCCATTCACTTTAATGTTGTTACCTAGGGAATCTCATTCTCACTAGGTTCTATGTCGGTATCATACCCTTTCATGAATCACTATATAGTATATATATACATATATTTTATCAAATACAAACACACACATTTTCACATTTATACACTGTCGGGGCTTTTGTTCCCCCGGGAGTTTCTCTACTCCCCACACTTGTACTATCACACACAACTGTTAACAAATACACACACTTATCACAATGGTGTTCGCATCTTCTGTGCGCAATTACCACAATTAAACCATGAATGAATGTGTATGTTTACGTAACACACACACCAATCATCAAAACAATAATATAATTTTGTGCTATGCACAATATAAGTCACATACACTACGTACACTTGTACGGTAATATACACTAAGTGGTTTTGCGCTCTACCCCCCTTAAAAGGGATTACGCCCACGTAATCAATCACTAACATTGGCTTAAATGTTCTGCCGTCGTGAAGTGTTTTAACTTTCACGCGGTCTATTATACAATGGATTCTGATTAGAGGATCTTGACCATATTGGCGGTTTAGTTCCTAAACCAAGAATTCTCATTGGAGTTCGCTTAAACTCTTAGTCGGTTTCGATTCTAGCCTGTTAGGCTTCTAGGCATTAATAATTAGCCATTCACTCATGTTCACCAGGCACATTCAACACTTGAATCACTGGCTCACTAGTTCCTGCTGCGAAACTCTAATAACTGTAGAGCTTAATTGCCCCATTTGTTATTCTTACTGTATTGTACATCCCCAATTGTCACCTTCATCTTGGTAACAATGGTTTCTCAACCGACGCGTGGTATCTCTTACCGTTAGCGAATTCGGTGAGTTATACACTTTCTATCCACTTCCATAACAATTTACTGTGTATACCACTATGTATTTCACAATGATTGACTTGTTCCCTTCCGACTTACCGTCGGTTGAGATTGAGCTACTACCTAGTGTGTAGTGCTCTCTCAGCTATTTCCAACATTTGGGGTATATTCCATACCGATATTTGACAGTTAGTGCTACTGTAGTCACTTACTGTTAATCATGCCTCCACATTTGGTCTTGTACAAGTACTTTCTATAGGTGCGGCCTTGCATTTCCTATGCATCGGCCATTATAACATTATTCCTCCATAATTAACATGTTTCCAATTCCTAGCTATCCCACTCGATCATTACTGCGCAAGTGCAATACCAAAACACTCAGTCATACAGAGTGCAGAGGCGTAAACTCTTGACAGTAAATCTCTTATGCGATTCGCCATGGAATTCACACTGAGTTTCCTTATCACATAGTACCGACCATTGGCTTATTGCCCAGTCTGTGTATCATCACTTGCTTGCATGTCCATTGAGTTTAACTCATAACGGGTCTTATCTGCCACATCATTATTCAACAACACTTATACAACGGTCGCTTACTGCGCACCGTGCTTATTGTATAACACTAACTTACATGGTATTTATTGTCACATTAACTTCCACACATATACTTACATCATTCGTATTATGGTTCATCACTCATTTGGATGGCTACTGAATGCTCCTTGAGCATCGATCATTCGAGTCATAAGCCGGCATTATTCAGCTCGGTGTTTCACTTTATACACACATGTTACTAAGCTAACTGCTCTCTTTCAATAACAATATGGTCAATCCTTAACATATTTCTGGGCTTGATACACATAACTACCGCTCCTGCGGCCTCACAATATCGCGAGGTATCCCCACTCTTAATGCAGTGGTTCGTTTACCACTCTGTTCACTTATACAACATAAACTTCTACAATCAATTGAATTTATATAACATATCTTGCTTATGGCTTATGAGCCTTGTTTGCCTTGAGCTGGGCTCATTGTAGGCTGTCCACACATATGTACTTCTCTGTACAACATTACATGGTTTGGATATTATATTGAGCTCCATGACAAGGTCGTTACATCACGTTTCCTTTCATGGGATGCCCCTTAGGATTGTCAGTCCGTCTCCTGACAACTTATGTCTAAACTGGGTGTTGGTTTCAACCCTTGTGTTTCTGTCATGTCATTTCGAGCAACAATTGTTGATGTGAACACCCTTTAAGGATTGCTCCTGGGTGTTACTAAGTTATGCCTTTACATTTAGTTCACACTCATTGATACATTTTAGTTAGCCACGCCTTTTTGCGTTCTCAACTGGTTATTATCTTCTTCTGTGAAGATCAACATTTCCTGATAGTGTAGGTACTCATTCTGGGAGTTTCATCCCGTTCATTGCACATTAATGTGTCCACATTAGGCATCTGCCTTGCCATGCACAGGCTGGGTCTCCGTTCCAGCTATCATGTTTATCCCTAGGGATCCTTACGACATATGTGATGTCTTTACATAACAGTTAGTGCACTTCGCACCTCCTGACTCTTAAACATTTCTTTGAAATGAATTCACTAATTCCTTTAGTCTAGTTATCTTAACTGAGTTCCTTAACTTCAACTACTCCTCGTAATCCTTAGCTCTTGTTTGACTTATGCTGCTGACCGTAGTACGGAGTCGACTACATCCCGTGTTTCGGACTCCACTCGTATACATATGTGGGGTACCATAATGATACATTGCTACTTACCCAACTAACCCATAAGTAGGTCTGCCAGGCCCACAAGCTCCTATCGGAGTGCGGTCGTCCCACAATTCAGTTGGTACACTCGTAGTGTCCGTCACACGCCTAGGTGAAGTATTCTGTTGTCAACTCCCTTATATTGTCCCCTGACAATATGCGTCCCGTGCTTCCCGAACTTAATCGAGGGAAAGTTTATCCACTGTTGTATCTTTATCAACTGCCCTTGGGTTTTTACTGGTTTGGTTTAAAAGAAGGTTAGAAAGAAGTGTTGGTTTGAGAGAAAATTTGGTTTTGAAAAGAAAAGGGTTTGAATAAATCTGGGTTGAAAGAAGAATTCTCATGGTTTCACAACATCTTCTTACCTTAACCAAGTCTAGCTTCTTGCTGACTGGTGTACTTCCAATTACAGGGGTTAGGCTAACAGGCCCTTCCACTGTTATGACGATCACATTTAACTTTCTAGTACTTTACTAAGTACTTTGTGTAGACACCAAAAATTCTCACCCCATGAAGCAAATTCCGAAATAATAAATAAAACAAGAGGGGTCGTCGCCTTTCTTTCTCAAACTGTATTTACGTGCATGCCAAAATGAAACCGTCGTTTTACAATCCTTTTCAAAGCATTTCGTAAAATCATGATTTTCCGAAAATGAATTTTCAAACGATAATCCGGTTTTAAACTCATCCCCGTTTTTGTCTGATTTACTTATCTTATTATTTTTGTATGTATTCTAATTTTTTTATTACTTATTGGTTTATCAATTCATGGCTTAAGCGGTAGAGTACACTAGAGTGGATGGCACAGGTTCTGGGTTCAAACCTTGCTAGAAGCACTCTTGATCTTTTATTTTGGCCCACATCAAATCCGGGCCCTCTTCTTATCACAATCCCCCAATAAAGGCCCATTTTCCTTCTTAAGAAAGCCCAACTAAGAGGCCAGCCTTATCTTCCAAAACCCTAGATCCTGTCTATAAAATAACCATAATACAAACCCTACTGTTCACGCTGGAGACGACCCCCACGATTCCCTTTTTGATCATTCATGAATTCTTACGATCGATGGTCTCTACCCCTTCAGTTCCCTGGATGCGAGTTTGAAACCCAGTCGATGAAGACTAATCCCCATACTCAAAAATTCCCTTGCCCAACATTCCCTCTGTCTTCTCGAATATTCAAACCCGAAGAACTTCAACCTTGCGTGTTCTTTTCACTCCTCATCTGGTCTTCATCCTTCCGCCAGAATCGTTATAGCAACATCCTCTTCCACCTTCGAATCACCACCAACTCCCTCTATCTTCCATCACCTCTCCATTCTTCCTTTCGTCGGAATCATCACACCAAAAAAAAACCTTGCCATCACAAGTCCCGTCCTCCATTGTCAACAGAGTAAGCAATCACCTCTCCTCTTCACTTCGAATCCTCAAAACCATCTTTCAGTTTTTCTCTCTTCTCCCTAGCTTCTCTAACTTTCGTGAATGCTCGAACCGAAAGAGCTCAAGCCATTGTTGAAAGAGCAAGAAAGTGACGCTATTAGAAATCTGTTTCTAAAAGAGAAATTCACCCTGTTCATTTTTGTTTCTTTCTGTATACATAAACTGTGGAACCAGGGCCTCGAATGCTCATTTCGCATGTCCCTGGCTGTTTTGTTTTTTTGGGAAAACGCTAATCGTGGCTCATGTTTCAGATTCATGCATTTCCTTGTTCTTATGTCTATTCGTTTCTTCTTTATCCATTTGAACCAAGGAAGACGGGTGACTGCAAAAAAGGGTAAACCCGGCTTCCGGAGTTATCTCCGACGCCAGTGCCATGGTCCCTTTTGAGTTTTCCCCTTCCTTCCCGATTTCTCTTTCTTCTTTCTTTTACCCTTCTCCAATCCGATTTGTGACTCTCGTTACCTTCGGTCCTTCGCCGATTCTCTTGACCGTTTTACTATCTCTGATGAGCTATTTGGTTTGATTCTGAAATGGACTCATGTCGGGTGGCCTTTAGAAGTCTCTCGCTAAAACGTAGCTTGAGTCTCAGCCATTTACTATTCTGTCATTTTAGAAATTTTGTTTAGTGACTGTAATACTCTCCTTCTTTGTTTACTGGATCCTCAACTCGGGTTCAGATTTGAAACGTGGTAAGGCATGTGGGAACCGGTACTTAGATTTATTGATCTTCGTTTTGTGTTTTACTCCTTGTTCGCAAACTTCAGTTCGCTCAGTTTCGGTTCAAAACTCGGGACAGGGAGCGCTTGTATACATTGCGTACCATTTTAATGTGACTCTGCATTGTTATGTCATTTTGCTATTCAAAGCTAACCCCCACAGGAGCCTCAAACCCAGAGGGATATCTGTTTGCTTTGGGTACCATTTCTGAATTCTCGCCTGAAACGAGTTCATGGCCACCGTGAGATCACCACAATCTGTTTGAGTTTTACTATCTCTAACATCTTCAATTTCCCCATTTACTTGCTTCATCTTGACTAATGGTTTACAAAAGGAAACTAATGAAGTTCATCTGCTTGTGTTGTGTCTGTATACTGATTCTCTTGTAGGAAGTCTGGGATATTCTTCTTCCGGGTATTTATACACAACCTCTTCACTCATTGCGTATGTATGTGTATACCAGACTAGTCTGCTGAGAGCATTAGGTGCCTTATATGTATGTTGTGAATATTTGTGCAGAATCCTTGTATTCTCTTCCTTATTGCATCAGTGCTTAATTCATACTTGGAGTAGTTTAAAAGGAAAGAAGGGTAATGAATCTGTTAGTTGAGAAGGAAAGAACCGTTGATTGTTTGCATATATTCTGGTTTAGTTGTTTTGGTGTTTTTCAGATGCAGTACCTTGATGATTTATCTGAAATGAATTGGGAGTTTGATTGAGGATTTATCCATCGGTTTAGATCGCTGTGGAATTTTGAATAGGCCAAAAACATCAAGTTAATGACCTTGCTGCTAGGTGATAATTTGCCGATTGAAACAATCAGGCATTAGGCTTCAAAAAGCTTTTGCTAACTGTCACTAATGGGATGAGGTTTTAATTTCAATTCACTGTCATTTGTGTTGAACTTTTGTTTGAGGCTGATACTCGGAAGTGACCAGGATTTGTCTTCGATCATTCAAAACTTGGGTTATTCTTTATTGATCCTATCTCGAATGAGATCATTTTTTTTTTACTATGTGAATCATTTGCTCCCTGATTTATGCGCGTGCATGTGCCTCTAATGCTCTTATATTGACTCCCCTGTAGTATTTGGTTTTGGACTTGTTAAGTTTAACATTGGCTCAAGTCTGATCCATAACTAGCCAAACGGGCTAGGACAGGTGGCCTTAGACAGCCCATTAGGATGACCCCTTTTGTGGGCCTTTGAGGCCCACTCTAGAAAAGCTTTTAGGATCAAGGGCTTGTCTCACTCAAACGGGCCGTAGAGTCCGGACGGTGAGAACAACCCTTTCTTTTATAAGACTTTCCAAACCATCCCTTTATTAAGATAAAATTGTACATCCAGTTGGATCCAAAAAAAATGAGTGCATGAGTTATCAAATTCAAATTCTCCTTCAAATTAAGGATCTGGCCCATCTCTTTAAAGTTTTCTATCCAATGGAAATTCAAAATGTCTCTCTTTTTTTTTTCTTATTATCAATCTTCTTTTTTCCATTTTTAACTTTGATCATCTTTTCCAAACCTGTGGCCCAAAACTCAAAATTTGGCCCAATCACCCATTCAACCCGGCCAAACTCCAACTCGGCCCAAATCATCTCAGCCCAAGTCCAAACCTTGGACCGAGGCCCATGATCCAAGCCCAAATGCCCACACTTGGCTCAAAACAATCTCGGCCCAAATGCCCACACTTGGCCCAAGATCAATCTCGGCCCATTGACCCAATCCAGCCCAAATCCATAAACCTGACCCATTACCCAAGTCCATAAACCAAAGTTGACCCAAGTCCACACAAGTCAAAACAAGTCCAAACCCACAGCCCAAAAACAAGCCCAAACCTCGGCTCAAGTCCACATCTCAGGTCCAAACCATCTCAGCCAACGACTCCTCTCGGTCCAAAACTCAAAACCCACGGCCCCAATGACGCATTCAACCCGGCCCAACTCTGACACTCGACCCATCAGCCCGCACTCGACCCACTAGCCCACAATTGGCCCATCAACCCACACTCGGCCCATCAGCCCACACTTGACCCATTAGCCCACACTCGCCCACACTCGCCCACTAGCCCATGCTTGGCCCATCAGCCCAAAATTTGGTTCAAGTCTACACAAATCAAACCAAATCCATACAAGTCAAACCAAGTTCACAAAAGTCAAACCTTGACCAAAAAACGTTGACCTTGACCAAAAACGTTGACCTTGACCAAAACTCAAATTCAATCTAGTTCGAACCCACTTCATCGAGCTCAATTCAACTCAAACCCAAATACATCTCCAGACTCACTTGTAAATTCCTTTCGAAATCTAAAAACCCAAAAAGAACTTCAAAACCATCATTTTATTCAAGTCTCATCAAATTTTCAAAGAAACCATTTTGTGGAATTTAAACAGGAAAAACTCTTCTCACATCACAGAAAGCTCTTCTCTATTGCAGAAGTTCTTCTCACATATACAGAAAGTTTTCTCCCAAAACATTTCTCAAAATCAGTGTTTCTTCATAGAGAATTCCGAACAACTTCAAAGATTTTCTAACTCAGTTTTCAAGCTCCAAAATAAACGTTTTCGGGGAGCAAGGAATGTCTAACCCCTTCAAAATATTTCCTTCACGGTTAGAACATCGCTTGTCTCTCCTCCCAAAAATAAAAATCCGAGGTGGGGCACTGGGGTCGTAACCTCCCTTGTCGCAGTCTGGATCTCTTTAGGCGGGGCATTAGGGTGACAAACCTCCCCTAATTGCAGCCTAGATTTTTACAAGGCGGGGTGCTAGGGAAGTAACAACCTTCCTAGTTGCAGCCGGGATTTTAGAATCGTCTAACTCCCTTCCGCTCGATTTCAATGTTTTTGATTTTTAATGTTTTAAACCCGGGAGTTAGAGACGTTATTAGGGTTCGACCGAGAACATCTCATTCATGGTGTTTCTCTATGAATCCTATTTTTCGACATAAATTCATTGCCCCATCTTTCGAGCCTTGGCACTTACCATTAATTAAGTGTCGTGTTCGAGGGGGTACATAGGGTAATCCCTCGGGATTATCCGCCCTTTTACAACAAAAACGATTTTGTTTCGATTTTAGAAAACTTTAAGAGAGATAATTTTGAGTACCCCAATCCAACATCTCCATTAGAGCTTTAGGACCCTAAACACTTCTCAGTCCTCCTTTTAACTGATTCTAAGAAACCTGAGACATCTTCAAAACCCGAATACTCGCAAACCAAATATCCTCTTCCATGCTCAATCATCCTCAAAACCCGAATTCCCCTTCGACCCCAACAAATGATCCAAATATCCCTTAACTCCACAAGAATGACCAAAGTGCCCTTAGCCTCGCAAAAGCCGAGATAAATCCAAACCCCTCAAAATAATCAAAACCTCTCAACCCTTCGACTATTCCCCACAACCGATAGTTCGAGACCGGCCTGTCTCCTCAAACTCTTCAAAATCACCTACTCCTCAATCCCCATTCAATCCGATCCTTTGGCTTTAATTGAATCTCTCTAAAAGGTTTTGAAAGAAGGCAATCCCGACAATTGGAGACCGAGGTTTCCTCGGGCACCAATCCGAAGTCGTGGTCGTTGCCACTTCTAAGGGGTGTAACCCAGTGCGAACCCATATAGAATCTTTGAGCTGACCAGATAAATCCTATCTGCAATTTCAGAGTCAACCAACGGTTCTTAGAACCCTCTTTCTCTTCCTTCCTAGTTCCTTAGGTCAAACTAGGTGGCGACTCTAGTCAATTTCCGCCCTTAGGGCATAAGTCCGCGTGGGGCCCATTGAGAGCGGTGTAGTGCACACTTGCACTCCCCTTTATGCTTTCTGGGAAAGACAGACGATGTAGTAGGTATTTGAGGGATGCCAGAATAACGGGTTTTCACCCTCCACAGAATGGCAGTTTCTAGGATCTCGACTTTTCAGTCAGACCACATTTAGGTAGACCCCCCTCATACCGAAAAATCACCCTCCACAGAATGGCGACTCTGCTGGGGAAAACTTGAGTAAGTTTTTTCTTAAACTCAAGGAAGACTGAACTCCATTCAAAATTGTCGGGAATCCCCAACTTCTTTCAAAACCTTCAAGAGATTCATTTCCAAGCCTTTAGGATTACTCTACTCCACACTTAGAGTGTGATTTGTGAGGATAGTTAGGACCAATGTTTAGAGTTTGAAATTGACTTTGATTATCACATGTGTGCTTCGACCTTTGCATGCTTCACTCTGTTTACTATTGTGTGTTTACTGTCTTATGTTTACTGCTCTTCATACATGACATAATATATTTTAATTGCTTATTTATGGTTTTTGTAAATGGGGCCTTCGTAGAAAGGAGTCAACCCATTGTTGCATCGGGTAGTTTAGGACATGCATTCCTCTGTGTCACCTTTACTATCTGCGGGCGGGATTAACAATTGGTCCACAATTGATTCCCCTGAGTATGGGTCCTTCGTAGTTAAGGAGTAAACCCACGAGGTGGTATGGCCGTAGTTGTCTACACCTTGAAACAACTCAGGATCCTTTCAAACACCTTTTCGAGTCAAAGCCAGCATGTAGTAAGCTATGAGCCTTCAGTGTCCAGCTGCCTCATCCATCCAGTGTCTAGGATGGGTTTTATGGGTAGTTGCCCCCTTGTATGCCGCCTGTCTGACCACCCTTTTGTCTTACCCTGAAGATTGCATGGGCTCAGTTCTCCATGATTCCTCTGCACCACGGGTGTCTTTAAAGCCCAATGTCACGCTACACGTCCATAGAGGATCCCGTATTTACCGGATACCCATACATGGCACAACGTAGTCAGTGAATAATTTGGACTTTAGACACACCTTATCGTGCAGACGAGGGGAGATCGGACCCCATGCAGTGCTTCCCCAAGTTTTCCAATAGTGAGTATGTTGTGATAATCCCCGGCCGTGGCTCGTGTGACTGTACCACTTCGGGTATCCTGACCTTTCGAACTTAAGCACTCCGGACTCTCTTAATGACGTGCCCCACAAGGCACAACAAAGATAAATCCCGAGAGATGAACAGTGAAGGGACGACGGTTCCCCCGGTGGTATGGAAACATTGATTGACCTGGAAGGTGATTATCCCAATATTCGCACTCAGCTCCACATAAAAACTAGCCACGATTTTACTTCTTGCTATACATGTGTGCAAACCACTTTCTTCGAACCAAATTGTTTTAAATTTTGCAAAATGTTCGGAATTCTCTTTTGCATGTCTCTTAAAGCTGTTTTACGAGCTCGTCTAATTTAGAATCCCACTTATATTTTACTCAAAAACATTTGGGTTTTAAAACCTGTCACTTACTTCATTTCACGAAAATGTTATTTCCAAAAAATAGATTTCAAAAAACCTACTTTCTACAAATGAATTTCCGACAACATCCTTCACCAACATTATTTCTTAATAGTTTTTGAAAACAGTTTTCAAAGTTGATTTTCACAAACGTATTCCAAAATAAATGATTTAGTCCCCATGTTGTGACCCGCTATTTTTGAAGCCCACCCACCTTCAAGAGCAGCGGTCATTACTGTGGAGCGTACTAATCATTCCGTGTTTTCACAACAGTGGTGGATTTTCACATATGACTTTGTGCTTGATCATTCACTTTTCCTTTCTCAAAAATATCCTTCATTCCCCTCGTCGAAGCAAGTGAAGCAGCGTGAAGATCGAGTACGCGGTGTGAGCCAAAAGCCAGAAGCACACCAATCCGTGCAGCTAGCCGAACGACATTCAGATTAGCAACACCTATTTGAGTTCGAACTGTTGAAAATTAGAAGAACACCACCAGACCCGTTTTGTTGGGTCATGGTACTGCTTCACCGCAAGCGCCCAAAGACGAGTAAGCTGCCAACCGGGAGCCCGAAGGCGAGCTGAGCAGCCAATCAGGAGCCCGAGTGTGAGTGAGCAGTCAGTTAGAAGCCTGAAGACGGACTAGAAGAGTTCAAGAGAAGTTCAGCTCAAATTACCCCTTTTAATGACTTTTTAGGATTACTGATGTATAGGCTTTCCCCTATTTTCTTTCCTCTCTTGTCCATTCTGAATAGATTACATGTATAGGTTTATACATTCCCTCTGAATTTATTTAGATCAATGTGTATAGGGTTCCCCAATCCCTATGTTATTTGCGAATGATCGAGCGTCAATATTCATATCGTTCAAATCCACCACTTCGAAAACACGTGTTTTCAAAACCGTCTTTAAAAAAAACTCGGTTTCTTTTGGCATGCACGAAAGGACATACAAGACGACCCTCACATTTTATCTACCACTCTTAAAACTTTGCTTTATGGGGTGAAATTTGCGGTGTCTATGGATATATCCCCTTTAAAAAAATTGATGATATAAAGTGACGCTTATCATACGAATACTTCATGAATCTCACAACTTTTTCAAGATAAATGAAAATCATTTTTGCACCAACAATCATTCACATTCATCGCAGTAAATTTTTGTTTAACAAAACATGCTGATATTACCTCTTCTCTTTTATTCTAATCCTTGTGCGTGCAGGTGTTCGTGACTGTTGGCAACTGGAAAGAAAGAAGACCAGTCTGCCTATAGCAACGGCAGAAAAGATGGAGCGAGCCCCTCGGCATGATCAAGCAGTCGAAGGCCAATTCGTTCATGAAAGATTGATCCATGACCTTGCTGATGACTTGGAGAAAAACCTGAAGATAGAAGAATTTGTCCAAAGAAGAATAACTAGGGTATACGCGGGGTCGGATAGCAGTTACAAGGAGTCTCCAACTTACTCTGCATATGATGCCTATGAGTTTCAAGCAATGGACCCTCATGCTCCCTCTGTCCAAGTTCGAACAACACCAAACATGCCTTCTTCACCTATGTATAGTACAACTCTGAGAACCCCGCCCGCCACCAGAGAGAATTGGCAACCACAAATGGTCTGTGATAAGGGAAAGGCACAAGCCCCACCTTCCCCAATGGTGTATTCTGGCTTAAACCTCTCCTTGCCCACACATGAATATGTGCTTCCTTGGCAAGTACCTCCTCACCTGTTAAATTCTAGCCAACATCCTCACCCAGGAACAACACTGCCCTCTCAACCTCTTGACACCGCTACCCTGAGACAACGTATATTTCAATCCAAAACTTGATCTCAAAGCGAGTCCAATGAAAAATTAGTGAAAGAACTGAAAGCGGAACTAGAGCTAGCCCGACGCTTTAAGTCTGCAGGTTGGGAGCCAACTAACCCGTATCCGGATGCTCGTCTACAAAAGGGCATGAGTCTGCCTGAGATGGAGAAGTATGAGGGAATTGGAGACCCGAGACATCATGTCGACAAATATGATAAACTCATGAATCTCCATGGCCTCTCCGACGAGCTGAAAGCCGCATGCTTTAGATTCTATCTACAAGGACCTGCTTACTCATGGATTATGAGCATAGATCTAAACGGAAAGTCAAGCCAGGACCTGTATTTAGATTTCCTCTCTCAATACGGTGACAACTTTCATCATGAAGTTACACGTAGAGATTTAGAGGTCACATGCCAAAATTCTAACGAACCCGTGAGGGAATTCATAAAACGATGGAGGGTGAAGGCCGGACAAATGAATAACCGACCCAATGAGGAAGATCAAGTGCGAATGGTAATTTCCGGGCTGAAAGATGTGTACCGACATCAGCTGAAATATCTAGGGATATGCGAACTTCAGACGACTGATGGCGGTTGTGACTGCTTTGGAAGATGCTGAAATCAAAGATCCAAAGCCAACAATCATGCAAAGAGAATACCACCAACCCGGGCAGGACTCTCAAAGACAGAATTCGGGTCTAGGAATGTCACTCGGTGAAGCCTGGAGAATTTTAACCGAGGGAGGCTACCTAGCCCTTACAACACCATGTTCAAGCACTCAAGGGTGAAGAAGCTTGGGCCACATTACATGAGTATTGTGACTATCATCGGATTCGCGGGCACGCCACCGACGAGTGCACACACATGAAACGCAATCCAAGAGCTGATAGACGAGACGAGACTCTTCTTACGTTATATGAGAGAAGACCGTCCATCCTACGCAGGAGCAGGCTTTCTAAGGCATCACCGAGCTAGGCATGATCATGTACTAATCCAGGCGATAAGTAATGCGATGAGTGTCAGTAGTTGTTACATACTTTACTGTCATGAAAGCGCATGAAGGGTTGCATCCCATCCCTCTCCCCTTTCTATTCGACCTATCCAAGAATCATGGGAAGAGCAAGACGATTTTATCATGTTGACTGATGCAATGTAGGAATTACCACTCCTTAAGCGGTCAAGGTTCGAATAACAGCTAAAACATGTGGGATCATATTTCTTCCGGGACCCACTCATTAACTGACCATCTAAAGCCATTGGTGGCGAGGTGAACTTCGTGGACCCTCAACCAGAACCGATGCAAGCGAGACTAGGTGTAATCTTATCATTCATGCATTGCATCCAAAACAAAAACATTCAACCAAAATCCAAAATTCAATCATTTTCATTGTCAATACATCATGCATCATATATACGTAGTAATTCCATATTACCACAACATAATGCATTGTAGATAGTTGCATCTTCATACTCCCGTATCGAAACAACATCTTTGGCAAAAGTCTTGAGAGATTGATTGAACAGAGTGCGTGAACCACTAAACCCTCGACCCGTCGATGAACATAAGGGTCTAATCAAAATCAGCACCACAATCAAGTGAGTAGTGTGCAAAGAGCGGTATTTTCTCTTGAATTTCAAGTGAGCGTTTTTGGACAATCCACTGAGCGAAGAGGGAAGGTAGAGAGAGCCAATCGAGGTAAAACCAAGAGCGACTTGTGCTTTCCTTCAGCACATGGTGAGGCATAATTTAGAGTAAGATTGGTGTTGATAGCAAATCGCAAAGTGTGATTCATGCAAAGATCCGAGAAATAGTAAGAAAACAATCATTGGCTAATGAGAATGACGAGGCACTTAGGAATAAAATCTCCACAAAAACCAAAAAGCTTTTACTGCTGCCTGCATAATCCCTTAGTGAGCCCCTCTGAGCCTTTCAAGAAAAACTCTTTCTTCAAAAAAAAAACTCTCCACAACATGGCACCCTATACATACTTACTCAACCTTGCAATAGAGGACCCCGAAAGAGCCGGAGCCATGGCCCCTCCCCATCATCTTTCACAAAAACAACAAATGAAATGTTTGAAGAAATTAGTGAGTCAATGCAACTCCAAAGCCAAACACCAAGAAAGAACACAAAAATGTCCAAGAAGATCAATGAGTCAATGAAACTCTAAAACTGAAGGCCAAAATACAAAGGAAAGAATGCTTGGGAAATTCGATGAGCCAAATGCAATTTCAGAGGACAAAAAATGAGAAGAAAGTCCAAACCGTACACCCGAAGAGACAAGGAGGAGAAATCCAGATCAAGACCAATGATGTCTCGTAGAAACCAATAAAAGTTTATCAAAACCCGTCTTATCATTCCACCCATGGCGAAGGTGAAATATATCCTCTATTGCACAAAAGCTCCACAATTCCTAAACAAATCCTCCAGTCCCATGTGACATACATCATACCCCTCAGCCCCATTACAACCCAATGAAGGCCTCTGACTCATAAGTTAATGAGCGTTAACTGAAAGTATCGGATCTGAAACATGAATCATAAGTTTTGTACTTGTTGTCAACATGTCCTGTCATACCAAAGGGACCATGAGCGAATGAGTGTGACCTTACACCACAAGGTTTTATGAGTGCGAGTGAATCTCCATTCTAAACACCAAGACATAAACAGCCTACCCCATTGCAGGTGAGAAATTTGTAAGTATCAGAAAATCCAAAACCTCGAAAAGAAATTCTAAGGAAAATACTGCTCCGAGCATCGAGAGTATCATTACACACCATTAGCACACACAGCCAGACTCGCGAGAGATTGACCCGCATCCCTCCGTGAGAGTAAAGTGATTCTCGCATTCGAGCTCAACAATCACTTAAGATCGAACCGAAGATGTCTTATATTCGTAAGCCTCATATTAATAGAGATAGAACCGTACCTTCTCTCGAAAAAATGCACATGCATTTTGCATATCTTCTAGCATTTAGAATTTGCATGCATCATAACCACTTCATTTTCAACATCCGACTGGTAAGAACTCCACCTAGTCTCGCTGAAAGTCGACTTCAGTTGTAGCTGTTGAAGCATAACTTTTGATGTCAACCGGAGCCATCCTGGGCCATCATCGAGCTATATTTAGCCTCTTCGGAGTCATCTCGGGCTATCACCGAGCTACATCAAACCATTCAAGAGCTATCCGGAGCCACACGAAGACCATCCCGGTCACATCCACTGCCATACTCAATCCCTATCGACACCACTTCTAAAGCCAATCTAGAGCCATGCGGGAGTCACCCTCAAAACATTGAGACCATCCCTAGAGCTACACAGGGGCCATCCCACAGTCTGAGAACAATACGAGAGCCACCTCAAATCATGTCCGAGCCATTTCATCACCAGGGCTTTGCTTACAGAGTATCGAACTACGTATGGTCTGATCTCAGTATGGAATTGAGTACGTAGGCAGCCCGTCTAGGGTGCGACCACATCAAAGGCGAAAACTTCCCTTTTCCCCTCGGTATCCTTGAAGTGAACCAACCAAAGCATCATCATGCTCAATCATCACAAGGTCATCCCGGAGCCATCCATGGAATCCTGGAACCATGATGGGAACTCCCAACAAAGTCATGCAACTGTGTTTCATCATTCACTCGTGAAAAACCATTCACTCACTACAAAGTCCGTAACATCCCGTCAAACAACAATAAATCCATCAATCAGAGCCATCAAACCACCCTGAAAAAAAAAACTCAAGGCAAATCAAAGACCACAAACTGCCACAAAATCACCAACCGTGTCAAACCCATCAACCACCCCGAGACCATTGGTCACTCCGGAGCCATCAGTGCATACCGGAGCCATCAACGCATGCTGGAGCCATCTCAGATCCTTGAAGCCATGCCGGAGCCACCGGAGCCATCCCGAAGTTTTGATGTAACTCTGGAGCCATCTGCTCACACAAAAACCTACACCCACAAACAGGGAGTTTAATTCAATTAATACATTGGTTAATCATCTCACATCACATATCACCTACATATACACACAAAATTTGCTCACTATCTGACGTATCTTCACACCCGCTAGGCAGCTATTGCGCTACTAGTGCGGTCACATTTCATTTTACACCCGCTAGACAGCTTTTGCGCGACTAGTGCGGTCAACTTTTCATTTTACACCTGCTAGACAGCTATTGCGCTACTAGTGCGGTCGACTTTTCATTTTACACCTGCTAGACAGCTATTGCGCTACTAGTACGGTCGCCTTTCGTTTTACACCCGCTAGGCAGCTATTGCGCTACTAGTGCGGTCGACTTTTCATTTTACACCTGCTAGACAGCTATTGCGCTACTAGTGCGGTCGACTTTTCATTTTACACCTGCTAGACAGCTATTGCGCTACTAGTACGGCCGCCTTTCGTTTTACACCTGCTAGACAGCTATTGCGCTACTAGTGCGGTCGACTTTTCATTTTACACACCTGCTAGACAGCTATTGCGCTACTAGTGCGGTCGACTTTTCATTTTACACCTGCTATACAGCTATTGCGCTACTAGTACGGTCGCCTTTCGTTTTTACACCCTGCTAGACAGCTATTGCGCTACTAGTATGGTACCGAACTTGCATTCTAGGCTCGTCATAAGCCCTAGGGCTGGATATCAAGAGGTCCAGTTGAGGCACTCCTAAGTCCTCGTGCACTCTAAACCAAAACATTGTTAGTATCATAGGCTCGTCATAAGTCCTATGGCTAGATATCAAGAGGTCTAGTTGAGGCTCGTCATAAGTCCTCGTACTTTTAATTGCATTATAGGCTTGTCATGAGTCCTATAGTTAGATGTCAAGAGGTCTAACTGAGGCTCGTCATAAGTCCTCGTACTTTCAATCACATTCATACACTCACGGTCGCATCTCAATGCACAACTAAACCGCAGTGAGAATTTTTGGCGCCCCGTCAACCTTGATCCAATTCTTCAAGGGTTTGCAGAATTGAATCAAGGGGAGCCATCTGTAGACACCAAAAATTCTCACCCCATGAAGCAAATTCCGAAATAATAAATAAAACAAGAGGGGTCGTCGCCTTTCTTTCTCAAACTGTATTTACGTGCATGCCAAAATGAAACCGTCGTTTTACAATCCTTTTCAAAGCATTTCGTAAAATCATGATTTTCCGAAAATGAATTTTCAAACGATAATCCGGTTTTAAACTCATCCCCGTTTTTGTCTGATTTACTTATCTTATTATTTTTGTATGTATTCTAATTTTTTTATTACTTATTGGTTTATCAATTCATGGCTTAAGCGGTAGAGTACACTAGAGTGGATGGCACAGGTTCTGGGTTCAAACCTTGCTAGAAGCACTCTTGATCTTTTATTTTGGCCCACATCAAATCCGGGCCCTCTTCTTATCACAATCCCCCAATAAAGGCCCATTTTCCTTCTTAAGAAAGCCCAACTAAGAGGCCAGCCTTATCTTCCAAAAACCCTAGATCCTGTCTATAAAATAACCATAATACAAACCCTACTGTTCACGCTGGAGACGACCCACCCACGATTCCCTTTTTGATCATTCACGAATTCTTACGATCGATGGTCTCTACCCCTTCAGTTCCCTGCATGCGAGTTTGAAAACCCAGTCGATGAAGACTAATCCCCATACTCAAAAAATTCCCTTGCCCAACATTCCCTCTGTCTTCTCGAATATTCAAACCCGAAGAACTTCAACCTTGCGTGTTCTTTTCACTCCTCATCTGGTCTTCATCCTTCCGCCAGAATCGTTATAGCAACATCCTCTTCCACCTTCGAATCACCACCAACTCCCTCTATCTTCCATCACCTCACCTCTCATTCTTCCTTTCGTCGGAATCATCACACCAAAAAAAAACCTTGCCATCACAAGTCCCGTCCTCCATTGTCAACAGAGTAAGCATCATCTCTCCTCTTCACTTCGAATCCTCAAAACCATCTTGAGTTTTCTCCCCTATCTTCTTCTAAACTTTCGTGAATGCTCGAACCGAAAGAGCTCAAGCCATTGTTGAAAGAGCAAGAAAGTGACGCTATTAGAAATCTGTTTCTAAAAGAGAAATTCACCCTGTTCAATTTTTGTTTCTTTCTGTATACATAAACTGTGGAACCAGGGCCTCGAATGCTCATTTTGCATGTCCCTGGTCTGTTTGTTTTTTTGGGAAAACGCTAATCGTGGCTCATGTTTCAGATTCATGCATTTCCTTTGTTCTTATGTCTATTCGTTTCTTCTTTATCCATTTGAACCAAAGGAAGACGGGTGACTGCAAAAAAGGGTAACCCGGCCTTCCGGAGTTATCTCCGACGCCAGTGCCATGGTCCCTTTTGTTTCCCCTTCTTCCCGATTTCCTTTCTTTTCTCTTCTTTCTTTCTTTTACCCTTCTCCAATCCGATTTGTGACTCTCGTTACCTTCGGTCCTTCGCCGATTCTCTTGACCGTTTTACTATCTCTGATGAGCTATTTGGTTTGATTCTGAAATGGACTCATGTCGGGTGGCCTTTAGAAGTCTCTCGCTAAAACGTAGCTTGAGTCTCAGCCATTTACTATTCTGTCATTTTAGAAATTTTGTTTAGTGACTGTAATACTCTCCTTCTTTGTTTACTGGATCCTCAACTCGGGTTCAGATTTGAAACGTGGTAAGGCATGTGGGAACCGGTACTTAGATTTATTGATCTTCGTTTTGTTTTTACTCCTTGTTCGCAAACTTCAGTTCGCTCAGTTTCGGTTCAAACTCGGGACAGGGAGCGCTTGTATACATTGCGTACCATTTTAATGTGACTCTGCATTGTTATGTCATTTTGCTATTCAAAGCTAACCCCCACAGGAGCCTCAAACCCAGAGGGATATCTGTTTGCTTTGGGTACCATTTCTGAATTCTCGCCTGAAACGAGTTCATGGCCACCGTGAGATCACCACAATCTGTTTGAGTTTTACTATCTCTAACATCTTCAATTTCCCCATTTACTTGCTTCATCTTGACTAATGGTTTACAAAAGGAAACTAATGAAGTTCATCTGCTTGTGTTGTGTCTGTATACTGATTCTCTTGTAGGAAGTCTGGGATATTCTTCTTCCGGGTATTTATATCACAAACCTCTTCACTCATTGCGTATGTATGTGTATACCAGACTAGTCTGCTGAGAGCATTAGGTGCCTTATATGTATGTTGTGAATATTTGTGCAGAATCCTTGTATTCTCTTCCTTATTGCATCAGTGCTTAATTCATACTTGGAGTAGTTTAAAAGGAAAGAAGGGTAACGAATCTGTTAGTTGAGAAGGAAAGAACCGTTGATTGTTTGCATATATTCTGGTTTAGTGTTGTTTTTGTGTTTTCAGATGCAGTACCTTGATGATTTATCTGAAATGAATTGGGAGTTTGATTGAGGATTTATCCATCGGTTTAGATCGCTGTGGAATTTTGAATAGGCCAAAAACATCAAGTTAATGACCTTGCTGCTAGGTGATAATTTGCCGATTGAAACAATCAGGCATTAGGCTTCAAAAAGCTTTTGCTAACTGTCACTAATGGGATGAGGTTTTAATTTCAATTCACTGTCATTTGTGTTGAACTTTTGTTTGAGGCTGATACTCGGAAGTGACCAGGATTTGTCTTCGATCATTCAAAACTTGGGTTATTCTTTATTGATCCTATCTCGAATGAGATCATTTTTTTTTACTATGTGAATCATTTGCTCCCTGATTTATGCGCGTGCATGTGCCTCTAATGCTCTTATATTGACTCCCTTGTAGTATTTTGGTTTTGGACTTGTTAAGTTTAACATTGGCTCAAGTCTGATCCATAACTAGCCAAACGGGCTAGGACAGGTGGCCTTAGACAGCCCATTAGGATGACCCCTTTTGTGGGCCTTTGAGGCCCACTCTAGAAAAGCTTTTAGGATCAAGGGCTTGTCTCACTCAAACGGGCCGTAGAGTCCGGACGGTGAGAACAACCCTTTCTTTTATAAGACTTTCCAAACCATCCCTTTATTAAGATAAAATTGTACATCCAGTTGGATCCAAAAAAAATGAGTGCATGAGTTATCAAATTCAAATTCTCCTTCAAATTAAGGATCTGGCCCATCTCTTTAAAGTTTTCTATCCAATGGAAATTCAAAATGTCTCTCTTTTTTTTTTTCTTATTATCAATCTTCTTTTTTTTCCATTTTTAACTTTGATCATCTTTTCCAAACCTGTGGCCCAAAACTCAAAATTTGGCCCAATCACCCATTCAACCCGCCAAACTCCAACTCGGCCCAAATCATCTCAGCCCAAGTCCAAACCTTGGACCGAGGCCCATGATCCAAGCCCAAATGCCCACACTTGGCTCAAAACAATCTCGGCCCAAATGCCCACACTTGGCCCAAGATCAATCTCGGCCCATTGACCCAATCCAGCCCAAATCCATAAACCTGACCCATTACCCAAGTCCATAAACCAAAGTTGACCCAAGTCCACACAAGTCAAAACAAGTCCAAACCCACAGCCCAAAAACAAGCCCAAACCTCGGCTCAAGTCCACATCTCAGGTCCAAAACCATCTCAGCCCAACGACTCCTCTCGGTCCAAAACTCAAAAACCACGGCCCCAATGACGCATTCAACCCGGCCCAACTCTGACACTCGACCCATCAGCCCGCACTCGGCCCACTAGCCCACAATTGCCCATCAACCCACACTCGGCCCATCAGCCCACACTTGACCCATTAGCCCACACTCAGCCCACTAGCCCATGCTTGGCCCATCAGCCCAAAATTTGGTTCAAGTCTACACAAATCAAACCAAATCCATACAAGTCAAACCAAGTTCACAAAAGTCAAACCTTGACCAAAAACGTTGACCTTGACCAAAAACTCAAAATTCAATCTAGTTCGAACCCACTTCATCGAGCTCAATTCAACTCAAACCCAAATACATCTCCACACTCACTTGTAAATTCCTTTCGAAATCTAAAAACCCAAAAGAACTTCAAAACCATCATTTTATTCAAGTCTCATCAAATTTTCAAAGAAACCATTTTGTGGAATTTAAACAGGAAAAACTCTTCTCACATCACAGAAAGCTCTTCTCTATTGCAGAAAGTTCTTCTCACATATACAGAAAGTTTTCTCCCAAAACATTTCTCAAAATCAGTGTTTCTTCATAGAGAATTCCGAACAACTTCAAAGATTTTCTAACTCAGTTTTCAAGCTCCAAAATAAACTGTTTTCGGGGAGGAATGTCTAACCCCTTCAAAATATTTCCTTCACGGTTAGAACATCGCTTGTCTCTCTTCCCAAAATAAAAATCCGAGGCGGGGCACTGGGGTCGTAACCTCCCTTGTCGCAGTCTGGATCTCTTTAGGCGGGGCATTAGGGTGACAAACCTCCCCTAATTGCAGCCTAGATTTTTACAAGGCGGGGTGCTAGGGAAGTAACAACCTTCCTAGTTGCAGCCGGGATTTTAGAATCGTCTAACTCCCTTCCGCTCGATTTCAATGTTTTTGATTTTTAATGTTTTAAAACCCGGGAGTTAGAGACGTTATTAGGGTTCGACCGAGAACATCTCATTCATGGTGTTTCTCTATGAATCCTATTTTTCGACATAAATTCATTGCCCCATCTTTCGAGCCTCGGCACTTACCATTAATTAAGTGTCGTGTTCGAGGGGGTACATAGGGTAATCCCTCGGGATTATCCGCCCTTTTACAACAAAAACGATTTTGTTTCGATTTTAGAAACTTTAAGAGAGATAATTTTGAGTACCCCAATCCAACATCTCCATTAGAGCTTTAGGACCCATAACACTTCTCAGTCCTCCTTTTAACTGATTCTAAGAAACCTGAGACATCTTCAAAACCCGAATACTCGCAAACCAAATATCCTCTTCCATGCTCAATCATCCTCAAAACCCGAATTCCCCTTCGACCCCAACAAATGATCCAAATATCCCTTAACTCCACAAGAATGACCAAAGTGCCCTTAGCCTCGCAAAAGCCGAGATAAATCCAAACCCCTCAAAAATAATCAAAACCTCTCAACCCTTCCGACTATTCCCACAAACCGATAGTTCGAGACCGCCTGTCTCCTCAAACTCTTCAAAATCACCTACTCCTCAATCCCCATTCAATCCGATCCTTTGGCTTTAATTGAATCTCTCTAAAGGTTTTGAAAGAAGGCAATCCCGACAATTGGAGACCGAGGTTTCCTCGGGCACCAATCCGAAGTCGTGGTCGTTGCCACTTCTAAGGGGTGTAACCCAGTGCGAACCCATATAGAATCTTTGAGCTGACCAGATAAATCCTATCTGCAATTTCAGAGTCAACCAACGGTTCTTAGAACCCTCTTTCTCTTCCTTCCTAGTTCCTTAGGTCAAACTAGGTGGCGACTCTAGTCAATTTCCGCCCTTAGGGCATAAGTCCGCGTGGGGCCCATTGAGAGCGGGTGTAGTGCACACTTGCACTCCCCTTTATGCTTTCTGGAAAGACAGACGATGTAGTAGGTATTTGAGGGATGCCAGAATAACGGGTTTTCACCCCTCCACAGAATGGCAGTTTCTAGGATCTCGACTTTTCAGTCAGACCACATTTAGGTAGACCCCCCTCATACCGAAAAATCACCCTCCACACTTTGTAGTGGTTATAAATTTCCCGAACAGCCCTGTTATAGCAGCACTTGCTACGACAAGTGCGCCATGCTAACTGGCTATCGGTTTAACACATACCGGTTATGGTATTGTTTTTACCCACTCTGTCATCAGTGGCCTTGTTGGCCCTCACTTGTTCTTACAGTCTTGATAATAATTCCTCCGGATGACTTCTCACTGTCTTTACATGATAATCACTAACTAGGGTGTTTCCCATTCTGGAAGACCCTATTTTTTTCTGTATGGTTTCCTCTTCGTAGCCCGTTCCACGCATTGTCGTGGTTGTTGAGACTTGTCTCTTGTTTGGGCACTACGTTGTAGTTCCTTTGTCGGTTGGTATACCGTTGGTGTATTATTTATCAACTGTGGTCCCGTAGACACTCGTCTCGGGTCGTATTAATCCATTTCTTGCCTGTTGCACGGTTGGTGCGTTGCAAGCTGGTTATCCTCGACTGCTCGGCATGTCGACCCAGGTTGCTGGAAATTCTATTCTTCTATACACAAGATTCTTCATTCTTCGCTATTAAATGCGGTTAACATTGTTCAGATGGAGACCGTCTCCGGGATTCCCAGTTTTCGGGATCTACCGTGTGACAGGTTCTCCGTACCTTTAGAGGTACTTAATAACAGCCAGATCGGGTATTCCCGAGTAAGAGAGGACTTCCATCTCTCTGGCGTTCTTTCCCAAGTTATCAAACGGACTGTGACTGTGGAGGGTGGGATGGAGATTGTAGGTTTCCAGTAGTCACTGTAGTTCCTAACTAGCGTATCTCTCACGCTATCACTCAACCCTTAACCCTAAGTACTTAAATCCTAACTCGGTACTTCCTAAGCTCGGTAGTTCAGTCATCAGAGCGATACTTCGCTCTGATACCACTTTTTGTATTAACACCCCATCCAACAATAACACACTTACAATAAACTGCAGCGGAAAAACAACCTCATCACATTACTTATCTCGTTGGTGTTACACGCCGTTAGCCACCCACGTTCTAACAAGCTAATACATACACATTGTCCGGTCTGATGGCTAAATTCCCTAGCGACTACACATTACTATCCCTTCCATAATCACAACAACAACATACACCTTCCAACTATACCAGTATTTATAACTAATGCCGATAACAATCTCGGTCTTACTACACCTACTGTATATATACAACATGAACGATTACCCATGTACAACGACTACCCCGCCATACTCTCGAACGGCTTCCAGCTCCTTGTACCTGAAATAGGAAAAGAAGAGAAAGGGTGGCCCCCAAGGGGCTCAGCACCTTTGCTGGTATGGTAATCCCGCAGCCCACATGCTACCGGGCCACGCACAACTAATTGTCGTCTTAGCATGCGGTTGATTATTTTTAAATCATACATGCAACTGTAAACACACAACACATAATCATTTCGCCTCAACGGGCCCAACAAACGGATAATATATCCTTACTTAATAAGTCACTCATGGTATTCATTATCCCTAGAGTGTTCCTCCTCCAATGGAGCTACTTCCTTAATAGACGACACTTACCCTTAAATCGGGTTATCCTTAAACGCCTCTTATCACAAACTGGGAATCATATCCATGATCCACACACTCCACATTATACAACTATAACATACATACATACAACACCTAACAATACTTTGCACGTTTCCACGTGCACAACATAATACCGCAATAGATATTGCATCACAACAAATACATAACATAACGGGAATGGTTCTCTTAGGAACCGACCCAAACATAGTTAGTTCACTGGGAGAGCCTAGAGGATGCTGTCAAACTCATGCTAAGCTCGTTTACATAACTCGTTACCGTTCTGTTAGGCGAACGAATAACTTAACATAAAGATGGATCGGGTTTAGTGACCCGAACACAACATACATAATCCCCAACAGACGTGAGTCAAGAGCCTTGGTTAAGCTCAGGGGTGATCGAAGACCAATGAAGGAAGACAATCAACAGAGAGGAAGCTGAAGAAACTGTATACAACAACTCCCAAACAACGCGCGACCGGAACAACCGGATTCCTCACCCCCCCCATAATATATAAATATTCACAGTTAAAGACTCCGCTGTGGAACCTAGCACATCAGCACACAATACAGTATTACAACTGAGTTAATCACGCAAAGGAGGGTCATACACTTACAGCAACATCACACAACTAACTCACGCATAGCCGTGGCTAGAACGTTCCTTAGGTCGGAAACGTTATTACCAGATACCGTTCTCTTACGTTTACCTAATAGTGGTTAACTAGCCCTTCAAGCGCATTTGAGGTTACCGGTATCGGCACGTAAACACACAATGACAATAACGACTGTAAACTCGTTTCATGATTTATCTCATAACGTGGCAAACATACAGAAAAACACATTGGCATACAAGCCGGTGTAATCCGGTAGGACACAGGTTGCAAGAAAACCATACCTGTCACCGGAGTCCACTTTACCACGTCCACTTATGTTCCTCGAGCAATTCTCGAACAACTGATAACATTACATGTACTTTTATTAACATCGGGGTAGCATGATTATTTAATGTCTAATGCTTATAACTTCTCCCCGTTAACTTAGTTACATAACTTAACATTTTTAACTTGTTTTACTCTCACATTGTAATACAACTTTTCACCCACTTAATTGTCATTAAAACTCACCTAACATGTCCTTAACAACCTTATAACATCATTACCTATCAATCCCATCATTACACACCATTTCCATACCTTAAACAAGTGTTTTGGCCCATACAACACCTTGTCCGAACTTGTGTCCGAACCTCCAAGTTCGGACGCAAGCCGCGACCTAATACTGAAACCCATACACACGTCCGAACTTGTGTCCGGACTTCCCATGTTCGGACACAGTTGGAGAGTGAATCCCAGATAGAAACAGTCACGTCCGAACTTGTGTCCGGACTTCCCAAGTTCGGACACAGTTCGAGAGTGAGAAAATCCTTTACCCAACAGAGCCTGTCCGAACTTCCATGTCCGGACGGAAGTTCGGACACGGCAAAACATTCAATTTCTAAGTCTTTAAACACTTAACCAAATTCCTCCAAAGCTTCCAACATTTATAGTATCTTCTCCTTAGGTTTCTAAGTGATGTTTCATGCCTATTCTAACCATTATACCAGGACATATCTTCCACACAAACATCATCATCCAAACATCCTTTCTTACAAAATAAAATCCTCTTTTCACAACTTCTTGAATTCCTTTCTCAAAACCTTATCTAAACATCATTTATTCCTTGGATACCAACATTACCTAAACCTTAAACAAACTTCTCCAAGACTTAAATACATTCTCAAAACACACCTTGAATTCCTAGAAATTCCAAGATAGCACCTAAATCCTTGTAACACCTTAATGCACGTTTTCTTCCTTAGTGAAACATTTACTCATTCCTAACAATTCCTAGTTCACCCAAGTTCATTCAAGCACTTAAAACTCCTTATACATTTTACAAATTTTGCCATGGGTTCTCTTAGCACATCCTCATTCCAAGGCTCATAGTTTTCACCATTAAACACTCAAGAACACCTAAATCCATCAAGAACACCATCACACACAAGACTTCACCAAACTTACACTACATCACAATATAGTGCATAACTTAAATTGCTTGGCACTTAGGCCCTTAAATAGCATGGCTCTTAGGCCCTTAAATTGCTTAAACCTTAAACACTGAATTTCCACAATATAAGCCTTTGACCTGCAAATACAACCAACAAGACATATGTCCTTTTACTAGTCTCCTTGAGAACATTTTCCTAAGTCATGTACCATTAGCTCTTTAGGTAGTTTTAACAAGCATTATTAGCTCTTTTCTACTAAGGCATTAAACCACATTGAGATAGCATATTTACCTCTTTTCCACTCAAACTTCTTTCTTGTTTCCTCTTAAAACCGGTAAGGCATTTCTTTCCTTGTCAACTACTAAACAATATACCAATATTGAAATGAGTATATAAGCTTTATGCTTTATCTCATTGTAAACCCTAGGTTTACATTATTTCAAAAAAAACATTAAGGTAGTTGTTTTACCTTGATCTTTGAAGGGTGTTTGAATATCTATGAAGAGAGGACTCCACCTAGTCCTTGAAAAATTCAAATGAAGCTAGAACAAAGCAACACAAGGAGCACCATTAATGGTGATTTTCGGACATCACACAAACATGAAGGAAATGTCATTTTTCTTTGAGTTTGTCCTTATTGAAGCAAAGGAGAATAATAATATGTGAAAGGTAGGCTCAAGCTCCTTCAATGGTGAATCTCCATGGCACCAAAATTGAGCTCTTGAAGATTTGAAAAGATAGAAGTGTAGAGCTTGGTCTAACTAAGACAAATATATCTTAGAATTTGATTTGGAGCATGGAGTTGGATTTGGCAAAGAATGAAGATGGAGAAGAGATGGAGCTGTAGCAATCGTAAATGGAGGAAAGGAGAAGATGAAGAACCGTTGTGAAATGAAAGAAAAGAAGAGAATGAGAAGGTAAGTTTGCTTTTGGAGATTTTATGTTATAAAGCAAAATAGTACTTTACTTAAGCTTTACTTTACTCATTTGATTTCTTTTACAAGTTGGGTGACTCACACCTTGAAAAACCAGCCCCCATTTAGTTAGAAGGGTACTTTAGTCTTTATTGTCATTTATTACTTATGATAACATATGTCACAAACTAGCTTATAAAAATCACTATTCACCAAAAACAAGGCACATAGAAGTGAAATTTTGATTTCCCATTGATATAGACTTCCAAATGTGATACTATATAGTACACATGTTAATTAAAGAGTAATGATGGACATTTAGCCATTCAAAACTCATTTACAAGACAATTTTTCAAAACGTGCTTAAGACTCCTGAAAGCACATTTTGTGTTTTAACTTGTTTTCAAGCTTGGTTTTCTTTAGTAATTGATTTAATATGTTCATTAACACATTTATAAAGGTATAGGTATGACCATTAGGTCTTATACAAATTTATCCCAAGCTTAGAGCACATTTTTGCTCTTATTGACTTTAAGGTATTTTTGTGTTTTGTTTGGTTTCATTGTCCACCAAAGTTTCCTAAGGACTTAATTTGCCTTATTAAATCATAATTGAATATTATTAAGTCTTGGTAGGCTCTTTGGGTCCCAACCAAGTTCACTCCAAGCTTTGAGCATGTTTTTGCTCAAGCTGTGTCTTAGTGCTTTACTGCATTTACTATGGTTTATACTGTTCACTGAAGTTCCTAAGGCACTCTTTAGCCTTTATATACCATAGATTAGTAATTTAAGCAATATATCAGGGTTTGGGGTATTTCAATCTACCCCCCTTAAAAGAACTTCGTCCTCGAAGTTCACACTTCCCACACATCATTAGATTAGAATACGGGGATTACTTATAGCCATAATACTTCCATAACCAAACACACTTTACATCACAACCTCGGACTTAATGGTCCGGGCAACACATTCACATCCACACATAACACAACATATTCACATGATAACCTCGGACTCAATGGTCCGGGTATCTTAACAACACTTACACATACATAACAACCCTTAGACTCTTGGGTCTGGGTACCATAACAACATTCAGACACATAGGTCTTGATAACATAACAGCCTTTAGACACATAGGTCTATGTAACACAACACATTTAGACTCGTAGGTCTTGATAACATATACTTTGGAACTCAAGGTCAAAATAACATTTATTACACATACCACACAACATGTCATAGCATGTATAGCAATCAAAAATATCCTTTATATACACTGTGATCCCGCAGAACCCGGTCGCGATGGACACCTTCTGTCCCCGTGTCCTTGGGAGATCAAAACAATCACTTAAGTTTAAAATTTCCTTGTGAGGTTAAGTAAAAGAACTTTAATTATGTAAAGTATCTATCAACGTTTATAAATACCCATTGAAATCCTTTTGAAAACACACACAACTCCAAGTCCAACTTAAGCTCTTTGCTTCTTTTATTAGCGTGGTTATTTGTGACCACTTATAGGGAGCTTCAAGAATCATCCAACCCTGATGTGATCAGCATCAGTGTAGAACTATCCTTCCACTCCAATTTGTGTTCGGCTTCCCTTGATCACATGCAAATCAAGTTCCACTTCCCACTTCATTTTCAAGCATCAAATAAATCACTCATTTACAATTTTCTATCTTCTAAATCATTCTAATCATGATCATAACATCTCCAAAGGATAGAACTCCGTCTATCAGTTACTTCCATTCACTTTAATGTTGTTACCTAGGGAATCTTATTCTCACTAGGTTCTATGTCAGTTTCGTATTCTTCATGAATCACTATATAGTATATATACATATATATTTATCAAAATACAACACACCATTTCACCTTTATACACTGTCGGGGCTTTTGTTCCCCCGGGAGTTTCTCTACTCCCCACACTTGTACTATCACACACAATGTTAACAAATACACACACTTATCACAATGGTATTCGCATCTTCTGTGCGCAATTACCCACAATTAAAAACATGAATGAATGTGTATGTTTACGTAACACACACACCAATCATCAAACAATAATATATTTTGTGCTATGGCACAATAGTACATACACTACGTACACTTGTACGGTAATACACTAAGTGGTTTTTGCGCTCTACCCCCCTTAAAAGGGATTACGCCCACGTAATCAATCACTAAACTGGCTTATAATGTTCTGCCGTCGTGAAGGTTTTAACTTCCACGCGGTCTATTACAATGGATTCTAGAGGATCTTAACCATATTGCTGTTTAGTTCCTAAACCAAGAATTCTCATTGGAGTTTGTTTAAACTCTTAGTTGGTTTCGATTCTGGCCTGTTAGGCTTCTAGGCGTTATAATTAGCCATTCACTCATGTTCACCATGTACATTCAACACTTGAATCACTGGCTCACTAGTTCCTGCTGCGAACTCTAATAACTGTAGAGCTTAATTGCCCTATTTGTTATTCTTACTGTATTGTACATCCCCAATTGTCACCTCATCTTGGTAACAATGGGTTTCTCAACCGACGCGTGGTATGCTCGACCGTTAGCGAATTCGGTGAGTTATACACTTTCATCCACTCCAAACAATTTACGTGTATAACCACGATTATGATTTCACAATGATTGACTGTTCCCTTCCGACTTACCGTCGGTTGAATTGGAGCTACACCTAGGGTGTAGTGCTCTCTCAGCCATTTCCAACATTTGGGGTAATCCATACCGATATTTGACAGTTAGTGCTACTGTAGTCCTTACTGTTAATCATGCCTCCACAGGTCTTGTACAAGACTTTCTATAGTGCGGCCTTGCAGTTCCTATGCATCGGCCATTATAACGTATTCCTCCATAATTACATGTTTCCAATTCCTAGCTATCCCACTCGATCATTACTGCGCAAGTGCAATACCAAAACACTCGTCATACAGAGTACAGAGGCGTAAACTCTTGACAGTAAATCTCTTATGCGATTCGCCATGGAATTCACACTGAGTTTTCCTTATCCATAGTACCGACCATTGGCTTATTGCCCAGTCTGTGTATCATCACTTGCTTGCATGTCCATTGAGTTTAACTCATAACGGGTCTTATCTGCCACACATTATTCAACAACACTTATACAACGTCGCTTACTGCGCACCGTGCTTATTGTATAACACTAACTTACATGGTATTTATTGTCACATTAACTTCCACACATATACTTACATCATTCGTATTATGGTTCATCACTCATTTGGATGGCTACTGAATGCTCCTTGAGCATCGATCATTCGAGTCATAAGCCGGCATTATTCAGCTCGGGTTTCACTTTATACACACATGTTACTAGCTAACTGCTCTCTTTCAATAACAATATGGTCAATCCTTAACATATTTCTTGGGCTTGATACACATAACTACCGCTCCTGCGGCCTCACAATATCGAGAGGTATCCCCACTCTTAATGCAGTGGTTCGTTTACCACTCTGTTCACTTATACAACATAAACTTCTACAATCAATTGAATTTATATAACATATCTTGCTTATGGCTTATGAGCCTTGTTTGCCTTGAGCTGGGCTCATTGTAGGCTGTCCACACATATGTACTTCTCTGTACAACATTACATGGTTTGGATATTATATTGAGCTCCATGACAAGGTTGTTACATCACGTTTCCTTTCATGGGATGCCCCTTAGGATTGTCAGTCCGTCTCTTGACAACTTATGTCTAAACTGGGTGTTGGTTTCAACCCTTGTGTTTCTGTCATGTCATTTTGAGCAACAATTGTTGATGTGAACACCCTTTAAGGATTGCTCCTGGGTGTTACTAAGTTATGCCTTTACATTTAGTTCACACTCATTGATACATTCAGTTAGCCACGCCTTTTTGCGTTCTCAACTGGTTATTATCTTCTTCTGTGAAGATCAACATTTCCTGATAGTGTAGGTACTCATTCTGGGAGTTTCATCCCGTTCATTGCACATTAATGTGTCCACATTAGGCATCTGCCTTGCCATGCACAGGCTGGGTCTCCGTTCCAGCTATCATGTTTATCCCTAGGGATCCTTACGACATATGTGATGTCTTTACATAACAGTTAGTGCACTTCGCACCTCCTGACTCTTAAACATTTCTTTGAAAATGAATTCACTAATTCCTTTAGTCTAGTTATCTTAACTGAGTTCCTTAACTTCAACTACTCCTTGTAATCCTTAGCTCTTGTTTGACTTATGCTGCTGACCGTAGTACGGAGTCGACTACTTCCCGTGTTTCGGACTCCACTCGTATACATATGTGGGGTACCATAATGATACATTGCTACTTACCCAACTAACCCATAAGTAGGTCTGCCAGGCCCAGCTCCTATCGGAGTGCGGTCGTCCCACAATTCAGTTGGTACACTCGTAGTGTCCGTCACACGCCTAGGTGAAGTATTCTGTTGTCAACTCCCTTATATTGTCCCCTGACAATATGCGTCCCGTGCTTCCCGAACTTAATCGAAGGAAAGTTTATCCACGGTTGTATCCTTGTCAACTGTCCTTGGTTTTACTGGTTTGGTGTAAAAGAAGGTTAGAAAGAAGTGTTGGTTTGAAAGAAAATCTGGTTTTGAAAAGAAGAAGGGTTAGATAAATCCAGGTTTGAAAGAAAATTTTCATGGTTTCACAACATCTTCTTACCTTAGCCAAGTCTAGCTTCTTGCTGACTGGTGTACTTACAATTACAGAGGTTAGGCTATCAAGCCCTTCCTTGGTTATAATGATCTCGTTTAACTTCATGGTACTTTACTAAGTACCTTGTAGTGGTTATAAATTTCCCGAATAGCCCTGTTATAGCAGCACTTGCCATGGCAAGTGCGCCATGCTAACTGGCTATCGGTTCAACACATACCGGTTGTGGTATTGTTTTTACCCATACTGTCATCAGTGGCCTTGTTGGCCCTCACTGATCTTACAATCTTGATATTAACTCTTCTAGGTGACTTCTCACTGTCTTCACATGACGATCATCAACTAGGGTGTTTCCCATTCTGGGAGACCCCTTTTTCTTTTGTATTGTTTCGTCTTCATAGCCCGTTCCACGTATTGTCGTGGTTACTGAGACTTGTCTCTTGTTTGGGCACTACGTTGTAGTTCCTTTGTCGGTTGGTATACCGTTGGTGTATCATTTATCAACTGTGGTCCCGTAGACACTTGTCCCGGGTTCCATTAATCCACTTCCTGCCTGTTGCACGGTCGGTGCGTTGCAAGCTGGTTACTCTCGACTGCTTTGCATGTCGACCCAGGTTGCCAGAAATTCTATTCTCTTATACACAAAATCCTTCATTCTTCGCTATCAAATGCGGTTAACATTGTTCAGATGGAGACCGTCTCCGGGATTCCCAGTTTTCGAATCTACCGTATGACAGGTTCTCCGTACTCATAGAAGTACTAATTAACATCTAGATCGGGTTTTCCCGAGTAAGAGAGGACTTTCATCTCTCTGGCGTTCTTTCCCAAGTTATGAAACAGGGATTGTGGAGGGCGGGAAGGATACTTTAGGTTTCCAGTAGTCACTGGTAGTTCCTAACTAGCGTATCTCTCACGCTATCACTCAACCCTTAACCCAAAGTACTTAAATCCTAACTCGGTACTTCCTAAGCTCGGTAATTCAGTCATCAGAGCGATACTTCGCTCTGATACCACTTTTTGTAACACCCCATCCAACAATAACACTTACAATAAACTGCAGCGGAAAAACAACCTCATCACATTACTTATCTCGTTGGTGTTACACGCCGTTAGCCACCCCGTGGCTAACAAGGCTAATACATACACATTGTACCGGTCTGATGGGCTAAATTCCCGAGCGACTACACATTACTATCCCTTTCCATTAATCACAACAACAACATACACCTTCCAACTATACCGAGTATTTATAACTAATGCCGATAACAATCTCGGTCTTACTACACCTACTGTATAATACAACATGAACGATTACCCATGTACAACGACTACCCCGTCCTACTCTCGAACGGCTTCCAGCTCCTTGTACCTGAAATAGGAAAAGAAGAGAAAGGGTGCCCCCAAGGGCTCAACACCTTTGCTGGTATGGTAATCCCGCAGCCCACATGCTATCGGGCCACGCACAACTAATTGTCGTCTTAGCATGCAGTTGATTATTTTTAAATCATACATGCAACTGTAAACACATAACACATAATCATTTCGCCTCAACGGGCCCAACAAACGGATAATATATCCTTACTTAATAAGTCACTCATGGTATTCATTATCCCTAGAGTGTTCCTCCTCCAATGGAGCTACTTCCTTAATAGACGACACTTACCCTTAAATCGGGTTATCCTTAAACGCCTCTTATCACAAACTGGGAATCATATCCATGATCCACACACTCCACATTATACAACATATAACATACACTACATACAACACCTAACAACACTTTGCACGTTTCCACGTGCACAACATAATACCGCAATAGATATGCATCACAACAAAATACATAACATAACGGGAATGGTTCTCTTAGGAACCGACCCAAACATAGTTAGTTCACTGGGAGAGCCTAGAGGATGCTGTCAAACTCATGCTAAGCTCGTTTACATAACTCGTTACCGTTCTGTTAGGCGAACGAATAACTTAACATAAAGATGGATCGGGTTTAGTGACCCGAACACAACATACATAATCCCCAACAGACGTGAGTCAAGAGCCTTGGTTAAGCTCAGGGGTGATCGAAGACCAATGAAGGAAGACAATCAACAGAGAGGAAGCTGAAGAAACTGTATACAACAACTCCAAACAACGCGCGACCGGAACAACCGGATTCCTCACCCCCCCATAATATATAAATATTCACAGTTAAAGACTCCGCTGTGGAACCTAGCACATCAGCACACAATACAGTATTACAACTGAGTTAATCACGCAAAGGAGGGTCATACACTTACAGCAACATCACACAACTAACTCATGCATAGCCGTGGTTAGAACGTTCCTTAGGTTGGAAACGTTATTACCGGATACCGTTCTCTTACGTTTACCTAATAGTGGTTTAACTAGCCCTTCAAGCGCATTTGAGGTTACCGGTATCGGCACATAAAACACCACAATTGCAATAACGACTGTAAACTCGTTTCATGATTTATCTCATAAACGTGGCAAACATACAGAAAAACACATTGGCATACAAGCCGGTTGTAATCCGGTAGGACACAGGTTGCAAGAAAACCATACTGTCACCGGAGTCCACTTTACCACGTCCACTTATGTTCCTCGAGCAATTCTCGAACAACTGATAACATTACATGTATTTTATTAACATCGGGGTAGCATGATTATTTAATGTCTAATGCTTATAACTTCTCCCCGTTAACTTAGTTACATAACTTAACATTTTTAACTTGTTTTACTCTCACATTGTAATACAACACCATTTCCATACCTTAAACAAGTGTTTGGCCCATACAACACCTTGTCCGAACTTGTGTCCGAACCTCCAAGTTCGGACGCAAGCCGCGACCTAATACTGAAACCCATACACACGTCCGAACTTGTGTCCGGACTTCCCATGTTCGGACACAGTTCGAGAGTGAATCCCAGATAGAAACAGTCACGTCCGAACTTGTGTCCGGACTTCCCAAGTTCGGACACAGTTCGAGAGTGAGAAAATCCTTTACCCAACAGAGCCTGTCCGAACTTCCATGTCCGGACGGAAGTTCGGACACGGCAAAACATTCAATTTCCAAGTCTTTAAACACTTAACCAAATTCCTCCAAAGCTTCCAACACTTATAGTATCTTCTCCTTAGGTTTCTAAGTGATGTTTCATGCCTATTCTAACCATTATACCAGGACATATCTTCCACACAAACATCATCATCCAAACATCCTTTCTTACAAAACAAAATCCTCTTTTCACAACTTCTTGAATTCCTTTCTCAAAACCTTATCTAAACATCATTTATTCCTTGGATACCAACATTACCTAAACCTTAAACAAACTTCTCCAAGACTTAAATACATTCTCAAAACACACCTTGAATTCCTAGAAATTCCAAGATAGCACCTAAATCCTTGTAACACCTTAATGCACGTTTTCTTCCTTAGTGAAACATTTACTCATTCCTAACAATTCCTAGTTCACCCAAGTTCATTCAAGCACTTAAAACTCCTTATACATTTTACAAATTTTGCCATGGGTTCTCTTAGCACATCCTCATTCCAAGGCTCATAGTTTTCACCATTAAACACTCAAGAACACCTAAATCCATCAAGAACACCATCACACACAAGACTTCACCAAACTTACACTACATCACAATATAGTGCATAACTTAAATTGCTTGGCACTTAGGCCCTTAAATAGCATGGCTCTTAGGCCCTTAAATTGCTTAAACCTTAAACACTGAATTTCCACAATATATAAGCCTTTGACCTGCAAATACAACCAACAAGACATATGTCCTTTTACTAGTCTCCTTGAGAACATTTTCCTAAGTCATGTACCATTAGCTCTTTAGGAAGTTTTAACAAGCATTATTAGCTCTTTTCTACTAAGGCATTAAACCACATTGAGATAGCATATTTACCTCTTTTCCACTCAAACTTCTTTCTTGTTTCCTCTTAAAACCGGTAAGGCATTTCTTTCCTTGTCAACTACTAAACAATATACCAATATTGAAATGAGTATATAAGCTTTATGCTTTATCTCATTGTAAACCCTAGGTTTACATTATTTCAAAAAAAACATTAAGGTAGTTGTTTTACCTTGATCTTTGAAGGGTGTTTGAATATCTATGAAGAGAGGACTCCACCTAGTCCTTGAAAAATTCAAATGAAGCTAGAACAAAGCAACACAAGGAGCACCATTAATGGTGATTTTCGGACATCACACAAACATGAAGGAAATGTCATTTTTCTTTGAGTTTCCTTACCTTGAAGCAAAGGAGAACAATAATATGTGAAAAGGTGAGCTCAAGCTCCTTCAATGGTGAATCTCCATGGCACCAAAATTGAGCTCTTGAAGATTTGAAAAGATAGAAGTGTAGAGCTTGGTCTAACTAAGACAAATATAGTCTTAGAATTTGATTTGGAGCATGGAGTTGGATTTGGCAAAGAAATGAAGATGGAGAAGAGATGGAGCTGTAGCAAATCGTAAATGGAGGAAAGGAGAAGATGAAGAACCGTGTGAAATGAAAGAAAAGAAGAGAATGAGAAGGTAAGTTTGCTTTTGGAGATATTTATGTTATAAAGCAAAATAGTACTTTACTTTAAGCTTTACTTTACTCATTTGATTTCTTTTACAAGTTGGTGACTCACACCTTGAAAAACCGGCCCCCATTTAGTTAGAAGGGTACTTTAGTCTTTATTTGTCAATTTAATTACTTATGATAACATATGTCACAAACTAGCTTATAAAAATCACTATTCACCAAAAACAAGGCACATAGAAGTGAAATTTTGATTTCCCATTGATATAGACTTCCAAATGTGATACTATATAGTACACATGTTAATTAAAGAGTAATGATGGACATTTAGCCATTCAAAACTCATTTACAAGACAATTTTTCAAAAACGTGCTTTAAGACTCCTTAAAGCACATTTTGTGTTTTAACTTGTTTTCAAGCTCGGTTTTCTTTAGTAATTGATTTAATATGTTCATTAACACATTTATAAGGTATAGGTATGACCATTAGGTCTTATACAAATTTATCCCAAGCTTAGAGCACATTTTTGCTGTTATTGACTTTAAGGTATTTATTTGTGTTTTGTTTGGCTTCATTGTCCACAAAAGTTTCCTAAGGACTTAATTTGCCTTATTAAATCATAATTGAATATTATTAAGTCTTGGTAGGCTCTTTGGGTCCCAACCAAGTTCACTCCAAGCTTAGAGCATGTTTTTGCTCAAGCTGTGTCTTAGTGCTTTACTGCATTTACTATGGTTTATACTGTTCACTGAAGTTCCTAAGGCACTCTTTAGCCTTTATATACCATAGATTAGTTATTTAAGCAATATATCAGGGTTTGGGGTATTTCACTAATATCGGACGCTAAACGAAGAATAGCGTTCGCTGCTTAATCGGACGCTAATTTCAGACGCTAAATCCTGTTTTTCTTGTAGTGTCGGTTCCCTAATAAACGAACACAAAAAATTAGATTCATACATTGCAACATACATACTTTTGATAATCCGAAAAAAATGAATAACGACAAAACACTAAAATTCACATACTCGAAGCTTGGCATATGAGAATGGATCAGAAGGTGCAGGTACGGTGTAAGAAACCGAAACCTGAGAGGGGCGGGCGCAAGGGCGGTAGCGGTGCAGGGGCGGAAGCGGGTGCAGGGGCGGAAGCGGGTGTAGGGGCGCACACTGATGAGCTAGAAGATTGATGCCTCTGACACAGCTGTTGCATCAATCTCGCTTCCATATGTTGCATCTGCTGCTGCATATCAGATTGGAACTGCCATGTCAACCTTGATTCGATCTCCCTCAATGCTTCCTCTTTCCCCATCCGCTGGGAGCGAGGAAAAACATCCCTCTGACACACTGCGGATCCAAATCCTTGAACTCTCCCAGGGTAATCCTTCTTGCCAAACACTTTGTTCAATGGATCATCCTGACTATGAGGCTGGCCAAGAAAAGAATTAGCACCCTCTGCAGTCTTGTACATGCAAAAAAAGCATGTAAATTATGAATTAGATCAAATAAGTAAAACATAAATAAATTGTTCTGCATCAATTTATAAACTGTTAAATATTACTCAGGACACTCACAATTTTTGCAGCTAAGTCTGTAGTCTCCTTCCGCGGATAATACAGTTCGCCGTCCTTCTTTAATTGTCGGCCAAGCATGTATGCTTGTGCCCGATTCACCTCATCCAGACTCTGAATTGGCTCAACTGTGCCGTCCTCATGCATACGCTTCAGATACCCCTTTTCAATCTAGGTTGATATACGTTCCGCATACCCAGCTCGGCCCATGTAGTGTGGGTTCTGACCTTTCAAGCGATTCTCTTGAGCTTTTTCCTGAATTGCCTGTGGAAAGAATACAATTCATTTTAACTTTATCTTGTTAGATTAACAACATAAACTTAAAAGTTAATCTATTGAAACAATTACTTACAACTCAGGGGTGATATGGAAATCATAGAATTCTTTCCACTCCTCTATAGTGATCATGCTAGCGTACAACTCATAGGGAGGCACCTTCTTCGGGTTGTGCATAATGATCCAACTAGCCACCAACCTATTTTTGAACGATCACATACGCAAAGCAAGTAGTGACAACACCTTATCATATGCTTCATCTGTGATCTGGTACTTCTTCTTCAAGCTTACCCGCATGGTCTTCTTTACATCTGGATCTTGGTTCCTCCAGTTTTTGTTGATACTGCAATGGGTCTTAGCCAATCGACCCATGGCGCTGGCAAACTTCTGCTTAGACCTACCAGTGGGTCTAAGATACCTGTAATATATACATATATATGTTAGTCATACATAATATATAGTACTATATATAAATGTATAAATATCAGTATATGA
Source organism: Limonium bicolor (assembly GCA_023374045.1). Classification (NCBI taxonomy): domain Eukaryota; kingdom Viridiplantae; phylum Streptophyta; class Magnoliopsida; order Caryophyllales; family Plumbaginaceae; genus Limonium; species Limonium bicolor. The sequence continues at coordinate 51,382,694 of CM041782.1, forward strand.
AAAAATTAAACAGAATAACATATAGGTGTAAGATATACATATCCCCACACCAGATCAATCATTTCACTCTCCTTCTTCTCATTTAGACCACGTGACAGTCCTTGTGTATTTCGTGGAAGGTCCTGAGAAGTCGTAGGAGGGTCCTGAGAGGTCGTGGAAGGGTCTTGAGTGGTCACAGGAGCATCAGCGGCAACGACGGTCTGTGTACGCTCCGTTAACTGCATCTATCTCCAACTCCTCATCACATTGTAGGAGCATCTCATCGTCGGCTTCCATAATCTGCACAATATCATTACACAAATATATAGTCAATGACATAAATAGAATCATAAATAATCATAAATTGTACATGCATGTGTTGAGCATTCACTTTTAGGCCAAACTTACTTTTTGTTAATTTTTCCACCCACAACCCTTCTCCATGATCTGATCTTGTGCAGAGAAAGTTGGTCACATTATCATCTTCCATTGGCATTTGAAGGGGAACATTGTCCATTTCACAATGATAATCTTCCTCATCCACAACACCATCAACACCAACTATCTATCGCTTACTTTGCAATACAACTGACCATCTGGGATTAGATTGATCACGACAGTAGAACACTTGTCTAGCTTTAGAAGCAACTATAGATGGTTCTTCTGTGTATGTCAATGCGTTTAGTCAACCAACTTCATAATGTGTTCCATCTGACGGTAATTGCGCTTGTTGTCTACCCATTTGCATTTAAAGACACAAGTTTCATAACAGGTGTAGTTAAGGATCCAAATCTCCTGAATCACACCATAATACTCTTCCTCATTGTCACTCCCTTACTACCTGCAACTTGATATATTTCCTGTGAAGCAGTTAGATGAACACCACTGTTTTGATTTGTTGACTTACGGTCTTGGCGTTCAGTATAAAAAGTGAACCCATTCACATCGAAACCCTCGTATGATAAAACATCAAGATTCCAACCGAGCGCTAATAACTTAACTATTTCAGTCACATTGTCTGAATCTTCATGCATAACTTTTTCTTTAAACCATGTAACGAATGTAGCATACTGTTGCTTCTTTAATCTCACATCACTTATTGACGGATGTTGTGCTCTGAGAGCGCTTAAGTGTGATGCGAAGTATGGTTCAACATCTTCAACATGGCTCAACACAGTTAGATGTGCTTTACACAATGCACCAAAATCAGGCCTTACCATTTTTCCCGATTGTACCTACACCCTGTAACTTGCCCTTATGTCTTGATCTCGGAAGTCCTATGTGGTTCACGCCTTCTAAGTAGTGGGTGCAAAAGTCAATCACTTCCTCAATTACATATCCTTCAACAATGCTTCCCTCTGGACATCTGCGGTTTTCATTTTTTTTAAGCACACCCATGTATCTTTCGAATGGATACATATACCTGAGATATAATGGGCCACACTCCTTGATCTCCCTTACGAAATGAACAAGCAAATGCACCATAATATCAAAAAATGAAGGTGGAAAATACATCTCCAACTGGCACATGGTGACAATTAGTTCAGCTTGCAACTTGTCCAGTGTCTGCACATCTAGAACTTTGGCAGAAACTCCATTGAAAAACACGGACAAATTTGTAATGGTTTTCCTGACATCATGTGGGAGAATCCCATGAATTGCGATGGGAAGCAAATTTTGCATCAAAACATGGTAGTCATGAGATTTCATCCCTACTAACTTGAGTTCATACATGGACACCCAACTTCTTACGTTGGAAGAGTACACTGGTGGTACTTTGATGTCAGAAAGGGCGCTGCAAAAACTCTTTTTCTCCACTTTGGATAGAGTGTGACATACGGGAGGCAGGAAGATACGGGTTCCTCTTTGTTGCGGGTGGAGCTCTTTTCGTATGCCCAACTCTACTAAATCTTTTCTCCCCTTTAAATGATCTTTTGTTTTCCCTTTAATGTTTAGCAACGTTCTACCAAGACTTTCTCTCACATTTTTCTCAACGTGTATGGAATCAATACAATGCCTTACTTGCAGATGTTGCCAATACTCAAGATAAAAAAATATCGACCTTTTCTTCCAAACTCTTCTTCGTATCTTTAGTTGGAGGACCAAAGTTGTTCACAATATCTTTCACCTGGTAATAAACATCGACACCTGATAAAGGTTGCCAAGCTATAGCATGATCAGTTGTCCCGTCAAATTCATCTGTCATCTTTCGGTACTTATGATGTCTTGGAAGGAATTTTCGATGACCCATATACACATTTTTCCACTATGTTTCAATCGGATATTGCATGTGTTATCACCGCATACAAGACACGCTAATGCTCCTTTGATTGTATATCTAGATAGGTTTCCGTATGCTGGAAAGTCGTTTATTGTACAAAATAGCATAGCACGCAGTGTGAAGTTTTCCTTTGCATAAGAATCATATACTGTTGCTCCCTTATTCCATAAGAGTTTCAAGTCATCAATAAGCGGCTGCAAAAACACATCAATATTATTCCTCGGTTGTTTTGGGCCTAATATCAACATTGATAGAATAATATGCCTAGGCTTCATGCACAACCATGGTGGAAGGTTATATACAGTCAACAGAACAGGCCAAGTACTGTGTACACTACTCCAAGTGCCGTACGGGTTCATTCCATCCGTGCATAAGCCAAGTCTTAAATTCTCTTGATCTATACCAAACTCAGGATACATTCTGTCAATGTTTCTCCATTTTGGTGAATCAGCAGGATGTCTTAATTTACCATCGTCCACCCTATGTGTTGCATGCCACCTAAGGTTTTCAGCATCCTTCGGAACTGCAAATAACCGCCTAAACCTTGGGATTATTGGCAAATATCATAACACCTTCGCAGGGGAACAAACCTTTAACTTGTTGTCATCCTGATGATCTTTCTTTACATAACGTGTCATACATTTAGGACAACAATCTTCTAGTTCATGCTCCTTCCAGAACAAAATACACCCCGATTGACAAGCATGTTTTTCTTGTACTCCATGCCCATTGGACACATTAACTTCTCCGCCTCATAAGTAGTTGTAGGTATGACATTGTCCGCTGGTGGTATCTCCTTAATAATTTGCAATAGTTCCGTGAAACTTACATCGCTTCATCCGTGTTTCGATTTGACATTAAATAGTTTTAGGGTCACACTTAATTTGTTCAGCGTCAGTGCATCACATCCAGCGTATAGTGGTTCTTTACATGACTGCATAAAGTTTCCATGTGTATTAGGTTTGTTGGTAAAGTATTATTCTACATCTTCCAGCAGTGTGTCAAGGTTCGCATCTTCTGTCTCGTCGTTAATCGTGTAGTTGTCATCATCCCCAAAGTTTCAGTGTCATCCCCAAGTTTCAGTGCCGTCCAGTTCTGATTGTTCTACTGAAGCTTCTGCAGCATAGTCAAACATATCCACTGCATGCTGACCATGCCATAATGTTATGTCTTCTTAATCTTTCGTAAACCCATGACGAATCAAATGATCCTTAGTTTTCTCAATATCTTTGTACTTGAAGTCGTTTTTGCAGTCGATGCATGGACACAAATATATCTCTTATCCCTCGGTTGAAGATTGCTGACAAGGATCTTACAGAACCTATCGACCCCTTGTAGGTAATCGTTATCAAGTCTATCATTGTACATCTTTGAATGCTTCATCTCTTTCTGTAAGATCGATGTATTACTTTACAGCTGATCGATATTGTTCATATGTTGGCAGAAATTAGTCCGGTTACTTTTAAAAATTTTACAACCTAAACCCATCCAATTACGTTCAATCTCACATGCGAACAAGTTTATAAAAAACAATTCATTGAAAATTTCGGCAGCATTTCCCTTCTGTTCTTCTAGTGTATATATGAATGTATACACTCGAAGAACAAAAGGGAAATGCTACCTAAATTTTAAATGAACTGTTTTTATAAACTTGTTCACTACCTAGAAGGTGAGATCAAACGTGATTGGACAGTCCCGACGGGGACTATCCAAGATATACCTCTAGTAGGTATATCTCGGACGGGTGACTATGTTCGAGTATATTTAATAGGTATTCAAAGAAACACTATAAACAATTAAGAAGTCATTAGAGAAAAATTATAAACTAACCTAATTTGGTGAGTAGTTGTCTGCTTAGTCCTGATGTGAAAGAGCTAGACTTCAACCGGCCCATATCAGGTTTGAGACAATGAAAAGTACTACTAATGCCTGGAGATAGTTTGTACACAACAATAATTAAATTACGAATCCAATAATTCAATAGTTTGACAAAATTTTATAGGAAATCCGATAGAATCCCCCTTAAAAATATAGGGTTTCACCACAATAGAAATAATCAACCACAATACACACGAATTTCAGTCAATTCTTAAGAACGTTTTATCAAAAATATATTTGACCGAACAAAATGCATCTTCCTATAATTTGCCCAGCTAATCAACCATAGGCAAACACTTAATCCCCATTTAATTTCTAACCAAATTTCGTCAAAACTACGTGGCTATATTTGTATTCCCAAACACATTATGTTTCTCGCCTAATAAACACATTAATCCCAAGTCCATTTGGACACAACCAGCAAGTAAAAATTAGCACATAGTACAAGAGGCGACAATTTGGTTTGCAAAATTAATCTTAAACACTTAATCCTAATAAACACATTAATCCCAAACAGAGCATGTATGTTCCTGGTCGACAGTTTGGTTTTGCAAAATTTCACCATAACTACTTGGCTATATTTGTATGCCCAAACACATTATATTTTTCACCTAATAAACACATTAATCCCAAGTCCATTTGGACACAACTAGCAAGTACCAAAAATCAGCACATAGTACAAGAGGCGACAATTTAAATGGCTTGCAAAATTAATCCCAAACACTTAATCCTAATAAACACATTAATCCCAAACAGAGCATGTATATATGTTCCTGATCGACAGTTTGGTTTGCAAAATTACCTCCAGCAGAATCAAGAATAGAGGTGATAGAGCATGGATCGATGTTCCTTTCGCCAGTTAGGGTTGTAAAATTACTGCAGATCAGTGAAGGGAGGCGACGGGTATGTATGTTCCTGTTCGATCGCAGGTTACAAAATTAATAAGAGTGAAGAGAGCAGGCATATTATGTATAGTTCCTGTTCGTAGAGTTGCTAAATTACTGAAACAGAGGCGCATGCATGTATGGCCTTCACCAGTTTGGGTTGCAGAGATCGATCGATTACCAATCAGAGAATAAAGATGCTGTGCGCAATATCGGGAGAAAGCAACGAGAGAGGCGCTAGCAGGCGCGGGAGACGGAAAGCGGCGGCGGCGGCATGGACGGCGACGACAGTGGTGGCGATGGCAGCAGCGCGACGGTACTGTGGTATTTCATGAGCTCAGTCGATCGAGAAGCTAGCTAGAGGGTTGTAACAGAGAGCACGGGAGAGATTAAAATTTTTCAGGAAAGAGAGTAGTAATTTAGGCAATATAAAAACGCTTCACTTAAGAAGCGTTTTTTTCTGCTGAGAGTAAGTAACATAAAGAACGCTTCTAAAGTGAAGTGTTCTTTATGCTGAGTGTTCCAAAGACATAAAAACGCTTTCTTGGTGAAGCGTTTTTTATATGTAACATATAAAGAACGCTTATTTACAAAGCATTGTTTTTGTTTTTGGGCGTGATACAATAAAGAACGTTTCTTAAGTGAAGCGTTTTTTAAAATGTCTGGCCTAAAGCATAAAAACAACGCCTTACTTTATAATCGTTCTTTAGTATGCTAAAAAAACGATTTACAAATATAACTGTTTTTAAAAGGGTGTTGTTTATTCTTTTTTTCCGGCAATGTCGGTTGTATGTCGGTCACTTGTTCTGGAGCAGCCTCCTTGAGAACAGCCTTCTTCTTGGAACGAAGTGCAGACTTTGGTGCTATTTTTTATCTGAGGAATCGCTGGAATTTACTAACTTTTTGATCGAGGAGTTCTTAGAGTGGCTGTGAGGCAAAGGGTTTTTTCGCACAAAGCTTTCTAGAGTGTTTGTAAGGAAGAAGAGAAGTTGTTTGAATGCTTGGAGAGTTTAGAAAATGAGGGCAAATAGCGTGATGAGAGGAAGACTCTCATCACCCTTTTATAGATATTGAGTAACGGTCAGCGACCGCTCCTCGTCCTCTCGCTGATGTGTCTAACGGTACTATTCATAACGGGCAGCGGTCGTAACAGTTTTTCATTGATCCGTTGAGTTTTTCCTTTTCTATCTGTTTTACTCTATCTATTCTACCTTACTTTTATGGAAATGCTGACATATTTGTTTCAAGTAGTCGTTTGACATAGCTTCCATGCATTAAACTATACGTTGACTACTGAACGACTAAGTAAAGGTGTTGCTCACGTGTCGGTGACCGATCGTGGGAATCAAAAGACAGCCTAATTGTGATTAATGAATATCATTCCAAGATCACGAACAATCTTGTTGAATTTTTCTCTACTTAGTGGCTTAGTAAAAATGTCTGCTAGTTGGTTTTCGGTAGAAATGTAATTTAAACCAACTAATTCCTTTTCACAACAATCTATAAGAAAATGATGTCTAATGTCAATATGCTTGGTACGAGAATGATGCACAGGATTTTTGGAAATAAAGATGACACTTGTAATATCACACATAATTGGCAACGTACTTGTTTTTGACACCATAGTCATCAAGTAATTGTTTGAGCCACAAGAGTTGAGCACAACAGCTTGCTGCAGCTATGTATTTAGATTCAGCAGTTGAGATTACCACACTTTGTTGTTTCTTTAATCCCCATGCGATCAAGCATGATCCAACAAAGAATGCTGTCCCTGATGTGCTCTTTCTATCGGTGAAAGATCCTCCATAATAGGCATCTGAAAATCCTACAATGTTACAATTAGTAAACTTAGGATAGAAGAGACCAAGGTTCATGGTCCCTTTGAGGTAACGTAGGATTCATTTCACAACAGTGAGGTGACTTTCTCTGGGATCTGCTTAAAACCTGGCACATAAGCAAACACTATACATATTGTCAGGTCTAACAGTAAATATAGTAGAGAACCAATCATTTCCCTGTCTGATTGCTGGTCGACCAGTCGGTCATCAGTCATCATGCCCATTTTTGTGCCAACTGCCATAGGTGTGTCAAAAGGTTTACATGCCTCCATTCCAAATCTTTTCAGCAAATCCTTTACGTACTTTACTTGGGATATGATAGTCCCTTCATTATCTTGCTTGACTTGAAGTCCTAAGAAGAACTTCAGCCCCCCTAGATCACTCATCTCAAATTCCTTTTTCATCAATGCTTCAAATTTCTTGCAATACCTCTCATCAGAGGCTCCAAAGATTATATCATCAACATATACTTGCACAATTAAGAAGTCCTTTTGTATTGTTGTAAACAAACAAGGTTTTGTCTATCTTACCTCTCTTGAAGTGGTTTTCTAAAAGATATGAGGACAGATGGTCGTACCATGATCTTAGAGCTTGTTTGAGCCCATAGAGAGCCTTGTCAAGCTTGAGCACCATGTCTTTTCGTTCTTGTGTCTCAAAACCTGGGGGTTATTCAACATACACTTCCTCTTTGACGTACCCATTAAGGAAGGCACTCTTGTTGTCAAGTTGGAAGAGTTTGATTCCTTTACGTGAAGCAAATGAAATTAGTAATCGGATGGACTCCGTCGAGCAAAGGTTTCTTGGAAGTCTATCCCTTCTTGTTGACGATATCCTTGAACTATCAGACGAGTTTTGTTCCTAACGACTTCTCCCATCTCATTTAGCTTGTTTCTAACGACCCATTTTGTGTCAAGTACTCCTTTTTGAGGGACGAGGCAAGATGCCAGACTTTGCATCTTTCAAACTAATTCAATTCTTCTTGCATTGCTTTAATCTAGTCTGAGTCTGAATAGCTTCTTTATATTTTGGGGTTCAATGGGTGAGACCACCGTTGAGAAAGCTAGAAGATCACGAGTTTGTGCTCTGGTTTGAATTCCCTTGGAGATATATGAAATTATGTTCTCTAATGGTTGATCTTTGTACAAAATACGAGATTCATGAATGGTTGATGGTGGTAGGGGATCTTCGACGTCATTCTTTTCTTCGTTGACTTATTGTTGACCTGTCGTTGACCTGTCAGACAAATTTTCCTTGGTCGGTGGTTTATCTTTGGGAATGTCTGTGTGATCTTGTTCAGCTAGATCAAATCCAAGTGTGTCATCTCCTACAGATTCTTTGATCTTATGAACTTCAGCCTCATTAAAGACAACATGTACACTCTCTTCCACCCTATGAGAAAGATGACCACATCACTTCTGGCATCGAATTTTCCTAGGGGATTCTTTTGATTGTTGTGGACATAACATTTACAACCAAAGATCGTGAAGTGACTTAGGGTTGGTTTTCTCCCCTTTATAACCTCATAAGGTGTTTTGTTGAGGATAGGTCATATGAATGTTTTATTTGTGATGTAGCATGCAGTTGCCACTGCTTCTGCCCAAAAGACTTGAGGAAGACTACTCCCCAACAGCATGGCCCTGGCTACCTCTTGTAATTTCCTGTTCTTACGCTCAACTACCCCATTTTGTTGGGGTATCCTCGGTGCTGAATATGTGTGATTGATTCCCTGTTGTTTACACAAATCCATGAATTGTTGATTTTCAAATTCTCGCCCATGATCAGACCGAAGCGCCTTGATCTTATGGTTGAATTGTTCTTGGACTTTTCCTGCAAAGACTTGAAATTTCTCAAAGACTTCGTCTTTGGACATGAAAAGTGTCCAAACAAATCGTGAGTAGTCATCAACAATTACAAACACATACCAATTTCCTCCAAAACTTCTGATTCTCAAAGGACCACATAAGTCCAAGTGAAGTAATTGAAGTGGCTTGGATGTACTTACCATGTTCTTTGATTTGAAAGAGATTTTAGTTTGTTTGCTTCTAACACATGCATCACAAAGATTGGTCTCATATTCTTTAATCTCAGGGAGACCTCTTACCAACTGTTTCTTGACAAGTTTTCTCAACAAAGAAATGCTAACATGCCCTAGTCTTTTGTGCCATAGTGTGGAGTCATCTATTAAGGTAGTCAAACATGGAATATTTAGGTTGTCAATATCCTCCAAACTAGTTACATAAACATTTTTCCACTGTTTTCCTTAAACAACTCCTTACCATTGTTCTGACTTACTATGCTACAATGTGTAGAATAGAAGTGAACTGAATTTCCTGTGTCACATATTTGAGATACACTGAGAAAATTAAATTTTAAACCATTAAATAAATTGACATTATCAATGACATAATATGAGGTAAAACCAACCTTACCTACACCGATGATTTTTCCTTTCTTGTTATCATCAAAGGAAACGGTTCCTTGGCTGCTTGGTTTGAATGAGAAGAACTTCATTTTGTCTCATGTCATGTGTTTAGAGCATCCACTGTCGATGTACGAGCAGGGGTCCATTCCCACTCGATTCTGCACTAAACAAGTTAGTGGCGTGGGGTTAGGGTCCACAGAAGGATTGAACCCATTTCCACCAATAATGGTTGTTCTAGGATCATTTTTTACTACTGATTTTAATCCTATTTTCTTGAGTTTCTAATGCCTCATAAATCGTGTTTTATAGCATTTGGCTTCATGATGACCAGGTTGTCTGCATAGATGGCAGACACCTCTACGACTGGTCCCTGACTGATACCCGATCGGTCGTTTGTTTCTCCACATGGGTGTCCTAGAAAGAGCAATCAACTCATCGATTTCAGGTTGTTTTCCTAGCTTCATCTCTTCATGAACGGCAACAATTTCACTATAGTCGGTTTGTTGTTTCTTTAATGCTTATATAAGGTTTTCTACCTTATCTTTGTCCAAATTTTCTTCCAATTTTTCATTTTCCTCTAAGAGTTCCTTGTTTTCATTTTCCAATGCCTCTAACTGATCAACTAGTGTGAGAGAAAATTTTCTAAGTCCTAGAAGTTCAGTCTTTAGAATTTTCTTTCTGAGTTTAGAGTAGTTTACCTTGTTTTTTTCTTCTTCCTCTGATTCTGATGTGTCCTTGTCTTGCGCCATTAGGCAAACTTCCTCAGGTGAGCCTTCACATCCTCCGAGAGATCACTATATGAGGTTTGATTGTTGTCGCTTAGCTCTGAGTCTCCCCATGCAGCAAAAAACTCTTCTTTCCTTGGCCCTTTGTTGAACGATCTTCAGACAGGTTTCATGACCTTGTTGTTGTCCTCTTGGGATTGTTGAGGACAGTCTTTAATGTGATGCCCACGCTTTGAGCACCCAAAACACTTGTCATTGTTCTTCTTGTGATGGTCGTCGGTCTCCTTGGGATCTTTACCTTTCCTTATGTTATTTCTTATGAACTTTTGAAATTACCTCTTAGCATAGAGGACAATCTCATCATTATCTTCTCCTGTCTCGGAGTTTTCAGCTACCTGAAGGGCAATGCCTTTTCCCTTTTCTTTCGTTGAACTCTCTGAGTTTCTTTGTTGCAATTTTAACTCAAATGCTATTAGGGAACCTAACATGTGTGCCAAGGACATCTTAGAGAGATCATGGACTTCTTGCATGGCATTGAATTTGCTGTCAAAGGAGGCAGGAAGAGATCTGAGGAACTTCCAAATTTAATCCTCATTTGAGATAGTTCTTCCAAGCACCAGCAATTAAGAGATCTGAGGAACTTTCGATTTTGATCCTCATTTGAGATAGTTCTTCCAAGCACCAGCATTTCGTTGGTTAGCTTGGTGAACCTTGTATGCATTTCAGAAATGCTCTCCTTTTCTTCCTTCTTGAATAACTCCCAATGAGTGAGTAACACTCAATGCGAGTCTTTTTGATCTCATCTTCCCCTTCATACGTGACTTCAAGAGTTTTCCAAATCTCTTGAGCTGTTTTAGCTAAGGCTATTTTGGAGTATTGCTCAGGTAGTAATGCACAGTGTATAATCCTTATTGCTCGAGCGTTGAATATCAGCTTTTTGATTTTATCTTCCGTCATGTTGTCAACTAATATGTCTTGTCCTTGAGCATTCTGGAAGGTGTATTCTCCGTGTGATATAACCCTCCACATCCCTGGATCATCAGACTTGATGTGAAACTCCATTTTGTTCTTCCGTTTAGTGTAGTTATCTCCATTGAAGAGTGGTGGTCGATTTGGTGCAGAACCTTCTTCTGATGCCAGTAGGCTTGCGTGAGACATTTCGATTGTCTTCCAAAGTGGTTAGCTTTCTAGAAGAAACCTGCTCTTATACCAATTGAAACTAGCTGACGCTCCTGATGCGTCCCTGATCGATCGTGGACGTATCGTTGTCTTAAGAAAATGACTTGATAGCCAGGAAACACGAGATAAACTTAAACTGGAAACTCCATTTAGATTGAGAATTTACACACAGAAATTCACTCAGTCTCCCTCACCCCACACACGGACTCTGAGATAGTTTAGGATTTTATCCCAAAGTCCTCTACCCTCTCCTGATAGCCAGCCTACGGTTCCCTTACCGCTCCCCGACTGATCAGTCTATCAAATACAAAGTATTGTCACTCTACTCCAGTCCTAACCAGCTCACCAACTCTCTAGCTCTCACACACACTTAAGTCTGTTTCACACTTGCTCTGATCATCTCTATATGTTTCTCTCTATTTCAAGCTTACTTACATACGAAATAAATGCAAGTATATTTACGGTTGTTTAAGATATAATTACTAACTTCCTATAACCTCTGAGGCTCTAGGAGTCGACTGCAACTTCAACCTTTCACATAACAACCACACTAGATTTGTAGAGAGTCTTCAACTTGATCTGGAGTCGTCAGAACACGTGTCGCCTTGTAATTGAACACGTCGGCAGCAACTCTCTCGATTGGTCGAGCACCACTTGTGTACTCAAGTTCTCTGATCTTGTCTGGCTCATAAATGCTCTCTCTATACTTCATTATGGATGTGTAATCATTCTGATTAATAACCCTTGACTTATCTTGTTCCTTTGCTCATTAATATGTTATGCTCTAGTCGTGTGCTAGTTGATTATGGGGATATGTGAGTCTACATGATATGTCGATCTTCTAGCAGTGTTTTTGTCTTTGTTTTACTTCTGAAGCATAAGAGATATGGTCATGTGATGCTTGACTTCTTGTGTGTACTAGAAGTTCTAGCATGAGCTCTCTTGGACAGGTACCCGACTGGTTAGGCACATGTCATGAATTGAGTGTGCTTGCAACCTTCCGTGCTAAGCCACTCTTTTACTTGTTTATCTGGATCTGAAAGCTTAACAAAAATAATAAACATACAATACAAGGTTTGCTATCATCAAAAGTAAAGGATCTTGACTTAACAGGAGATATTTCTAATTTTTCTGAGCATAAATTAATTTTTTTGGATAAGAGTATTTTAAAATTTAATTTCTCGTCAAATTAAAAAAAATGACATGGGCCGAAAGCGAAATCACTTGGCCCTAGATGTAACACCCCTACTCTAATCGGCTCCTAATCGTCTTACTTAACATTGCAATCGCAGCGGTAATCTAAACAATTGAACCACTGGTGTCACCGTTCTCACTCGCCCATACATGTAATAACATGCTTACTGATATATTCACAATACGAAACATTTTCCCACAGTGACAACAAGAGATAGATTTAACATACTGTTCCAATAAATATAACCCTAGTGAGCATTATAAGTAACCCAGTCCTATACATGTTTCTATGTTCGTATCGAAATACAACAGTACATACCTAACAACGGTTACTACTTTACCCAGCGCGTCCTGCTCTCTGTCGACACCGGAAGCTGCATACCTGCAAAATATTTGTTTGTGGTATGGAATCAGCCCCAGCTGAGTATGTTACTACATGACTGTCATGCCCCCTCGGACCCTCAGTTATTTGGTCGAGAGCATGCAATTCATTTTCATGCATGTAGTTTAATATAAAAACTGTAAAGCAACAATATATTGCAGTAAACTCAAATAGCACACAAGCCCCCGGCTTCACACATCACATCGCAACAAACCAACTGAAAGCATTTACAACGCATATATGAGTACGAAGACTCCACTTAACCAAACACTTTATAATTCATATACGAATACAGTGACTCTGATCAACCAATCAATCCACAATAAACCACACACTAGTACAGCGACTCGACTCGACCAATTTCCAACATAGATATGAGTACAGCGACTCGTTTAAACCAACTCACAACACACATATGAGTACAGCGTCTCATTCAACAAATCCACAAACATACAACACATAACCACATAGCATAACCAATGAACAATAAGGCGAAACAACAAGGATTATAAACGAGTATAGATTCCCATCTTGGCATGCAAGCCCAAGTAGTGTTCGCCTACTGTACGAGCTAATATAGCTGTTCGTAATTGTTCAGTCATACCTAATGACGACCTCTCGTTAAAACGACGCGTCTCTAAGTTACCCATCTCATACGGCGGGTCACCCACGGCAGTAGCCACTCCAGCGGTAGAGTCTCTGACCGACGGACCATCTGTAGTCCGTTGGAAATTTTATCTTGATACTTACGGATTGCCCACACGGCATCCTGGTATCGTTAATTGATCACAAATCTCACCAAGAGCCACATCCTCTAGATTAACTTATCTATACCATCGCATCGTATTACCTTTTTCTAACACAGCAAACTAAGGTCGTTAGTCCAATCCTGAGTATGTCGACTCGGGATCCAGTGTTAGATACGAGAGCGGCGTTTAAAAAGGTCAGTGCTCTGTATTTTTGTCTCGGATATATATATATCTTATTATCCTAATGCTACAATGTTTTACTTACGTTCCTTATATTACACATATAAGATAGCATCACTGCCGCTAGTTCGTTTTATAATATGTTCTTATATACGAACCGTACTGTTATCGTACAACAATAATAATAATAAAGCAGCATTAATACACAACTCAAGCATATTAATTCACACAAGCAACATTCAATCTTAACACAGATTTTCACACAATGTCTGAACTGAGGAAATCCTCAGACACAATCAAGTCACATAATAACATATCGTGCACCGGCATTATAAGACCGTGGAGTATGAATCAGCTAAATCCTCTGGCGATCCTCGAGACGCCTCTAACAATCTATTAATATGCATCACACTATGCATCAGCATCTCATACCAATATACACTACGGCACCCCGTACCGCTACTAATCCATCCCGGTTATTCCCCGTTGTTAACTAATAACGCCTCTCGGGTTTTCGGTTTAACTCGGGATTCGGAAAAACACTATATTACATGCGTGGTTACGTCGTGTATATTAATATACTTAACTTTAAACGTTAGTTATCGCATGTAATTTAATACACATTTGTATATTATATAGTTTATCACTATATTGCATGTATAATCTTTAATCATATATTATACATCTCACCTTAGTATTTATTTTCCTAAGGTTAGTTTTTCCAAGTGTAATGTTGTATAATTCATATTTGAAAATACTTTGAAGTATATAACTCCTTATTATTTCATGTACAACAAAACATTAGAATTTGATTATCTAATGTTTATAATTCTTTTCTTCTTAACTTGTATCATTTGATTATGATATTGTATGGTATTGAACCATATTGTATTTTTCACTCCATAACATATATTTATTTATATATGTATTATGGGACCATTTATTATATGGTAAATCTTTATAATATATTCATTCTCTTTTAATGAATATTTCTTATATTATAAATGTTACAACCTTTATAACATTAAAAACCATATTATAAATTCTTATTCTAAAATTCCCATTATTTCCGAACAGCACCCTTGTTCTCTAATATTTACAAAATCCACCACTTATTTAATATAATGTTATATTATAGTTATATAACATATATTATGACATTTATGTCATTAAAACATTTATAACCTATAGTTATAAAATGTTACAAAATACCAAACAAACCATACTATTGTCGGTTTTTATTTAACTTCACTATACTTTCAGAATTTACAAAACAACCCCAAATTATATTTCATTGTTACACTTATAATATATACCTTATATTATAATCCTTAAACCTTAATATAATTATAACATATGGTTATAAATTCCCAAAATAACCGAACAAACCCTAGGTCTGTTCTAAATTAATTTACAACCCATTAACTTTCCATATTCATTAAATAACCTCATTTTATAACATATAGTTTCTAATGTCATTAAAACTATATATTACACATATATCTTAATATAACCTCATATATAATTCCAAAAATTACCAAACCATGCCAAAAGGTTATAAACATCATTCCAGACCTTAAACTTTCTATATTTACGATTTATACCACATATGTTACCCATATATAACAATGATATAAAATATCATATTATACTTATATAATCCATATTAACTCCAAATTTAACCAAATAAATTCCTAAAAATTCCTAATGAACCAAGGTCTGTTCTAAACCCCATTTGGTACCCATAATTTTCGGAAATTACCAATTCACCCCAATATTTATATATCTTTTATAATTTAATACCTAGCTTATTATAAGCTACTATTTAATTCAATAAATTCCCAAATTTGGTCAAAGTCTCCCATATAGTCAACCTTGACTTCTAAATCCCAATTTGAGCCCAAACTCTCGGTAATTACAATCTACCCCAAAATTTCCTATAATTTCAATTTTGACACAAAACTTTAAAAATTTATAATTTTTTTTATTAATTCATTTTAAACCCCATACTTCTCCTAAAATAGCCCACGGCTTTATATAGTTTTAGTAATTACCGTTTGACCCCAAACCTTATGCTAAATGCATAAACTAAATTAAATAAGCTTTTAAACTTAAATTAAAATGGCCTAATGACATGGCCTTATTACAACTTTGCTTTATAACATAAAATTACACATAAATAGCTTAGGAAAAACTATAAACTCTCGGCCTTATTCCAATATTACCAATTCTTCCACATAATGTCATAATTTGACCATTATGTTAACTAAATCACTTAAATGAATAGCTTAATTTATCTAAGTCATTATTAGTCACACTTAGGTTAAAAACACCATTTAAATTCCTCCACACTCAGCACATATAATATATGAACTTCAAAATCATATAATATAAAGTTTAAGGTATTTATACCTTGATTTATGTGCCTAAAGTCCTAGAACCCTCACGGCAGCTTGGAGGAAAAATCAACCCAGCACTTGAACATGTTTAATACACCAAAATAAGATATGGTTATACTCCAAGCATGAGCTACCATAAGGAACAAATTAATGTAAGATTTAAGGCAAAAATCACCTTAAAAAGGAAGAGGAAGAGCTGTCTCAAGTTGGTTTAGGCCTTAATACAGAACACCATATGGTGTTAAATTCACCATAAAAACATGGGGAATAGCTAGACAACAGCAAGGTGCTATGGTAATAGATTTTACCTTGGCAAAATGCCTTAAAGTATGAATTTTCTCCTTGTTTTCAGCCACTCTTGCTCCAAGTGGTTAACACACTGAACCAACATGAAAATATGAAGATTATGAGTATATAAACTCATAGAAATCAAGCAAACAAAACGGATGGAGAAAGGAAAGCCTTAAGGTATGTTTTTACCTTAAAATGGAAAATTTGACCACCTTGGTCCTTATTGTTGCTTCAGCCGAGATTAGCCACTTAATAAAGGTTGGAAATACTGAGATTTAGCCATGGAAAGTGATAGATTGTTAGCTCCATGTGTAGGTAATGAAGAGATGAAGAAAAAGAGCTAATTTAAGCCTTAAAACATTACCTTAGGTGGAGTGAGTTGGATTTCTACCTTGATAGCTCAAGAACACAGCTTGGGAGGTTCTAAGAGAGCCAAGAACTCGGCTGGAACAGGACAAGGGAAAGAGAAAGGCAGGTTTGGTGTTTAATGAAAGAAAAGTAATTAATGGAATAGTAAAATGATGATTCACCAAATTGGCTTGATATTTTGCATAAAGCTAGATTTTCTGTCCTCCCCCCCCCTTTATATTGCCGCCTCACTTTAGCCAAAGATGGGTCAAGTCTTGACCTTTGACTTGGCTTAGTCAACATTACTTAAAAATGCACTATTTCGGTTACTATTCACAAATGAATGTCATATTTGTGATGTTTTTGAAAATCTTGGAATTAAACCTTCTATTATAGTAAATTAGTTTAATAAGGTGTAATCCAACTCCTAACACCACTCAAAACCCACTTAGAAAGTCAATTTTCCTCAAAAATGTGCCTTAAGGAGTTTTAAAGCACAATTTGTGTTAGAACATGTTTTTGAGCTTGGTTTCCTTTGAGAATGGTTTTATAGTGTTCATTACTTAATTACAATACTTAGGAATCCACTTTGGATCCTAATTGAGGTCATACAATCTCTATGGTGTCTTAAAACACATTTTTGGCTTTACCGATCTTAAGGCATGTTTTTGCCTTGTTGAGATCTTTTAGATTGTTCCCCAATGGTATTAAGATTTTATTAGTCTTCTTAGACCATTAATAGATCATTTAATTAAGTTTTAGAAGATAGGGGTATTTCAATCTACCCCCCTTAAAAAGGCTTCGTCCCGAAGTCCTTATTCGTATTCAGTTCACCTAAGGAATCCAGTTCCACTAAGTAATGAAAACAGACCATCGCTAGGGAGTAACTCCCACTAGGTTCAAACCTAGTCTATATGTATCATAATTGATACTGCACTAATATCATTCTGCATAGCCAAGAATCATGGCACAATTTAATTCATACACAGCACTAAACAAGGTGCAAAATCCTTTCATACACAGCACTAGACAAGGTGCAAATTCCATTCATACACAGCACTAGACATGGTGCAAAACCAACAAGAAGTACTCAAAGGTGTTTCACAAGGGATACTCCACGCATCCCTATCTATATGTTAGTATCTCGCGAGGATACCCACACATCACTCCGCGTGTATGTGTGCACATATATTTAACGATGGCAAATCACGGGGAAGCAGTCTTAAAGACCATGACTTGACGATCCCCAACCCCATGCTAACCAACGTCAACTACCCGTCGACACACCGGTTAAATAACGAAGGGCACTGCGGTCCACGGCTCCTCGGATAGTATCACCTAATTTCCTTTAATCACCCGCAGACACACCGGTCTAATGACAAAGGGCTCTACGGTCCACGGCTCTTTGAGTGATGTCACTCGCAGACACCCGGTCTAATGACGAAGGACTCCATGGTCCACGGCTCTTTGAGTGACGCCTTAAATCTCAATTTCTATTCATATCTGTGTCCACTTGTAGGAAGTTTCGAGAGTCATTCAACCCCGACATGGTCAGCGTCAGTGTTGAACTATCTCTCACCCCAATTTGTGTTCTGTTTCCCTTGATCGGACCAGGATCAAGTTCGACTTCCCACGTCAATTTCAATCAATTAATTACTTAACCATTTCTAATCTTATTTCCTCTTGATATTTGCCACCTTGTGTTCAATAGATACATAGGTCAAGTAGTGTAATAAATCTAGTCATCGGCATATGGGATCATACATCCTAACCATGAACCAAGTTCTCTCAACTTATAATTATTCATACAACTCCTAGAGGATTTACTTCCACTAGGTTACACAACGGTCTCATGCCGATTCACTCATCGCATTACAATAATCGGTTTCATACCGAGTCACAAATCACATAGTACGGAGTTTTCTACTCCTTCTATCTGAAATCTCTCATCGGAGCTACAAGATAGACCTACTTGAATTCTCACTTCAGAGCTAACAAGCTAGGTGTTATGTGACTAATGTTCGCAATGTTTGCGTCAATAATCGGAACTAGGGTATGGACTCTTATCTGTTCTCCCTTTCCTATTTGCCATAACTAATGCGAACTCAAAATATATATGTCCATACATATAATACATCACAATATTACATCAAGTAATATAACACAATCATAATACTTGTACTCTACGTACAATAATAGTTTGCAGCATGTGTACCATGCGCTACGTACTCCTACGTACGGTATATTTTAAGCGTGCGAAATCGCTCTACCCCCCATAAAAGGGATTACGCCTACATAATCCACGAATATATCATCTTGAAGTAATAAGTTCAAGATGTTCCACTCATGTGGAGTATTCGAGCACTAATGCGCTATACATTACATTACCCCCTTTTTCAAGGTCGGGCTCTAGTGTATATATATTCATACACAGTTGATCGGGAGATGTAAACACATAATTTATTTTCCGAACCTGTTAGGTATATTAGACCTAGGCAGTATGGGCCTACTCGCTCCACAAGCGGTACAACCCAACTACTTTAGGGTTAGTTCACCCTTTTAAGTTGCAGTTTCATGCCGGTTTCAATTCCATGTGACAGTGTTTTCTACACGGTCTTCCATATTCATGGGAATGGAGGAAAATATCGCTGCGTGGTATCAATGTCACACACGCTAATTATTCTGACTAGCTCTTTTATTCAGTCACACTAACTTCTATACATGCTACTGGTGTGTTCCTAAGAGTTCATGCTACCCTACCGAACTGACCTTCGGTGTAAGGGTTATCGAGCTATGCTATAGCACCTAGTGCTTGCAGTAGTTGTCTCTAAAATCTCAAGACGTCTGATATGCGCAACTAACTGGCGCCATATGACTCTAAGTTATTTCTCTCCGGGATGAGTTCATTCCTTAGGTACCTTGTAGGTCCTCTTTTATTGGTGTGAACTCGTATCCCTCGTGTGATGGTATTTTACTACACACATATGGTTCATCCCTACTCTCAGTTAGGGGAATCCATTGGTTTATCTGATCTTCCACGTTCTGCTTCTCACTACATAATTCGGTTAGTAGCCATTATAATGGTCGCTTTGTTGCACACCATGTACTAGTCGATTAAACGGTTATCCACTATTGCGGTTTGCATGGAGTATCTAATCTCCAGCTTAGAGTATCTCCTATATGCTAGCTTTTGCCCTCCGTTCAACCCTAATGGTACTAACGTACTAAAGTTTATGGCTTGAGCATGTGTGTAGACACCAAAAATTCTCACCCCGTAAAGCAAATTCCAAAATAAGAAATGAAATAAGAGGGGTCGTCGCCTTTCTTTCCCAAAACGTATCAACGTCCATGCCAAAACGAAACTATCATCTTATAATCTTTTTCAAAGCATTTCATAAAACATGATTTTATGAAAATGAATTTCCAACGACAATCCGATTTCAAACCCGTCCCTCTTTATTTACTTACATATTTTACTTTGTTATTTTGTTCTATTTCGTATTCGCTCATTTAGTCGTCTATTTGTTTTACATTGTCCTTACCTTATGTCATTGAAAACATTGAATTTCAACCCAGCGTAACTGGTAAAGGTACTTGCTATACAACCCATCTGTCTTGGGTTCGATTCTTGGCACGAACGAAAAACGTTTTCTTAATTTTGCCTCAGCTCGCAACATGGTTCTTGTTTTATTTCTTTGCTTTTACTTATCAAATCCTGTTACAGCTCAATCGGTTAAAGCAGCATGTAGTGGATAGGCTAGATGGTACCGAGTTCGAAACTCAACAAGAACAAGTCCCATTTTCTTATTTTTATTGCCCATGTCGGGTGGACCAAGCAATACGGTCGCTGCCCATCCTCTTCTTCCTCGAAAACTACGGTCGCTGCCCATTCTCTTCTTCCTCGAAAACACGGTCGCTGCCCATTCTCTTCTTCCTCAAAAACACGCTGCCCACCTCCATTCTCTTCGAATTCTTCCGTTCTCACCCACCTCCGACTCCCGTTTTTTCCTTCACCTGGAAGAACCTAGCCGACGCCTCCATCTCCTTCCTCACCCTCAATCAACTTCTCTCAATTTTTCCTTCCTCATGCAGTGGCTCCCTCTTCCGAATCCAGATTAGAAACCTTCAAGCTAGCAACCAAGATCAACCTTGCCATTCCTCGGTCCCATTCGTTTCGCTACACTTCGTTGGAAAACTGTTCATTCTCTAGCTCGTCACCTCCTTCTCTGCAAATCGACCACCCAACTGTCCATCGCTCCTTCCTTGATCGAACTCAAGTACTGGAAAACCCTCAGCCTAACTCAATCCTTCCCTGGTTGAATCTTCTATTCTCTGTTTTCGAGAATTCCAAACCTCGAAAGAAGAACAAAACCCAAAAAAATTAACTCTATACTTTAGTTTTCCCCATCGAAACACTCTTCGGCTTCCTCCATTCTTCTGAAACCTTCACTACTTATCATCGTTTTCATCACCACCCCCGAGCAAACCGATGAAGGCAGGCAGCCCTCTGAACGACTTCGTCGGATCTATCCGGTGATACTGTCGTCGGTCCCCGATCCTCTTATGTCTTCTTTCCGCACCCGACATTAATGTCGTTTGAGCTCGCATGTGAGTACACCATCGAGGTCCAAACCCATCATGGGTTTTGGGTTTGAAGGTTTGTAACATTGAAGTACATATTTCGATTCTGTTTTCTGTCTAAAATATCGATCTCGCACCCTCTCATGCTTTTGTTCACCGATTTCAGATTTCTGAAAACTGTCTGAACGGTTTGTTTCCTTCCTTGTTTTTTCTTCTCTATGTTCTGTTTAAATCTTTGAGTTCAATGTCTTGTCATCAAAAGGAAAAACATTTAGTATTACTCATCCATATGTATATTGAGTTCCAGGTGCCATCTGAAAGATTTCGATCTTGTTTTCTCTTTTTCCTTTTCTCCTTCTTACATATACCGAATATGCCTTCTGTCGAATTCAATCTGTATTGTTCATCTGTTGACCGAGATGTTCACAGTTGGTTTCCTGGTGTGTGTTTGCTCAAGGTGTTCCATCCGTTAGCAGGGCTGAGTTGCTCCAAACTGGAACTATAATCGGTTCAAACCAACCTGCGTCTAAGGCCTCTCCCTCTATTTTATCCTCTATCAATTTTCCTCTGGAAAACTAATCTGTTTGCTGTTGTTTTGTTGTTTTTCTTTGTGGTCTTTCTGCAGGAAGAAATCTCGTCATATCACGGGTACTTATTCTGATTAAAGAAGCATTTTAGTCGTTGTATGAATCATGCTTGTGCATAAGATTTTGTGCTCATACTATCTATTTTGCTCGTTATCTTCATGACCAGTGTACAAATATGCTCATTTATATATATTGCTCCCAATTCGTGCAATCATACACCTCACGATTAACCTTCTGTTACTGATAGTTGGTTGTTTATTAGGAATAGGATTTGTTTGTCTGTCTGGAAGAAAAAAAGTGTCCCTTTAGATCAACTATCTTTATTACACACAGTCTACACCTTCAGTAATTGAGATACAATGTTTTAGGTATCATAACTTTGTAGATAAATAACAGAAATTGACTTCTCTTAGTTGGTTACCGAAACAACTGAAAACGGTCTAGTAATCAGGAGCCCATATTTCATGTTTTCTTTTGATGTCTCGGTTCATATTCTCCAACTTTTAGTTAAGAAAAACACCGGAGGGTAGTAGTGGAGTAGCCGATTTCAGTATTTAACCTCCACCCGGTTCGAAATCAAAAGAGGGAGGCCATTTAGTAGTTGTTTAACAAACAGAAAAAAAGGCGATGAAGCAGAAACTTTGTTTGAACATAGGTTAGAATTAATTCTCACCCATCTCTCCTTAAAGATGCGTTACTCAAGCTTGATGTTTAATAACTGTGAGCAGAAGCAAATAATTCGGTTTAGTGACTTAAGTTTTGATCTGAATTTTATTTGAGTTGTTAACTGAGTATTGTTCCTCTGCTTAAGTTGTGGTTCCAGCTCTTCAATAAGAATGATTGAAACTGATTTCAATTCCAGTTCGCTTTTTCTTTGTGACTCATTCATGTTAATTGCCTTGCGGGTATACGTGAACACGTTTTATGGCTCTTGCTGCAATATTTAATATTTCCTTGTATTTTCTAACTATTATTAAGCCTTAGTTATCATCCTTTAGGTCCAAGCCATTAGGATAGAGGGGTCCCCCATACTTGATTGGTCAATGACCAATCTCTTGGTGGTGATACCCCTAAACCATAAAACCACATCTAAACTATGTATATATGTATATGTATATAACAAATTTTTCTTTAGGCCATTCGGTTCCCAAAATTCAAAATCTCTCATCAAACGTTCTAGCCCAAACCAGTTGGGCCCAAGCCCAATTTGGGCCCAAATCCAATTCGACCCAAACCCATTCGGCCCATGCCCAGTTCAGGCCCATACCCACAACCATCCCATACTCACAACCGGCCCAAGCCCAAGCCTAAATGGATTCAGGCCCAAGCCCAAATCCGGCCTAAAGTTCAGGTCCGGCCCAATAAGCCCAAACCGGCCAATAAGCCCAATTCCGGCCCAAAATCCGAAGCCCAACAATAAGCCCAAGTCCAAGCCTACAAAAGAACAAACCAAGCCCACAAAAAAAATCAAACCAAACCCACAAAAATCAAACCAAGTCTACACAAATGTCAAACCTTGACCCGAAAATATTGACCTTGACCAAAAGTGTTGACCTTGACCAAAACGTTGACCTTGACCAGAAGTGTTGATCTTGACCAAAAACGTAGACCCAAGCATTGACCAACCCCACCTCAAACTCGAACTTTGACCCGGCTCATCTCCCAATACAAGTCAAACCAAAATCAAATCAAACCCAACTCATTTTTCAAAACTGATTCCTTTTCAACTCAAACTCAATTTTTAAATTCCATTAAAAAATCCAAAATCCAAAAATCTATCTTCTTAGATTTCAAACAACTATTTCATTCAAACTTCATCAAGTTTTCAAAAGAAACCATTTTGTGGAATTTTAAAGGAAAAACTCTTCTCACATCACGGAAAACTCTTCTCAAATGCAGAAAGTTCTTCTCACATACATACAGAAAGTTTTCTCCTAAAAACATTTCTCAAAATCAGTGTTTCTTCATCAAGAATTCCGAACAACTTCCAAAGTTTTCCAACTTAGTTTTCAAACTCAAAAATAAACCGTTTTCGGGGAACATGAAATGTCTAACACTTTCAAAACATTTCACCCATGGTTAGATCAGCGCTTGTCTCCCTTCCCAAAATAAAAATCCGAGGCGGGGCACTGGGGTCATAACCTCCCTTGTCGCAGTCTGGATCTCTTTAGGCGGGGCATTAGGGTGACAAACCTCCCCTAATTGCAGCCTAGATTTCTACAAGGCGGGGCGCTAGGGAAGTAACGGCCTTCCTAGTTGCAGCCGGGATTTTAGAATCGTCTAACTCCCTTCCACTCGATTTCAGTATTTTCGGCTTTTAATGTTTTAAAACCGGGAGTTAGAGACGTTATTAGGGTTGGACTGAGAGTATCCCATTCATGATACTTCTCTTTAAATCCTATATTTCGACATAAATTCATTGCCCCATCTTTCGAGCCTCGGCACTTACATTAATTAAGTGTCGTGTTCGGGGGGTACATAGGGTAATCCCTCGGGATTATCCGCCCTTTTATAACAAAAATGATTTTCAGTTTTAAAATTTAAAGAGAGACAATTCTGAATAAATCAATCAAATCCTTTCATTAGAGCTTTGACCCATAGGCACCTCTCAACCCTTTCTTAAGCAAACTCGAAGTCACCAGCCTTACTAACATAGGGCCCTTTATTCTTAAATACTCCCGAACCACCTTAGTGATCTGAAATCCGAAACATCTTTCAAAACCCAAACACCTGCAAACCAAACATCCTTTTCATACTCAACCACCCTAAAACCTGAACTCCTTTTAATACCTTTGGCTTCTCGAAACGCCTCAGAAAAGCTAACCACTTCGAAATTTGAACCTCACAAAGCCGGGAAGCTCTTCAATTCCAACGAATGACCCAAACACCCTTAACTTCACAAAATGACCAAAACATCTCCTAACACTCAAACAAACATCTTCAAGACCAGCCTATTTTTCAAACTCAAAATCATCTACTCCTCAGTCCACGCTCAACCTGATCCTTTGGCTTCAATTGAATCTCATTAATAAGGTTTTGAAAGAAGGCAATCCCGACAATTGGAGACCGAGGTTTCCTCGGGCACCAATCCGAAGTCGTGGTCGTTGCCACTTTCGAGGGGGTAACCCAGTACGAACCCACAATAGAATCTCTACAAATGACCAAATAAGTCCTATCTATAGGGAACAACATCAGAGTCAACTAACGGTTCTTAGAACCCCCCTTCTCATCCTTTCCTAGTTCTTTAGGTCAAACTAGGTGGTGACTCTAGTCAACTCCGCCTTCTAGAGGCATAAGTCCGCGTGGAGCCCATCGAGAGCGGGTGTAGTGCACACTTGCACTCCCCTTTATGCTTTCTGGGAAAGACGGACGATTTAGAAGGTATTTGAGGGATGCCAACAATAACGGGTTTTCACCCTCCACAGAATGGCAGTTTCTAGGATCTAGGCTTTTTAGTCAGAACCATTTTAATAGACCCCCCTCATACCGAAAAATCACCCTCCACAATGTGGTTATTATTACTAAATGCGACATCATCGCCGCGCCCTCATCGAATCATGTAGCTCTTTCCTATGCCCCCCTTTCTGGGTAGCATCTAATATTACAAAGTTTCCTCTCATACAACCTCCTAAGGTACCACACTTCATCTTCTCATTCATGGGTTCTCCTTGCCTTTACCATTTAATTAGCCTTGGCTTCCTCGTTTGCAAAAATCTCTAAACTTGTGTTCTAACTTATCCACTATGGAGTTGTGACCGTCTGTCGTTTACTATTAAGCGATTCTTGATTTCCCCAACCTTGTTGGTTTGACTGAGATCTCTCTCGTCAATTCATGGTTCACCTAGTTAGGATTCCATTCACTGACTTAGACACAGAGTTGATTACCTCCTGGGTCCTTACACTACTCGTTTACATACATGGGGTACCATACTGATACATTACTACTTACCCAACTAACTTAAAGTAAGTTTCGTCAGGCCCACAAGCTCCTAGGAGTGTGGTCGTCCCATGTGTCATTTAGTGCACTCGTAGTGTTCGTACCCGGTGGTTATCGTACTCTTAGTCCCGGTAATTTATGTTGGAGTAACTAGGCTACCAATTCTTAACCTTTAGTGTTAGAATGGGCCAAGAGGGTTCTCTGGGTTCTATGGGTTCCTTTATTAATTTGTATATTCATTACCTTCTCTAAGATAGGTGTTTGCGACCTAGCGCCCGAATATTGGTTTTCACATGCTCGTTATCTGGTATGTATGAGTGGGGATTGGTATTGGTTTACTACCTCTTTCCCCCGTTCACTCCTAGGCTATTGACCCCGTTTAGATATGGGTTTCAGTCCTCGAACTCCACCCAATTCATTGGTTACACCCTCAGGTGTAGTCTGGACTCCACGATCAGGGTTGACACCTCGTGTTTTTCCCCGTCTTATGGTAGTCCCCCCTTTTGTCTGATATTAATCAGTGTCTGGGATTTATCACCTTCGCTCTCCTAGATTCAGGTCATTAAGGTGGTATTAAAGGTATCCTTCCGTAGGCCTATGCCATACGATATTTAGGTTCAGTGCTTATTCTAATAGTTAAATGATTGTTGGTCTTTGTATTTAATTTAATCCTAGTTGGTTCTAATACTTTCTCCTAAGGTTTACTATTGGGTACCCACAACTTAGTGGGTTCTTCTGATCATCGCTCTTCATTGTGTCGTCCTAACTCTTATTCAACTCGTATCTCCTCCATCCTCTTTGAGGTAACGGTATCTTCCGTCCTCAGGTAAATTCATTGTTTGGTTAATATCCACTGCCCTCCGTACGGGAGTCTAGCAGCATAATGGATTCGCAACACCCCCGTGTGTGTGGTGCGGGCATAACGTCGGCCCCTTCATTGCATGTTCGCATCTGCCTATTCTTATCTTATAACTCTCAAATATCTTGCCATAACGGCACTAGTCTATTATTTTCATCCACCCAGTTGGATATGTTTAATTAGAGTCTTGGCTCGTATAGCTCACTTGTTCCCCCTGGCAATGTTCAATGTTAGTGGTTTAACCACAAGTGTCGTGCACTTCCAAAGTATGGTTGTGCTGGTCCTGAAGACTCGACACTCCCCACCGGTATCACTTGACGTTTAATGTCCGTACCGGCACTGGGGTTAGGCTCTTAGGCACTAATTCTTGTTGTTCTCATTAACTTCCTTTCTCACACTTCACTAAATGGTTTATTTCTTTTTAGGTTTAATGGTCACACCGGCTAGGTCCTCCTGAGGATTTATCGAACTCCAACCCAAGGGTTTCGTAACCCTGCCTTTAAAAGGCTATGTCCTTGCTTCATTGCATTACAGACTCATATGGAAGTTTAGTATTTATAGGTAACCACCTGGACTACTCGGTCCTTTGGGGATAGTTTACCGTCGCTGCACTTGTGTTAGCAAGTGCGCAAGGCAGGCTGAAATTTAGTACTTTGGTTGTATAGCACTTGCTGTGGCAAGTGCGCCATGCAGACTGAGCCACCGGTACAGTGCATGTCAGTTGCAGTGCCATTCCCTAATCGGGCTTCCACTCCTGTCGAGGAGGTCCTCATTACAACAATACAGTCTCGTTCCCGTACCTGTTTCCACAAGGTTACTGTGGTAATTAGGCGTTTCTTCACTCCCGAGGTGCTGCCCTGTAGCAACCTTGGCGAGTTCCTATCTAGTAAGCTCTCGTGACTGCTCCCCATGCACGTCGGCCATCTCGAACCTCTAGTGTTGCAAGGGCTCATAGTCATTCGCTTCGGGTGAGACTTCAAAAGAACAGTTATTTCCACACGTTACACATCTATAAATTAATCTTTACTCGTCGTTTCCACTTTCTTTCCCCCAAGTCACACCTATCGGTGTTTTCCTGGATGTAGGACAGGGTCGCTTCGCTTATGGCAAGCTGGCCCCGTTAGTCCTACAGAAAATTATCTCCTCAACCTCGGTTTAATATTCATCTCACACTTGGTATGGTAGACATTACGTCATTACCAGGACCCCCGGTCCTAAACAATTCATCACAACACAAAGTCTTATTTTCTACAATTAACATAATTCTCATAGAAACCACATCGGGTCCTCCCGATCAGGAGGATTATCTCCGTGGTGCTTCTCATTTTGTTGCCTCACTAGGCAGTACTCGAGGTACGGGCTGCGGCGGGTAGGGTACCATTGCAAATTCCCGGGATGGTCTCCCATCAAGTGTGAGCGGTTCCTACTGTCTTCCGCGTTACTTGGGGTTGCTGGACCTTCACCACCTTCCGCTGCGCCTCGTCCCTCCTTAGTACTCTTACCCAAACCTCTCCCTGGCGTATGTCAAGAGGACGGGTTAGACCTTTACTCGGTCTCATACCGCAGTCCCGGTCGTTTAATATTGAAATGCCTCTACGGCTATTGTGTGCAAGCATAAAGCATTGCATCGACCTCACAAGGTCACGTATCCTCACCATGTTTCCCGTATACCCAAAACCTATGCTCACTGTCTAAATCCTACTATCTCTTGTCATCAGAGCGGTACTCCGCTCTAATACCACTTTTGTAACACCCCTACACTAATCGGCTCCTAATTGGCTTACTTAACATTGCAATCGCAGCGGTAATCTAAACAATTGAACTACATGTGTCACCGTTCTCACTCGCCCATACGAGTAATAACGTGCTTACTGATATATTCACAATACGAAACATTTTCCCACAGTGACAACAAGAGATAGATTTAACATACTGTTCCACATTAATACAACCCTAGTGAGCATTCTAAGTAACCGGTCCTACACATGTTTCTATGTTCGTATCAAAATACGATAGTACAAACCTAACAACGGTTACTACTTTACCCAGCGCATCCCGCTCTCTGTCAACACCGGAAGCTGCATACCTGCAAAATATTTGTTGTGGTATGGAATCAGCCCCTGCTGAGTATGTTACTACATGATTGTCATGCCCCCTCGGACCCTCAGTTAATTGGTCGAGAGCATGCAATTCACACTGGTGGAACGCGAGCTTTTAATTACGGTCCAAAACCGTGTTACATTACGGTTCTGGACCGTAATCTACGCGGGCGTCAATAAAGATGGCGACGTCTTTAATTACGGTTTTAAACCGTAATTAATGGCCCTTTTCCGACCCGCGTGTCATTGACTTTACATTACGGTTATTTGTAAAACCGTGATCTAAAGTCCTTTGGCGCGCGCGAACCAAAGGACTTTAGATCACGGTTTTACAAATAACCGTAATGTAAAGTCGACACTTTAGATTACGGTTCTAACAATAACCGTAATCTAAAGTGTTTTGGCGCGCGCGCCCAAAGGACTTTAGATTACGGTTATTGTTAGAACCGTAATCTAAAGTGTAATTTTTTTTTTATTTTATTTTTTTTTACAAATCTACACAATTGCAACAGAGACAGAATTGTAACAGATAAGCAACAGAGGGCAGAAACTGCACAATTGAACCACCTGAATCAAATACCAACAACACAAATTCATTCTAATAAAGCACCAGATCGAAAATCTGTAACATATTCAATCTGTTACACAATTTGCAACAGAGATAACATCTAATAAAGCACCAGATCGAAAATCTGTAACATATTCAATCTGTTACACAATTGCAACAGAGATAACAATTGCAAATTCATTTCTGCGCACAATTGCAACAGAAATATTCAATACAACAGCTAGAATCTGTTACAGCAGCAGCTAGCATAATTCATTACAAACAGAATCAGAGCAACTAACAAAAAATATAATCTGTTACACAATATAATCTGTTGCAGCAGCAACTAACAGAATCAGAGCAGCAACTAAAAAAATATATGTTACAGCAGCAGCTAGCTAGTCTACCACTCCATTCTCATAAACATGGCTGCCATGCTCTCTCTGACATGCAACAAGTCGGCAGGAGCATAAGTCTTGAATCTGGCATAATGCTCTTTAATCTGCAACAAGAAAAGGAATGGAACACATAATGA
This sequence comes from Limonium bicolor, assembly GCA_023374045.1. Classification (NCBI taxonomy): domain Eukaryota; kingdom Viridiplantae; phylum Streptophyta; class Magnoliopsida; order Caryophyllales; family Plumbaginaceae; genus Limonium; species Limonium bicolor. Next base: position 51,412,568 of record CM041782.1, read on the forward strand.
GATTAAGATAAAGACACAAAAAATCGGCCGAAAGAATTAAATACAAGACAGCGTTCGTATTACCTTGTCAATATCATTCTTAAAACTTGGGAAGTACCCGCAGAACTCGTACATATACCGCATCACGTAGTACCCGCAACTCTTAGAATCCTTTTGGGTAGGGCACTAAATCACCAAAATTCACAAATGTAAAACAATTGTACAAAGATAATAGCAGCACGAATGAAATACATGAATTACCAAACCTTGATGTAATCGACGGTCAAATCACCAACTCTCCCTGAGGGTTTTTTTTGTAACAACTGTTACATATATTAACAAAAGCGTTTAGCAAAATGAACAAGTACATTAATTTTGGTTCAAAAACTTACAAACAATTAAATAGTAATAAAAACTTACTCTTTGATTAAGTCTTCAGTGTTGAATTCTTTCCACTGCCCTAGTGGATCTAGAACAAGCAGAGTAGCGGTGGCAACGCAGAATATAAACAAGCCCAGTGGTGGCTACAATGTCAAATACAAAATGAAATGAGAAATGAAGGTAACAAAGTTAGCTAATTAGTATGTAATTTTATATTAGAACTCACGTTTGGTGATACGGCATTAGAATGAATAATTTATTCTGTTGTTCAACAACATTGAAGACATGAATCATGTAGTTACAAAAACCTCCCAGGGTCCCTAGTGACATTGTCGTACGATAAACGCTCCGGGCACACCGCAGTAACGCATGTCATGTCCTTCTCAACACATCTCTCAAGCAGACATCTATTATATCACATGTACTATAAAAAGTTAGCCAATGCAACTTCATAGATACTTATTCTATATTTTTTACAGTATGAGGAAAGAACACTTACTTTAGATAAGCTTGAATAATGTTAATGTTCAGATAATCTCCACACATCATCTCTCTCTGATGTCCTCAAAGTTGATTGCCGTCATCATATCTTCTTCGTAGTGAAACATCGACTTTGGAAGCGTCATCATGAAGTTGTTAGTTTGAGATGACTTCACCATGATCTTGTCGTAGAGATTCATCTGCTTGGCCCCCAAAACATTAACAAGTTTTTGTGGCAGTGCGAGCTTATTTTTAGGCGCCTCAGAAGTCCTGGTGCGACCCCGGACGGGCGCTGGATTCTTACCTTTCGCACCCCGACTCACTGGATTCTTACCCTTCCACACAAACAATAAAGCATAAATGTAAAGATAATTACTAATTGATTATTATAGTAACATTAAACATTTATCTAGAACATACCTTCTGGCAGGATTCGTCGGCGCGCTGATCTCTTCTTCTCTGGGCTGGGATACGCGGCGAGGAACCTCAGGGATCTCAGGATTCGCCGGCGCGCTGGTCTCTTCTAGTCTGGGCCGGGTTACGCGGCGAGGAAGCTCAGGGATCTATAATAGATTAGATTAGACACTTAATGCTAAATAATGCATTTTATTAGATACTAAATGGTTGTCAAACAGTCTTACCTCATCGGTGACAACAATATAACATGCTGGCCAGGGCAATATGTCTCCCTTCGCTTCGATCAGCGTGCATTTGTTGTCAATCGCCATCGGAAGGTATGCATGCTCAAATCCATCAACTATCAGGTCCAAGGTCCACGCGCGTAGAATGGGGGTAGATGTACGAAACTGATGAGTGTGAGTGGACCTGATGGCAACACCGTCCCGTAGGCCGCATCTACAGGGTGCCCGTCTAATGGTATTTGGAGACGACATTTTTTTTGCTCCTTTAATAAACAGAGATAATACGTGAAATAAATAAGTGAGTCCAATCTAATACTATTTAAATAACTTTATTTAAAGAAAAATAGTTAAACACAAGTTAACCTGGATGTTGGCAAACGGGTACGGGTCAGCGGCCGGAGCACAACTAGACGAGGAAGACATTCGAGGAGGATCTAGCTGCTGCTGCTGAGTAGTCGCATGTGCAATCGCATTCAACGCTTCCTGCAGCCTCTCCTCGATAGCCCGGCGCTCAGCAGCATGTTTCTCGTCATTAGCTTGGCGCTCAGCAGCGAACTTACGCTCTACCATCGCCTCGACTTCAGCAGCACTCATCTGACCCTTCCTAGCAGATGGCGGGAATACGTTCTTCTGACGTACTTCTCCCCCAAATCCTCTAACACGCCCCGGGTGATCCTCTTCCCAAGCATTTGATTCAGCGCGTCGTCTTGAGAAGGAGGAGCGTGTAAGTCCACTTCTCCTCTCTGTGCCGCATCGTACTGTCCAATTTTCAAAGAAGTTAATGACGAGATTTAAGATCAACAAACACTTGAGTATATAAGTAAATTATTCAACAGCTACTTTCAAATACTTACAATTTGGTTGCCAGTTGTTCCATCGCAGCATTAGGAAATATCCTCTGACCTTCGCTGGTCGTTTTCTGGCGTCCCAGTATGTACATCTGCACCCTCCTCGCCTCAGAGACATCCTCGATCGGGCATTCACTTCCATCCTCGTTCCTCCGTGTCAGCAAACCAGCTTCTTTCCATCCCTCGAGGCTGCCCACATATCCCCTTTGTCCCATGGTGTGGGGGTAGAGTTAGCTTACTTCACGGTTTTGTCGTGCTTGTTCTTGTACTTGATGTTAAGAAAGTACAACAGGAAATTAATTAGAAAATCAGGGATAAAGCATTATGAGCATTAATTAAGAAAAGAGTACACACAAACATACCCTGAACTCGGGGGTGGCGTGCCGCTCAACGAACTCTTTCCACTCCTCTTCAGTATCATGCCATTGTATACAACATACGGCGGAGGCTCACGTGGGGGCACCCTGTTGATCCAATGCTCAACCAAGTAGTGGCGGAATGATTTAGCTTTGCCGGCCACCAAAGAAAGAACGGTCTTCTTCACTTCTTCTGGGATCTTGTACCGTTCTTGCACCTTCTTCCAGATGGTCTCCTTTTACTTTTTCCGGGACTTGTTTCCATGTGTGGTTGATGCAGCAATGTGATCTGGCCAGAGTCCCTAGCATACTAGCGAACTCTGACCTGCTGCCCCCACCATACCTCCCATACTGGTCCCACAGAAGACTAATCTGATCCGGTTTCTGCAGTTTCAACCCACGGGTCGGACCTCTACCTCTGGGTCTCTGAGTAGCACTCGTAGAAGGTGCACTCATGGAAGGGCCAACAGCAGCAGCGGCAGTGTGGATGGGCAACAGCAGCAGCAGCGGCAGATGTAGATGGGACCGGTACATTTGCTTGCTGCTCATTTCCCCTCCCTTCACGACAAAATAAATCGAACTCTTCATCAGCCATGTCCTGATCAGCCATGCCTGCAAGGATAAATACAATTTGAATTAAATTAAGCATTTCATAATGGTCAATAAACAAGCAATAAATAAAAGAGTGTTATTTCATATAAATTTTATAGTAATAACTTACATACACCATTATCTCTCAACCCACATTCCCTCGTTATGGTCTGATCGTATATACTCACGATGACCTGTGACCTCAGCCTCTTCCAATGAAATAGGAACAGTTGGAGGTTCATCTTCTGCATCATACTCATCCTCATCAACCACACCATCCACACCAACTATTCCTCTTCTCCCTTTAAGCACAACACCATCTAGGATTACAGGGATCAGTTACATAAAATATCTGCTTAACCTTCGTCCCAACAACGAATGGCTCAACCGTGGGAGTAGCTCTAGACAGATCAACCAGTTTCATACCATGCTCCTCCTCACGGTAGCCATGATTGTTGTTAACCCAGTTACAGCGGAAAACACACATTTCGTAGCTGTTGTAGTCCATACCCAGATGTCTTGTATAACACCGAAATATGATTGTTGTACCGAGACAGGACTATGACCCACGACACCGATGTCATATAAGTTTTGATAAGCTTCAAGCTCTACACCACTGTTTGATTCTTCTTGACTTCTGATCCTGACGTTCTGTGAAAAGGTGAATCCGTTGACATCGTACCCCTCATAAGAAATTACATCCAGATTTGTCCAAATGCAACTACTTTAATCAGTTCAGGCACATTCGTGGACTGATCGGACAACACTCTCTCTTTGAACAATCGGACAAATGTCCTATTCTGCTCATTTTGTAGTCTAACGTCACTCATGTTTGGATATTGTGCTCTTAAAAACACAAGTGTTCATCAAAGTATGGTTCAACATCTTCAAGATGACTTAGCACAACTAAATGAGCTTTGTAAGAGTGTCTATGTCAATTCTTTTCAGTTTCCTTCCAACCGTGCCCACCCCTTCAATCTGCCCTCGTGTCTAGAACGTGGAAGTCCATGGTATCGACACCTTCTAGGTAATTGGTGCAGAAGTCTACAACTTCCTCTGTGATATGCCCTCATAATACTACCCTCTGGTTGACGACGGTTCTTCATTTTCTTCTTCAGGACACCCATGTACCTTTCGAACGGATACATGTAGCGAAGTACAAGGACCACACATCAGAATCTCTCTTACAAGATGCACGAGGAGATGTATCATTATGTCGAAGAACGATGGAGGAAAATACATCTCCAGCTGGCACATTGTCACAATAAGATCCTTTTGTAATTTAGACAGAGTGTCCACATCAAGAACCCTTAGACGAAATGGATTTGAGGAAGACACTGACGTTTGTGATTGTGTGTCTGACACATCGGCAAGATCCCACGTAGTGCAATTGGCAAAAATTCTTGAAGTAGGACATGATAATCGTAGATTCATTCTACTAATTTGAAATCTGTCATGGACACTAGGTTTCTTATGTTTGAGGAGTAACCTGATTGGTACCATTGATGTTGTATGGGTACTGCATAGACTATGTTTTTCTCTTCTTGTAGACAGAGTGTGACAGGCAGAGGCAAGAATGTGCGTTTTCCACGTTCTTGCGGGCCAAGCTCTGGGCGTATGCCCAACTCAATTAAATCTTTTTCTTCCTTTCAAATGATCCTTTTGTCCTTCCTTTTAATGTTCAAAAGAGTGCTAGTGACACTTCACCCACGTTCTTCTCGACATGCATCCCATCGATACAAATGTCTAACCTCCAGATGCCTGCCAGTACTCTAGTTCCAAATATTGATTTTTTTTCCAGACACTTTTTTCACCACTTTTGGTTGGCGGCCCGAAGTTGTTTCACAATATTAATCCAACTTTTTGTAAATCTCTGTACCTGTCAAAGGCTGGCGCGCCATGCTGTGATCAGTTTTCCCATCGACCTTTCGCCATCTTTCGATACTTATTCCTTTTGGAAGCATTTTTCGGTGGCCCATATACACGGTTTTCCCACTATGTTTCAAGCGAATGCTACAAGTGTTTTCACCACAAATCGATACAACATCACGCCCCCTTGATTGAATAGCCTGAAAGATTACCATAGGCGGGGAAATCATTGATTGTGCAGTACAACATGGCACGCAAATTGAAGTCCTCTTTACTGAATGAGTCGTAAACCGTAGCCCCTTCATTCCACAAGAGTTGTAGATCCTCTATCAAAGGTTGTAGGAATACGTCAATTTTGTTGCCCGGTTGCTTTGGACCAGATATTAACAAAGACAACAAGATGTGTCTTGGTTTCATGCATAACCATGGCGGTAGATTGTAAATAACTAAAAGCACAGGCCAGGTACTGTGTATGCTACTCAAAGTACCGTAAGGGTTCATCCCATCCGTGCACAAGCCTAGCCTTAGGTTTCTCGGTTCGTTACCAAACTCAGGAAATTTTACGTCTATGTTTCTCCACTGTGGTGCATCAGCGGGATGTCTTAATCTGCCATCCTTTTTCCTGTGAACTGAATGCCACCGAAGATTCTCTGCGTCTTTCTCAATGGAGAACAAACGTCTGAACCTTGGAATGATGGGCAGGTACCACAGTACCTTAGCTGGTGAACCTTTCTTACTACCGCTGATGTGAGTTTGTTGTTTCTTATACCGTGACGCTCCACATGCTGAACAGCTTTCAGCAAATTCATCCGATTTCCAAAACAGCATGCAACCATTTGGACAAGCATGAATTTTCTGGTACCCCATACCCATTGGGCACATCATTTTTTTGGCTGAGTACGTAGTCGTTGGTAAAACGTTGTCCACCGGAAGAACGTATTTCAATAGTTCCAGGAGGTCAGTGAAACTTACGTCGCTCCAGCCATGTTTCGCTTTCAAGTTGAATAGCTTGAGGACGACACTCAACTTGCTTAACTTTGTAGGGTCACACCCGGGGTACAACGGTGTTTTGGATGAATCCAACAAATTTTCATGCTTGTCTGGCGTGTTAGAGTAATGTCGTTCCACATCTTCGAGCATAGTCTCAATGTCATCATCCCAGAAATCTGGCTCAACGTTCCCTGTAACGTCTTCTGGGTCACCAGCAACTGTATCATCTCCAAGTTCTGTTTCTGTGTTTGCCTGACCATTATCCCCTTCGTCAGGCTTAATAACATCGAACGCACTCTGACCATGCCATCGGATTATGTCTTGGAAATCTTTTGTAAAACCGCGGCGGATCAGATGTTCCTTAATTGTTTCAACGCCGCGATATCTCAGATTGTTTTGGCAGTCGATACACGGACAAAATATGTATCCCTTGTCTGTAGGTTTCAGATTGTTCGCCAACACCGTGCATAACTTATCAACTCCTTCTAAAAACTTGTCGTCCAAATTTCCGCTGTAAATCCACGAACGTTCCATCTCCTTCTAGCTATTTATATGAAGGCAGCCATTTCATACCGTCACCCGTGGCAGAGTCTTTACACTTTTGTATCTTATCAACCTAAATCCATCCATGAGTATTAAATCCCACCGGTGAACGTGTTTTTAATATGTAATTTATTGAAAATTTCGGCAGCATCTCCCTACAGTTCTTCAAATGCACGATATTATGATATTAATCAATAATATATGCATTCGAAGAACAATAAAGAGATACTGCTGAAATAATCAATAAAGTACAATTAAAAACACATTCACACCCTAGGTGTGAGATTTAACAATCATGGACAGTCCCGACAGGGACTGCCGAAGATATACCTCTATTAGGTATATCTTGGGCGGATAACTATGTTTGGTAGTTTGTCAAATATTATATGTATATATGTAAATCTTACCTCTGGTAGACGATTAGCCGATGCTAAGACGGTTGAGGTCGGAAGCCAAAATAAAGTCGTAGTCCTGATGCATAAATGAAAAACGACAACATTAGAATTCATCAAAAAATCAAGGTTAAATGCTAGCTAAACCGCGGAAAAAAATCGACAGCATCTCCCCTATATTTCTAACGTCTCCAAATCAGTTTTATCAAAGTCAAATTTGCACGCACCATCTAGAACTAGTAACATACATAAACTTATCTTCTTCTACTATAAATGAAGTTTATTTATGACCTTCTCTGCAGTACTTCAGATTGAAGGACTGAAACTAGTCATTCTAGAACCATTAAAATACCGAAACTCATCTTATTCTTTCTGGTGGTTATAACAATAGCATTGTTGATTCCTGTCACAGATTGTGAATCAAACAGAGAGCATCTGGCATAGCAGATTGAGCAGTTGAAAATGAGCTATTTTCAGGAATCGGTAATATACTTGAACTTACTTTCTTTCCTGTGGCAGTTTTAAGTAGTAGCATTTTTAAAACTACACTATTATTTATTAAATTGTATATCTAAATGCTAAGAATAAATAAATAACAGCAGTTTACAGTTTGCTTTGCAAAATTACCGTTACTAAGCACCGAAGTGGGCAAGTAGTGTAGAAATCAGCCCACGAACTAGGTTGCAATTAACTGTGAATCTGGGCACAAATATATGAACAAAGTTAGAACTTGCAATCGAATGCATGTATATGAACAAAGTTAGAAAAAAACGACAATCAATCGATCGCATACCCAATACGCGATAGAGAGGTCGACGGTGAGACCAGTGGTAGATGGGTGGTGACCGGCGCGATGGGAGTGACAAAGGTGGTGGAGCGATGGTGGCGATGGCCGTTAGCAAGGTGACGGGAGAGAGGAGGCGATTTCAGTGAGGAAGATAGCGCGAAAGAGAAGAAGAGTTACTGTAAGTACAGTGTGCAGAGTAAACGGGCAAATGTTGTAGTTAAAAGGACTTTAGATTATGGTTTACATGAAAACCGTAATGTAAAGTCACACTTTACATGATGGTTCCTAAAGAACCGTAATCTAAAGTGTAACGAAATTAATAAAATAGCGCGAAAATTATTTGGCCTATGCTGGGTTTCGAACTCAAGATCGATGGTGTTGACTCATGTACCCACGGCCATTGAGCCATGAGTCTTATTCGATCAAACAAATGTAACACATTAATATAAAGTTATTTTTAATCTAAAATAAGCTGGTAAGACGACGTCGTTCACTGTAATTTAGATTACGCGCGGCGTCGAAAAAATCAAATAATGCGGGAAATATTTGGCGTCAGGTCAAGACGACGTCGTTGACCATCAGTGGGCGGGGACTTTAGATGACGGTTATTAGTAAAACCGTAATCTAAAGTCCGTTGACCGTAAAGCGCGCGTCAACACGGGACTTTAGATTACGGTTTCACAAATAACCGTCATCTAAAGTCCGTCCTAAAAAAGGCGCGCCTACCTCCGATCGATTATTGCTTACGGTTAATTTAATAAACGTCATTAATTAACTCCGGCCTTCATATTATTTACGGTTTCTGTTAAAGCCGTGATTAAACCACCGTCATTAAAGGCTTCCGTTCCACCAGTGTCATTTTCATGCATGTAGTTTTATATAAAAACTGTAAAGCAACAAATATATTACAGTAAACTCAAATAGCAAACAAGCCCCCAGCTTCACACATCACATCGCAACAAACCAACTAAAAGCGTTTACAACGCATATATGAGTACGAAGACTCCACTTAACCAAACACTTTATAATTCATATACGAATATAGTGACTCTGATCAACCAATCAATCCACAATAAACCACACACGAGTACAGCGACTCGACTCGACCAATTTCTAACATAGATATGAGTACAACGACTCGTTTAAACCAACTCACAACACACATATGAGTACAGCGTCTCATTCAACAAATCCACAAACATACAACACATAACCACATAGCATAACCAATGAACAATAAGGCGAAACAACGAGGATTATAAACGAGTATAGATTCCCGTCTTGGCATGCAAGCCCAAGTAGTGTTCGCCTACTGTACGAGCTAATATAGTTGTTCGTAATTGTTCATTCATACCTAATGACGACGTCTCGTTAAAACGACGCATCTCTAAGTTACCCATCTCATATGGCGGGTCACCCACGGCAGTAGCCACTCCAGCGGTAGAGTCTCCGACCGACGGACCATCTGTAGTCCGTTGGAAATTTTATCTTGATACTTATGGATTGCCCACACGGCATCCTGGTATCGTTAATTGATCACAAATCTCACCAAGAGCCACATCCTCTAGATTAACTTATCTATACCATCGCATCGTATTACCTTTTTCCTAACACAGCAGACTAAGGTCGTTAGTCCAATCCTGAGTATGTCGACTCGGGATCCAGTGTTAGATACGAGAGCGGCATTTAAAAAGGCCAGTGCTCCGTATTTAAGTCTCGGATAATATATATATCTTATTATCCTAATACTACAACGTTTTACTTACGTTCCTTATATTACACATATAAGATAGCATCACTGCCGCTAGTTCGTTTATAATATGTTCTTATATACGAACCGTACTGTTATCGTACAACAGTAATAATAATAAAGCAGCATTAATACACAACTCAAGCATATTAATTCACACAAGCAGACATTCAATCTTAACACAGATTTTCACACAATGTCTGAACTGAGGAAATCCTCAGAGACAATCAAGTCACATAATTACATACCGTGCACCGGGATTATAAGACCGTGGAGTATGAATCTGCTAAATCCTCTAGCGATCCTCGAGACGCCTCTAACAATCTATTAATATGCATCACACTATGCATCGGCATCTCATACCAACAATACACTACGGCACCCCGTACCGCTACTAATCCATCCCGGTTATTCCCCGTTGTTAACTAATAACACCTCTCGGGTTTTCGGTTTAACTCGGGATTCGGAAAAATGCTATATTACATGTGTGGTTACGTCGTGTATATTAATATACTTAACTTTAAACGTTAGTTATCGCATGTAATTTAATACACATTTGTATATTATATAGTTTATAACTATATTGCATGTATAATCTTTAATCATATATTATACATCTCACCTTAGTATTTATTTTCCTAAGGTTAGTTTTTCCAAGTGTAATGTTGTATAATTCATATTTGAAAATACTTTGAAGTATATAACTCCTTATTATTTCATGTACAACAAAACATTAGAATTTCATTATCTAATGTTTATAATTCTTTTCTTCTTAACTTGTATCATTTTGATTATGATATTATATGGTTATTGAACCATATTGTATTTTTCACTCCATAACATATATTTATTTATATATATGTATTATGGGACCATTTATTATATGGTAAATCTTTATAATATATTCATTCTCTTTTAATGAATATTTCTTATATTATAAATGTTACAACCTTTATAACATTAAAAACCATATTATAAATTCTTATTCTAAAATTCCCATTATTTCCGAACAGCACCCTTGTTCTCTAATATTTACAAAATCCACCACTTATTTAATATAATGTTATATTATAGTTATAAACATATATTATGACATTTATGTCATTAAAACATTTATAACCTATAGTTATAAAATGTAACAAAATACCAAACAAACCATACTATTGTCGGTTTTTATTTAACTTCACTATACTTCCAGAATTTACAAAACAACCCCAAATTATATTTCATTGTTACACTTATAATATATACCTTATATTATAATCCTTAAACCTTAATATAATTATAACCTATGGTTATAAATTCCCAAAATAACCGAACAAACCCCAGGTCTGTTCTAAATTAATTTCCAACCCATTAACTTTCCATATTCACCAAATAACCCCATTTTATAACATATAGTTTCTAATGTCATTAAACTAATATTATACATATATCTTAATATAACCTCATATATAATTCCAAAAATTACCAAACCATACCAAAAGGTTATAAACATCATTCCTGGCCTTAAACTTTCAATATTTACGGTTTATACCACATATGTTACCCATATGTAACAATGATATAAAATATCATATATTATACTTATATAATCCATATTAACTCCAAATTTAACCAAATAAATTCCTAAAAATTCCTAATGAACCAAGGTCTGTTCTAACCCCATTTGGTACCCATAATTATCGGAAATTACCAATTCAGCCCAATATTTATATATTTTTTAATTTAATACCTAGCTTATTATAAGCTACTATTTAATTCAATAAATTCCCAAATTTGGTCAAAGTCTCCCATATAGTCAACCTTGACTTCTAAATCCCAATTTGAGCCCAAACTCTCGGTAATTACAATCTATACCCCAAACTTTCCTATAATTTCAATTTTGACACAAAACTTTATAAAATGTTATAATTTTTATTTAAATTCATTTTAAACCCCATACTTCTCCTAAAATAGCCCACGTCTTTATATAGTTTTAGTAATTACTGGTTTGACCCCAAACCTTATGCTAAATGCATAAACTAAATTAAATAAGCTTTTAAACTTAAATGAAAATGGCCTAAGGACATGGCCTTATTACAACTTTGCTTTATAACATAAAATTACACATAAATAGCTTAGGAAATACTATAAACTCTCGGCCTTATTCCAATATCACCAATTCTTCCACATAATGTCATAATTTGACCATTATGTTAACTAAATCACTTAAATGACTAACTTAATTTATCTAAGTCATTATTAGTCACATTTAGGTTAAAAACAACCATTTAAATTCCTCCACACTTGGCACATATAATATATGAACTTAGAAATCATATAATATAAAGTTTAAGGTATTTATACCTTGATTTATGTGCCTAAAGTCCTAGAACCCTCATGGCAGCTTGGAGGAAAAATCAACCCAGCACTTGAACGTGTTTAATACACCAAAATAAGATATGGTTATACTCCAAGCATGAGCTAACCATAAGGAACAAATTAATGTAAGATTTAAGGCAAAAATCACCTTAAAAAGGAAGGGCTGACTCAAGGTGGTTTTGGCCTGAATACAGAACACCATATGGTGTTAAATTCACCATAAAAACATGAGGAATAGCTAGACAACAGCAAGGTGCTATGGTAATAGATTTTACCTTGGCAAAATGCCTTAAAGTATGAAGTTTCTCCTTGTTTTCAGCCACTCTTGCTCCAAGTGGTTAACACACGGAACCAACATGAAAATATGAAGATTATGAGTATATAAACTCATAGAAATCTAGTAAACAAAACCGGATGGAGAAAGGAAAGCCTTAAGGTATGTTTTTACCTTAAAATGGAAAATTTGACCACCTTGGTCCTTATTGTTGCTTCAGCCAGATTAGCCACTTAATCGTGGTTGGAAATACTGAGATTTAGCCATGGAAAGTGATAGATTGTTAGCTCCATGTGTAGGTAATGAAGAGATGAAGAAAAAGAGCTATTTTAAGCCTTAAAACATTACCTTAGGTGGAGTGAGTTGGATTTCTACCTTGATAGCTCAAGAACACAGCTTGGGAGGTTCTAAGAGAGCCAAGAACTCGGCTGGAACAGGACAAGGGGAAAGAGAAAGGCTGGTTTGGTGTTTAAATAAAAGAAAAGTAATTAATGGAATAGTAAAATGATGATTCACCAAATTGGCTTGATATTTTGCATAAAGCTAGATGTGCTGTCCTCCCCCCTTTATATTGCCGCCTCACTTTAGCCAAACATGGGTCAAGTCTTAACCTTTGACTTGGCTTAGTCAACATTACTTAAAAATGCACTATTTCGGTTACTATTCACAAATGAATGCCATATTTGTGATTTTTTTGAAAATCTTGGAATTAAACCTTCTAATGTGGTACATTATAGTACATTAGTATAATAAGTGTAATCCAACTCCTAACACCACTCAAAACCCACTTAGAAAGTCAATTTTCCTCAAAAACGTGCCTTAAGGAGTTTTAAAGCACAATTTGTGTTAGAACATGTTTTTGAGCTTGGTTTCCTTTGAGAATGGTTTTATAGTGTTCATTACTTAATTATAATACTTAGGAATCCACTTTGGATCCTAATTGAGGTCATACAATCTCTATGGTGTCTTAAAGCACATTTTTGGCTTTACCGATCTTAAGGCATGTTTTTGCCTTGTTGAGATCTTTTAGATTGTTCCCCAATGGTATTAAGATGATTATTAGTCTTCTTAGACCATTAATAGATCATTTAATTAAGTTTTAGAAGTTAGGGGTATTTCACTAGAATTAAATAGATAATTCAAATTGGGCCGAAAAAGAATTCATTTGAATCTAGGCTTGTGGGCCAAAGCCCAGACAAATGACTCACATATCTAAACCAGCAAGGCCTTTTTGCCGCAAACAATAAAGATGTAAATTTTGGGTTGGGCTGAATTTGTTGTAGTAAAAGCTCCTATCAATATCTAAGGTTGGTAGTGGGCCGATCTAGCAAACAAGACTTGTACACAAGTTCAACATGTCCTCATCAGATGATTTGAACTGACGGGTATTGATCGATCTGGAGAGGTGCTTTGGACTTGGGCCTAGGTCACCCAAAAGGAATAGGGAGTGCGCGCTATTTTCTTTGGGCTTCCCCACTTTTTTTGAAATACCCCTGAACATTAGACGTATAAAATTATAACGCATTGTAAAATTTGGACATAAAATAACGTACGAACAGCTAAATCCAGTATATATATATATATATGCACGAATACGGCAACACACGTACGTAACGTTACGATATTGTAACGTTGTAAATAAGTGACAATAACGTCACATAACTTCGTAACAAAAAATAATAATAATAATAATAATAACACGATATCATACATGGTCACATATATATAAAAAATAAACTTGTGTATTGATTTTTAAAAGAAAAGGGGGGGGAGCACCGCTGAGGTTCGAACCCAAGACCTCTCGTACCCATCCCAAATACTTAACCGGTTGAGCTATGCTCGAATTCAATAATAGATGGACACGAATTAAAACTAGTAATACGGGTACTAAAGCAACTACAAAAAAAATAAAACCACGATCAGGCACTATCACCGATCCCAGACCTCGTCAGTAAGCAAAGAATTTTTTTTCCCCACGCCAGTCCTTGTAAACTGAGACCACCCCTTCCTTATTCAATTATCTATCCCCACTCTCTCCGCCTGTACACTGTGGCATCGTGAATCCAAAAAAATGGTGAACAACAGATCAGTTTCAGGAGCATAATATCGACAAGGAGCTATACTCCAGATTCTTGAAACTCAAACACCACCTTACACCCGTAGTCTGAGAGCAACTATCCCTGTCGCGATTTCACCCGCATCAGGACAGTAACAGAAATCAAAGACCAGCGTCTCCCCTGACTATGTCTGATGTCCTGAAGCCTAGTGCGACGTTTTTGGAATTCAGAGAAAAATAACCCAAGCAACATGCGCATCAAAGGCTGTGTTTGTTGCAAACTCTCACGCACCAGGGTTGCTACTTTCCCAAACTTCCACAAAACTCTGCATTGGGACTTATTCCCACTAACAACCATTTAGTCCTGCATGTAGTCTCCTCTCGTGCCTGGTGTTATTTGACTCATAAGCATACAGACCAACCTCCTTTCCTTCTGGCTTGCACACGCTCCTGTTGATCAGAAAACTCCCTCCTTTTCCTCTGAATCTTTCTCACGCCAATAACTCTCTACTGCTTCTAGCTCCTCTTGCTCATGCCTATTCGAGAGCTATCCCGGTATTGAGCACACAAGTTTAAGGAACTAATAAGAGAGCCTGAAATAGCTACACCTCCTGTTCTAAAACCAGACAAGCTAGTACTCCTAACTCCTGTTGTTCTGTGATGTTGTTGTCCGAAAAAGAATTTGGGACCAAGGTTGTTGATCTCTGCTACAAACTACATGCACGAATCCCCTCTGGATACCCCTCAAGGATGCACCGAAGTACATGGCAGTCCGCTACATTCCTGCTAGAACGTCATCATAGGTGAGATCCCCAAACTGTCTGTTGCTAACTTCTTCCCCCTGTATTCCTGAATGCCGAGACTAATGCAGATCATTTATTCAACTATCTCCTGTTTTCCTTCAAGTGTAAACTCCCCATGCAGCATGCTAGGCTTGGTTTGAAAGCTTTTGGATAAAAGAAACCGCCCAATCCCTTTCGCTGGAACATGGCCTGAAGGTAAACCCTCTCCAAATTTTAGTTTACTCCAGCCCATCCCCTCTCTGGTTATAATAATCTGATCTCTGGAAAAAAAATCATCTGAAGCTGAGGCCAAGAGCTCAAGGCCCTGAGGGCTCTATATGGTGCCAAGCATCGGCCAGGAAGAACCAACTTCAAACAAAAAAAACCAAGGGTCGTAACGAACTCCAATCGGGAACCCGTGTGAGAGACTGCAATTGCTTCTGATCCAGGTATGGACATGTGTGGTTCGTATGTTGCCGTGTTACACGGCTTGTGTGTTGTGTGCTTTGTTTGTCAATGACTATAAGACTAAAGCATGAAATTGGATTGCTTGTTGTGGCTTGCTTATATGCTTGTTATATATCCTTGTGGCATATTACTTGCGCGCACACATTAGTTTAGTCCCTTTCTCGTTTATGGAACTCGAGATGAACCACAAACGAACTATGAAAACAAAGAAAACTCTATAAGGGGAACTCCTCTCTAAACCATCGAGGACGTACCACGACACCCACTCTGGTGTCTATTCATTAATGATAATGAAGAGCAAATCTCAATTGGTGGGACACGACGAACCACGTGGATAAACAAAAGAACTATACAAAGAGAAAACTCCTCTCTAACTATAGAGGACCGCTAATGACACCCACTATGGTGTCGAGATTATAATGATAATGAAACGAAAAGTACCAACTGGTGAAACACGAGAATAACCCGGGAAGACAACAGCTCGGGCCACGCGGTATGGATGATCGGGAGTTGGCATCTGCATCAGATCCTTCGACCGTCTATGGTGGAATATATTTTGGGGATCCCTGGGTGACCCCACTTTCTCAGCACATCCTGGAGTCTAGAGGTGACTCCGCTTTCTCGACCCTGGGTGTCGGGAATGGGGGAGTGACAAATTGGTGGAGCTTATCCTGGAGTCTAGAGGTGACTCTGCTTTCTCGCCCCTGGGTGTCGGGAATGGGGGAGTGACAAATTGGTGGAGCTTATCCTGGAGTCTAGAGGTGACTACGCTTTCTCGACCCTGGGTGTCGGGAATGGGGGACTAGCTATGGAGGAGACGTCCTCCAACGTGCGGTGATAAAAGAATTCCCAAACAATCCTTAAAGAAACAAGGAACGATTAGCACCTACATAATGAAGTCTCGGTATCTAACCTATATCCCCTGACTCGGTGCCAGAGTATAAAGGAAAGCTTGTGTAATGAGACCAAGCAAATAAGAGAAATTCACAAATGTGATCATTTAAGAAACAAGGAATGAATAGCACCTACATAATAAAGTCTCGGGATCTAACCTACATTCCCTGACTCGGTGCAAGAGAAGGAAGGAAAAACATGTGTAATGTGAACAAGAAAACAATACGTAATCTCTTGATTGATCCCATAGTGAGGATCGACGGTATAATATACCTACGCACACATCCTATGAATTACTTGGTTGTTGTTGCTACATTAGCAGCTTATTGTGCTGAGTTACGTGCTTACAAGTTGTGCTTGGTTGCTTATTGATGTTGCTATGCTACTTGCAAGTTGTGCTTGGTTGCTTACTGATATTGCTATGCTACCGATGAGTGTGTATGATATCATGATGTGCTGATGTGTGCTTTACTGCTTTATCTTAGCATGTAAAATTAACTTAATAATATTCGACCAATTAGTCATGTGGCCCGGTAACATACGGGTTTCACACGTTCATACTCAGCATCGTTTTGCTGAGTCCTTCATTTTTAGAGGTATGGATCTGGACGATGGCGGAGAGTAGGCAGGGTGGCTACCATGGGGGGTAGCCCATCAGGGCGAGACATATGGGTCTTGGGTAGCACACTGATGTATAGGCTGTTACTTGGCGGGCATTGTCCCTAGATGTTTTTACGTAGTAGTGTTGTAAAGTGATAGCTAATATTTATACCCTCGGTATTTGAGGATGTGTTACGAGATTTGGTCAAGGTAAGTTCCAGTCATGCAGACCGTAACTTGGTGTAAGTAGAATGGTCGGGTCAACCACGTGGGTGGTTGGCGTCTGTAGCACCCGAATAGAGTTCGAAACCGCTGCGTAGACTTCTCCTGTTAACGTTAGGCGCGTCGTTTAATTGTTGGTTACGATTCGGGGGTGTTACATTACCGTGAGGTGTGCGTCTACGGTTGGATCTTTGAGTGACCAAACAATGGGCGCGTTTAGGATACTATCGGAGAGGTGCTACGAACCGAAGCCTATGTATTAAGGGGATGTGGTTAGACAACATCCTTCTCCTTTCCCCCACTTATTCACATCAACTGAGAAGGTGTGAGTCTCGGACATGGGTTACCTAATGTAGGTCCCGGGGTGAAATTTGTTTGTGTGGACCCTCTCTCTCGAATGATGCAAGATTGTGGAAATTAAAATTGCACAAGAAAGTAAACCAACAACATAATAAAAGGCGTAATTAAAAAATTTCGAGTTAAGCCCTCTTTCTTAAAATTAAACAAGTTTAAAATAAATAGTTAGTCCCCAACAAATTTGCCATTCTGTGAACCTCGGTTTTTGAACCACTATCCTAAGTTGATTCGTGTTGATTAGGATCTAATCAGGTTTTAGGTCACTTATAACCAAAGGTTAATAACTTTGTTATTAAACATTAGTTATTAAAACCTAAGCTAGCTCACTGGAACCTATTTATGAGTCGCCCCCTAATTTTAACCTATGGTAAATTAGGAAAGGCAGAGTTAGGGTTCGGGGGCTTGATATTTGACTTTTCTGAGTTCAATTTACTTTCACTACCCTTCTAAGTCATTTTCCTCTACTTAGATTATTTACAACTTATTACGATGTTGTTTAAACCTAAGTGCGCATGATTCTAATTTTATCTATTTTAAACAATTTTTGACAAAAAATTGAATTGGAAACCTAAACTTGGGTTTCAAAAGTCGAACTAGAACAATATTTAACTCTGTTAGTAGCCATAGATCTAATGTCCAAACCCACGGACCCTAATCAACCTAAATAATTTTTTAAAAGCCCGGCACCACGGACAAGGCATCCGTGGGCCTGGACATAAGTTGAAAAACCCTAGATTTAAAAGTAATATCCCGTTACCGTCCGAGAGCGCCCAGGCTAACGGACAGGGAGTCTGGGACCCCAGACATGGTAATCCATGGATGCGGACCAACCTCGGACGGCAGCGTTTGGGCTGTCCTGGTGGTACTTTCGCCTCAAATTTTATTTACGCGTACTTGAAAGATTCTAAGTACGTTAGTTATAAAAAGAATTCAAGTTGAAGTCAAAATAAATACGAAACTTAGCCAACAAATAACGGGGCAGAAGCTAAAATGAATAGCTATTCGGAACATTTAAAAGATCGGTTCGCACCCAAGTTTTGATAGAAGCTTAATGAAGTTGAGGAGAGTTTACAAGTCTTATAACCTGTTTTACCTTCATAACTGATGAGACTCTTCACGTCGGAAAACTCCTGAAGCTTTATCAAGGTTGGTTTTGGGTTGAGTTTGAACCCTGCTTCTGGCTACGGGTTGTGGGTGGTGTTCTTCACGCTTTTAAGGTGATTTGGAGGCTATTTGATGATTGTAATGGCAATGGGGGTTGAAAAATGTGTTTACGTGGTGATTTTGGTGAATTTTGGTGATATTTTGGTGCTCGGATGTTATAACACGTGAGAGAGTAGATACGACTAGGTTTTTTGAGTACTTAGGGTTCCTGGTGTGTGTCTCTTATCAAAGGATAAGATCCCTTATATAGGTATCACTATAGATAGAGTAAACTAGTAAAAACTGAAGTTTACCGGGGTTTGGTTAGGTGACTTTTCGATATAGTTTGGCCATGAATTTTATACCTCATGTAAAGGAAGATATTTTTGATTTTTCTAAAGAGAAATCAGAATTTTCAGATATAGGAATATTTTTAATTTCAATTATACGTAATATTCGTTCAGGAAATTGGTAGAAGTTCAAAAATTTTAAATTCCAAAGCCATTGTACTCTAAATACCATCTTTTATCATGTGTCAACGTTTCAAGGAATTCCAAGTTGATTTGAGTTGTTTTTAAAGGAGAGATGAAGTTTACATACTGCCTTAGGAGCCCTAAAATTACGAAAATGCCCCTCATGATGATTGAGCTGCACCTATGCCTCAAAAAGCGATGATCGAACCGGAACTTTATGTCCCTTGACTAAACTATTCTTTATGCCCCTCATGCCTTGGAGATTCTCTTCTAGGGGGGTCAAAATTTTGGATATAACACTCGTGAGGGTAACAAAATTATCCATCAAGCTCCTATATGGAGCTCTGAACTAGATGCCTCTTTTGAAGTAAGGAAGGTAATCAAATTTGAATTCGTTGCAATGAATGCTTTGTAATTCAGTAATTATTGTCAAATCCCGTAATTGAATTTCAATATATTCTGCCAAATCTTTTTTTACTATAAAATAATGAGCCAAACATAATTCTTTTTTGCATAGATCTTGGATTCAGATATACAATAAAAATATTATAAATTAAATATCAAATCTAACATCTAAAACACAAAAGTTTCTTTCTATTATTCATTATTGTGTTGAATACATAATTAATCCTATGGATCTCTAGGATTAATGTATTCTTTTATAGTAAGGTTATCCCATCTTGTAGGTTAGGACCATCAATATCGAGTCAAGTATATGCATCTTTCCTACCTATTTTGTATATCGGCCCCTTCACCCGTAGGTATGTATTTAGACTATAAACTTTTTGTTAGATAAAAATAAAAAAGTACGAAGAAAAAGAAGAGAAATAATATTTCCTCTCTTATTTAGCTGTAAATTTCACATGACATTAAACCCCCCATTTCATTCGAATTATGATAGGTTTTATCATTTTGAATAAAGTGATACACTGAATTATTCCAATTATGTCAAAGGAGAATCATAATCATGATCTACCCCTTTTTGTTAATAATACGAGTGATTGGAGGAAATGAAAAAGTTAAATTATTTTTCATCGAATGACTATTCATCTATTTTTTCATGCGAATAGGGAGCAAGAAAACTTTATAGAAAAATTGTGGTTAATTCTATGTTGGTTACGCAAGAATTCGAACCTAGGTGTATATTAAGTAAATCTATGGGTAGTCGTTATCCTGTTGACAATAATAGTAGAAATTAAGATCTGAGCCTATATTATCGAGAAAAAAAATCATAGTTGGAGTAACAGTTGTTGATCTTTTATTCGGTATCATCAACATTTAGAATTTCATCTCGGATGATACTTTTTTAGTTTAGGATGCTAAAGGGGATACTAATTCCATATATTTTGATAGTGAAAATCAGATTTTGGATATTTGATATGATAGTAATTATAGTTTGAATAAGTACATTGCTAGTTACATTAACATTTTTCCATATTATTTGATTAGACTGCGTTGTCAAATGCATATTGAGACTTTGGTTTTAAGTGTTAATGACAACTATACTGATAGTTACGCTTTTGATGACAGTAAGATTTTTCCTTGCACAAATGCTGAGAATAATAATTTGGATTTAGCTAAAGACTACAATCATTTATGGATTCAATGTGAAAATTGTTTTGGATTAAATTATAAGAAGCTTTTTAAGTCAAACTTGTATATTTGTGAGGAATGCAAATATCATTTACAAATGTAGTTCAGATAGAATCGAACTCTTGAGGGATCGAGGTACTTGGAAGACATGGTCTCTCTAAATCCCATTGAATTTCATTCGTTGGAGGAACCTTATACAGATTCGTCGGAGGAACCTTATACAGACTGGTCGGTGGAACCATATACAGATTGTTTGGCACAACCTTATACAGATATGTGGGGGAGCCTTATGCAGATTCGTCGGAGGAACCTTATACAGATTTGTCAGAGGAACCTTATACAGATCATATTAATTTTTATCAAGAGAAGACAAGGTTTACCGAAGTTGTTCAAACATGCATAGGTCAATTAAATGGTATTCCTTTAGCAATAGGGTTTAATGATTTTCAGTTTATTGGAGTTAGTATGGGATCCATAGTTGAAGAGAAAATCACCCGTTTGATTGAGTATGCTACTAATTAAAAGTTGTCCCTTATTACTGTGTGTGCTTCAAGAGGGGCTCGTACGCAAGAAGGAAGTTTGAGCTTGATTAAAATTGCTAAAATATTGTCTACTTTATATGATTATCAATCAAATTCTTACATTGCATTTGCGGGTAAAAGAGTAGTTGAAGAAACATGAAATACGACAGTACCTGAAGGTTCACAAGAAGCTGAATATTTATTTCATTAAAGGTTTATTCGATCTAATTGTCCTGCATAATCTTTTAAAAGAGGTTATAAGTGAGTTATTTCAGTTGCACGCTTTCTTTCCTCCAAATCTCCAAGCCGGGTCGTAAGGTCAATAATTTATGTATAGAAACCGACTAAGTTCGTTTATGTAGTTCTACATTCCTTGCACTTAGTATATACAGTAATCACTTAGATATAGTTAGTATAATTATATCAAATTCTAATTAAGATAATTTTATCACAATACAAGGAGGTACAATACAAATCGTAAATCAAGCTACCAATTCTACGACGACCATAAACTTTCACTTTATTTTTGTGCCTTTAGTAGGCTTAGCATTTCCGGTAATTGCAATGGCTTATGTATTTCTTCATGTTAAAAAACAAGATTGTTTATACTAGGGGGTAAAAAGAAGATTATTTTTGTAAGACTTCGATTTGAATAACATGGGTATCCATTTATTGGAAAGTGGAATAGGGTATAACACATGATTTCTCCCGAACGTAACTCAAGAACTCTTAGACGTGGGAAATCTCGTATGGTATAGGAGTATAAATGAATTCTCAATTTTTTTAAATGAAAAGAAGATGTTTGAACTAGTTGAAATAGAAAGTAAATGGCTATAGATCTCTAGGAGGTCATATAAAAAACCCTCTTCTTTTCAATTGAAGGAATTACCCTAGAAATTTCACATTCGAATAGTGCTCGTTGATGAAAGTTACTTCGGAAACAAAATCGAGTTTAGTACTCAAGTATAGTTTAGTACTTAAGTATAAGTAAGGTTAATTCATTTAAGCTATTGTATCAATTGACCAATTCAAATTCAATTTCAATACAACTAGATTAGTATGAATTGGTGATTAGAACAGATAAGGATAGAATCGATAACAGGGTCTCGAAATACTAGTAATTTATGTTGGACACTTTTACTTTTTTTTTAGGTTTTTTAGGATTTTTATTAGTTGGAATTACTAGTTATCTTCGTAGAAATTTGATATCTTCAGTTCCTTCCAAACAAATTATTTTCCACAGGGTATCATGATGTCTTTTTACGGGATCGCGGGCCTCTTTATTAGCTCCTATTTGTGGTATACAATTTCATGGAATGTAGGTAGTGGTTATGATCTATTAGATGGAAAAGAAGGAATACTGAGTATTTTTTATTTGGGATTTCTGGGTTAAAATCGTCTAATCTTTCTCCGATTCCTTATAAACGATATTCTTGTATCTGAATAGAATTGGAAGAAGGTATTTGTCCTCGTCGTATCCTTTATCTATCTATGCTCGATGAACAGCCTATAAAGTCTTTGTGTCTCGTTGTAATCCCAAGCTTGCAATCCTAAACTAGAGGTCAGGGGACCATATTCCTTTGACTGATACTCATGAGAATCTGACTCCCTGAGAAATAAACAAAAAGCTACATAAGCCTCTTTTTTCCGGTTGAAGTATTTTGATATAATCATAATTGATACTTGTCAACATAAAATTATCCATTTTAGTTCACCCAAAAAAAATAGGCAAGCAGTACAAATTATCCAAACAACACGAAACCCACAGTAATAAAGGCTATCTTCCTATTTACTATATCTCGTATGGGGTGTACAACATGACTTAGAATTAACAAACTGTTGCATACAATGAAGACACTATACATAGCATAACTCATACCAAAAACATGGTAAGAGGTGCAACATGCGCCAGCCATAACACAAGCGAAATACCCTTGAGAATAGTAGCTCGGGTCTAAATGTCTTCCCACCTGACAAAGGAGAAAGGTGTGGGTTGTAAAAGATACGATAGCCAAGACATCAAAAGGCCCTGCCGATGAAGATTTATTGATCAAACAGAAGAAAATAAATGCTTTAACTAATAAAAGAACTCCCCTCAATCCATAAAGTATCCTATGATGGCTCCTATTCGGCCATTTTCTCAGCCACATAATCCTGATGAGGTTATTATCTTTGGGGAAATATGACGTCGCAATAATTATCCAAACTATAGATGAAAAGAAATTTTCAAACAATAGAACTTGACAATTATCATCGCATGGCTTCGCCGGAGAGAAATGGATAGGAAACCACCAAAACAATACTATCGCGCATGCTAGATAGTTATGACCACTAAGTGGGTATGACTGGAGATGTATCTCACTATCATCTCGTGGATGTGAGAAGTCACCGGCCATATTAGAAAAACAAATACTGCAAATGGGATAAGGGAAGTATGTCCCAGAATAATGTCTTGTATGTATGTGTGAAAATCGACCCTCTTCCATACTCTTCCTTACTTTCTTAATTTGTGTGAGAGAGCATATCAAACACTGCAAATGGGATAAAGGAAGTATTAGGAAAGAATAAAATAATAGAAGATGGTTGCGGTTGATAGGCTTCTTTTATCTTGGAAGATATTTAGTAAAGAAAAAATATAAATAGGAAAAATGAAAAATTCAATCTACATTTTCGCTAAAATCCTAATTTAACGCCATATTTTCATATTCATATTCATTATATTTTTGTTTTTTTTTATCTTGTTCCGGTTTCTACTGCAGATTTTATAAATGTAGGTTGTTTGGTGTCATTTTTTTCATAAATATGTTTGGTATTATAATTTATATCGTCATTGTTTTAATATTAGTAATTTGGTAGTATGGATATAGTAGACCCTAACAATATATATTTTTCAATCATGAAACAAAAAAAATGAAATTGGTAGTATAATAGACGTAGTTATGGCTGTCATATTGTAAACGAGATTTTGGAAGTCTATGATCTATGATTAAATGTATAATGTTTAGTTAGCACTACGGCTCAATGTTATTAATGAATAATGTTTGTTAGATATTGTTGAGAGTGTAATGATTTTTCATTCAATGTCTTCAGCGAAAATGTTATAACAGGATTGCATTTACTATTATTTTAACATGTGTTTACGGTCTTGTTATTGATAGCACTGGTTATAGCGGGGGCATTGCTCTTAACGTCGGGATTCCATATTCATTTTTTTGATAATTATAAACTTCATTCATATATGAGTACCCAGCTGGCTACTCACGAATACCAAAAACATATTGTTACAGTAACATTGTGGACACTGTCCCCGCCCTCCCACGCCTAGTTACTGCCTCATTAAAAACCTCTATAGCAAAACCCAGTGGGAAAAAGCTATAGAGGAAAAGAGTACATGTTACACAGGCTTACAACAATACCCCTTACAAATATAGCGTATCCTCCCTGAGATTCGTAGAATTAAGAAAAAGATCATAAGACATAGGGAACTCAGGCCACCAGCATTTTGTCCACCGCCACACGCCTCTCTTAGCATTATTACTGGTTGTTCCAGCCAAGGGGACTTGGTCTCTGAACACCACGTCATTCCTTGTACACCAAATGCTCCATATGCCATAGAATAAGGTTGACCTCCACATTTTCGTTGGTTTTTTATTAAGGCTAACCCTCATCCATTCATCAAAAATTTGCCCAGGATTATCCGAAAATGTAATCCGTACCTTCCACCATCCAACTAATAAACCCCATACCTGTAATGAGAAATCACATAGAAAAAATAGGTGAGCTCCAGATTCCATAGCCTGCCGACATAGTGGACACCAACTCTGTCCAATTGGGATAATGTCCCTCTCAAACAATATATCACGTGTCAGCACTCTCCCCTGCACAACAAACCACATGAGCAGCTCCACTCTAGGCTCTGCTGCCTTTAGCCAGACAGATTGAGCAAGCTCATCTGCATGGCTGCTCAACACATTATCGGATACCAGGCTATGGTATAGTTGCCTGGTCGAGAATCCATCCGTCCTACCACTCCACGTTATAGCATCATTCACCTCCTGTACCAGCACATGGGATTCCAAAACAGTCTTGAGATTTTCCTCCATAGTGCGCTCATACCCGAACAGGGCCCTGCGCCACTCCAGTCTCCACCTCCACACACCTCTATCCCAAAAGCCCATGTCAGCTACCCGACACCCCTTACGTTCGCTCAACGAATACAACCGAGGAAAAGACTCCCGTAGAGATTGCCCTCCTGTCCAGCGATCATCCCAGAAGGTCGTCTCTGTTCCATTTCCCACCCGACATCGGATATTCTCAGCCAGTAACTGTTGCAGATTTTCATCCTCCACCATTGTCGCGCGTATCACTCCATACCAGATACCACTGAACTGCTGCAACTTCTTCATTCCTTGCTCTGTTCCGATCCCACCATCTGCACCGTATATATTGGTCAGCACCTTATGCCAAAGTGAGTTCCGGTCCCTTCAAAAATCGCCATCTCCATTTTGCTAGCATGCACCGATTTTTGATACGCATGTTCACAAAGCCTAGGCCACCAGCAAGCTTTGGTTTTGTTATCTTATCCCATGCCACCGTCGTTACAAACCGCTTCTTCTCCTTACCCCAGAAAAAACGTCGTTGTAAAGCTACAAGTTCCTCACGAACTTTCCGTGGGATAATGAAGAGACTAGAATAGTATAATGGGATAGACTCCATGACCGATCTGATTAGAACACTCCTCCCCGCCTTTGATAACGAGTTGACTTTCCAGTTAGCTAGCTTTGTTTCCACTTTTTTAATTACTGGTCTCCAGGTTTCAGCTCGTTTCACCTTTGCTCCAAGAGGGATGCCCAGAAATGTAGTGGGCAGTTTATCAGTTTTACACCCCCATATTTCTTCCACCCAACCTTCCTCTTCACGTGTAGAGTTAAGGCAATATGCGATTGTCTTACCCATATTTAACCGTAGTCCGCTTGCGCTTGCAAAGCCCATCAGCACTCGATATAATGCAGTGATTTCTTCAATGTCTAGCTCACAAAATAACATGGTATCATCTGCAAATTGTAAGTGAGAAAGGATGACACCTTGTCTTCCTATTTTTAACCCATTGAATCGTCCATCCCTAATCACACCATGAATCATCCAGCTTAAGGTCTCAACTACCATTACGAACAGCAATGGGGACAATGGGTCCCCTTGCCTCAGCCCTCTTCGTGGCTCAAAAGGTTTGGTAGGTGCCCCGTTGACCAAGATTGAGATCTTAACACTTGATACACATTCCATCAACCATCGTATCATCACATTTCCAAATCCAAATGCAGCAAGTACCTTATTCAAGAATTCCCATGATACACTGTCATATGCCTTGGAAAAGTCTATCTTAATTAGCGCTCCTTTCTTCTTGGATTTCGTCAACCATCTAATTGCTTCATTGGCTATAAATGGGCCGTCTAAGATGCTTCTCCCCGCCACGAAAGCTGTTTGAGTTTCACCGATAATTTCTGGTAGGACTCCACTTAGCCGTTTTGCCAACAGTTTTGCAATCACTTTATATATGCATCCCACCATACTAATGGGCCTGTAGTCATTTAGCGTCGATGCTTCTGCATGCTTAGGAATGAGGGTGATCCAGGTCATATTTACCCCGTTTTCCAATTTGCCTGTCACAAAGAACTGCCGTACATCCCTTGCAAACTCAGCTCCTATGACGTTCCACATAGACTTAATAAACTTCATATTATACCCGTCGTACCCTGGAGCTTTTGAGCCCTCACAATCCCACGCTGCTCTTCGGATTTCCCCTAAGGTTGGAATGTCTTCCAATCTTCTGGCCACGTCCGGATTGATTCTCGGATGCTCAAGTCGCGGTGGGCCAATGGCCTTAGTATTGATGCCGCAGGGCTTGTAAATATCAGCAAAGAATTGCATTATATACGCCCTTATCTCATGTGGTATCACAAGCACCCGATCATCAGCATATAACTTCACAATCTGTTTTCTCTTGCGGTTCAGCGTTGCCCTCTTATGAAAATACCGAGAATTCCTATCCACATCCTTAACAATTTTATCTCTAGCCATTTGCTTCCAATACAGTTCCTGATTACGCATGGCTATATCAATCTCCATCATTACCTTCTCCCTATCACTCCTTATTTCTTCTACTCTCATACCATCTTCAAGCTTAGCGTCCATCTCTTTTAGCTTCTCTTGCAGCCCTTCAACTTTCAAGTTCACATCCCCAAACACCTCCTTGTTCCATTTCTTTAGTACCTTTTTTTAGTTTTTTCAGTTTGTGTTGTGTCGATCCCCACTGCATTTGTTGCCATTCCTTTCTGATAAAATCACCAAATTGTGGATGTTCCAGCCATGGATCCAATGACCGAAATGGTCGTGGTCCCCATTGAGGGCTGTCTACTTCCAACACCATAAGCCGATGATCAGAAATACTCCACGCTCCAGTGCTAAGTCGTACATCTGAGTATTGAGCACATCATTCCTCTTGGATAAATATCCGGTCAATCCGGCTATATGTATCTCTTCCTTTCCACGTATATTTTGCGTCGGTCAGCGGCACTTCTATTAGCTCCATCTCGTTTACCCATTCTCTGAAGTCATTACTTGCTCCTGAATTATATCGAACTTCTCCCTGAGACCGATCACTTCTCTCTAGTGTCGCATTAAAATCTCCCAGCACCAGGAGTGGTTTCTCCCAGCTTGTTCGTGCCTGCACTATACCATCGAACATTTCTTTCCTATCACCTCTCGCAAGGAGCGTACACAAATAGAAGCCCACCTCTGAAACCATCATTTAGCACCTTGATTTCTAATAGTAGCCATCTGTTATTTGTTTCTGTATGCTCCACCTCCACTTCCTCTGAATTCCATAGTGCCACAATACCTCCAGACCTTCCATCTGCTTTAACTTCTTCCCATTCCAGGCTCACCTTCTTTCCGCCCCAAAACCTTCCGACCCTACTGGCTGCGGTTTGTGAAAGTTGAGTTTCTACCAGGCACATCACTGCTAACTTCCTGCTCTTTATTTCTCTTCTTATGATTTTTGCTTTGTGTTGAGATCCCATTCCCCTGATGTTCTGTAATCCTATCTTTAATCCCATGCTGCTCTTCCTTTCTGCTCCTCCATATTCTTGTAAGTGCAATCTTACACAATGCATCATACTGGTGTATTGATCAGGGTTTGAGGTCTGGTTGGCGTTGTAGTTGTGTCAGTCCCTTAGTACTCCAAGACACGTCCCCGACTGGTCGTTGACGTATCGCGTGTATGCCGTGAGATAGGTAACGATATGAAATTTAAGGAGGTAGAACACTGAAGTAACTTTAATATGGAATCTATCTATTAGATGAAAAATTACACCCTAGCGACTCACTCAATCTCCCTCTCGCCCCACCAACGGACTTAATACAGTGCAGACAAGATTTTTGACCTGGTAAAATAATAAATAAAGCGTGAGTCAAAATATCTATCGAGCTGCAAACAATCCCGGTCGCAGTAGTATAGTAAAATTGGAGCAACCGGGTAATCGAACCGTGGGACTTAAGCGAAAATGTGTAATTCCTAAGTGTGTCACAAAAGGGGGGTTTTACTGAATTGTAAATGAAATTGATAAAATGCAGGTAAATAAAATAACAGATAAATTAAAATGATAGATGATATGATTGAGCGGGACTCCGGGTTCCGGTTATTGCAGTTTGGTTAATTATGTTATTTCTTCTGGTTTATAGATTGGCAAAAATAATAACTCGGACGAATTTGTTTACCAGAACATGCTATGACGTTTTTAGACCAGCAAAACACATGTAAATAAAATAAGTTTTAGAGATAATATTTATGCAGATGAAGTATTAACTTGTCCGGTTAACAAGTTTTCCACAAATTTACGAATCAATCGAACCCGTCTATTTTTCACTTGATCGGATCAAAATAGAATTAGAAAGATAATGCAATAAAACGATCAGAATTATTGCAGCATAAGCACATTAATTGTAACAATCTATATATTAACTAAACCAGTAAAAATATGAATTCAATAAAAACACACTCTAAAACCAATGTCAAAAGTTTTGTAATAACCAAAACTGCAATAAGAGACAAATAACATGTAACAAATATAATGATTTTAGTTAAAACCCTTATAATTGAACCGGTTCGGTTCACTTTTTCCTCTGCCCAAACCGGTTCGCTCCAGGTCGATTTGCTCCAGGTCTCCTTTGTCGTTCTCGCCCGTGTCGGTTCATTCTAAGTCGGTCTCACCCAGTTTTTATTTCTCGCAGCGATGGGCTCTGTTCTCCTCTTCGTAACTTCGTCGACGAAAAAATACCACTGGGATGGTGAGTGAAGACGATGGCAGTGGGGACGGTTGAAGCGATTCGATGATGACGAATGTGGCGACGAGGCAGATGCCAAGTGAAGATGGTGTCCCTGAGGAGTTGTCGATGTGGCGTAGATTGAAGATGCCTGTGGATGATGGTGGGAAGAAGCCGATGGGGTCTGAGATGAGGTTGCGACGACGGGAGACGGTGGTGAAGGCAATGAAGATGATGCGTGGTGGATGGCCAAGGTTTAAGCGATGAGTCGGGTTCGTGGTGATGAAATACGAGGTGAAGTCGAGTGAAGATGGGTCGACCATGGCGATGAGGATGGAATGATGGTGAAGGTGGTCACGGTGCCGTGGCGGTGTTGAAGGATGATACGGATGAGGCGATGAATGTGGCGATGGAGATAGTGGTGATGGTCTTGTGATGGTGCGTGTAACACCCCAACCGTTAATCTCGTCATTACCTCTTAAACCGTTACTAATTACTCCTACTCACGCAGCGGAACTCTAATTACAACGAGGGGTGAAACAACGCCGTTAGCCACCCATGTGGCTAACCAGGCCTTTCTCCTTACCGTAACGGTCTGATGAACTGGAACAACCGAGTACTCCATAAAACACAATACTCAATTCCTTTCTTTACTATACCGAGTCCACAATATACGGATGCCGATAACATACTCGGACTTACACCTCTTTCAAATGCATTAGTAATTACTATCTAACTACCCATGCTTCATAGCAGTCCCCGTCCTACTCTCTCGAACGGTGGTCAGCTTCAAGTACCTGCACACTAAAAACGTTCCCCCTAGGGGGTCAGCTTACGCTGAATATGAAATTCGCATATACCGCGTGCTAACCGCGGTACGCCGACTACTTTGGGTCGGATATACATGGAGTTCATTTTAATCAAACACATGCATCATGGGAATACAATATATATGTTATTACACAAGGAATCTACATCCAACCAGGAAGCACAACTCCTAACCAACATAACAAGGTTGTTAGTTGTATATGTTACTCTTAGGCCATGAGGGTTATACCTCACTATGCCTTGTTTACTTATTCAGTACCTCTCCCGCTCTCTCGGGTTACTTATTCAATTACACACCCATTCTCTTGGGCTACTCGTACTATACTCACCCCACTCTCGGGTTACTTATTCTCTTTATCTCACCATACTCTTGGGTTATTTACACTTATTATCTCACCCCACTCTTGGGTTATTTATACTCAAGCTCTTGTAGATTCTCGAGACACTATAGGTCTCCTACGTCACGCTTGTTACTCTTAATACATATTTAGGCCAAAACTCATGGCTCTCTAGCATAGTCTTACTTCCCCGGTTTCGACCCTACTCTGGGTCTAGCATGGTGGGAAGGCTCAACTAGCTCCTGGAACTTTCTCTTAGTTCCCTTCTCTTTTTACATAGGTCCGACTACTCTCAGACTACTCACTTTCCCATACACTCCTCTCTCGGAGTTATAATAATTTTATGTATATTAGTCTAGAGGCATCACTCTTGATGTTTCTAATGACTTTGGGAGCTTTACTTAAATTCGGGTAATCTTAAGTTTAAGGGTTACCCTCACAATCATATACTTATACATTCGGATATTTTCTTATACCGGGTAAAATCCTCATATAGGAGGTCGACCATGTCTCAAGGGAGTTACCTAGTCCCTTAGGTCTCTTTTACCTTTCTTATAAGTTCACATTATTGGACTAACTTCAATCCTCTCGATGGAGGTCATTTATCTCTCCACTCATATTTATTTCGTGGATTGTTTCAATAAGGTTCTCTAACCGTTATCGGGTATTTACTCAACCCGTACATCTCCTCACATTTTAGGGAGTTCATATGTTTGTGTTATCGTTATACTTTAATCGATAGCTTGTGTGTGTTTGCATAATACCATTGTTCATGAGACTACCCGATCTACGGGTTTCTAGTCAATCACTACTCTCTATGAGTCGGTCTATGCACTATGTTAGACCACACCGGCGTACAAGTATGTTAGTTCATACAACATACAATAAGGCATCCATAATCAAACAAGGGATTATTTTCATGCTTTAATCTTGATTAAGCCGGCACACAAACACACAAATCAGAGTAACTCGGTTAGCATACGGGGCATGAGAAAATCATACCTTTCACCGGGGTTTTTACTTTTACCGTGTCATCTCACCATGCTCGGGTCACGCACGATTCTCTGATAATGTTTCAAACATTATTATTAATACTAAGCTCATACGGTACATAATAAAATGCTACTCCCGTACTTACCCCGTTATCCCGTTATCTCGGTTTTATTCTTGTTAATTTGAGTTCTCACTTCTCAAACACTTCTAACACTTTCTTACACTTCCTAGGGCCTTAACATGTCACCAAACAAGGCCTTAACATCTTATAACATCATTACCAATTCATCCCCTAGCTTAAACCCCACTTTAACCTCTTAGTTTTACATTTCTGGTCTGGTCCGGGACTTCACATGGGACTTAAGTCCCGGACCAACCTTAGTTCAAACTCTCGGCTAATAAATTGTATATGGTCCGGGACTTGGGCATGGAGTTAGGTCCCGGACCAAACAAGCTGGGAACTCTCGGGTTGAAAAATGTATATGGTCCGGGACTTGTGCATGGGGTTAGGACCCGGACCAAACAAGCAGAGCACTCTCGGGGGTAAAAATAGGGGTGGTCCGGGACTTGGTCCTGGACTTAAGTCCCGGACCCTGTTACAGATTTCACGGTTTTGACAGTTTATTCCTCTGTTACAGGTTCTCTCTTTGCCCACTAACTAACCAACCTTCACCAACTAAAACCTTCATGTTTTAGTGACTAATTACTCTTCTTAATCACCTTAAACCAAGCCCCAAATGCACTCACCAATCTAGTTAATTTTTACTTAGATTCTTTGCACATACAAACTAGTTTTTTTTTTCCAACTTGTTTTTCTATCAGATTTGCAACAGATTTGGTTTCTTCTTGAAACCATTCAAAACTCACTTACTGATGCCATTCCAAGCACTCCAATGACATTCTTTCCTAAACAAATTTTGCCATAACTTAACTACATTCTTAGCATTTACACCACACTACAACAGCCACCAAAATCAGTTTTTCCATCCCTGTTATTACAACATTAAACATCCTTACAGCAACACATTAATTTCCCCTCTGTTATCCACAATACAAGCTCGGTTTCTAAGTTTGTTTTGCATCCCCAAACAGCATTAAAACTTCCTCATTCAAAAACCAATATTGTAGTACAAGACTACACTAGTTCATGGTTATCTATTTATATTCAAAATCGGTTTACAGAGGACAAAATAACCCAAGGTAAGTTCATTACCTTGCTAGTTTTTTCTTCTTTTCTGATTTCTCTTCTCTTCTTCCACGTTCTCTTGTTCCCTCTTTCTCCTCTTGTTTTTCCACACCACACAAGGAATATGGATTGCTAGCTACAACCATATTCCATCGCACATATAACCCCAAGTCAATTCAACTTTCCCTCCACACAACCTAATATTTAAAGAGCTAGTTTACAAAGTTTAGTTTAGATTTTACCTTAGAGAACCCAAATGAGTAGCTTGACAATCATTTGGAGCAGTTTCCAAACCCCCCACAAAAACATACGGATCGACTGAAATGAGGAGGGTTTTCAACGTGAGGGAAAAATCCCACAAATGGCAAGAATGAGCTTGAAATGGCTTAAACTTATGCTTATTATTACCTTAAAGCATCAAGGGGAAGAAGAAGGGTTGAAACCAACTCTTCAAGCTTCAAAAGCTCCAACGTCAATGGAGATGAAGATGGAGGAATCGAATTTTAATTGGGTGGAAACCGAAGCTCTCACCGAGAGGAGTCCAACGGTACAAATCTCGTGTGATTTGGTTGAGAAATGAGCAAGAAGGAGGTTGGACAAGGTGAGGGTTGTGCTGCTTGTCTCGCGATTTACAGAGGAGGAAGAAGAGTTTCAATTTGGAAGGAGGGAGATCGCGAGTGAAGAAAAGAGGAGGTGAGAAGGTAAGTAACTTACTTTTTACTTTTACTTTATACTATTACTTTATTTACTTATTTGTTTTGTTATTACATAATAGCTAGCAAGCTATTAATGGGTGTACACTTACTAATTAAAACCGGCCCACATTAATTAATAGCCCGGGTCGTTTTTCGTTTTTTTTTCGAATTAAACGCGTTTCGTCTCCCGGTTTCGTCACTATTCACTTACCGGGTCCGTTTTCCGGAATTTTCTCGCTTAATTAATTTTAATGGTTATTAAGCTTCCATTACTACTTTATTATAGTTATTTAATCAACTATAATTTTTACGGGTCCGTTTGACCACTTAAAGTCACGTTTTCGGGTTTTCTCGAAAACGTGCTTAAAAACTCCGTTAGCGTTTTAATCCATTATTTGGATCCATTTTCTTCGGGAATCATTCCCGTATACTAATTAGGCCTAACCAAGCCTTAGGAATCCATCTCAGACCCTTACGAGATCATATATCTCTTATTTAAATTTAGTGCATTTTAGCGTTTTTCGCGTTTAACGCATTTTCTCTTTTCTTGGTTTTATTCTTTTTACCAATACACTTTAGGCACCATTAGGCCTTTAATAATCATATTAGAGTAATTTAATCACCATTATTAGGTCCGGGGTATTAAAATCTACCCCCCTTAGGAACTTTGTCCTCAAAGTTGGTGATCTAAATGGTTACTCTCATGGGCACGCTATGCCAAGGTTATAATACATGTATAACCTTACAGACTCCACAAGTCACATTACATACTACACATACTACACACAAATCGCAGCATGTATAGCAATCAAAAATACTCTTTTACTCTCTCCATGGAATCGGTCCGAAGACAAGAAGGCACTACAGTCCTCGAATCCATATTGAGTTTTATACTACTGATCCCTCAGGTACCGGTCACGTTGAACACTTACTCTTTCTGGTTCACGGCCGTTTCATGACAAATGGGCACTTACTCTCTCTGGCCCACGGTCCCTTCGGTTCTGATCAAAACATTACACATATACATATCCTCAGGCACTCTGGTTGACTCACTCAACACAGGAACATCTCAGGGTACTCTCCCCGTCCCGCTGCCTTTGGAAAAATCGCACACTGACACCGCCCCAACCGGTCACTTAGGACCGCCGCACGTACGGTGCAATGGTTTCAAAACCTGTACACGCCCACCGTTCTACCGGTCACCAAGACTTAAGGCCACAGCCATCGGCGGGTGATAGCGGTTTCAAAAAGTTTCGTTTCCATCTTCATACTTGAAGAAAATTCTTTTTCAAAATCTGTTTGAAAATTCTTTTTAAAACATCACACAACTCCAAATCAAATTTATGGTAGCTGTATCTTTTCTTAGCGTGATTACTTGTGACCACTATAGGGAGCTTCAAGAATCATCTAACCCTGATGTGATCAGCATCAGTGTTGAATTATCCTTCCACCCCAATTTGTGTTCGGTTTCCCTTGATCGCTAGCAGATCAAGTTCCACCTCCCACGTCAGTTTCAAACAATCAGATAGTCAAACATTTTTGTTTTCTATCTTTTACTCTTTCTAGTCATATTCACGAAACAATTCGTTTCAATTAATCTCTAGTTCCTAGTACTTAGGTCATTTGTCATTCTCCTTGCTTCACTACTTTACTTAGGTATTCCTTTATGACTTCTTTTACCCAAATTGTTGCTCAATTTAAAACACATAACATACAACTCCAAAGGATGGAACTCACTCCATCTATCATTCTCAAATAAAATCACCTAGGGAACTCACTCCCTCTTAGGTTACACATCGGTTTCATGCCGATTTACTCGTCATATCTCATATCTAATCTCAATAGACAAATACTAAAGGGATTCTCATTCCCTAGGAGTCTCTCTACTCCCCTTTTCATAAATATTACATACTCATTACTTGCATCTCTCATGCACAATACTTACACTTACACAATGAATGGGTACACATGTTTATGTAACATGAGGTCCAAACATCAAAACAATTTCCTTTGTGCCATGCACATAGTAGTTTACGCACTAAACGTAAAACATACTCTAAGCGGTTTCTCGCCCTACCCCCCTTAAAAGGGGTTACGCCCGCGTAACCAACCATATGTTATCACTGAACATTGGTTCACTAATTCAGGTATTATGAAGTGTTTTAACTTCAATGCGGTTAATTAACTCATAACCGGGTTCGGTTCTAGCCTTTAAGGCTTCAAAGCATTTAGGATTAGGCAACTACTCACAATTGCTAGGTTTACTTAACCTTGAATTACGGCCCACTAGCATCTGCCGCGTGACCTGATAACTAGAGCTTAATCGCCCTTTGGTATTCTCAACGCATAAATCCACTCCTTTTTATCCCTTTTTGTCTTGGAAATAAAGGTTTTCAATCGTCGCTAGGTATCTCTTACCGTATGCGAATTCGATGAGTTATAGATTTCCCCTCCAGTTCTCTGGGAATCTACTTCGTATAACACTGTATACCTTTGTGATTATTCACTCATTTTTCCCGACTTGGAGTCGGTTGAGGTCAAGCTACTACTTAGCATGTAGTGCTTCCTCGTTTAATAGTGGCTCATGGATTATGTTTGTTTCTTGGTTCTGTGCCAGAGTTCTTCATTCATACTACTCTGCATTTTTCCACATATCGATCCTGGGCCCTGTGGGTTACTGCCCACGTTCTTTGTGCATCTTTGGCCAATGGTCGCACGGTTATCTCTCTAGATTCTCACTCAACAGGTTTCGTTGACATTTCTCAATTCCTGGCTCTCCCACTTGATCATTACCGCACAAGTGCAATACCAAAACACTCAGTCATACAGAGTGCAGAAGCGTAAACCCTTGACAGTAAATCTCTCATGAGATAGGAATGATCATGTCTTCTTTAACACATTTTCTCATCAGCTCCGTATCATTATCTGAATATACTCTTACAATGGTCGCTTGCTGCGTACCATGTTCTTACTCATTAAACAACATTTGTTTACATGGCATCCGCTACTACTTTAGCTTCTGCTCATGTACTCCCGCTATTTATACTATGGCTTGCCATTCACTTGGCTCAATGAAATACGTTACTCTTTAAATCTCTCTGCGCACTTGCGCGCTGCTTACTCTGCAGTTCACATTGCACACATACAGTGTTTACTACTCAACTGATTACTCTTCGGTTTCGAATTGCTGCAATCGAGGTTCCTCTTTACACTCTACTATAGTTCTTATACTCATTGGCAATATACACATGCTCAAGTTTTACTACACCGCACTAGCGGTTTCACATTTCATACCTAGATGGTAGCCTTTCTCTGGAGGATTCACGCAATTGCCGCTCCATAGGCTCCACAATAATAAGTGGTGTCCCCATCTAAGGTAGTGGTTCGTGCTCCACAGTAACTCTTATGCCTTAATGCATATGTTTTGCAACGTTTGAATCTACGAGTTGTAGTTGGTTCTATCGGCTTACAAGCCACCTTGCCTCGAGTCACGCTCCATGCGGGCTGTTTATATAGGTTTCTGCTTCTCCGTATACCATTAAATGGTTTGGAGGTATTACTGGGTTTTTCGATAAGGTTGTCTCAACACACTTCCATACATGGAAGGCCCTTTTAAATAACTTGATATTTGTTCATGCCCTCTGGCAATCTAGGGTATCCCGTGTTACGTGGGATCCCTTCGGGTTTTACCCGAGTGTTTGACTTAACACTTGTGTTCTCAACACGATGTTTCGTTCAACTACTGTTGACTCCGGCACCCTTCTCGGATTGCTCCTGGGTGTTACTGAGTAATGCCATTACATCTGGTTTGTACTTATGGTTATGTTCAGTTGCGACTTCGCCTTGCGGCTATGTATAACTCAAACTATCCCGTTTAGGGTTGTAATGTCTCCCGTTATTGGGTAGAGTATTAGTACTTTTCCTTTACCTACTTGATTAGGTCATTATTCTCTTAGTGAGATATACTGTGGGAATTCTATCCCGTTTATCAAACATTGATATGATCAATTAAGGCATTCATCTTATTGCTTACACTGGTATCCATTCCGGTTATTAGGTATTTCCTCCTTGATTCCTGAGACATATCTCATGTCTATGCTTAATACTCTGTGCTTCTCGCACTTATTAACGCTATATCCTTAGGTCCGTTACCTTACTGGATTCTAGACTCCTTTATCTTGGTAAGCTTCCTTATGTTCTTCGGTCATTCGAGGTGTCCAACTGTCTTTGTTTGAATTGGCTCTTTCGTCCGTAGTATGGAGTGGGCTACTTCCCGTGTACCGTACTCTACTTGTATACATACATGGAGTATCTTATTGATACGTTACCACTTACCCGACTAACTCATAACTGGTCTGTCAGGCCCGCAAGCTCCTTTGGAGTGCGGTCGTTCCATGTCTCATTTGTGTACACTTGTAGTGTCGGTCACGCCTAAGTGAAGTATTCTGTTGCCAACTCCTCTTGTATCGTCCTATGATGATTTACCATGGCTCTCTGGTTTGGTTTTAAAATTTGGGGGTTTTTGGAAAACTTGCGTTTTTAAAGAAAAATTTGAGTTTAGAAAAAAATCTTCATGGCATTCCCTTGCCGGTTGCTTCTTACCAGGTCTAGCTTCTCGCCGACCGGTATGCTCCTCAATAAAGTGGTCAGGCTGTCAGGCCTTTCCGAAGTTTCATTTCAGAATTTCTTAGGGTTGTCTTGCCATATTGGCTTCTCTTGCCATTTTGGTACTTGCTAAGTACTGGTCGCTTGTCAAAGCTCCTCTTAATAGTCCGTTTTTACTGCACTTGCCGTGGCAAGTGCGCAGTACAGGCGGTTTTTAGGTTAACTAATACCGGTCACGGTATCGTTCACGTTGTATTTGGTAGCCTTGTCGGCTCTTCCTTGATCCTTTAGTTGGATAACTACTCCTTAGAGTTGCTTCTCATTCATCTTGACATGACTATCATTCATTTAGGTGCTTCTCCACTCTTGGAGTTCCTTATTTACTTAGTTCTAGGTTCTACCTCGTTGTTCGTTCCACGTCTTTACTGTGGTTACCGAGGGTTAAGTCATTCAGGCACTACTGCTGTAGTCCTATTTGGGTGTATCCCGCAGTTATGCTTGCAGCTGTCTAAGCTGTGCCCGTTAGGTATTGCAACCTCTTCGGGTGTGGCAGGGCGGGTGTACCAGCTCTCAACTATGTTCTTAATTGGTTGGTATACCCTTAGTGGTATTACATATCATGGCGGTCCGTAGACATGTGTCCCGGTTCTCGTTAGTTCTCATAAGTCCGTCTGGTCGCACGATTGGTGCATCCTTCTCACTGCTGCTCGACCAGCTGGGTTCTCGCGACTGCTAAGCATGTCGCCCCAGGCTGCCACAATTCTGGTCTCCTTGGATTAGGATGTCTCGACCTTCCGTCGTTGCATGCAGTTATTGTCATTTCAGCGGGATCCGCCTCCGGGATTTCCGGTTCTCGGGATCTACCGCATGACAGGTTCTGGTTCAGAATGAAATATTTAACCACTGCCAGATCGGGTTTCCCCATCTCTCTGGCGTTCTTTCCCGAACTTTTAATACGGGGGTTGTGGAGGGCGGGTTTGGTATTGTAGGTATCCAGATCATACTGGAAGTTCCTAACTAGCGCATCTCTCACGCTACCACTCAACCCATAGCCCTAAGTCTCTAATTCCTAACTCGGTATTTCCTAAGCTCGGTATTTCCAGCCATCAGAGCGATACTTCGCTCTGATACCATTTTTGTAACACCCCAACCGTTAATCTCGTCATTACCTCTTAAACCGTTACTAATTACTCCTACTCACGCAGCGGAACTCTAATTACAACGAGGGGTGAAACAACGCCGTTAGCCACCCATGTGGCTAACCAGGCCTTTCTCCTTACCGTAACGGTCTGATGAACTGGAACAACCGAGTACTCATAAACACAATACTCAATTCCTTTCTTTACTATACCGAGTCCACAATATACGGATGCCGATAACATACTCGGACTTACACCTCTTTCAAATGCATTAGTAATTACTATCTAACTACCCATGCTTCATAGCAGTCCCCGTCCTACTCTCTCGAACGGTGGTCAGCTTCAAGTACCTGCACACTAAAAACGTTCCCCCTAGGGGGTCAGCTTACGCTGAATATGAAATTCGCATATACCGCGTGCTAACCGCGGTACGCCGACTACTTTGGGTCGGATATACATGGAGTTCATTTTAATCAAACAACATGCATCATGGGAATACAATATATATGTATATTACACAAGGAATCTACATCCAACCAGGAAGCACAACTCCTAACCAACATAACAAGGTTGTTAGTTGTATATGTTACTCTTAGGCCATGAGGGTTATACCTCACTATGCCTTGTTTACTTATTCAGTACCTCTCCCGCTCTCTCGGGTTACTTATTCAATTACACACCCATTCTCTTGGGCTACTCGTACTATACTCACCCACACTCTCGGGTTACTTATTCTCTTTATCTCACCCATACTCTTGGGTTATTTACACTTATTATCTCACCCACACTCTTGGGTTATTTATACTCAAGCTCTTGTAGATTCTCGAGACACTACAGGTCTCCTACGTCACGCTTGTTACTCTTAATACATATTTAGGCCAAAACTCATGGCTCTCTAGCATAGTCTTACTTCCCCGGTTTCGACCCTACTCTGGGTCTAGCACAGGTGGGAATGAACTAGCTCCTCTGGAAACTTTCTCTTAGTTCCCTTCTCTTTTTACATAGGTCCGACTACTCTCGACTACTCACTTTCCCATACACTCCTCTCTCGGAGTTATAATAATTTTATGTATATTAGTCTAGAGGCATCACTCTTGATGTTTCTAATGACTTTGGGGGCTTTACTTAAATTCGGGTAATCTTAAGTTTAAGGGTTACCCTCACAATCATATACTTATACATTCGGATATTTTCTTATACCGGGTAAAATCCTCATATAGGAGGTCGACCATGTCTCAAGGGAGTTACCTAGTCCCTTAGGTCTCTTTTACCTTTCTTATAAGTTCACATTATTGGACTAACTTCAATCCTCTCGATGGAGGTCATTTATCTCTCCACTCATATTTATTTCGTGGATTGTTTCAATAAGGTTCTCTAACCGTTATCGGGTATTTACTCAACCCGTACATCTCCTCACATTTTAGGGAGTTCATATGTTTGTGTTATCATTATACTTTAATCGATAGCTTGTGTGTGTTTGCATAATACCATTGTTCATGAGACTACCCGATCTACGGGTTTCTAGTCAATCACTACTCTCTATGAGTCGGTCTATGCACTATGTTAGACCACACCGGCGTACAAGTATGTTAGTTCATACAACATACAATAAAGCATCCATAATCAAACAAGGGATTATTTTCATGCTTTAATCTTGATTAAGCCGGCACACAAACACACAAATCAGAGTAACTCGGTTAGCATACGGGGCATGAGAAAATCATACCTTTCACCGGGGTTTTTACTTTTACCGTGTCATCTCACCATGCTCGGGTCACGCACGATTCTCTGATAATGTTTCAAACATTATTATTAATACTAAGCTCATACGGTACATAATAAAATGCTACTCCCGTACTTACCCCGTTATCCCGTTATCTCGGTTTTATTCTTGTTAATTTGAGTTCTCACTTCTCAAACACTTCTAACACTTTCTTACACTTCCTAGGGCCTTAACATGTCACCAAACAAGGCCTTAACATCTTATAACATCATTACCAATTCATCCCCTAGCTTAAACCCCACTTAAACCTCTTAGTTTTACATTTCTGGTCTGGTCCGGGACTTCACATGGGACTTAAGTCCCGGACCAACCTTAGTTCAAACTCTCGGCTAATAAATTGTATATGGTCCGGGACTTGGGCATGGAGTTAGGTCCCGGACCAAACAAGCTGGGAACTCTCGGGTTGAAAAATGTATATGGTCCGGGACTTGTGCATGGGGTTAGGACCCGGACCAAACAAGCAGAGCACTCTCGGGGGTAAAAATAGGGGTGGTCCGGGACTTGGTCCTGGACTTAAGTCCCGGACCCTGTTACAGATTTCACGGTTTTGACAGTTTATTCCTCTGTTACAGGTTCTCTCTTTGCCCACTAACTAACAACCTTCACCAACTAAAACCTTCATGTTTTAGTGACTAATTACTCTTCTTAATCACCTTAAACCAAGCCCCAAATGCACTCACCAATCTAGTTAATTTTTACTTAGATTCTTTGCACATACAAACTAGTTTTTTTTTTCCAACTTGTTTTTATCAGATTTGCAACAGATTTTGGTTTCTTCTTGAAACCATTCAAAACTCACTTACTGATGCCATTCCAAGCACTCCAATGACATTATTTCCTAAACAAATTTTGCCATAACTTAACTACATTCTTAGCATTTACACCACACTACAACAGCCACCAAAATCAGTTTTTCCATCCCTGTTATTACAACATTAAACATCCTTACAGCAACACATTAATTTCCCCTCTGTTATCCACAATACAAGCTCAGTTTCTAAGTTTGTTTTGCATCCCCAAACAGCATTAAAACTTCCTCATTCAAAAACCAATATTGTAGTACAAGACTACACTAGTTCATGGTTATCTATTTATATTCAAAATCGGTTTACAGAGGACAAAATAACCCAAGGTAAGTTCATTACCTTGCTAGTTTTTCTTTCTTTTCTGATTTCTCTTCTCTTCTTCCACGTTCTCTTGTTCCCTCTTTCTCCTCTTGTTTTTCCACACCACACAAGGAATATGGATTGCTAGCTACAACCATATTCCATCGCACATATAACCCCAAGTCAATTCAACTTTCCCTCCACACAACCTAATATTTAAAGAGCTAGTTTACAAAGTTTAGTTTAGATTTTACCTTAGAGAACCCAAATGAGTAGCTTGACAATCATTTGGAGCAGTTTCCAAACCCCCCACAAAAAACATACGGATCGACTGAAATGAGGAGGGTTTTCAACGTGAGGGAAAAATCCCACAAATGGCAAGAATGAGATTGAAATGGCTTAAACTTATGCTTATTATTACCTTAAAGCATCAAGGGAAGAAGAAGGGTTGAAACCAACTCTTCAAGCTTCAAAAGCTCCAACGTCAATTGAGATGAAGATGGAGGAATCGAATTTTAATTGGGTGGAAACCGAAGCTCTCACCGAGAGGAGTCCGGTACAAATCTCGTGTGATTTGGTTGAGAAATGAGCAAGAAGGAGGTTGGACAAGGTGAGGGTTGTGCTGCTTGTCTCGCGATTTACAGAGGAGGAAGAAGAGTTTCAATTTGGAAGGAGGGAGATCGCGA
Source organism: Limonium bicolor (assembly GCA_023374045.1). NCBI lineage: Eukaryota > Viridiplantae > Streptophyta > Magnoliopsida > Caryophyllales > Plumbaginaceae > Limonium > Limonium bicolor. The sequence continues at coordinate 51,455,603 of CM041782.1, forward strand.
GTGAAGAAAAGAGGAGGTGAGAAGGTAAGTAACTTACTTTTTACTTTTACTTTATACTATTACTTTATTTACTTATTTGTTTTGTTATTACATAATAGCTAGCAAGCTATTAATGGGTGTACACTTACTAATTAAAACCGGCCCACATTAATTAATAGCCCGGGTCGTTTTTCGTTTTTTTTTCGAATTAAACGCGTTTCGTCTCCCGGTTTCGTCACTATTCACTTACCGGGTCCGTTTTCTGGAATTTTCTCGCTTAATTAATTTTAATGGTTATTAAGCTTCCATTACTACTTTATTATAGTTATTTAATCAACTATAAATTTTACGGGTCCGTTTGACCACTTAAAGTCACGTTTTCGGGTTTTCTCGAAAAACGTGCTTAAAAACTCCGTTAGCGTTTTAATCCATTATTTGGATCCATTTTCTTCGGGAATCATTCCCGTATACTAATTAGGCCTAACCAAGCCTTAGGAATCCATCTCAGACCCTTACGAGATCATATATCTCTTATTTAAATTTAGTGCGCATTTTAGCGTTTTTCGCGTTTAACGCATTTTCTCTTTTCTTGGTTTTATTCTTTTTACCAATACACTTTAGGCACCATTAGGCCTTTAATAATCATAGAGTAATTTAATCACCATTATTAGGTCCGGGGTATTAAAGTGCGGGTGAGGCGTTGCTGGTCAGTCCGTTCCAGAAGAGTGTGATGCCCGGTGGATGCAGAGACGATGGTGAGTGATGGATGACGATGCTTCGGTGAATGTGGCGATGTCGATGGTCTATGTGTGTCGTGGCGTGAATTAGTGATGGAATGATGATGAAGAAGACGGTGGTGTTGTGATGATGGTGACGACGGTGTGTGTGTCGATGGCGTGGCAATCCCCGATGAAGAAGAAGAGTGGCGGTGGATGACGATGGAGTGTGGATTGGAGACAGTGGTGTGGTGTAGTGTGGTGCATGAATGGTATTGATGGGTGATGTTGAAGTAGTGGTCTCTGTGGTGGTCTCGGTGGTGTGTATGTAGCGATGATGAAGGTCGGATGATGATGGTGGTGAAGGCGTGGTGAATGACGAAGGTGTCGGGTGTGATGGAATGAAAGCGGGTGAGACGATGGTGGTGTGGGTGAGACGAGGGCGAGAGTGGGGTGAGTGTGCGCGATGGGTGAATGGCGTTGATGATGTAATAGTGCGATCCCCCACGAGTATCGACAAATCAATCCCAGCTATTAGCATGGGTTTTATCATATTCTTCTCATAAAATGATCATATGCCATCGTTTATTCTTCTGTCCATGTGAGTCGAGCAACAGGGCTTTAAATCAGCCCAATCTTTTCCAAAGTCTGCGCCTCCTTTCTGATTTGGAATGCGGACCAGCCCAAAATTTCAGCTGTCAAAATATTCACGTGCATGTATATATGTATGTATACATATGTCATCATTTGTTGTGTTGTAATCTTTAATGTAAATCCAATAGTTTTCCTGCATTTTAGATAGAAAATATATCAGTTCTCATCAACATATAAATAGTAGAAAAACTATAAGATAAGTGTGAAATATAAGCCAATTCATTATGAATATTAAATCAAATATACTGTTAAAAGTATATGTATTTTACACTTATCATACAGATACATACTTTCTCAAGCCCTTCGACCCTGATCGAACTCTTCTGATATACAGTCCCTCAACAGTTCTACCGACGGCTGTCCTAGCTACCCTCCCAGTACACTCAACACTATGAGTTATAGTACTCTACTCGCTCATACTACTGCTCTTTACAAGACCTCACACACTCGCTGATAATTAAAACACTAAGATAAAAACGTTTAGAAGCCTAAGCTCTCTATTGTAATATGGATGGTTTTACCCAAGTTTCAGCAACCTTCACAAATGATGGTCGAAAAAATTTATAGAAGATTTGCTATTCTCCTATTAGTGGACTCAAATACTCATATATAAGTCTTATGTAGTCCAAGTGAAACACCCCAAGTTTCTATGGGACGGATTACATCGCTAATGAAGCGCTAATAAGCTTTAAAGCGCATTAAAACCCACTATTAAAATAATGCACACATTATGACTAAAAGTGATCTCTAAAGTTTGTCTTGTTTTACCCTAACTTCGTTATCATAAAAATTCCTTTCTAAGGTGGAGTTGGACGTAATGTAGGCCTATAAAGAGAGATCATAGCTTATTAATCCAAAAAGAACTCTTTTGGAGGTAGTATGCTAGAATGCTCCTATAGAATTAGGACAACCAAGCTAGGAGGTGAAGCAATTGCTAGTAAGTACTAGTAGGCAGACAAGTAGGTAACTCAGCAAGCTAGTAAGCAAGTAGGACGTTATAACCCCGAGGTGGCAAGCTAGCAAGTAGGACGTTATAATCTCGAGGTGGCAAGCTAGCAAGTAGGACATTTCAAGGACTAGATGTCAAGATAGGTTGTGAACCACTAAGACCAATGAGAATCCTACACATAGTCAAGCTAGTAGAAGGTGGCATGATCCAGTTGGAGGCAGCATAGACTGAAGGTCAGCCACTTCTTTTTTTATTCCATCTTAAGTAACCTAGCTCCTAAGTTAGTTTATTGGTCTAAAACAAATATAGGCTGCCTCCCACATTCTTAATCAACTGACCATGAGATGTCGACAAGTTATTAGACCACTCCAAGGTCCAATAAAAAGGGAACAAGTCAAAGCAACCAGCTGCCCATGGAGGTGGCCGACCGCCATCGTCCTTCTCAGCCCTTGTGTTGTCATTAACATGTTAAGCCTAATCTTGAAACCAAGCAGGTGCTAGCAAGTGGAGATCAAGATGTCACCACTTAGGATATTAATTCCTTTGGAAGGAAATCAACCAAGCGCATTCCTTTGCTTATAAAAGGCCGTTGGAATCACCGTTAAATCATCATTCCACTCCTTACACACTTACCTATATTATGAACGAAAAAGAGGATAAGAAAAAAAAATTAGCCTAGGATTAGTAGTGGCAGAGAGCAAAGAAGAATAAGAGAGACCCTTATTCTTACCTTACACAATCATTAATACACCATCTAAACCTCTTGTAATCAGTAAGAAGATAGTAGAGTGAAGAATAAGGCTAAGAAGGAAGAAACCCCACCTAGGAGGGAAGTCTTGGCCGAGAAGGAAATGGAAAATAAGAGCTCCATACCTTGTCCTACTCTTAAGGTAAGGTTGTTCCTAGTGTGATCTTCTTTCATTCCTAACCATCAATGACGAAAATCAAAAGGTGAGATCATGAAAGCTTACCCACATTCATGTACTCTTCTAGGTGTTTCAAAGATGTTCTTAGGTGTCGTAGCTTCTAGCAAGGGTTTCCACGGTTCTATCAAATTTTTTGCGTAAACAACCTTTGCCCTTTTACTTGTTCATTAAGTTTCAGCTTTAATTTTCAATCAAATTGAACTCTTTCGATCAGTAACATACTTAGAATCTTTCAGGAGACGAATCCATAAAATTTGAGCCGAAAAAACTGTCGGGAAACACACGAACGCCACTATAGTGGCTAGTCCGTGCCCTCGAACAGCCCGTCCGAGACCTCGGACGGCTCGTCCACGGCCACGGACAGCCTCGGACAGTGGAGGGACAATTTTAATTTATTAAAAATCTAGGGTTTTCGATTTATGTATGGGCCCATGGAAGCCCTGTCAGTGGCCCCGGTGTGAGCCTCAATTTTTGAACCACTATCCTATGTTGATTCGGGTTGATTCGGATCTGATCGGGTTCTAGGTCCACTTATAACCTAAGATTATTAACTAAGTCATATAACATTAATTATTAAAATCTAGGCTAGCTCACTAGAACCTATTTAGAGTCGTCACCTAATTTGGACCTACATAAATTAGGAAAGGAGAGTTTGGGTTTGAGGCCTTGGCATTTGACTTTTTCAGGGTTCAAATGACTATTTACAGATTATTACGAGGTCGTTTTAACCTACGTGCGCATGATTCTGATTTTTATTTTATTTTTCAACATTTTTTTATAGAAGTTAAAGTGAAATTGAAATTACATAAACTAGGGTTTCGGAAGTTGAATTAGGTCACATTTTTGTTTTTTCCGTGGGCACAGACCTAATATCCGAACCCACGGACCCTAGTTAACTAATTAATGAGAAAAGTCAAAATTACAAGAAAACAAAAATTTGAAAAGTCCTGGGCCCACGAATAGGGCGTCCGTGTGCCCGGACATGCTTTGCAAAAACCCTAAATTTGAAAAATTAAAGATCCTGCCACGGAACGAAATTACAGTCGAAGGGAGTTAGAAAACCTCTTTTTTAACCTTATTTGTCTTCAGAATTGAGGTGATCCTTCACGGTGAAATTCTTTTGGAGCCTCGTGGTTGGTGCACCCGAAAGGATTTCGACCCATACTTTTGACCCCCTGTTTTTCTTGACGTTCTTCATGTTTTGGTAGTGTTTTGTGGAGGTTTGATGATTGTTGATATTGTCGGAGTTGAAAAAAGTGTTCTAATGATGATTTGGGAAGGTTTTTTTTATGTAATTTGTGTGTTTGGGTGTAGAAAAATGTGAGAGAGTTGTGACGATTGTGAGTTCTGATTGCCTAGGGTTCTTATTGCTGTGTTTGCTCAAGGGTTAAGGCCTCTTATATAGGCATCACTAAAGATAGAGTGAACTCGTTAAAAACCGAAGTTTACCGAGATTTGGACAAGTGATCGTTGGAGTGAGTTTGGCTATGAAATTGTAACCATGTGTAGAGGGAGATATTTCATATTTTTCTGCGGAGAAATTAAAATTTTTGGATAATAGAATATTTTTAAATTCAATTTCTCGTCAAATTCAGTAAAATGACATGGGCCGGAAAGGAAATCACTCGGGCCTAGAATTAAATAGATAATTCAAATCCGGTGGATTCATTTTTCATGGGTCTAGAATTAAATAGATAATTCAAATTGGGCCGAAAAGGAAATCATTTGATTCTAGCTATTGGGCCAAAGCCCAAAAAATGACTCACATATCTAAACCAGCAGGGCCTTTTGGCCGCAAACAATAAAGACGTAAATTTTGGGTTGGGCTGAATTTGGTGTAGGAAAAGCTCCTATCAATTTCTAAGGCTGGTAGTGGGCCAATCGAGCAAACAAGGCTTGTACACAAGTTCAACATGTCCTCATTAGACGATTTGAACTAACGGGTTTGGATTGATCTGAAAAGGTGCTTGGGACATGGGCCCAAGTCACCCCAAAGGAATAGGGTGTGCGAGTTATTCTCTTTGGGCTTCCTCGCATTTTTCACACCACCGTGAGGTGTACGTCTATGGTTGGATCTTTGACTGACCAAATAATGGGCTCGTTAAGGGTACGATTGGAGAGGTGCTACGATCCGAATCCCATGTATTAAGGGGATGTGGTTAGACAACATCCTCCTCTTTTCCCCTACTTATTCACATCAACTAAGAAGGTGTGAGTCTCGGATGGGTCACCTAATGTAGGTCCCGGGGTGAAATTGGTTTGTGTGGACCCTCTCTCTCGAATGATGCAAGATTGTGGAAATTAAAATTGCACACGAAAGTAAACCAACAACATAATAAAAGTCATAAATAAAAAATTTTGAGTTAAGCCATTTTTCTTAAAATTAAACAAGTTTAAAATAAATAGTTAGTCCCCAACAGATTCTCCATTCTGTGATCCACGGTTTTTGAACCACTTTCTTAAGTTGATTTGTGTTGATTACAATCTGATCAGGTTCTAGGTCACTTCACTAGTAGAAAAAAACACCTATAGTGTCGGTTATAAAACCTTTTAGGCGTCGATTTTAAAACCGTCACAGCAGGCTGACACTACAGGTAAATATCTGGGGTGTCGGTTTTCTGAAACGAGGCTTCAGATATGTACTATGGAGTGGGTTTTTCAAACCGACACTTCAGGGTGTGTAATACCGAAGCTTTAGCCTGTGACAATGTGGGAAATATCAGTGTTTGTCGTGTCATATTAAAAAAAGGGAAAATTCACATGATACCACTAAAAAGTATCACAAAAGACCACAATTTTTTAAAAAGTTTTCCAGATACCACAAAAATTAATTTAATTCACTAGATACAATAAATTACGAACCCAAAACATTTTAAGACCAAAATACCCCTACTTGTTAATAAACATAGTTCACAAGATACCGCATAAATATTATTAATTCATAAAAGACCACAAAACTTAATAAAATATATATTAAGAACAGTAAAAAATAATAAAAATTTAAGTTTATCATTTTTTGATAAATTTTTATTAAATAAAAAAATCACAATTAATTAATTTTTTTGAAAAATATAAAAAACAATATGTATATATCATTTAAAAGCTAATAAAACTAAATTAAAAATAAAAAAACAAATTAAGGGAATGATAACAAAAAAATTTGTACAATACTTTGTACAATACAAATCGTAAATCGAGCTACAAAGTCTACGACAACCACTTTATTTTTGTGCCTTTAGTAGGCTTAGTATTTCCAGCAATTACAATGGCTTATTTATTTCTTCATGTCAAAAAACAAGATTGTTTATACCAGGGGCAAAAAGAAGATTTTTTTTACAAGACTTCGACTTGAATAACATGGGTATCCATTTATTGGAAAGTGGAATAGGGTATAACACATGATTTCTCCCGAACGTAACTCAAAGAACTCTTAGACGTGGGAAATCTCGTATGGTATAGGAGTATAAATTCTCAATTTTTTTAAATGAAAAGAAGATGTTTGAAATAGTTGAAATAGAAAGTAAATGAATATAGATCTCTAGGAGGTCATATAAAAAATATCTTTTTCTTTTCAATTGAAGGAATTACCCTAGAAATTTCACATTTGAATAGTGCTCGTTGATGAAAGTTACTTCGGAAACAAAATCGAGTTTAGTACTCAAGTATAGTTTAGTACTTAAGTATAAGGAAGGTTAATTCATTTAGGCTATTGTGTCAATTGACCAATTCAAATTCAATTTCAATGCAACTAGATTAGTATTAATTGGCGATCAGAACAAATAAGGATATAATCGATAACAGGGTCTCGAAAAACTAGTAATTTATGTTGAGCACTTATACTTTTTTAGGTTTATTAGGATTTTTTTAGTTGGAACTACTAGTAATCTTGGTAGAAATTTGATATCTTTGGTTCCTTCCAAACAAATTATTTATTTTCCACGGGGTATCATGATGTCTTTTTACGGGATCGCGGGCCTCTTTAATAGCTCCTATTTGTGGTGTACAATTTCATGGAATGTAGGTAGTGGTTATGATCTATTAGATGGAAAAGAAGGAATACTGTATTTTTTATTTGGGATTTCTGGGTTAACATCGTCTAATCTTTCTCTGATTCCTTATAAACGATATTCATTGTATCTGAATAGAATTGGAAGAAGGTATTTGTCTCATCGTATCCTTTATCTATCTATGCTCGATGAACAGCCTATAAAGTCTTTGTGTCTCGTTGTAATCCCAAGCTTGCAATCCTAAACTAGAGGTCAGGGGACCATATTCCTTTGACTGATACTCATTAGAATCTGACTCCGTGAGAAATGAAACAAAAAGCTACATAATTAGCCTCTTTCTTCCAATTGAAGTATTTTGATATAATCATAATTGATACTCGTCAACATAAAATTATCCATTTTAGTTCACCCAAAAAAATAGGCAAGCACTACAAATTATTCCAAACAACAACGAAACCCACAGTAATAAAGGCTATCTTCCTATTTACTATATCTCGTATGGGGTGTACAACATGACTCAGAATTAACAAACTATTGCATACAATGAAGACGCTATACATAGCATAACTCATACCAAAAACATGGTAAGAGGTGCAACATGCGCCAGCCATAACACATGCGAAATACCCTCGAGAATAGTAGCTCGGGTCTAAATGTCTTCCCACCTGACAAAGGAGAAAGGTGTGGGCTGTAAAAGATATGATAGCCAAGACATCAAAAGGCCATGCCGATGAAGATTTATTGATCAAACATAAGAAAATAAATGCTTTAACAAATAAAATAACTCCCCTCAATCCATAAATTATCGGCCATTTCCTCAGCCACATAATCCTGATGAAGCTATTTTTTGGTGAAACCTGACGTCACCATAGAGATCCACATGATAGATAAAATGACATTTTCAAACAATAGAGCTTCACAAATATCATCGCATGCCTTAGCCGGAGAGAAATGGATAGGAAACCACCAAAACAATACTATCGCGCATGCTAGATAGTTATGACCACTAAGTGGGTATGACTGGAGATGTATCTCACTATCATCTCGTGGATGTGAGAAGTCACCGGCCATATTAGAAAAACAAATACTGCAAATGGGATAAGGGAAGTATGGCCCAGAATAATGTCTTGTATGTATGTGTGAAAATCGACCCTCTTCCATACTCTTCCTTACTTTCTTAATTTGTGTGAGAGAGCATATCAAACACTGCAAATGGGATAAAGGAAGTATTAGAAAAGAATAAAATAATAGAAGATGGTAGCGGTTGATTGGCTTCTTTTATCTTGGAAGATATTTAGTAAAGAAAAAATATAAATAGGAAAAATGAAAAATTCAATCTACATTTTCGCTAAAATCCTAATTTAACGCCATATTTTTCATATTTATATTCATATATTTGTTTTTTTATTTTGTTCAGGGTTCTACTGTAGATTTTATATATGTAGGTATGTTTGGTGTCATTTTTTTCGTAAATATGTTTGGTATTATATCGTCGTTTTAATATAGTAATTTGGTATTTGTTGAGTATGCATATAGTAGACCCTAACAATATATATTTTTCAATCATGAAACAAAAAATGAAATTAGTCGATGTAGTTATGGCTGTCATGTGAACCAGATTTCGGAGGTCTATGATCTATGATTAAATGTATAATGTTTAATTAGCACTACGGTTCAATGTTATCAATGAATAATGTTTGTTAGATTTTGTTGAGAGTGATGATTTTTCATTCTCTGTCTTCAGCGAAAATGTTATAACAGGATTGCATTTACCATTATTTTAACATGTGTTAACGGTCTTGTTATTGATAGCACTGGTTGCAGCGGAGGCAATATTGCTCTTTACTATCGGGATTACATTGTCTTAGGTTCCGTTCGATTAGAGCGAAAGGAAGATTAATCTCTTTTTAATAAAAACTAAAGACAAATGTCACTTCTCATTAAATAATATTTTAACTAGATACAAATATCAAGTTACAATTTACTACAAAGCTGCATAAAAGTAAATGCGGATAAAGTTACGTTCAGCTTTCCAACTTCGAACGACCCCTTAGAGGTGCAACACATCATATTGGTGGATTGATCGGGGTTTGAGGTCTGGTTGGCGTTGTACTTGTGTCAGTCCCTTATACCAACTAAGGCAATTATTAAACATTCATAAAAAAATAGTTATTGTAAATAGGACATCACTATTTTGTTGTGTTAGAATATAGTATCAAATAAAACAACTATATATTGTTGTATCCGTGAAGGACAACAAAAGTTACTTTTGTTGCTTTTGGCTAAAGTCTTTTGTTGCTTTTGGCTAAAGTCAATTAAAACGAAAATAAATAATACCCTAATTTCGTTACTCAATTACAATATACATTTAAGTTTTTTATCTAACCTTCATTTTTGGTGGTCATATTCGTCATTTTCCAACATCACTACAGCCGTCTTCTACATCACTCCACTCTTTCAAAAAAAAAAACAATAGCGAGAGAAATGATGTGAATTGTGAAGTCCAATTCCTAATCTGTCACACGAGAAAATCACTCTGTTGTGACCGGCTCAACTCACGCCCGAGTTGATCAGCCTCCACACCTTTGTTTGAAACACGCCCGCTTTAAGACTTCGTCTTGGCTAGACATCCTCACACTCCTCTGCGCCTAGGAGTGGTAAAGGTCCAACTTTTACGCCTCTACACCAAACGAGACACAAGAATGAGAATAACGCCTGCTTCGTGGTAACTAGTTTCACTGCAACCTTGCTCTCCCTGAATTTGTCTCTGAATCAAGTTCGCAAGTGTTGGATGTTGCAAGACTAGAGGTAGGAACTTGGGAAACACTCAAACGCTCACGCTAGAATTCTTTGGGGGAAGAACTCAGTTGTGACGTAGCTAAGTTTATGTGAGATCAAATGCGCATATATTCTCTCTCTTTCTTTCTTTTGCTCCCAACGCTTATAGTAGATTAGAATGGATAAGATTGATAACCATGATAATGCCGCCTACAAAGATCTCACTAGCCTTATACAGGCCTCTTGGTTCGGTTGAGATAATAAGGGAAACAAACTCCTTTATTCCATCTCCTTAAAATCTCAACAACTTCCCCACATCTCTCTTTACTTGGTTAGACGCTTAAATATCTCAACTTCCCATAAAGGGAGGCGCCTAACAACAAACCTTCCTACAAAGGTGGCGCCCCAAATCAGCTAGCCAAAGAGATCTCAACAACCTTGCTATATTGGTGCCACCTCCTAACCACCTTCCTAATTAAGGAGAGAATCTTAACAAACTCTCCTAAAAGAGTGCCACCCACAAGGAAAAGGGATAAGGCTGTCAAGCTGTCCTTATCCAGTTGAGAGAATATCTCAACCTCTTTCCACAATTTTAGGAAGTAGTTATTCGGTTTGTTAGGATAACAATCCTTAACCACTTAGAGAGATATTTGCTACCGGTTTACCCCAGGTAAACTTTAGCAAATAATTATCCCGAAGAAATCTCATAGAGAACCTTTCGCAGATAATATTTTTAGGGAAGGAAATCCAATTTCACCAAGGTAAACTTAATTTCCCATAAAAAGGCATTTTCTCTTTCCAAACATAATTAACCTAGTTAATATATGTTCTTCTACCAGCTTCTAGACATATCTTTTAGTAAAGGGAACATTAGGCTTTATTATCTCCAAGATAATAACCACCTCTAAGAGCATCCCACAAAAATAGGAACTTTCAGTTAAGGCCCGAGAATCAGGGTTTTTGGGAGCCACGGCGCCTGGCGCCTAGCGCACGCATGTGCTCCTCATTGCTGCCTAGTGCCTAGCGCCTGCAGCGTGTCTTGGCGTGCCTCAGCGGGTCCTAGCGCCCAGTGCTCTTGACATCACTGCTCGCGTCGCGCACCCGAGACACACCCTAGCTGTTATAACCCATATTTTGTAACATTATATTATGTATGGTTGTAACGTTATTCTAAGTTGGAATGTATTCCTTGCTATCAGTTGGGACGTCAACGGCATTGTTATATTAGCTAAGGGCAAGGGAGTCCTTTCCTCTCATTAAATTAAGGTAATTAATTGAGATATTAAACAAGGAAAAGAACCCATTTTTTATTTCCATTTCTGATCATTGTTGTTCATGTCAGAACGTCGTTGAAGTGTTGCCAGTTTTCAAAGTCAGAACGAGCGTCCTTTCTCTCTCTCTCTATCTAGTTCTACCTCTGTTGAGAACTTTGGTGCTGCTGTTGCAATCAGATTGAAGACCTTCGTTGCTGGATTTTCCTCGTTCCGTTATCAGGTTTGTTCTGCAGAATTCTGGACTTCGTTGGCTTTCTTCTCCCTTCTCGGTTTACTGATTTGGAGCCTCTGAATGCTATTAAATCAGTGGTCGCTTTGGCGTTCGGTTGGAAGTCTGATCGGGGTTGCTGTTGACGATCGAGTGGTGAATTCGGGACTGTCAGTTTCAGGTTTGTGTTGCAGATTTTGGAACTTGAATGGCTCTAGGTTCTTCGCTTGTTTTCTGATTTTTGGGTGTTTGATTGTGGAAATCAGAGGCTGTTGTTCATGTCTTGTGGGAGATTTTCTGATTGTTGTTACCGCTTCAGATTATTGTCAATCTCTGCTGCAATCGAGGTAGGTGGTGGCTTAATTCAATTTGGAAGTTCAGCCATAGGGAGTTTCAGTGGTTAATGTTCTGAATTGAGGTGTGATTCTGATCATGTTTGGCGTTTTCTAAATGGAAAAACCCCTATGGTACCCTGTGTTTGAATCTGATTTGGTGTGTATGACAATTCAGCAATTAATGTTGTTTTCTATACAAGTTTTTCCCTTCTGAGTTCTTACTGGAAACTGCTATTTTCGCCTTGTCCGAACGTCTGTCCGAGCTTCGAAGTTCAGACAGTGCGTTTGGGCACTTCTGATTTCTAAATTTCAAACCGTGTCCAAAGTCCAAACTTTGATGTTCGGACAGAGTGCGAAGAAGGCTTAGGACTACAAGTCTCGGCATGTGTCCGAACTTGTATGTCCGGACACATGTTCGGACACCTCTGTTGCCTTTCTCTGATTTTAGTTCGACTTGTGTCCGAACATTAATGTCCGGACACAAGGTCGGACACCACCGCGTAATTTTCTCGTAACACATCCAAACATCGGTCTGAACCTCGATGTTCGGACATTCTGAAGCTCCTCTGTCTGATTTCAAATCGACTTGTTCCGAACTTCTACGTTCGGACACAAGTTCGGACGTTTGACAATTCTGGTTTCTGACGTCTCGACTTGCGTCCGAACTTATACGTCCGAACACAAGTTCGGACACTGCTCTGGTTTCAGTGTAACTTCTTCGTCTGAACTCTTATTTGAATGCCGTTTGCGGTGTGGGACTCCTCTAAGTCCCTAATCCTATATTATAAGTGTTTTGGCATGTTTAATGCAAGTTTGCTTCTGTTTTCGTAAACCTTCTGTTTTGGGACACTATACTCTGTTTTTGAGCTGTGAATGGCTGGGTCGAGCTATTCCGTGGTATACCATGTAGACGTCGCTCTGAGTATGGGTCATTCCCTTTCTGTTCTGTGGGGTTGATGAACCCTTTGACTCTTCTGAGTCATTTCTGCGTTACCGAGAGATATGTTATGATCTACGGGTCTTCGACCCTTCTGAGTGTGTGCAGTGTGTTGTGTCCCTCTCTGTTTGTGAATTTTGAATGTTTCTGGTTTGGGAACTCTGGCGTTCCATTATGTATTTGATTGTGTAATCTTCTGACTGATTTGGAACTATTGATATTCTGCTTCTCCTCTGACTTCAAATGTTTTGAGCGACCTTATTGATGAAGGTCGCTGCTTACTGGGCATAGTTGTGTGCTCATCCCCCTACTCTTACTGTTTTTGCATATTGATCAGTGAGGATCATCCTAAGTTTCTGGAGCTTTACGTATTTAATTATTTTATTTATTAGACATTTGACCTTATGACTTGTAGCCTTTGGGCCTTACTCTGTTCTGACTTCTGACTTGGTTTTGAGGTTTTCTCTATTGTTGGTGTATTTAATACAATTGTTTTACTACTATTAATGGAAGTGTTATTTCGGGCCTTGAATGCGAATGTTAGCTTTAGAGCCTTGTGTTATTAGGTAGTAATACGCGGCGTGTAATGCCTCGAACTCTTAGGCCGGTTTTAGAGGCGTTACATTTAGTGGTATCAGAGCCAAGTTTGGCTTTCTTTAGGGATTGTGGTTGTGTTTGCTTGTGTGGGTTCGGTTGTGGCAGTTTCTTGAAGTCTGAGTCAGTTTTGACGAGTTTTGGATTTGTTTGTCTTAGAATGCCTCCTCGTAGAGCACCAGTGACCCCTCAGGGAGACGCTGCAAAGGCAGTGCAATAGTTTATGACGCAGCTAATGCAGACAGTGGCTGAAGCTGTTGGGGGAGCTGGTGACGCAGGCCCAGCTGGGGCGAATGCTGTAGGAGGCCGGGTCAGGGCTCTCTAGGAGTTTATGAAGTTGAAGCCGCCTTCCTTCGACGGCTGTGGTGACCCTCAGGAGGCGAGCCACTAGATTACTGAGGTGGAGGTCCTGCTCAGGGTGATGGGTTCGGAGGATGACCAGAAGGTAGACTTCGCCACCTTCCTCTTTAAGGGGGAGGCGAAGGAGTGGTGGAGGATGGTGATGCGTAAGCACCCCCAGCCTTGGACCTGGGAGCAGTTCTACTTGGAGTTAAACAAGCAGTTCTACCCGGATGTGTATAAGGACCAGAAGATTAATGAGTATAATCGGCTGCGTCAGGGGAGAGTATGTCAGTCGAGGAGTACGTGACTCTCTCGAAGTATGCACCTGAGCTGGATGAGCACAGGAAGGCCTGAAAGTTTGAGAGCGGGCTGAGATCAGATATTAGGTCCGCGGTGATATCTCTTTGTCATCGGACCTTCAGAGATGTGGCAGACGTTGCCTTTCTAGTGGAGACCGATATCAAGGGGAGACAGGCTGGCAAGGACCACAAGGGGAAGAGACGTGCTGAGGAGTCTCCGAAGAAGGAGGCTACCTCTCCTTAGAAGAAGCAGTCGTATGGAGATCGCCGGGGAGCTTCTTCATCTTCTTCAACTAGAGCGAAGTGTGGGTCTTGTGGTCACTCCCATCCTGGTAGGAAGTGCTACAAGAAGACCGGTGTTTGTTTCAAGTGTGGGTCGATGGAGCACAGGATTGCTCAGTGACCTCAGGCCTCTGGTAGAGGCACCGGCTCAGATTCAAGGGAGAGGACCGATTAGAATAAGCCTCAGACTCGGGCCTTGGTGTACGCTATGGCGGGAGAGCATGATCGTGCTGGTGATCGTGTCGTCTTAGGTATCCTCAGATCCATTCTCAGTATGTGTTTTGTCTGTTGATTCTAGAGCTACGCATTGCTTTGTTTGCTCTGACTTGTTGGGTAGTCTTGGACTGGTTGTTGTGCCTAGTGATTTAGATTTGTGTGTGAGTAGTCCTTTGGGTGGGATTGCTCCTTGTATTCTAGACTCTGTGTGTAAGGCTTGTCCCATAGTAGTGCGGGACAAGACTTTTTGTGCTGACCTCATCCCGATGCGGATGGCCTGCTTTGATGTTATTTCAGGCATGGACTGGCTAGGAGAGCATCATACCCATATAGACTGTGCAGCGAGGAGAGTGGTGTTTGATCTGTCAGGCGCGAGCCGTTTTGTCTTCTCTGGGAATGCATTCCAGGTGTGCCTATGTTGGTGTCGGCGTTATAGGCGGCTAGCTACTTAAGGAAGGGCTGTCAGGGCTTTTTATGCTATCTACCAGAGGTACGCGAGGGATCCAGCTTGGAGAGCATCCCGATTGTTAGAGAGTTTCCTAAGGTCTTCCAGGATGACGTGCCCGGACTTCCACCGGAGAGGGAGGTGGAGTTCACCATTGACTTAGCACTAAAGACTCTGCCCATCTCAAGGGCCCCCTACCGTATGAGTCCGACAGAGCTGAAGGAGCTGAAGGTTCAGCTACAGGAGTTGCTAGATAAGGGCTTCATTCGCCCTAGCGTCTCACCTTAGGGAGCGCCAGTGCTATTTGTGAAGAAGAAGGATGGAACCTTCAGATTGTGCATCGATTATAGAGAGCTGAATAAAGTGACCATCAAGAATCGCTATCCCCTACCGCGTATTGATGACCTGTTTGACCAGCTGGTGGGTGCCACAGTGTTCTCCAAGATAGATCTTCGTTCAGTCTACCATCAGTTGAGGATTAAGGCCGAGGACGTGCCTAAGTCCACCTTTAGGACTCGTTATGGTCATTACGAGTTCCTAGTTATGCCGTTTGGGTTGACTAATGCTCCATCTATTTTCATGGACATGATGAACCGAGTTTTCAAACCCTATTTGGATCAGTTTGTGGTTGTCTTCATAGACGACATCTTGGTGTACTCCAAGAGTGTAGAAGAGCATGAGGAGCATTTGAGGATCGTTCTGTAGACGCTGAAGGAGCGGGAGCTCTATGCTAAGCTTAAGAAGTGTGATTTCTGGCTGGATCGCGTAGTGTTCTTGGGACATGTAGTCTCAAAGGACGGTATCTCAGTGGATCCTGAGAAGGTTAGGGCCATGATGGAGTGGGCGAGGCCCACAAATGTTGTTGAGATCCGTAGTTTCCTTGGGTTAGCTGGGTACTACAGGAAGTTTGTTGAGGGGTTTTCTAATATTGTATCCCCGCTGACCCGTCTGTTGAGGAAGAAGATTAAGTTCGAGTGGAGCAAGGCTTACGAGCAGAGCTTCCAGGAGATTAAGAAGAGGTTGAGGACCGCACCGATTCTGACTTTGCCATCTGGGACCGAGGGCTTCGAGGTCTTCTATGATGCGCCCCATAAGGGACTGGGTTGTGTCTTGATGCAGTAGGGTAAGGTAGTGGCTTATGGCTCTCAGCAGCTTAAGCCTTATGAAAAGAACTACCCTACCCACGACCTGGAGTTGGCAACTGTAGTATTTGCGCTGAAGATTTGGAGGCATTATTTATATGGAGCGTCGTGTAAGGTTTACACGGACCACAAGAGTCTCAAGTAGTTGTTCACTCAGAAGGAGCTGAATTTGAGACAGAGGAGGTGGTTGGAGCTACTTCACGACTATGACTTGGAGATCCTCTACCACCCTGGTAGAGCGAATATAGTGGCAGATGCATTGAGTCAGAGAGGTGCCCCGGGCGTAACTTATGCCTTGACAGGAGCTCAGAGATCAACTGTAGAGCTACAACGTATGGGCGTTTGGGTAGTCAGATGAGACAGTGCCAGCATGATAGTAGTGCTTCAGGTTCAGTCTTCGTTGGTTAACTGGATCAGGGTTGGCCAGGAGTCATTCTGATGGTCTGGGATGAATCGTGACATCTCTGAGTTCATTTCGAAGTGCCAGACTTGTCAGCAGGAAAAGGCTAAGCACCAGAGGCCAGCGGGTTTGCTTCAGCCCCTTCCCATTCCTGAGTGGAAGTGGGAGAGTGTGGAGATGGACTTTGTTATGGGATTGCCTAGGACCCCTTCGGGCTGTGACGCTGTGTGGGTGATAGTTAATCGACTGACGAAGTCTGCCCATTTTCCGCCTGTGAAGAAGACTTTCAGTTTAGAGCGGTTGGCTTGTCTCTACCTTGATGAGATAGTGAGACTTCATGGAGTGCCTACTTCCATAGTGTCTGACCGTGATCCGCGTTTCGTGTCTAGATTCTGGCGCAATTTGCATAAGGCCTTGGGTACGAATCTAGCATTCAGCCCAGCGTACCATCCTCAGTCGGATGGTCAGACAAAAAGGACTAATCAGGTCCTGGAGGACATGCTTCGCGCAAATGTTCTAGATTTTGGAGGTAGCTGGGATCAGCATGTGACCCTGATCGAATTTGCCTGCAACAATAGCTTCAGGCGAGCATTGGTATGGCTTTGTTTGAAGCGTTGTATGGTATGAGGTGCAGGTCTCCCATCTGTTGGGATGACCTGAAGGAGAAGGTTTTGGTTGGACCTGAGCTGGTGCAGGGAGCAGTAGAGAAGATTAGAATAATTCGGGAGCGTTTGCTTGTTGCTCAGAGTAGGCAGAAGTGCTATGCAGATCAGAGGCGCAGACCACTCAAGTTTGAGGTCGGGGACCGTGTCTACCTGAGAGTTTCTCAAGTCAGGGGTGTAGTCTGGTTCGGGAAGCGTGGGAAGCTCAGTCCAAGGTTTGTGGGCCCATTTGAGATCCTGAGAGGATTGGCCCAGTGGCGTACCGTTTAGCTTTGTCTCCATCCTTGTTAGTTGTGCATAATGTCTTTCACGTTTCAATGATGAGGAAGTACCTGCATGATCTGTCCCATGTGATCTACCATAGTCAGCTCCAGTTGAGAGTGGACTTCAATTACGAGGTGGTGCCTACCCGCTTTCTAGCCAGAGATGTGCGTCGACTTCGTAGCAAGACCCTACCCATGGTTAAGGTCCAGTGGTCCGACCAGACAGAACGTGAAGCAACTTGGGAGCTCGAAGATGAGCTACGTGCCAAGTTTCCCTCCCTTCTCGATTAGTGAGGTGAGTCAATTTTGAGGATGAAATTCTTTTAAGGGGGAGGTGATGTTATAACTCATATTTTGTAACATTATATTATGTCCGGTTGTAACGTTATTCTAAGTTGGAATGTATTCCTTGCTATCAGTTGGGACGTCAGCGGCATTGTTATATTAGCTAAGGGCAAGGACGTCAACGCTCGTGTCAAGAGATGATCATGCCCTTGTCACCCAACTTGGCCCTGCACATCTAGTCACAGCCAATGCCCGTGCCTAGCACTACCCGCGCCCGTGTCATACGATGCCATTCCTAGTCATGACTCGCTCTTTTCCCTTGTCATGACTCAAGCATGACACACCTTGGCATCAATGCCACAGGATGTCTGGTCATGTCTGCCATAGCCCAGCTACCGGCATGATACCACAAGTTAGCACAAAGCTATTTCCACCCACTTATCATTCTTGGAGAGCCTAGCTCACTGCCAAGTACCTGAGCCTTGAACTCATTACTTGTGCAACCTCGTCAAGTTCCCACGCATGACAACGTGCCTTGGGCCTTAAACCCTTCACTTGTCATTGTTGTGTCATTCGCCAACCTCGTGACATGGCCTGGACTGAAATACCCCAAACCTAGATATGGTGTTTCAATGATAAACTAATATATAAGAAGGCTAAATAATGCCTTAGAAACATTAGGAAGCAATCTAAACCAAAGAAAACACACGGAAACACCATAAGAGCAATTTAAGAAAAACATGCTCTAAGCCTGGAGTAACTTGGGTTAGTACCCAAATATCATTCTTGGACCTTAGTAACATCCTAATGGTCATGTTAAATCAATTACCAAAGAAAACCAAGCTCAAAAACAAGTTAAAACACAATTTGTGCTTTAAGGACTCTTAAAGCACATTTTTGAAAAATTGTCTTGGAAAGGGGTTTTATATGGCTAAATGCCCATGATTACTCCTTAATTAACTTGTGTCCTACTTAGTATCACATTAGGAAGTCTAAATCAATGGGAAATCAAAAATTTCACAAATTTGTGCACTAATTTGTGAATAGTAACCAAATAGTGCCTAGTTTAGTCTTTAGTCAACTAAGTTTTATTAAGTGGTCAAACAAGACCATGACTAGCCTTAATTAATGAACGGGACGGTTTTATAAGGGGGTGAGTCACCACATGAATAAGTAAGATTGTAAAAGAAGAGGGAAAAGTAGATTAGTTACTATTTGCTTTTAAGGAACCAAATATCTCATTTATACTACCTCTCTCCTCCTTTCTTTATTCCTTCTTCTTCCTACCGATTCCTCCTGCTCTCTTTCTTCTCCATTCACGTAGAAGACAACTCCATGCTAGTTCCATCTCCATTTGCTTGCCAAACACTTATCTTAGCTCCAAAACCAAAACAAAATACATATTTCTCTTAGTTAGCTAAAGCTCTTCCTTTCTATCCTTTCAAATCTCCATGAGCTTCTTTTTGGTGCCAAGGCAAACCGCCATTAAAGGAGGAAATATAAGCTTGAGGAGTCTATTAGCTTCTCCATTCTCTTAAAGTAAAGAATATGTAAGAAAAATCAAGTTTCCATCACTTCTTCACATGTCCAAAAATTACCACTCCTGGGGCTCCATTTTTATGCCTTGTTTTAGCTTGTTTTCTATTCTCCAAGGGCTAGAGGAGGTCCTTCTTGATTCATATCCAAGCCTACCTTAAGACTTCAAGGTAAAACATTCAATTCAATACCTTAAAACACATTTTTAACCTAGGTTTTATTTCTTAAGGTTAGTGTATTATTTAGCACTCATTGGAATCATTGGATATTGATTAGAACATTGGCAAGGGATGTTTAGTGCTGACCGAGATTGTTCAAGGAAAAAGACTAAGGAGGAAAGTTGTGAAGCTTGAAGAAGAGCAAGGTAAATGTCTTACCTTAAGGTGTTTTAAAGCATTAGGCGATGGGATTTAGTTATATGATGAGTTTAGCTTAGAGTTTACAATGAGAAAGGGTTATAAAACTTAGGAGAAAGAACATTATTATATTGAGAACTTGTGACTAAGGAGCAAATGAGAAAGGAGACAGTTGAACAATGTTAAGGTGAATTATAAGAACATTTATGTTGCAATGGGAGCCTTGTTGTGTGTATTTGCAGGTTAAAGGCAATATATATTGTGTAAATTCAGTGTTTAAGATTTATGCATTTAAGGGCCTAAGAGCCAAGTCATTTAAGGGCCTAAGTGCCAAGAAATTTAAGTTTATGCACTATATTGTGATGTAGTGTAATTTGGGTGCATATTGTGTGCTATGATGGTGTAATGAGGATTTAAGTGTTTATAGTTGTTTAATGGTGAAAACCTAATTTCTTGGGTGTAGTAATATACTAAGGAAGCCATGTCAAAATTTGGTGAAGAAACATGATGTCTAAGATGTTCTAAGGAGATTTTATGACTAAGGAAGTGCTAGGAAAGGAGTTGTTTTGATGAAAAAGAGTGAGTTTAAGGTGTTCTCGTGAATTAGGATGACTTAGGTATACCTAGGAGAAACTAGGGGTTACAATGGTGAATTGTAGGCACCAAGACCGTGATAAAAGAAGTTAGGAAACTTGTGCAAAGTTTAATGGAAATGGAGTGTGAACTTTGAAATGACTTAGGTGAGAACTAGTGTGTATGATTTGAGAATGGATAATGATGTGTATGGTGTGGTCAAATTCTTAAGGAGGGAGCATTTGGTTAGTTGAAATTCTAGGTGAACTGCATGTTGGAAATGTAGGAAAATAAATGCTAAGTGTTAGGAGTTTTTGTAAGAATTGAGTAAATGTTTAAGAAGATCTTTGGAGGTTGTTTTATTGAGTTTGGTGGATGTTTTACGGTGAGTTTAAGTGCCTAAATGGTATTAGGACACATGGGGGAACTTGTGGAAACGTTTGGGAACATTTAGACAATTTTTGGGAAGTTTCTGCACTGGACCCACCCAGTGGACTGACCCTGTCTGGGTCGGTCGGACCTTGTTAACCCAGCAGAAATGTTTCTGGAATCGACCGACCCAGGGGGTTGGGTCCGTCGGTCAGGCAAAATTTAACAAATGAAAAGTTTTTGGAATGAACCGACCCTGAGGGTCTTGGGTCGGTCGGGCTGGCCTTGGGTCGGTCGGGTGAGTTTTAAAAGACGGAAAAGTTACTGGAATGGACCGACCCAGGGGTTGGGTCGATCAGTGGGTCGATCGACCCTTAAGACTTAAAAAAAAAAGAGAAACTCTAAGAGTGTTAAGTGTTATTAATGGTACCCCATTAAGAGGGCAATGATGATTAGAAATATAAAGACCTAAGGGATTAAGTTAAGTATAAACTTAAACGTTTAAGGTTAAGTTGTAAGATTAAGTTGTAAAACTTAAGAGGTGTTAGGTGGGGATCATGAGGGTTAAGCAAGTTAAATAAGTTAAGTAATGTGTAAGTAATTAATAATTTAAGTTGGATGAATATTTTAGGATTTGAAAGTTTGGAACCGGAGGAGAATCAAACAACCGGGACAACTGACGGTGAACGGTACAGTTTTCTTGTGACCTGCTTGCTAACGAGGTGTCCCTCGGCTTATGGGCTATGTGTTTATTTGCTATTACTAAACAAGATAAAGCATGTAACCGGTTTATTATTTGAGGTGAGTTTACGAATACAACTAACACACCTGGCTTGAGTTGACTTGCTAACTATGCTTAGTAAACAAATGGATGAGATAAACACACACTTGTTATGATTGGTTGGTTAATACCCGGTAAAGGTTTAACTACAAGACCTGACTTTAAGACTCTTGCTAACCGTAACTTGGGGTGGGAGTGTGATAAGTGTCCAAATAAGCATGTTTTATAGGTGTATTTCATATACAATATTAGCACTTTTCTTGCTCATTTCTCCACTTCGGTTAGTTTTCCTCTAGTTTATGTTTTATTGTTTATCTCACAAATTTATTGGTTTAACATGAGGAAAACCAAGCTGGGAGTAAAGTAGACGAAGAGACGAACGCATAGACGCAAACGGCTCAGAAAACGGGGTCCAAATGAAGAATCTAGAGCCAGTCAAAGTTTGAAGGAAAATAGGTCACGACGACACTTGTGTCCGCGTAAGGACAGGCGGACGCCAGGGCGGACACAAGCAACCGCCTAGCCAACCGCCTAGTATGGGGCGGACTCTAGGGCGGACGTCAAGCGGACCGGTGGGCGGGCGTCAAGGCGGAGGACCAAGGCAACCGCATGTTACAGGGCGGACACATAAGGGAACCGCCTGTATTGAGGCGGTTGCTTAGGCGGTCGTGACTAAAAATCAGTCGCGAACAGTTTTCTTCTTCGCGCCGACTGTCTGCAACTCGCCATATCCATCTACTCCGCCTACCTTAATTCTCTCACGCGTTTCGGCTCTGTCCCCTGCAATTAATGAGCAATCAATGAAGCAATCAATCGGCAATCAATTCCTTCACTCCAGACTACCTCTTCCCTTCCTCTATAAATACTCAGCTACTGCAACCTTAAACAGGCGTACGGAGAAAACCAGAAAATCAACCCATCGCTCACCTCATTCCATTCTCTTCCAGTAAACCTCTCCCGTACACCACAACACACCATTCAGTCCCCAGAACTCAAACTCTCCAGTTCACTCATTCCACATACAATAACCTACGTACATGTTCCACTCTTCGTTCTCTTCATTTCTCCATTCACCATTCACGCCCCCGTATTGTCATTACGTCCAACCTCTGTCTGACTTTTTACCAGTTAATATGTCAGGCTAAGGAGGATTTGCTCCGGGTGAAGGTTTAGCTTTAGTCTGTTTAATTATGTAATCAATATTTCTATCGGTTAAAATAAATACAGTTTGTTACGTTTAAAGTTTATCACTCGCCATTTTAATAAATTACATGAATTTATTAAAATGCTTTCCAAAGTCTATTTTGATCAGACCAGGTGATAAATAGACAGGTTAATTAAGCCGTAAATCTGGAGAAAGCTTATTATGATTTAATAGGTTAGTATTTTCAGATGCAATTATAATTCCTCGAATTTAACGTCCGTTTACATAAGTATTGCTCGAACCTAGATTAGACCGAGCATTTTCTGGTAAACGAGTTCTTATGAGTCTATGACTTAGTCCTTAAGATAATAACAGGAATTTTGCCAAACTATTATATTAAACCGGTAGAGATAGCATAATTAATCAGATTATATAAAACTTGAACCCGGAGTTCCATTTAATTCATCTGCACTCAGTTATCTTTTCTGCTTTTTAATTTCTCTAAAAAACAAGTCAATTAACTTCCCCCCTTTGTGACAAGCTTAGGAACTATTTTATCTCGCTATAAGTCCCACGGTTTGACCCCGGCCGCTTCTGTTTTACTATACTACTGCGACCGGGTTAAATTTGCAGCCCGACGGATATTTTGAGTTTTAATTTCTTTCTTTTATTAATTACACCAGTTCTATCAACTCACGATATAAACGTTCTGCAAAATGGCGCCGTTGCCGGGGACTAGATTTATTCTAGTTCCTAAGCCCCGGATTATTCACCTGCTTAATTATAAATATTCTGTTCTGTTAATATTATGTCCATAATATTTTGTTAACTGATTAATAATTAATTAAAATATTTTGTTTAATATTATGTCCATAATATTTTGTTAATTGTTATTATTAATTATCTACTATATATTTTGCTTATATTATTAATTTTTGTTGTTTAATCTAACTCTTAACATTTAATTCTAACTACTAACATTTAATTTTATGCAATCTAACTACTAACTTATAATTTATGCTATCTAAATTACTAACTTATAATTTTATGTCATTTTTATTTTGTACTTATAATTTTATGACATTATTACTTTGTTGTTGTTTAAATTAGGTTAAAATCAAAAAAAATACGAACAGAGGCGTGTCCGCCTAGCTGTCCGCCTCAGCCAACGCGGACGCCAGGCGGTCCGCCTCCTGTCCGCCTCGTTACCGCCTCAACAGACGCGGACGTCACACAGGCCTACCGCCCCGTGTCCGCCTCAACAAACGCGGACGCCAAAGCGGACGTCCATGCATGACCGCGCCACATTAGGCGGATGCCAATGCGGTCGCCACTAGCCTTGTCCGCCTCTCTACACGCGGACGTCCACCAGTTTCTAAAAAAAACACTGCGTTTCAGTTCTTCCCCAATTCTTCTCCATCTCAACCCGATACCAAAAGAGAACACCATGCTCGCGCGACTCCCTCCCCTTCAGATTTCCATAACTTCTTCAATTCTCCACCGAATCATGCAAGGTTAGTACCGAAATCTTCGTTTTTCAATTCTCTACCTTTCTATAGCTTCAAATCTGCAAATGATGAACTACATTAGGGGAAATTTGGGACTGAATTTTCGAAACCCTAGGTCCACCAATTCGAAAATTTTGAATTTAAATTGCCAATTTTTCCTCGAATTTGTCTTCTATTAATCATAATATACATATACAAGGTTAAATCTTCACTTATTACACTTAGATTGGGTGTTTTTGATGAATTCTAAAATTGGATATGTGTAGTTACGAGAGTGCAATGTTGAAATTTGCATTTTCCAATTTTATTTTGCCTTGTTTATTAAACGAATAAATTTTATGATTATAGGATGTTATATGTGGATTTGTTTGATGACGGTATTAAAATACCTTGGATTTGACTGAATTAATTGTGGAGAAACGAAGAATTTTAGGGGAGGTTCTGTCGAATTTTCGACAGCATTTGTGTTGTTTATTTTATTTTTATTTTTGTTTATATTTAATATAATTTGTTCTACTTGTTTTCTATTTTTTTTTGCTAATTTGCTAAAATGTTTATGTCAAATATTAATGCTTTGTTATTAATATTAATTTTTATGTTGTTTTTAATATTAATCTTTATGTTGTTATTAATATTAATTTTTATGTTGCTTTTTGTTTATTAATTTTTGTTAAATTTTTAAGTTGTTGTTGTTTATTTATTTTTAATGTTTTTATTGTTGTTTGTTGATTTTTATGTTGCTATTATTTGTTAATTTTCTTGTTATTATTACTATTACTCTGTTTAATTATAAATATTAAACATTAATTGTTATGAAGTTAATTTTTGTTTACTTCAAATTTCCAAAAATATTAGTATGCCTCCTCGTATGCGTGGTGGTCTTTCTGGTTCTGGACCTGCTAGGGGCAACTGCCCCGGGGCATCATCTTCTTCTGCACCTCTTCGTCATCCGGATCTTCGGGATGACGGTTTCATTACGGCAGAAGCCCGTGCCTGGTACGATCTAGGCAAGGATTTTATTATGGAGAGGAGATTTGCACCTGAAGTGCTAGAGGCTGCAGGGGTGGACACCCTGTTTGCCAGACTTGGACTTTCTCTGGTCCTGAAGGTAGGTGAGGGACTCTACTGTGCAGAGCTAGTCAGAGAGTTTTATGCGAATGCCCGGGCGGGCAATCAGAGCATTACCTCTTTCATACGCCATCACCCTGTGGAGATCACACCCTCGACATTCTCATGTATATACAGATCCCGATTAGTCCTGACGATTTCCGGGGATTCACAGAGGATCACATGCATAGGTCGAAGTCGAGGTGGCTTCAGATGTAGGTCGGAGGACCCGACATCGAGGGGAGGAGGACAAGGATATCCTCCCTTTCGCGAGTTTCCCTACACTGCAGCAGAGGCTTCTCTTGGACATCATCGGTCATCAGATTCGCCCATCTGCGGCGCACGATGCTTCTGATGAGGATTGCGCTTTACTAGACTATTTCCTCTCTCCTTCTCCACCCACTCAGCGCCTCTCCTTCAGCCACATCATGTTCGGCCAGCTCCATAAGGTGGTCTACTATCTGAGGACGAAGAAGAAGAAGATCACTCCTATCTTTCCCTTCTCCATCTGGTACCACCTTTTCACTGTCCTCCCCATAGAGATCACACGAGCTGCAGAGCTCAGGACAGGAGAGCGCCCAGTCACACTGCAGACTGTGCGGCGCTGGGGTTTTATGCGCTTAGACGACGGTACTTGGGTCAAGGGTAGCGCTGCCCGGTCTTCCACTGCATCATCCACAGCAGCAGGACCCTCTACGGGAGCTACACCTTCAGCTGATCCCGACCACCCGTCCGCTGACACTGCACAGGGAGAGGAGCCCTACGTACCGACTACTGACGTGATGCAGACTCCGGCTCCTGTACCTATCTCGACGGATCTTCAGACCCAGCTCCAGGCCTTCCATCAGATGCAGCAGCAGATGCATCAGCGCTTTGAGAGCTTTGAGCAGGCCCAGCAGAGGATGCTGGCTGAGCAGACACGGATGACTCAGCGCTTGGACCGGAGTGACGAGTTGCATTCACAGACCGCTCAGCTCATGCAGCATCTCCTTGCTCAGATAGGCCAGGGACCAGCGCAGCCTTCACAGCCTCCACCACCACCGCAGTGATTTTATTTTATTGTTATCTTTTTTTTATTTTATTCTGCTCTGTTGTTTACTAACATTTTGTAGACTACTACTGTTTTAACCTTATCAAACTTCAGGAAGGTACCAGTTCAGTTTACTTCATGTTTTTATTTTATGTAGTGCTTTATTATTTTTGCATTATTATTTATGCCTATTTATTTATGTTTGTCATTTTATTATTTTCTTTTGGTACAACTTGAGTTCTGCTGGGTATATATGTTTCCCTTTTCAGAATAAATTCTATATTCTAACATATAGCTGAACTCGCCTATGGAAGCAACCTCAGTTGCTCTAGGAATTTCGTTATCTTCGGTTGAACACTTGCGCGAACTTAAGTGTGAGGAACGTCTCACCCCTACCAAAGCTTTAAGTGTGAGGAAGGATACCTTCCTCAATCTACGATACAAGGGGAGTTTCAATTCTTCCTTTATTATATTGCTGTTCAACCTATATGAGTTTAATCCTTTATGAGTCTGTCATAATTTGAAAGGTCATTTTCCTGAATTTAATTCTGAACAATGAGGACATTGCTCCTCTTAAGTGTGAGGAAGGAGAGACCTTTCCCTGAAAATATGACAGTTGTTCGATAATGCCACCCTCGCTTTTTGCTACTCTAAACTGCCTAAATTTAAAAAAAATGATGAAAAAATGAGATAAAATAATTGTAGAAGTGTCTGAAATTATGTCAAGTGACAACTGAAAGATAGTTTTATTTTAAGGAGTTTGTATAAAATTATTTTCCATCAAAAAATACTCTATTTTCATTTAAAATATGATAGATCTGCTAACTGTAAAAACCAATTTAGTTTAGCTTGGGATTATGGAAATATGTGGAAATTCAAGGAAAGAGAAGGATAAAGACAAGGTACTCCACTGTTTATGAATTTTTCTAACCAAAAACAGGCCTCGTCTATCCGGTTATTAAGTTCTTTGGGGTGCTTTAACACCTATCTACCGAAGGTCTCGTGACCTGGGATAGAAGACCCAACACCGCTACAAGGATAGAGAGAAAAGTCTGGGGTACAGAAAAATAATGCAATTCAAAAAATATATATAAAAAATAATATGTGCTTTGTATATACAATTTGCACATTCAAAAAAAAAGAGAGATGTAAATAATAAATTGCAATTTATATTTATAAACATGAGTACGTGGTGTTGAAAGGTATTGCGGAATAAGGCATTACTTCACACCCCTTGTCATCCCGGGTTAGAGAATTGAAATTGGTTGAAAATCCCAGGTTAATCTAACTTGTTTTCTGCAGTCTAGTTTTTCTATGCTTTTATTAAATTGTTCTTCTTCACTGTTTATAAAAACCTACTTCTAAGAGCAGAATTATTCTTTCAATTGTCACTTTGTCTAAATTCCCTTCTACACTTATTTAATCTTGTTTTATTATTATGGCTTAGAGATAATTATATTCCTTATTTGCTTGAGGACAAGCAAAGTCAAGTGTGAGGAAGTTTGATAAGTGCAAAACATATAGACTTATTAGGGTTTAATCACCTTATAATTTGTAGCATTTTTAGTAATGTTTCTTACTTATCTAGGGTTTTTCCTATAATTATGTTGTTATATTAACTGATGTATTATATGTGTTAAAATGTAGGAAAAATACCAAATACACACATATATTTATAGGGATTAAACAAGGTCACGCGTGAAGCACGCAACAGAGGAGTGTCCACCCCTGCAACCGCCTAGGGTTAGGCGGACAACACATAGAGGCAACCGCCTCAATTTAGGCGGACGTGCATGCGGACGTATTTGCATGGAACCGCCTCTACTACCGCCTTATATTAGGCGGACACAGCCACAACCGCCCATGCAACCGCCCCGTATTAGGCGGACAACACTTACAACCGCCCTTGGAACCGCCTAGTTGCATGCGGACGTGACCATGCAATCCCATGCAACCGCCTACGTAACCGCATGAAATAAAGCGGACATCTACGCGGACACGTGTAAAAATCCAGATCTGGAAAATAACGCAACGGGTTATCTTCTTCGCCGACTCTCTGCAACTGGTTTCCGCCATATCCATTACCAGTCGGCGCCTACCTGAAATCACTCACGCGTTTGTTCTGTCCCCTGCAATCAATGAGATGCAATCAATGAGCTGCACTCCCACTTCAGATCTGCCTCTTCTGCTTCCTCTATAAATACCACGCTCCATTCACCTTCTCCAGTGTCCTTCCAGAGGTTCCTTCCGTGGTTCCTCCTGGAGTTCCAATTCACACCATCAATCCATCTTCGTATCACTACACTTTCACTCACTCGTTCATTTCATTTCTATTCTCCCGCTTCTTCATTTGTTTTCTTTACATTTCATTAGTCTCACCTCTAGTCTCACGTATTTAAATAGCAGATCTCTATTTAATATGTTAGGCTAGTTTACGTATACTCTGGGAATAATTATTATGTATCTGTATTAATTATGCAATATGTTTTACTGGTTTTAATTTTAATGAAGTTTGTTACGCTTAATGGTATCACGCATCTTTTTAATAAACCTCATGAATTTGTTAAAATGCTTTACCAGTTTATTTTGATCAGACCAGTGATAAATAGACAGGTTAATTAAGCCGTAAATCTGGAGAAAGCTTATTATGATTTATTAAGTTAATATTTTCAGATGCAAATATAATTCCTCATATCTGAACCGTCCGTTTACATATGATATGCTTGAACCTTGATTAGACCTTGCATTTTCTGGTAAACGAGTTCTTATGAGTCTATGATTTAGTCCTTAAGATATTAAGAGGAATTTTGCCAAACAATTATAATTAAACCAGTAGACCTAGCATGAAAAGAGCATATTATATTAACGTGAACCAGAGTCCCATTTAGTTTATCTGCTTACTTAGTTAATTTTATCTTCTGTTTTTATTTATATAAAACAAGTCAATTAATCCCCCCTTTTTGTGACACGCTTAGTTACTATAATATACACATTAGTCCCACGGTTCGATACCGGTCACTTACATTTTTACTATACTACCATGACCGGGATTATGTTTGCAGCCCGACGTTTATTTTGAGTTTTAATTTCTTTTCTTTTATTTTATTTTTACACCAGTTTAACCACTCACGATATAACGTCTGCAACCATGTCGTACACCGCTCTGCTGGGATGAGTCGAGTGAGACGGTCATTATAGGACCAGAATACTTAGAACAAGTTAAGGTTGAAGTTCAGCAGATCAGGGAGAATATGAAAGCTGCTCAAGATAGGCAGAAGTCGTATGCTGATGTTCGACGATGAGACCTAGAGTTTGCAGTGGGCGGCCAGGTATTTCTACGAGTTTCACCGATGAAGGGTGTATTTAGATTTGGGCAGAAGGGAAAATTGAGCCCAAAGTTCGTTGGTCCTTATGAGATTACGAAGCGGGTGGCCCAGTTGCTTACAGGTTGAATTTGCCAGCAGAGCTGGGTAAAGTGCTTGACGTCTTTCATGTCTCACGGCTGAAGAAGTACATGCACCACCCCTCCCATGTGTTAGAACCTGAGAGGTTGACGTTAGAACCGAATATGAGATCAGTGGAGGTTTCTCAGAGAATCTTGGATAGTAAGACTAGGGACACTCGCCATAAGTCAGTGCAACTGGTGAAGGTTCTCTGGTTTAACCAGGATGTCGAAGAGGCCATGTGGGAATTAGAGGATAAGATGAGATCGAAGTACCCATCGTTGTTTACTGACTAGATTTCTGTAGAGGGTACGGGGCGTACCCCTTTTTAAGGGGGGTAGAGCTTCCTCGCTTTTGAGTTAGTAAACGAACATGTTTGTCGTTTGTTTGGTTTGTGTTGGATGTGATTTTGTGTAAGTTGCTACACTTTGTGGTAAGTTTAAGATATGTATAGTACTTATGTATTGTACTTGCGGAAGACCTTTGAGTCTTGAGATATGTGAATGTGAATATAAGATATGATGTTAAGATTAACGAAATTGAGTGTCTTGAATGGTTAAGCACATATGTGAACTTTGGGGACAAAGTTCTTTTAAGGGGGGTAGATTGAAATACCCCAAACCTAGATATGGTGTTTAGATGATAAAATATGATATAAGAAGGCTAAATAATGCCTAAGAAACATTAGGAAGCAATCTAAACCAAAGAAAACACAAGGAAACACCATAAGAGCAATTTAAGCAAAAACATGCTCTAAGCTTGGAGTAACTTGGGTTAGTACCCAAATATCATTATTGGACCTTAGTAAAATCCTAATGGTCATGTTAAATCAATTACCAAAGAAAACCAAGCTCAAAAACAAGTTAAAACACAATTTGTGCTATAAGGACTCTTAAAGCACATTTTTGAGAAATTGTCTTGGAAAGGGGTTTTATATGGCTAAATACCCATGATAACTCCTTAATTAACTTGTACTACTTAGTATCACATTAGGAAGTCTAAATCAATGGGAAATCAAAAATTTCACAAATATGTGCACTAATTTATGAATAGTAACCAAATAGTGCCTAGTTTAGTCTTTAGTCAACTAAGTTTAATTAAGTGGTCAAACAATACCATGACTAGCCTTAATTAATGAAGGGGTCGGTTTTCTAAGGGGGTGAGTCACCACATGAATAAGTAAGATTGTAACAGAAGAGAGAAAAGTAGATTAGTTACTATTTGCTTTTAAGGAAACAAATATCTCATTTATACTACCTCTCTCCTCCTTTCTTCATTCCTTCTTCTTCCCATCAATTCCTCCTGCTTCTTTCTTCTCCATTCACGTAGAAGACAACTCCATGCTAGCTCCATCTCCATTTGCTTGCCAAACACTCATCTTAGCTCCAAAACCAAAACAAAATACATATTTCTCTTAGTTAGCTCAAGCTCTTCCTTTCTATCCTTTCAAATCTCCAAGAGCTTCATTTTGGTGCCAAGGAAAACCGCCATTAGAGGAGGAAATATAAGCTTGAGGAGTCCATTAGCTTCTCCATTCTCTTAAGGTAAGGAATATGTAAGAAAAATCAAGTTTCCATCACTTCTTCACATGTCCGAAAATTACCACTCATGGGGATCCATTTTTATGCCTTGTTCTAGCTTGTTTTCTATTCTTCAAAGGCTAGAGGAGGTCCTTCTTGATTCATATTAAAGCCTACCTTACGACTTCAAGGTAAAACATTCAATTCAATACCTTAAAACACATTTTTAACCTAGGTTTTATTTCTTAAGGTTAGTGTATTATTTAGCACTCATTGGAATCATTGGATATTGATTAGAACATTGGCAAGGGAAGTTTAGTGGTGACCAAGATTGTTCAAGGAAAAAGACTAAGGAGGAAAGTTGTGAAGCTTGTAAAAGAGCAAGGTAAATGTCTTACCTTAGGGTGTTTGAATGCATTAAGGGATGGGATTTAGTTATATGATGAGTTTAGCTTAGAGTTTACAATGAGAAAGGGTTATAAAACTTAGGAGAAAGAACATTATTATATTGAGAACTTGTGACTAAGGAGCAAATGAGAAAGGAGATAGTTGAACAATGTTAAAGTGAATTATAAGAACATTTATGTTGCAATGGGAGTCTTGTTGTGTGTATTTGCAGGTCAAAGGCAATATATATTGTGGAAATTCAGTGTTTAAGATTTATGCATTGAAGGGCCTAAGAGCCAAGTCATTTAAGGGCCTAAGTGCCAAGCAATTTAAGTTTATGCACTATATTGTGATGTAGTGAAATTTGGGTGCATATTGTATGCTATGATGGTGTAATGAGAATTTAAGTGTTTATAGTTGTTTAATGGTGAAAACCTAATTGCTTGGGTGTAGTAATATACTAAGGAAGCCATGTCAAAATTTGGTGAAGAAACATGATGTCTAAGATGTTCTAAGGAGATTTTATGACTAAGGAAGTGCTAGGAAACTTTAGGAGTTGTTTTGATAAAAAAGAGTGAGTTTAAGGTGTTCTCGTGAATTAGGATGAGTTAGGTATACCTAGGAGAAACTAGGGGTTACAATGGTGAATTTTAGGCACCAAGACCATGATAAAAGAAGTTAGGAAACTTGTGCAAAGTTTAATGGAAATGGAGTGTAAACTTTGAAATGACTTAGGTGAGAACTAGTGTGTATGATTTGAGAATGGATAATGATGTGTATGGTGTGCTCAACTTATTAAGGAGGGAGCATTTGGTTAGTTGAAATTCTAGGTGAATTGCATGTTGAAAATGTAGGAAAATAAATGCTAAGTGTTAGGAGTTTTTGTAAGAATTGAGTAAATGTTTAAGAAGATCTTTGGAGGTTGTTTTAATGAGTTTGGTGGATGTTTTAAGGTGAGTTTAAGTGCCTAAATGGTATTAGGACACATGGGGGAACTTGTGGAAAATTTTGGGAACATTTAAACAATTTTTGGGAAGTTTCTACACTGGACCGACCCAGTGGACCGACCCTGTCTGGGTCAGTCGGACCTTGTTAACCCAGCGGAAATGTTTCTGGAATCGACCGACCCAGGGGGTTGGGTCGGTCGGTGGGTCGGTCGGGAAAAATTTAACAAACGAAAAGTTTCTGGAATGGACCGACCCAGAGGGTCTTGGGTCGGTCGGGTGAGTTTTAAAAGACTGAAAAGTTACTGGAATGGACAGACCCAGGGGTTGGGTCGGTCAGTGGGTCGGTCGACTCGAAAGACTTAAAAAAAAAAAGAAACTCTTAGAGTGTTAAGCGGTATTAATGGTACCCCATTAAGAGGGCAATGATGATTAGAAATATAAAAACCTAAGGGATTAAGTTAAGTATAAACTTAAACGTTTAAGTTTAAGTTGTAAGATTAAGTTGTAAAACTTAAGAGGTGTTAGGTGGGGGATCATGAGGGTTAAGCTAGTTAAATAAGTTAAGTAATGTGTAAGTGATTAATAATTTAAGTTGGATGAATATTTTAGGATTTGAAAGTTTGGAACCGGAGAAGAATTAAACAACCGGGACAACCGACGGTGAACGGTACAGTTTTCTTGTGAACTGCTTGCTAACGAGGTGTCCCGCGGCTTGTGTGCTATGTGTTTATTTACTATAACTCAACAGGATAAAGCATGCAACCGGTTTATTATTTGAGGTGAGTTTACGAATACAACTAACACACCTGGCTTGAGTTGACTTGCTAAATATTCTTAGTAAACGAATGGATGAGTCAAACACACACTTGTTATGATTGGTTGGTTAATACCGGTAAAGGTTTAACTAACATGACCTGACTTTAAAACTCTTGCTAACCATAACTTGGGGTGGGAGTGAGGAATCCGGAATGGTACCGGCACATGTGTATTGGGGGAAGTTGGTATCTGAATCAGATCCGGCTTCCAAACTAGACTTGTCCTCGAACTCATCGCCTAGAGTCAATAAGTCGACTCGACCACCCGGACTACTGTTTGAGGTGGGAGGCACATTAAGGATGGCGTGGGGGGATCTAGCCTACATCCCTAGCAAATTAAGAAAGGTTGCTTATTGCCGGTATGTGTACTGCTACCGGCTAGGGTTAACCAAGCCTTACAAAAATAAGCAACGAACTAAGGGCTAACCAGTCTATTAAGAGGGCGTGGGGGAATCTAGCCTACATCCCCAGCAAATTAAGAAAGGTTGCTTATTGCCGGTATGTGTACTGCTTCCGGCTAGGGTTAGCCAAGCCTTACACAAATAAACAACGAACTAAGGGCTAACCAGTCTATTAAGAGGACGGTTGGCATATAAGAGAATAAGCGGAATGTGGACCTAAGGGGTTAAAATCTAACTCACTTACCTAAGGGAGGCTTCTAAGCCATGTATTGTGTTTGGACTGTTATTGTTCACTTGTGGATTGTCGTTTTATTGCACTTCATATTATGATTGTGTATCTTATCAATCTCCATGCTATCGACAATTAGTCGTCGTAGTCCCGTTAGCTTGGGGGCCATGAGAGAATCGTACCAGCAATTTTGCTGACCCCCTTTTGGGGGCTGTTTTTATTTTGCAGGTAAGCGTCCCATGAAGAGTCACCCTGAGAGTAGGGGCAGTTAGACTTAGGCTGGGTTTATTTTTGAGCACAGGTTGCGCTTGTGCGCCCGTCTGTTAATGCTTAAGCTGGTGAAGGTTGGTGTTGTTACTTGAAATACTAGAAACTCGGTTGGTGGGTGTTTTAGTTGGTGTGTATGTTTTTGGATAAGCATTTGTAAATATTTGAAGTTCAGTATATTCTGTCGTTCAGACCGTGGCAAGGTCCTGGTGTTAGTTTATTCCGCTGCGACGTTTGTGTTTAAGTTGTTAAGTTTACGATAACCACGATTGGCTTAGGACGGGGTATTACATGGACGTTGGGCCACCGAAACACATCCTTGCCCAAAGAGCGAAGCCTCGCTCCCCACGCTAGCAAGAGCCTTACACTTGGTCGAATATGGGGTCGTTGAGCTTAGCGCATTCACTCCAGAGAGAAGAACTGTGACATTCTCCCCCAACTGAGCTTTGTCTGTCCTCGGCAAAGCCTCAAGTGCTTACGGACTTGAAGATCATGCTTCAAGCTTCTTTAGTCATCCTTCCTCGCATCCCCTACTACACTCACATTTTGAACTAGGAGTCAGAGCTTCACAAGTGAGTGGTCGGATAACCTACCCAATTCTGGTTGAGTGCATCACAAGTGTCATCACACAAGTGAACCCTTCGAACCGCCTCATCAGGTTCTATAAGTTGTGATCCAATCTATCACGCTTACTATTTGTTGGTTATCCATGTAGTCCTTGGTGCCACTCCCAGAGTCCACCCCTTGACTACTTTGCTTTGACACTCGGCCAACGAGTCTTGACATCGCCTCATGTCTCTTCATAACTCGGCACCGGTAATCAAGCCATATGCCAACCCTTTGAAGTTGTCCAACAACTATCGAATTTCCTCCAAGGCAGTCCACCAAGCGCCCTTGTTCCCCTTGGCTCGTCCCTAGGACGGCCCTTTGAAAACCACTAGGGTCTGTCATGCCACCCTACACAACCACCATGCTTCTGGACACCAACACTTGGAGAGGCCCGCTAGATGCTCCAAGCACCTGTGGGTTAGAGCCCTTGCATCCACATGCTTCCTCTTTGGCCCAGCCTTCGTGCTAGCCAACTTGTTCTTTTGGGTTGTTGTTCTTCCAACTGGATGTCTACATGCGCCTCCAAGGCCATATCCGACATTCAGCCTAGTTGTCCTCCCCCAACTATTCCTTTGGCCTCACCTTGAGTTCGTTGAACCCTGTTGATCTTGAACGCGTGCTCGTAGTAGAATATCTTGCTTTGATATATTAGGTAAACTTATGCCTAGATTCCCACCTTATAGCTAGACTCTGGTGCCACTACTAGAATGCCATCTTCCACGGCTCACTTAGTCCCATTGATGGTGTACTTGTCCAACACTCAGAGTTGACAAACCATCGACTTAGTGATTTCAGCTAGTGCACTGTCTACTATAACCATGTGGTTTGCATAGTCACAACTAACCTCATCTTGGCTCACCTGAAAGGATGGTATCACCCATTTCCTTTCAAGATCTACTCATGTCCAGGCACACAATTTGGAGACTCGCAATTTCAAAGCAAACTTCAACTTTATTCAGCACTTTCTTTGTTCGAACTACAAAAGGAATAGAAACAAAGTAGTAATTTCCAACTACAAAAGGACAACTTTGAAAGAAACAAAGATTAAGGAATTGAGAACACCTAATTACAAGCTACTCTAAGCGTCACAATGCCTAGAAATCACCCCGGCATGACGCTTCCTCTCGAGCACTTGATCCAACAGGATGATCTCCTACGAAGGGTGTGAGTCCATAGACCCACCCTTGCATAGACTCCACGCCGATCCACATGCGGTTCTGGAACAACTCGACGCTAGTCTTGGCCTTTCGAGCAAACGATTCCCCTAGAATCATGGGAACAAGAGACAAATCTAAGAGGTCAAAAGTAAGATAACCTCCCCATACCTATCTTCACAAAAGTCCTGACTTTTCCACATGTCTCTGCAGCAACCTCATCTACCATCCTGATGCACCTTGCACTAGAAACAATAGGCAGCTTCAGCTCTCTAGCCACACGTAAACTTAGACAATTGCATTCAGCCCCGGTGTCGACCAAAGCCATCACACATGCATGTCTCTCAAACAAGGCATCAACATACAGTAGCTTACTTGAGGGTCTCATAGCCGGATAATCAACATAAACAATCGAAGGAGAAGGAAGAACAGCACCTTCATAGTTCATTGGTGTTAGAGCGGCCACTTGCTCACTCCTCCGCTCCCCATCGATTGTTGTAGCAGCCTTCTTCTTAAAGAAGTCCCTTGACCAATGTCCCATCTCACCACAATTGAAGCACGCATTTGATTGTGGTCTTGGCTTGCTCTTGCCCCTTTGGTCACCCTGGGTCTTTGGCGCCACCTTGGTCTTGGTTCCCTTGGCCTCCTCCTTCTTGGCACCATTCTTTGGCACCTCAGTCTGGCCTATCTTTCTCTTCTTGTTAGAAAGGTACCTTCTCCAAGACCTGCGATACTCGCCACCATAACCCTTGGTTTCTTTGGCCTTGAAATCTCCTAAAGACTCAGCAAGTGCTACCGCTTCAAACAAGGTCTTTGGCTTCTTAAGCCACATTTTCTCCTGCGCATCTTTGGACATCCTGCGCACAAAATAGAAGACTTTGTACTTCTCTGGCAAGTCGGGCAATTCAGCAACAATAGCATTGAACTTAGACACATAATCTCTTACCGTGCCTGTCATGGTGATCGTAGTCAAGTCAGTCTGGGCCTTCTAAACGGAATCCTTAGGATAGAAATGCTTTCAAACTTCCTTCTTGAAGTCCGCCCAAGTTTCAACCTTTTCTTTGCCTACGGTCCTCCACCATTGCTTAGCTCTCCCAGAGAGCCTCGACCTTGCATACAAAAGCCTCCGCGGTCTGACTTAATGTCAGTAGCCTCAAAGTAATCTGACAAATCCTGGAAAAAGTTAGCCAAGATTGTCCCATTTTTAGCGCCATCATAGAGTTCGGGATCTGGAAACTTCAATTTCGTCTTCCAATTAAGCCTAGACAACTGATTGTACGCTACCTTGTAGCGAAGATACTTGGACTTATACTTATCACGAGAACTCCTCGAGTCCTCCCTTGGATCCTCTTCCTCCTCCTCAATTCTGGAACCATCCTCGGAAGGAGAACTAGAAGAACCACTTGAGGAACCACCATCATCCCCGCTGCCATGATGTCCAACATCATGCTCTGGTTCAACCTCAACATCATCATCAAGCTCTTCGTCCTCTTGGCCATCGTCATCACCCCGACGACTACCGCTACCTCGACGCCTATAGTCTTGTCCAACCTCATCAGCAAAGCAAACTACTTTGCTCCTTACCTTAGGCTGCTGCTCATGAACGACCCCGTCGTCATCAACTAGCCAGTGCCTCATCTCGTCATCAATGCTTCCATCACGCTTCAAGGGATCTCTGCTTCGCCTTGGGGCTCCGTGCTTGCGCCCACCATCATGACCATCACGATGGTGTCGTGAACGCCCACGCCTTGGACTCATGTCTCCATCCATGTCGAGGGTTCGACGTGTCTTACCCCCGTCCTTAGGATTAGCAAGTCTCACCTTCCAAGACCCTTGCAAGGAACTTGGAGAGCCTTGGCCACCGCCGCACCAACTAGATCCGGAATTGACTCTAGTAGGACATTGTCCGCCTGGATCTCGCCATACTAATCATCAAGGAGATTGCGATGATCCTCTCCTGTCTCAAGTATCTTGTCCGCCAAGGATCTTGTCGCATCAAGGGCTTTGCGTTGCGAAGACAAACTCACGGATATGGGAGAAAGATTCTCACCATGTCGTGCCTCTAAAGAAGCAACCCTCTTGTCGATGGACTTAGGTGAATTCGATAAAGCCATTGAATGAAAAGGTGGTAAAGGTAGAACCTTTGACGTTGTAGAAGACTTACGAACTGATTTCTGATGATGGATTCGAACGCAGCTCTGATACCAACTTTCTCACACGAGAAAATCACTCGCTGTGACCGGCTCAACTCACGTCCGAGTCAATCAGCCTCCATACCTTTGCTTGAAACACGCCCGCTTCAAGACTTCACCTTGGCTAGACACCCACACACTCCTCTAAGCCTGGTAAAGGTCCAACCTTTACGCCTCTACACCCAACGGGACACAAGAATGAGAATACCGCTCACTTCGTGGTAACTAGTTCCACTGCAACCTTGCTCTCCCTGAACTTGTCTCTGAATCAAGTTTGCAAGTGTTGGATGTTGCAGGACTAGAGGTAGGAACTTGGGAAACACTTAAACGCTCACGCTAGCATTCTTTGGCGGAAGATCTCAGTTGTGATGTAGCTAAGTTTATGTGAGATCAAAGGCGCATATATTCTCTCTCTTTCTTTCTTTTGCTCCCAAAGCTTATAGTAGATTAGAATGGATAAGATTGATAACCATGATAATGCCGCCTACAATGATCTCACCAGCCTTATATAGGCCTCTTGGTTCGGTTGAGATAATTAGGGAAACAAACTCCTTTATTCCCACTCCTTAAAATCTCAACAACTTCCCACATCTCTCTTTATTTGGTTAGGCACTTAAATATCTCAACTTCTTACAAAGGGAGGCACCTAACAACAAACCTTCCAACAAAGGTGGCGCCCCAAATCAGCTAGCCAAGGAGATCTCAACAACCTTGCTATATTGGTGCCGCCTCCTAACCACCTTCATAAATAAGTGGCGCCTCTATTTGCTTAGGAGAGAATCTTAACAAACTCTCCTAAAAGAGTGCCTCCCACAAGGAAAGGGGATAAGGCTGCCTAGCTGTCCTTATCCAATTGAGAGAATATCTCTACCTCTTTCCACAATTTTAGGAAGTAGTTATTCGGTTTGTTAGGATAACAATCCTTAACCACTTAGAGAGATATTTGCTACCGGTTTACCCCAAGTAAACTTTAGCAAATAATTATCCCGAAGAAATCTCATAGAGAACCTTTCGTAGATAATATTTTTAGGGAAGGAAATCCAATTTCCCCAAGGTAAACTTAATTTCCCATGGAAAGGCATTTTCTCTTTCCAAGCATAATTAACCCAGTTCATATATGTTCTTCTATCGGCTTCCAGACATATCTTTTAGTTAAGGGAACATTAGGCTTTATTATCTCCAAGATAATAACCACCTCTAAGAGCATCCCACAAAAATAGGAACTTTCGGTTAAGGCCCGAGAATCAAGGTTTTTGGGAGCCACGGCGCCTGGCGCCTAGCGCACGTCTGTGCTCCTCGTTGCTGCCTAGCGCCTAGCGCCTGCAGCGTTTCTTAGCGCGCCTCAACAGGTCCTAGCGCCCAGCGCTCTTGACATCACTGCTCATGTCGCGCACCCGAGACACACCCTAGCACCTTGTCACAGCCAGCGCTCGTGCCAAGCACTGCCAACGCCCGTGTCAAGAGATGCTCATGCCCTTGTCACCCAACTTGGCCCTGCGCATCTAGTCACAGCCAACGCGCATGCCTAGCACTGCCAGCGCCCATGTCATACGATGCCTTGCCTAGTCGTGACTCGCTCTTTTCCCTTGTCATGACAAAAGCATGACACACCTTGGCAACAAATTCCACAGGATGGCTGGTCATGTCTGCCATAGCCCAGCTACCGACATGATACCACAAGTTAGCACAAAGCTATTTCCACCCACTTCTCATTCTTGGTGAGCCTAGCTCACTACCAAGTACTTGAGCCTCGAACTCATTACTTGTGCAACCTCGTCAGGTTCCCGCGCATGACAACGTGCCTTGGGCCTCTAACCCTTCACTTGTCACTGCTGTGTCATTCACCAACCTCATGACACAGCCTCGACGTTGGGCCACCGAAACGCATCCTTGCCCAAATGGCGAAGCCTCGCTTCCCACGCTAGCAAGAGCCTTACACTTGGTCGAATATGGGGTCGCTGAGCTTAGCGCATTCGCTCCAGAGATTAGAACTGTGACATAATCCTCGATCTAGAGCACGCACGAAGTAAAAGCAGCGCTAGTGATTAGTTACCGCCACCATACCGAATTGAAGAGCTCTCCATCACTTTACTTGAACTTCTGATCACATTCCTCTCCAAAATTCTTCTAGGTACGATCACTGTTTTTGAACTTATGGTTTTCTAATTGTCAAAACTGGTTATTCGCATTGCTTAAATTAATTATGATTTCACTCGAATCTCTTCGATCTCCATGGCTAGGGTTCTTCAGTTTTCATGGTTAAAGTTCTTTGATCTCTGTGTGAAACAGAGGCAAATTAAAAAATAAGCAGTAGTAAATGAGTTGGTTTTACTTTTTCCTTCTCTCGTTGCTGCATATTTCTTGTTTGGATTTGTTCACGGTGTTTAAAGAGATTTGTTCACGGTAATGTTACTCTCAGCTTGAGATTTATCATC
This sequence comes from Limonium bicolor, assembly GCA_023374045.1. Taxonomy (NCBI): domain Eukaryota; kingdom Viridiplantae; phylum Streptophyta; class Magnoliopsida; order Caryophyllales; family Plumbaginaceae; genus Limonium; species Limonium bicolor. Next base: position 51,496,099 of record CM041782.1, read on the forward strand.
TATGTTACTTGATTGCGATCCTTTACCATATCATCCTACGCTTGGATGGACACAAATCGGTATTGTGATCATTTGTCCTCGGCGTGTTTAATCACTAATTGACATATCTGTATTACTCTAAACTGATAAACACCTCTTTGACCTTTGAAATTAGAAATGAAATTATATGAAGATGTTCGGTGGTGGCTTATAGAACTATGTACCAGTTCTGGTTAGACACCGGATTAGAGAGATGTTCACCACCAGTTTGTAGCTAGCTAGGTAGCATGCAAATTAGGTACATTAATTTTGTAGGTGGAGTTGTATGTCTTGTTTTTGGTGATAAGGAACCCAATAACAAGAATCTCTCTCATGATTTTTGCCTTTATCTTACTCATCACACGTCTGCTTCTCTTCTTTTTTTTATCAGGATGTCTGCTTCTCTTTTTTTGGCTAAACACCAAATTTTATACTTTATTGCTTCACTTACAGTCACCTCACAAAAACAACGAATCGATCCGATTTGGAGTAGTAATACTCATTATATACTTTGTTTATGCTGCTACTTATTACCCAATTGTAATTTCACTCTAAAAAGTTGCTTCTCGATATATTATTAATCAAAATTGCATCGGTTGCTACAAATGTATAATGTTTTTTAAATGATACTATGCCATTATACCAACCCAAATGTTCTGGTTGTTGCTTATTTGTGTTAGTGTTGAACAAAATTATATGTAACTACAACTTCATTCTTCGTCTCTGATCCTTCAGTGGTGAGACATGCTTGCTGATGTAATTGACAGATTATATGGAAAGGGCAAGGGTAAATTTTCTTCTTACATAAGAAGACTTATTAGTACTATCTATATTGAACTAATGATTGTAGAGTAATTTATTCTCTCCCATATGATTTTAGGGAAAATGTGTATTACCCGGTGAAGAGTATGTGATGAAAACGTTGAAGATTCAATGCTCCAATCTTGATAAACATTGGAGGGAAATACTGAAGAAACAATATTTCTCAAACAAAGATATGTATAAACTAAATTTTCTTCTTACATAAGAAGACTTATTAGTACTATCTATATTGAACTAATGATTGTTGAGTAATTTATTCTCTCCCATATGATTTTAGGGAAAATGTGTATTACCCGGTGAAGAGTATGTGATGAAAACCTTGAAGATTCAATGCTCCAATCTTGATAGACATTGGAGGGAAAGATTGAAGAAACAATATTTCTCAAACAAAGAGATTGATGCGGAGCAGTGGAAATGGTGGGTTTACAACTACTAAAGTTGTCCCGTGGAAAGAGAAAATGACTTTTCATATTTTATATATTGTATAAACTAAATTACCATAACAAATTAATACATATCTTATATGTTGTTTCTTCGAGTACAGGAAATGAGTGAAAAGAGTCAGGTTGCTGCTTTATCAAAGAAAATTTGCTCACGTAGCAGAGCTAAGTCCAGTGCACGAATCATACATGAGATGGTAATATTCTAAATCTACAAAGGCTACCCATGTTTTCCTTGTTGAATTAAATAATTTGAAACATTAGTTTTGACTTTTCATTGTAGGAAGAGGAGATTGAAAGGTCTGAGGTCTTTCATACATGCTCATCAAACTCTGATGTGTAGACAAAAATGTAGAGGACTGGGCCTAAGTGCATCCAGTTGTGGAGTAAGACAAAGAGGTGATTGTCTCAAACTCAAATGTGAATAATAAGTAGTGTTGAAACATTAGTTTTGTCTTTTCATTGTAGGACGAGGAGATTGAAAGGTCTGAGGTCTCTCATACAAGCTCATCGAACTCTGATGTGCAGACAAAAATGTAGATGACTGGGCCTAAGTGCATGCAGTTGCTGATTAAGACAAAGAGGTGATTGTCTCAAACTCAAATGTGAATAATAAGTAGTGTCTAATAACGCTCAACTTTACTTTTGTTTTAAGTCATTGTATAAGCTTCTTGAAATCATTTTTTTTTGGACTTCTTAAAACCTTGATGATGTGTTATTTAGTTGAGGATAAGAATGCATGCTCTGTTTGCTTCAGATTTTTGGTGCTTAAATAGTGAGTTGTTTCAGTAGTTTAAGATTCTGAATTTTGCTCAGTTCTGCCTCTGTTTTTCTGCTAATAATGTCATAGTTTAGGAAATACACCTATGTATTATTTGAGCTATTTTCATAATCTGTTTTAAGCTTTATCTTGCCTCTGTTTTAGTTGTTAAAGTGGCATAATGTAAGAATGCTATATACCTGAAACATCAACCTGATTACACTTCGGTTTTAGATTACTTTTAAAATGTCATCTTACATTAATTTGCACTGTTTTATTGGTCATTAAGTCAGGCATTCTGTGAACTGTTTGTGTGGGCAGAATTGACTTGTTTTTGCACTACTCTTAGAAGTGTTTTCATGCTTGAGCTATGACTATGTCTAGAACCTAAAATACACTGCTATATATGTTTTCTTTGAGCTTATAATTTTTCTTCTGTTACACAGTTTGATGGGTAATAATCTGAGCAATATATATGATTTGTTAGAACTTGGTTTATGTTCTAAGGATTATCTTTTTACAACAGGTGCTAGAAGGGCACATAATTAGGGTTCATCTAATAATGGAGTCCCTAAGAGTTGTTGCTACACAATGAAGGTTTTTAGAGGATTTTGGGATTACGGTTGCTGCTCAATATTAAGGATTTTAGATGATTTTGAGATCATTGATTATATAGCTTGACAAACAATTCCTTGTAAATAACCCCGTATTAATGGTTGTTGTATGTCCCTTTTTTTAATATGAGTAGACATATAGTAAACATTTATTTTATGATCAATTAATGATCAGATTTGATGATGATTTTTCTTGTACAATCAATCTTATCAGTTTTATAGTTTATTAATCATATTTGATCAATGAAAGCCGCAAGAAGTTCTCTCACATGCATTCATGTTCTTATTATTAATTCAAAATATCTACTGGTATACAAAATTTGCCTTAATAATGGATTTTGTTGTCCATTGGTATATGTCAAAAAGGGCAATAACATAGTGTTTTCTTTGTTATAATAAAAGAGGGCATTATATTAAAACATGTTATGTAGAGTTAACGTCAAAAGGATTTCTATCACTATGAAATATGACAATATGTGGAAAGTGCCTTTCTTGATTATTATTTAAAAGGGCAATATTTTTCTTTTGTCCTGCCAAATATTAATCAAATAAAGCAACACTTTTTTGTAATATTTGATACTAACCAAAGACAACAAATTTTTTGACTTATTTAATCCTAACTAGTACAACATATTTAATTGCCGTATTTGATGAGATCAAAGAAAACAATCCCAAACTAACGTCTCATTGACCTACCGTAACAAGGCTTATAGGGAAATTGAAAGACAATATTTATTTTGATGTAATTGGCTATTAGGGCAAAATTCTTATCAAAAAGGACATTTCTTAATGCCCTTTATGAACTAGTATGTTGCGGTGCTTAGTACTCCAAGGCATGCCACTGACTGGTTGTTGACGTATCGCGCATGTGTCATTAGATCAGTAACAATATTTAACTAAAGGAGGTGGAAGACTGAAGCAACTTTAAACTAGAATCTATCTATTAGATTGAGGATTATACCCTAATAGTTCACTCAATCTCCCTCCCGTCCCACCAGTGGACTTAATACATATACAAACTTTCTCAAGCTCTTCTACCGTGATCAAACTCTTCTGATCCACAGTCCCTCAATAGTTCCACTGACGGCTCCCCGTCTATCTTAGCTACCCTCGTAGTACACTCATCACTATGAGTTATAGTACTCTAATCGCTCACACTACCGCTCTTTGCAAGACCTCACACACTCGCTGATAATTAAAACATTAAGAACGTTTACAAGCCTAAGATCTCTATTACAATATGCACGGTTTTAGCCCAAGTTTTAGCAACCTTCACAAATGAAGGTCAAAAATATTTATAGAAGATATGATATTCCCCTATTAGTGGACTCCAAAACTGATACACAAGTCTTATGAAGTTCAAGTGAAATACCTAAAGTTTCTAAGGAATGACTGTCTTTTCTAATAAAGCCCTAGTAAGCTTTAAGGCACCTTAAAACCTAATATTAACATAAAGCACACATTAGGGCTGCACATTGATCTCTAAAGTTAGTCTTGTTTTACCCTAACTTTGTTATCTTATGAGAATACCTTTCTAAGGTGGATTTGGACATCATGTTTTCCTATTAAAGAGAGATCTTAGCTTATCAATCCTTGAAGCACTCTTTTGGAAGTATTATGCTAGAATGCAATAGCATTACGACACCAAGCTATGAGGTGATGCAGCTGCTAGTAAGTACTATTAGTGAAATACCCCAAAATATATATACATATATATATATGTCATTCATATAAGTCGTAAATTATTAATTACCTTTTATTTTAATTGTGAACTCAATATTTGAATTTATCATGTTGTAGTTGTTGATTGTAATTGTTGTTTTATTTACTATGGTGTGATAATTTTAATATGGTACTAATCGAACATATTTCGTTATAGTAGCTATTTTATCATTATATAAACTTTTGAAATATTCGTGTATATTTAATAAAACAAAAATTGGTATTCTTATGTTTCGGAAAAAGAAAATGTTTATTTAAAAATGTTGATTTGTGGTCCATTATCTTGTTTTTAATACCACGGATTTGGTTTTATTATTCTGTTGTAATCGTATGATAAATTAGTTCTATTGTTGGACATATTCAATGAAGGTTCTTCTTTTCGTTCACGGCATTATTTCTCTCAGCCTTTATATGTTATATTTTGGTAGAAGCTTTAGAATTACAAGTGAAAAATCCTTATAATTTAATATACCATTATTTTGCAATGTATATAATTACTTAATTACTGTTTACATTGGTATATCAGTATTATTTTAGTGGAGTCTAGTTGTCAAACTAAATATATTACTAATACTCGTAACTCTATATAGTATAAACAAATGTGATTTTATTATTATTATCACTATTTTGGAATATATATTTATCTGAATTTAATAATGTTTGCTTTTATAATTGTAGCATAATATCGGTTATATTTTTCTGATGGTATTAATATATTTTCTGTTAAAAACCGAGATCATTGGAAATTCTAGAAGTATTTTAGAATTTCAGTAATCTATTTTATATTTATGAAAACGCCAAAAAAGTAAAAATAAATATCTTTTAACATTTTAATTTTAGTAAATATGTATTTACTTTCGAATATTTATTTCTTGTAAGTCTATAAATCAAACCCTAACAAGCTCTTTCTTTTATAGCCATCATGTGAGTTTGTTCTCTGAACCTACCCTTCTTCCTCTATCCTCCCCTCTCCGTCATTCAAATGATATCAATTTACTCAGTCTTCCATCTACATACCTCTTCACTATTTTTCAAGACAAGCACAAAGGCACATCTGTCAATCTGTGCATTTCTTTCGGTGCTCCATAAAACAAAGGAATAAAAATCGTGCACTCTCTCACATTTATTCGGGTATTCAACCAGCGTGAATTCGAAGATAGCTCTTACGCCATGTTGTAGTGTGGCGATGGGCAATTTTGTCCTTTGTCACTTATTTTGTCTTTTTATGTTGTATACTTTTATAAAACTTTAAAATATTGTATTTTATTATATATAAGTCCAAATAATATAAATTTTATACCATTGTTCATCATTTTTCGTACCCTTCAAAACAAGATGCATCATGGATATGTTTTGGTAAATTTTTTATTTTTTATTTTTTGTATGTACATTTTTTTAAGATTAATTGTGAATCTTAAGTTTAAGAAAAGTGAATCAAAGGTTGTTAAAAAGTGAATCGAATGTTGTTAAAAAGTGAATCAGAGAGTTGCGTAAAAGTGAATAAGAGGTTTTAAAAAAAGTGAATCTCATAAATAGAGATTGTTTAACTAAAGTGATTCTGATTGTTTGACTAGCGTGAATTAAAGGTTTTAGAAAAGTGAAGCAAAGGTTGTTAAACAGTGAATCACAAGTTGTTTCAAAGTGAATGAAAGTAATAAGAGTGAATCTTGTAAGCATAGATTGTTTGACTAAAGTGATTAAGAGGTTTAAGAAATGTGAATCTAAGATTTTTATAAAGTGAATCACGAGTTTAAGAAAAGTGAATTAGAGGTTTAAGAAAAGTGATTCTCGTAAATAGAGATTGTTAACTAAAGTGAATAAGAGGTTCAAGAAAAATGAATCAGAGGTTTAAGAAAAGTTAATCAAAGGTTTTTTAAAGGTGAATCAAAGGTTTAAGAACAGTGAATATTTTGTTTTAATACTAATAAAAGTTAATCTTACCACAAACTTATGCGAGAGTGGATTTTAGGGTGTTTGGGGGTAGGGTAATCTTTTTGGCATTAGTCTACACTTTATATTGTCGTTACTAACTCGACAGATTTTTAGGGATTATGGTTTAGGTACAACCCAAAAAATGCGGTTTTTAGAGTGTTTGGGGTAAGATTCATTTTGTTAATGAATAAGGTTCATTTTATTGTTAAAGAAGATTCATTTTGTTAATGAATATGATTCACTTAAAAAATATGTAATATATACTCCTAAAAACATGAAATTTTAAGTTTACAAAAACATATCCATGATACATCTTGTTTTGAAGAGCATGAAAAATGATGAACAATGGTATAATTTTTTTTAATTTTGCACTCATAGTTTGTAAGTTATAACATTTTGAAAAAAATACAATTTCTCTCTCCTACCCACCTACCCCTCTCCCCCTCTCCCGTAAGTTGCTTGTGACTTTTCTCTTCCTTTTTTTCTTTTCCCTTCATTTCCCTCCAATAAAATGGTGACATGTGGACAATCTCCATATTCTAATATGGGACCAGCTCCATGTTCTCCATGTAACACCCCTCTCCATAAACACGTAATAATCCCTCTCGTAGCAATAAATAAAACGTCTTACAGCGGAAGATAAATAATCAACATTAATATCTACTCGGGTGTCACCTACCATTACTCGCCCATGCGAGTAACGAAGCATAACTACATCCAACAATCAAAATAAACAAACTGCTAACCGCTGTGATAAAGAGATAACTCCTATACGTCATACTAAGTCCATAAACCATAAACGTCGACAAGTGAGCGTCTACCCAAATCCCGAATATACATAACCGTACCATAATACAATCCACAGTATAACATCGTTATACAAATAAAATCCATGTGCGGTAATTAAAGTAAACCCTAACTACCCTGAACCCGCACTTCGACTTCGACAATGATCAACAACCTGCACAATGAGTGTAGTCTCAGCGATAAACGCTGAGTATGCCGGGCCTGGACCCTATTGGTCACTTAGTCATTTTAACCATCTTATTATTAGATTGGTTTCATGCTTTACCATTTTACAGATATAATTAATACTGTACAACATGCTTAAATACATAACCATCCATCCAATCCAAACATTCATAAATACATAACCATCCATCCAATCCAAACATTCATTAAACATCACAAACAACAGTTGTATAAACGAGCGTATCGAATTATAGTACTGTATAATCGCCGTAGCGAACGTCTTCCTTAGTTAATTTAATTTAGCCTTCAAGGCCCCATCCATCCAAACCATGTTAATTTAATTACCAGTTGGGCGTCATGTTGAGACAACCCGATAACCTCACCAATGGACAGTAGTCCTCCCGTACACACAAAGGTGCTCATTTCGCCAGAGGTCCGGAGGCCCCTGACTATTCAGTTTGCCTCGTAAGGCGTCCATATAAAGACTGTAGCCACCTGACCCACGATCCAAATAGTGCTCGTTGGGTAAATACCTAGAGCGGAACCCGATCGGGTACCCCTTAGTGATCACAAATGCGCAACCAAGTAGTTCGTTAACTACCGGGATTCTTCTCCTCAACTCATACCAACTCTCTCATAATGTTTAAGATAAACTCTTAGTTTTATGGAGAATACAATTTTATTAATTATCTGCCCAATGGGTCTCACGCATACCTAGAAGTAATCTAGGTTATATTCATGTTCGAGATCCATGCTCAAGAGACCGACAATGTCGTGTCTCGTACCTAAGTGTTTTACTTAGGTTACCATATACTTAATATTAATACTAGTGGTATTATATCAAGTAACCATCATGCCATCACATTAAACGCATATGTATGTTTATATAAGTCGATCTATAGTCGACGTAGTGTTAGTCCCATAGGACGCTCGTGCATAAATAAGTAATGCAGTAACACATAATCTCATACACATATCCACACACATAACACACAAGTTATATCAACCAAATCCGAGCCCAAGGAATTCCTTAGGACAACCCGGATCAAACCCCTTTACATACCGTACACCTTAGACCAAGGATGCGCAGTGTAGACCACTAGCTCGTCAAGCGCCTTCGTCTGAAGTATTGATCTAAACGGTGATAAAACTATAAGTCAGTCTCCATGACTAACTAAATCCGGTATTTCCGAATAACAAGTAATCCCGACAGTTCATCCCCGGATTTCTACAGTTAATTGTTACGGGTTTCTCTAAACCAGTCGGCTTTGTTACTAAAACTCGTAGGTCGAAATGTTTCGACTGTTAAGTTTAATTCATTATATTTCTTTAATATTATCCATCATTGAACTTAGGTATATAACCTATTGTTGCATGAATGCATGCATTATTTATTATATAGTATTATTTTTCCACCATCCATTATAATACATTGTATTATATAATCCATTAATCCTTTAATAAAATATATTTGAATTCAAAAACTTATAACATATAGTTTATAAACTATTTTCATATAATAACCTCCACCATTATATTATATGGTTTCCAACCATAGTATATATCCATCCTTATATACATTATTCCCGCATATGTATATATTTACCAATATAGGTAAGTTTCATGAGTTGTAAAACTCTTATATTATATGTTACATTTTTATCATCTTATATGAGATGATAATTCCCATTAATTGTATTATATTATACAATTTATATTAAGATTATTCCTAATATTATGTAACATTTTATGTTGTATAATTACAACTCCTAAGGTTTATTTAATATATACCTTAGTTTATAAATCTTATTTATTTATAGTTTGTCACATTATTTAATGTGAGTATCCTTACTTATATTAATCCCAAAACTGTTCCAAATTATTTTTCAACCCACGAACTTTCTATAATTACCATATGACCCACTTTATAACATATAGTTTTATAATATCATTAAAACTATATATTATACACATATCTTATTAAATACTCTTATATTATTCCAAAAGTCACCAAATTCCACCCGGGTTATAATTACCATTACTAACCCATATATTCTCGGTTATTACATTTCCACCCCATCTACTATTCCAAAGTGTAACAATGACATAATAACTATATATTATACATATATAGTTTATTTTAATTCCAAAATCAACCAAATAAATTCCTAAAAATTCCTAATAGCCCATGGGTGTTTATAATACCATTTTACACCCTTAACTTTCGGTAATAACATATTTACCCCATATGTTATAAAAATGTCACAATTAAATACTTATCTTATTATAAAACCTTAAATAAGTTATTTAACTTATCTAATTTGGTCAAAGCCTACCATATGGTCAAGGTTGACCTCCTTAATATTTCATTGACCATCAATTCCCATAAATTTCGGTCAGTACCCATATTTTCCAGAAATTACCATTTAACCCCAAAAATTTATAAAATCTTATCATTTTCATTTTAAATACTTTTAACCTCTAATTTTTGGCTTTATTAATATAGCCCCCAAATTTAATTTAATTACAATTTAAACCCCTATACCTTGCGGTAATATTTATTTATTACCTAAACTTAATTAAAACCTTATAAATACATAAATAAAATGGCCTAAAGTACATGGCCTTATTACAAACATTAGCTTATAAAATAAATTACACATAAATGCCCAAAAAATGCATTAAACTCTCGGCCTCACCATATAGTTTTCCATATTTACCAATTTTCCACATAATGTCTTAAATTTGACAATTATGTTAATTAATTACTTATATAAATTTACTAAACCATTCCTTAACCACCTAAGGTCAAAATATGACCTTTTATACCTTGTTCACTCACGGCAATCATATATATATATATATATGTATAAACACATATTAATATACCAAGTGAAGGTTTAAGTGATTTATACCTTATTTTTGCCAAGATTAGGCCTTGTTTGGCCACGGCTGCTTAGGGATAATTTTTCCACAGCTTAATTTACATGTTTTCAAACAGAAATTAAGGCATGATTAGTCTCCAAACAAGAGCTAACCATTAGAAGTGTTTAATGTATATTTTCAAGGTAAAATTTACCTTAGAATACCAAGGCAAGCAAATATGATCTTCGGCCTAAATTTACAGAAGATAAAGAGCATCAAAAGAGCTACTAATACCAGGTTTAAAACCGGTATAACTCAGATTAGAAGATGGCTAATTTTCACCTTGATTAAGATGCCAAAAATTGTGTTTTTGGCATGGATTTGGCTATTCCTTGAAGCCCTTGATATACCAACTGAATAAGCATGTTAAGAAGAAGATTATAAGCCTAGGAAATCAGGTTTTCCAACCGGAAATGAAAGAAATGAAGAGATAAGTGCTTAAAGCACATTTTTACCTTAAAAACCAAGATTAGAAATTCCCTCCTTCTTCCCTTGTTACATCCGAGAATCACTCTTATTTTAACCTCCAAAACAACCTAGAACCATTGATGGAAATGGTTGATGTTTAGCTCCATGGAAAGAAGAAAGAAAAGTGAAGAGAATGAACATAAAATGGCTTAATAAGCTTACCTAGAACAATTGGTGTTCTCCTCTGAGTTTCGTGTGTTCCCACGGTTATGGAGAAGTAAAAGATAGAATGGAGCTGGCTGGAGTCGGCTGGGAAGGAAGGTAATGAGAGAAGAAAGCTAGTTTTGCTTTTTATGTCATTTAATGTTACTTTAGTGCATAGTAATAGATGACTTAGGAGATATTTATTGTTGGCTAATGGATGAGGATGACTCACTAAGTGGGCGGCAATGGATGGTCAAACCAAAAGATGACCATTGACCATGGTTAAGTTAAGTAATTAAATGTTATTTTGGGTACTATTCACCCAAAACCACCCATTTTGATTTTATTTTTAAACTTTGATTTAGACTTTATAATATAGTCTATCGTGTCACATTAATTATATAAAGAATGTAATTTAGTCTTTAAAGTGACAAAAAGTCAATATCTTAGAGGTCATACACAAAAACGTGCTTTAAGGTGTTTTAGTCTACATTTTGTGTCACAAGGTGTTTTTGAGCTTTGTTTACTTTGAGAACGGTTTCATTGTGTTCCTTACATGATAATTGATCTTAGGAATCCAAATTTATATCAAATGGAGGTCATAAGACCTTTAAGGTTTCTTAGAACACATTTTTTCCCTACTTGACCTTGAAGCATGTAAATGCTTGTTCTTTGTGCTGGAGTGTTGTCCAATAATTTTAGTACATTTCTTTATGTGTTATAATGCTTAGGACAAAATGTTAGGTCCTAAGGAGTTCATTTGGGTATGTATTTACCCTAAACGGTCAAAGGGTGCAATTCTTGCTTTGTGTTGACCAATGTTGTTCTCAATTGACTTTTAAGGCATGTTTAGGCCTTAATTAATTTGATTAGATGTTTAATCCATGTTTTATTAGTTTAGAGTATTTCACTCCATGTTGTTCAACGAGGATGAAAAAGTGTAGATGCGTGTGTATAATTGTCTCTCTTAAACTAATCAATCGTAACTTGGTAAGTTGTCTTTTCTATTGTTTTCTTTTACCAACCACTGATTAATCAATCATTACCCATCATGATGAGATATTGATCTGAATATGTAGAAATCGGAAGTATGGTTGGTAGTGGTGGGAGTGAGTATGTGGTATTTAGTTACGATAATGTTTACTAATCATAGTAGTAATTATATATTGATCATAGTGTGCATATATATATTAATGGCATCAATGCGTTTATGAAAATAAAGTGGGCTTGTGTGAGTATTAGTTTGTGTTAGTATATAGTATACTAGTCACGGTTATGATAGAGTATTATATTAATAGTAGTGTGTTATTATCATTATTATTATTATTTTTAAGTCCTAGATCTTTTAATTATAAATATGAGATGGAAGATCCGTTTTAAGTGTCTGGTGTAGCAATTTAGCATAATTTGTGTCTTTGACTAGTGGTACTAATTTTAGAGAATATAGAATGATATTCACGGTGGTTCTACGACGTTCAATAACAAAGACGGGTATAGAGAAACCATATTTATTATTTTATTAATCCATGATTAATTTTAATAATCCACGATTAATTTTATTAATCGATAATGATTATTTATAATTTATAGATAGTATGTAATTTAGTATATTATGAGTAGTTATAGTGTTTGGCAAAATGCTTACATTCAGAATAAATCCTCTTTTAAGATCATTGATAGTATTTATTCTTAATTTACTTTATATTAATATATAGATTTCGGACACGTTGACGGTGGGTGTTAGCTTATTATTCTTGATTGTCTTTGCTTATGGATTTGAGTGTGGGTTCTAGGTAAACCTTGTGTTCACCTAATTTACTTTGCGTATCATGTTGTGGTATTTTGATGTTGATTGTATTGGTTGTGAATGTGTAAACAGTGCTTATAATGTTGTTAGTATACTGATGGTATGAAATATTTGAGATGGTTGAGAATTTTGGTATTGAATATTATATTCTGGATTTGATGGGAGGTTGAAATTGGAATTGAAAAAGGGCATTTGGCTAATTTATATATTTTGGCGCTGTTGAGTCTCAGACCGCAGCTAAGCTCTATGATCTACTCCATTAGTCAGAAAAACTTTTGGGGGGTATGCACACTTAAGGACTTAGAGTGAGGGTGAACTGGATCGGTCCCAACTCTGTTGTGGTACCATTTATTGGAATTTGTGAATTGTGGAACTTTGGTGACTCCCGTCATTCCAGAATTCTGTGTGATATTGCTGATTGGTGATTGAGATTGTTCTGATGTTATTGTTTGATTAGTTATGTGGCTATTGATGTCTATTATACTCAAATGGGTTTTCAAAATGTATTTGACAAGGTGTTGCAGGGTTTACTCAGTTTCTCTAATTTACGCGGTCCCTTTCTTGTGTGTTGTTATGTTTTCTGATTGCAGGTAATGAAGCTGACCTGGATATAAACCGTGAGAGTTGGGTTTGGGAATTGACATAGTCTCCACTTCAATTCATTTAAATTATTTAGATGGTTATAGCTTTGCGTTGAAGGTTTGAAGTTTAGTTTGAGATGTAATTACTTTTTATCTTCATTTATTTTCTGGTTGAGGTTGAAGTTTTTGTATTTAGCCTTAGCACTCAATAGGTTGGTGAGTGTGGCGGTAACACCCCATTAGGTTTTGATTTCCGCTGCTTAGTAGGGGACAGAAAAAAAAATTAGTTTTAATTTCTACTTCAACCTTAATAATATACCGGCTAGTTTTGAGGGTGTTACAATTAGGCACACAAGTAGGTGACTTAGTAAGCTAGTAAGCAAGTAAGACATTATGATCCCGAGGTGACAAGCTATCAAGTAGGAAGTTATAATCCCGAGGTGGCAAGCTAACACTAAGGCCAATGAGAATCTTACACATAAGCAAGCAAGTAGGAGGTGGCATATGTTATACCCAAAATTTTAAACCCTCGTAAGAGAGTCTCTTAGGGCGTAAGTGCTAAAAGGGTAGTTTTGCCCAATGACGAGAAATCCTAGTTCGATCGGTGTGTTCCGAAGTGTTAGTGATAGCTTAGTCATCCCGAGGGGTATTTTTGTAATTTTTAGGGCTCCTAAAAGCCATCCTATAAGCTTTCTCTCTCCTTGAAAACCAGCCCAAATAACCTTGGAATACTTTGAAATTTTAATACATGATAGAGGATGACATTTACGAAATAATGGCTTTAGAATTTTGAATTTTCAAATTTTCATAATTTTCTAGTAATTTCTAAGCGAATCTGACATGAAATTGAATTTAAAAATATTCCAATATCCTAAAATTCTAATTTCTCTTTTAAAAAGTCAGAAATATCTTCCTCTACATATGGTTAAAATTTCATAGCCAAACTCACTTCAGAGATCACTTGTCCAAATCTCGATAAACTTCGGTTTTTACTGAGTTTACTCCATCTCAAGTGATGACTATATAAGGGACCTTAACCCTTGATCAAAACAACCTCAAGGACCCTAGATCATCAGAAAACTCAGCCTTCACTCTCTCCCCACGTTTTGAAGTCCTGAACCCCAATCAAACATTAAAATCTCACAAAATCAACACCAAAACACTTCCCGATGCTTCTTAAACCATAACAATCATCAAAACTACATCAAACCACCACCAAAACGTGAAGAACGCCACCAATCTTCAAGGTCAAGAGCTGGTCTCGAACCCAAACCGAAACCGATCTTGACGAAGCACCGAAAGATTCCTGAAGTGAAGAACTTTGCCAATTCTGAAGGTAAAATAGATTGAAATCATATTTTTCTGACTCCATTCGACTTTAATTACTCTATATTGAAATTTGGAGTCGAACTGAAATTTTTTGACTCTTGAATTAGCGTTTTTCTTTATTTGTGTTTAATAACTTGTGCATTAAGTTTCATATTAAATTCGGCTTAAAATTGAAATCTTCAATCAGTAACTTGTTAAGAATATTTCAGACTATCTATTCATAAAATTTGAGCTAAAAACACCGCCGAAAAACACACGAACGCCACCGTCCGTGGCTAGTCTGTGCCCTCGGACGGCCTGTCCGGGATCTCGGCCAGCCTGTCTGTGGCCTCAGACACCTTTGGCGGCAACGGGAATAAATTTTACAAATATTTTAGGTTTTTATAATTCATGTCTGGGCCCACGGACACCCAGTCCGAGGCCCCGGACTTTTCAAAATCTTGTTTTCTTGTAAATTCAATTTTTTTTACATAACTAGGCTACTCAGGGTCCGTGGGGTCGGACATTAAATCCGTATCCACGGACACAAAAAGTTTCACCGCTCTTTGTAATCTATATTTTCGCGGTGGAAGTCGTATTTCAAATAACGGTTTCGACAAACCACAGTTTATTTTCACCTAAAAAATCGCGGTTATGAACCGTGGTTTTTTTTTTTTTACGACGACTGCATATACTACGGTTAGGAAACATGGTTTATAAGCTAAATAACAGTGATTTTTTTTCTGTTTTTTTTCCATCAGTGGTACATGAGGGCTGTACAACATCATACTTAGCAGTTGAGCTAATAAATTTCAAATTAAGAAAAACAAAGAGTTAACGGTTATGTTTGACAATCTAACTGGTTCCACACAGTTCTAGGTCCGGCCGAGTTCCAACGGAAAAATCAAAAACGGTAACATTTGATCGATTTCACCTGATCTCGGTTCCTAGCGGTTCGGTACTAAAACACGGTTTGGGCCTGAGTCTTAAAGAGAAGATTCGAGACCACTTCATTTATTAACAGGTTCTGTTTCGAATCGATTTTGAGTCCCACTCAATAGAGAAGATATCGGTTCTTGACCAGTACGATTCCACCGCTTCCATTCGGAACCAGATACATGGTCTTGCTCCAAACGGCGGTCACTGTGCCCTTAGGGTAGTGCGAAATACTGATCTGTATATATTAATGTACGGTATTTGATTGAACAAACGCAAATGTATATATTCCTTCGGTATTTCAACATAATGGATTTGTTACATATTCCTTGTGTGCATTATGATCAAACCCTAAATGGGCCCGGCAGAGATAAGGTTCTTTATTTTGGAGTCCACCTTCACCTTCACAATATTATTATTTATAGTATTTATTAAGATTCACTACATGGTTATTTACTATAAAACGTCAACGAAGTCCCATTAGCAGAAGGTGGCAGTCCAGTCCACGGCCTAACAAAATAATGGGTAGTTTTTCCTGCTCCGGAGGATCTTACGATGTCCCAGCAGCCCAAAGGTTCAAGTCCATTTAAAACCCCAAAATAGTAGGAATATGAATATCCCTGCCCAATCCGGTTGTCCTTTTGGTGTTGGCGTTTAGTGTTTAGAGGGTGTAGAATGTAGCGAGAATAGGTAATGGAAGAGAATGAAAAAAAAAATCATTTTTTTAATGTTTGTTTAAGTTAGAAAAAATTAAATAAATAATTGGTTAATTATCACTGGTCAATGAATAATAGTTATCGACTAAAAATTATTAATTTATCAATAAATATTTATTGATATGTTAATTATCAAGTAATGATGTATGTTGTCGTTTAAAAAAAAAGAGATCTTATATTTTTTTTTGGAAAAATTAAGCTAAATACTCCCTTCGTCCTGAATTGATCGTCCTATTTGTTTTACGGCACGTTTTTCCACTTCAATATTTAATATATAAGATAAAATAATTTTATAAAATTAAAGTTCAGTTTATCATATAAGGAATCATAAACAAAAACTTAAAATTTTAAAATTATTTTATTTTATATGTTAAAAATTGAAATCAAACAACATGTCCAAATTATAAACAGAACGGTCAATTCAGGACCGAGAGAGTAAACAAGCTACCGTTTATAATTTGAGCAATGATTTTTAACATAATTATTTAAAACCCTTTTCTGGTGCTGTATCGGTCGAGCAAGCGATCCGGCATCATTGTTAAATGCATGAAAGAAGGGCGCTATAGTATGCAAGTCACTGGCATAGTGGCATGTAGATAGGATTTTAGAAGGAACAAAGTTTTGGTTATATCTAAACGTGGTTAAAGATTACTATATTAATTGTATATATCAGTGGTGGACTAGATTTTAAAATTCGTGCGGTATTTTTTATTAAATAGTAATCTGTTTAAATAAAATATTAAAATCTAATTTTAAAAATAATATTTAATAGTTAAATTATAATTGTTCTATATTGAGTTTTTATCATTTGTAGATGATACTAATAATATATTTGATTCTACATAAGTGTTTAAATTATCATCAACCAGTTCATCTCCTATTTTAATATATTTTATGAGTAGCGATGCTCTTTCAACTATAATTATAGTAGTATTAACCCAGGTTTTGAGCATGCACTATTTTGAATTTCTAAAATAATATGTTTCGGTTACACTATTTAGTTAACAAATATTTAGTTATGTAGACACATATATATTTGTATTTTTTCAAAAATCTGTGAGGACACATAACTCCACAAATTATAATGTTATCCATCACTGATATATATATATATAGTAAAATAAATTGTACATTAAAGATATGTAAAAGAACATTCAATAAAAAGAAGTTATATGTACAAACACTACTTGTAGTAATAAAATAATTTATTGTACTAAATTTTTCTTATTATATATATATATGTCGCCAAAAGCCAGCGACGAACAAAATGCATACGTGATTTGGGGTATAGCTTCTCACATGGGTATCTATGGAGTAAAGATCAAACATATTTAGAATCATAATATACCTTTTTCATATGTTTATAAGGTATCCCTAAAATATTTCGAATTCATAAAATACCCCTAATTCGTGGAGTGATCTTGAATAATAATTATTTTTTCTCGGGCATTGTAAGTGTTTCAAGTTCACAATATGTCGTTTTTTATTCAGATCATATTTATGAAATTTAAAAAAAGATTTAAATACTACAAAAATAAAAATAATTACAAAAAATATTTAAAACTAATAAATTTATAAAAATAACTAAAACTTATGTACAAGTGAAATATAATTAATAATTCTTTAATATTAAATATACACCAAAATTCAAAAAAACTAATGATTAAATTAAAAATAAAAACCTACATGTAAGTTTATAAACAAAATTAATCCAATATATGAGAAGAAAAAAAATTTAACAAATACATATAGTGACTTAATTAATAGAAATATTGACTAAAAACATATAGATATAATTTATCAAATTGAAAAGCATACTAAATTTTAAAAGTATAGTATATTATTTTATTTGCCCCTATCAAAAAATTAGTATCTAAAAATGTTATCAAATTTAAAAATTTTATTTTATGCTCTACTCTAAGCTCATTATATTATGAGTAGTTAATTTTACAGTGAAAGCCCTAACCAAGAAAATAACTAATCTTTTTTTATATATCCAATAAAACATCAATTTATATATTTTAAGTAAAAATTACAGATTAAAAAATTTAATTTTTACAAATATAAAAACATACAAATTATGAGTACTATATTTAGAGAATGAAAAGACGACAAAATTTTTAAATTTTATGACAATACTTTATATATTAATGTAATGAAATTTGTGACTTATAATAATATATTATATTTTTATAATTTTGTATGTTATTAAATTTGTAAATCATATATATATTCATGTTTATATATACTTTTGTAATTTTTTTATTCATATATAGACCTATTTACATTTTTATTAATTTATTTGGTACCGCAATTCATATATTGTGAAGTATAATTATTAATGTGGTATCTTTTGAGTTAAACTACCATCAATTTATAATAATAAGTAATTTTTTCTATTTTATAATTTGTTTAAAAATATGTGTATATTTAATATTTAAGAATTATTAATTGTATTTCAATTTATATATGTTTCAGTTATATTTTTAATTTAATGCTTTTTAAATATTGTTTAAAAATTAGTTATCAAAGATTACTTGAAACATTGTCGAGACTAAAATAATCACTATTTAAACTCATTTTTGAAAGATTTGAGGTATTTTATCAATGCTGACAACAAGGACAAGTAAAAGTACGAACCAAATACGATTTTTCATCTCCACATCATACAACATTGTGCCACTACGTGCGCCATGAATTTTGATGCATCACGGTTTGGTATGACAAAATGTTATATGGATGCTGTTCACCAAAATAGCAAGCTTTCATAGCTCAGTTGGTTAGAGCACCCGTTTAGTAAGCGGGAGGTCTTGAGTTCGACTCTCAATGAAAGCAAAAATTTTTTTGGACTGAAAAAGTACATGTTATTTTGTTCCTTTGTATGAACTGTTTAAGTTTTGAGTGATAAATAAATCTAACAAAAATTTTCATTGTGGTGTATTTTATTTGATTGACGATAAACAAAGAAAACATTTACATTGACTTTTGCTACAAATTTACAAAGGATGGGAATTCTTTCAAGGCTATCAATGCAATTTTTTTTACTTTATGATAACTAATGGTGGAGGCCTATTGCATATGAGTGGATAAAAAAATGCAAACACTGGAGTGAAAGAAATGCAACCACTCCTACATTAGACATAAAATATATCTCTCAAGTTCCTTTTATCATCGTCAGTTCTCCTAAATGTTTCTTCATTTAGTGTATTTTCCTTCTGTCATTCATCCTCATCATACAACCTAACATACATATATTAGAATATGTATCTACAAGGCTTAATATAAACCATAATGAATAACCTCTCATTGGCTGGCCTTGCCCTATCCAGTCAAAAGCAACTTAAGTTCGCTAAAGAGTTTTTTGGTTTCTTGTATTTGATCATTATCCTTGTTCTTCCTTCGAACTTTGGTAGGTTTGGGAAACAAAATAACTAAGAGATATTGTTCCTACCTGTTAAAGGCGAAAGGTTATGTTACTAACAATGCAAGTTACAAGCAATTATTGATTTCTTATATTGTTCGAATAACATGTGGCACCCATAGTGTAACGACCCCAAAACAGCTAGTTCTAAGGTCGCTACACGCAGCGCACTATACTACCTAAGATACGTAGGGCTCTATCTCGAATTTCTCAAAACCCGTAAAGAGATACCATTCGCATTAACGTACCAAATATTTACAAGAGATCTTGAGACCAAACCAAATACGTAGTAAATCTCATTATGAAGGCTACAAATGCTGAAAGAAATCCATATTCAAATACAACTCCAAGTAAAAGATGTTCAGCTCTTAAAATAATTACATATAATAATAAAATAACTTAAGCTAAGCTCCAAGCTCGGAGTCCATCAGCATGCTTAATATGCAATGTTAGTACTGTGGAAAGGGGTGAGCAACCACATGCTAAGCAGGCAGCAACCGTCACCAATAAGGTCACTCAAAACAATTGAAACAATGAACCGAAGCTAAATTAGAAAGCTCATGTAATTAGATCCAAAACACGGAGAGAGAAGAGAGTCTCATCAAATTGGTCAGACCTTGATTGTCCCCAAATCAGAATATAGTTCAGAAGTTCACAAGCAGAATGGGACACTAGCCCCAAGCACACACATATATAGAAAGGGTCGGAGACCCATGGATCTATTAGATCCCTCGCCAACACATAAATGGTTTGAAGACAAAAGGGCCTGTCAACCCCCAGAACAGAAATGGGAATGACCCAACACATATAGACAATGTCTACGTAGCATGCCACATGATAGCTTGACCCAGCCATCCATGACTTAGAAGCAAAGCAACCAGGTCCCAAAACAGATATTCACACTTCCAAAATTTATATGCGTGAAAACACGACCAAAACATAGATAAACAGCTTACACAGCTTTAGGGGAGTACAACCCTACAAACGGAAATAATTACGGAGCTAAACGAGCAGTTTGGGCTAAAACCCTAGTTTGTCCGAACATGCATCCGAACTTGCATGTTCAGACATAGGCCGAGACTTCAAAGATGCATAAACAGAGGTGTCTGAACATGATCGTAAGGAGTGGTCGAACATATGTCCGGACATACAAGTTCGGACACATTCCGAGACTTGTAGTCTAGAGCCGCCCTCGCACTTTGTCTGAACATACATGTTTAGACAGATGTTCGAACACGTATGAACTTCAAAAACAGAAAGCGCCCAAATGCACCGTCTGAATATGCATGTTCGAACAAAATTTCAGACGTCGTAGAAATCAGAACAAAATTGCGACAAAACAGAGGGGAAGAACACACACAAAACCACCATCGAATTGCCAAATGAACACACACCAAATCAGAGCAGAAAACACATAATTCCATGGGGTTTTTACCACTACCACAAATAATGGTGGAAATCACCACACGAATCCATACACAATTCAAGGGTTAGAAACCTTGCAACACAAATTCCCCAAGGGTGAACTTCTACACCGAATCAGAATCACCACCTACCCCGAATCAGCACAAAAACAACATAAATTCTGAAGTAGTAGCAACCTCACACAACCTACAAGTCGAACGCAACCAACAACCACTGATTTCAGCAATTCACGACGCAAAATCAGCAAGGAGAGAAGAAAACCACACTTCTAAATCATCCCACAAATCACAAATCAAACCTGAAATCGGGAAGAGGAATGCACACAGTAGAGGAGGGAGCACAATCCGGAGCAGAATCGACACTAACTGTGACCAAAATTCCAAAGTAGGGGAAGAAGAAACTAGAAGGAGAAGAACGTAGAAACTGTCGTTCACACCACGAGAGGAAGAGGAAACTGATGTTGTGAGAAAAGAATGAATGGGAAAATAAGAATAAGGAATACTTTCCTTATTAATACCATTACCTTAATTAAAGAAGGGAAATGACCTCCTCACCCTTGTCTTCTTCTTAAATCCCTCACTCATCCTAACTGACACAATAATGTAATCCAACTTAAAATATAAGGAGTACAACACCGAATTAAAGTAAACAAAACAAAACCTGGGTTATAACACATAGAGTGCCAGATATTTAGTGATTCAATCACTTCATCAAAAGATAACCATTCAATTTTTTTTATAAAAAGGCAAAAGCGATATAAAGAGAGACGCCAACACACTTTTTTGGGCATTCTAAACTTATTGTACCGTACTTACACATCGAAATAGTGAAAACCTATATTGCATCTCCGTGGACTAGGCTATTAAAGTTGAACCACTTAAATTCTCTTATCATTTCACATCACTATTACGTTATAATCTACATTACTTAGAGTTGATTAACTCCAATCACAACAATACTCTTAACATTTTAGCGTTATCTGTGGGAACTTTCTCACCGCCTCCAAGCCTTTTCTTGCCCCAAGAAGCGTGACTGTTCCCCAACCAATCATTTGTCATGGGCCGACTGAAGGGAGCCAGCCTGGGATATGGTTAGATCTTGAGACTTGGGATTGAATTGTGTGTGGTTCTGTCCAAGCAAAGGGGAGTCGTGGAAAGGAAACATATCGTATAGGGCAAAATGTGATTCTGGCTGTGTAAATTTGTTCGGAAAAAAAAACATATCATTTGGGTAGAATGTGATTTTGGAAGGCCCGTTAATAGTAGTCTGAGAAAAAGCATCATTAGTCAGGTCATTAACATATTGTACCAACATTTCTCAAGTTGATCTAATACTTTGCTCGGCAGCCTAGAGCAGTGGAGGGCATAGACTTTGAATCTTATGTGTCAATTTTTTAAAATATTTTGTTCCAAAACTTCATGTGTATCCAGAACATTAATAGAGAAATTAAATTTCAAACTAATATTTAGTTTACATTATGTACAAGTAGACTCAATCATCCTTTTTAAACACCTAAACATGGTACTTGAAGGGTTGTGTTTAGATTGTGTATTAAAAGTTACCTTTTTAACTACCTTAAAAAAATAAAGTCGTACCAGCCAAGATATAAACTCGCAACCTCATACATGAATAGATATGTCTCAACCACTAGATTATTTTCAACTTTTAGTTGTTTATCCAATTATATTTAGTTTATGCTATATAAAATTTCATTTTTTAAATAAAAATTCAATCCCCATTAAGGCGTGGAGGGTAATTTTCACTATGACGAAGAGCGAGAGATAAATAATTCTAATTAAAAATCCCAGATCCTGAAATGCCGGTTTGTGGAGAGTAAAAACTCTCATCTTAATCTCCCTTAAATACATATTTATCGCCTATTTTACCAGAGAGCTTCATGGGAGTGCCAAAGAGCACAAATTGGTCACCACGCGGACTTACACCATAAAAGGCGGTAAATGACTAGAGTTGCCCATAGTTTGATCTATAACAAACTAGGCAGAAAAAATGAGAGGGATATAAGAATCCTAATTGACTATAAGAAAGTTGCCTATCGATAGGTCTTACCTAATCAGACCAGTGATTATATGTGGGGCTCGTATAGGGTTTCACCTCTTAGAAGAGACCATAACTTTGGAAGGCCTATGGAAACCTTGGATTCCCACTGTTGAGATTTCATTATTTCAACACCTTTTAATGGAGGAACTAAGTAGAGTAGAGAATGTCGATGAGGCGAGGAATTCTACCAAGCTAGTTCAAAATAGGAAAGATCTAGCTAAAGATCGAGAGAATTTCGTGATTTGAATAAATTAGACATGAGTATGATGATATGGAAAAATTTTGAGATAAATTTGAGTGTTGAGAGCTCATAAAAACCACAAAAGATTTGTGGGGCCCTTTTGATCTTTTGAGAGAGTTTTGGTAACTTTTATGAAGGTTTACACATGTTGGTACCGTGTAATTAATCTCTCCTTTAACTATGCCATCAATATAACTAATCATACTTTCGTACTTCTAAATATGTACCCTAAATGAGGAGCCAACAAGAGATAGTCAGCCTTCAAACATCAAGCCCAGAAAGTTGTGTTTCCTTGATAGGATCTCTGGTCCAAGAGTGAAAGCTAAGCCTGGTGTTAGTTGGCAAGAACCAGCCGGGTTTCCTCAGTAGGAACCCTGATCAGCTATGTGATGTAGTGACCTTGACACTGCCACATAAGAGTACTCATGACCTAGCACACCCGGCGCTGATATCCCGTCCCATCAGTCTCACCGGACAACTCGTCTTTACCACTTGAACACCTCCTTTAATTACCATTAAAAATTTCAAGAATAATGTGTCGTTTTCGAGATTAGTGGATAACCTGGCAAGGGAAGAAGGCTTCGTTCCTCACGGGCCCACCCTGGGTGATGTCACCCCTACTCCACATGGAAGTAGCTTGCGTCACCAACCCGGTCAGCAGATGAGAGCGAGCCGGCTCATCTATCTCTTTCCTTATAAATAGCAATAAATGGCTCATTTATTTCTCACGTAAACATTAGTACTCTTTTTCCGCACTTGTACTCTCCTAGAGTAAATCTACAGTGTTAGGAAATCAGCTCTCTTTCTGTGCGAGAAATCGGCTTAAGCGCCTCACAAGCAAAACACAAAATAAAGAAAGTCGGGTCGAAGAAAACTTGCTTTCTTTCTCGCACGATAAACTGGCTCAACTCAATTCTTTGTTATAAAAAACGCCAAGTAAAAAATATAAGACATGTCAAAAAAAGTAGGGGGAACCAGCCTTCCTGCTTTGCTAGAAGCCAACCCATTGCAAAAAACGTCCTGGCAATAAAACACTAGGCAAACTACCAAAAAGGTAACCAACTATTTTATTCATTCATGACAAATATTTACACAGTCTGCGGCCTGACTGACAATGCCAGGGCCGTGGAATTTACAAAATACTTACACAAAAGAGAATAAACTTTACAAAAGAAAAAGAAAAACCATATGCTACACATTCCTAGGGTCATTTTTCACAGATCGTCCACCCGGTTCAATTCTGCTACAACACTCCCCCAAATGCCACCGACACTGAAGGCAAACTTTCATGGGCCAAACTGAAAGCTGCTAGTGTCGCTCTCACACATGACTTCCTGACCACCAATCTTGATTCTAGAGATGACAGATCAAGGGACACGCCGGCCTACCCGCAAATCTGATCTAACAGATCTCGAACATAATGGCAACTAGAAGGATCTAAGAATCCGTCATGGTTTGCAACATGCCCAATTTCTCCTCCAAAGTTGTATCCTTCTACTATTTACTCACGGTGGCCATCTTATACTATCTCCCTCATGAGTGAACAAATGATCATGAGTTATAGGTGTATTTAATACGCTTTATTAACACTAATCATGCTCACTTCTTCACTTTAGCTACTTTTCCTCTAGTTTTGTGTAACATTTGTTTTCTTACATAGCTATGTTTAAGCATGATGAACACTGAGCCGGGAGAATATTAGACAAAAAGAACAATGCATGGGTGCAAACGAATCTTAAATCGGATCAATAATGAAAAATCTAGGCCATGTACAAGTCGGGAACTCCTTAACTACAACTGTCCGGGTGTGTGTGTGTCTAACACCCCCTGACAGCTCACAAGTCCATAGCTTGCCCAGACACGGGACGAGAGCATCAATACATGAGTTCAACTTATGTCTTGGGCATTTGACACAACACAAACTGGAGAAAGCTCACCTCCTTGGAAGCTCCCCTTCAACCTCCCATGGTTATTTCTTATCATTTCTCTCTTTATTATACTCTAATGGAGGAATAACCTCCTTGTATCAGGGATGTGGACTTTCCCCCAAAATATCTAAAACTTCACTGTTGAATCTTGAACTCCCTTAATGCTTTATTTTAGTTCTTTAGCTTAATGAAAGATAATTATTGAGTATTTATGCCCTAAATCTTGTCTACTTGTGGTTTAGGGATTTGCTTAGGGTTCGCAAAATGTGCTACCTTTTTGGATTTCTATGGACGGGTTTGTGGATGTAGAAGTCTAAACCGTGGGGGCTAAATCAATGTACTTGAATGTTAAGGGTCTTAGATGAGACTATATTACAACTTAGGGGCTAAGTCAATGCCTTTTGTTCCAGGACATTCCTTCAAAACAAATGAAGCCCGCCCCACCCACCCGTTGAAGCCGACTTCAATGTTTATATTCGATCCTGGATATCTTTATGGGTGTGGTCTAGCCAAATACCTTAAATATGGGAAACTTCCTGAGAGGTAACATGGATGAAATTTTTTAATTTACTTTTCTTTTATTTTTAAGTTCTCCCTTGATTTTGTTTTGTCTAATTGTTAACCTTGTTTGTAGTTCGTTGATTCTAGTGTCTTATGCAGGTGCAATTTCATGTCTAGAACACAACCAAACTACACTACTGTAAGGCTAAAGCTCAAGTGTGGGGGATCTCTTACAATGCAATAAACAATATTATGAGGGACTACTAGTTTCTTTCATTCTTTTCTCTCACTTTTTTTCCTTTCATTTTGTTTCTATCTGAATCTACCATTGGGAATAACTTTTATGCTTAATTCTTAGTTTGTGTCTTTTATGTTCTTTCTCTAGTTTACTTTCTCAAAAAGGTCTTCTAAATCCTTCCCCGATTATTCTGGTGAACAATGAGGACATTATTTAATGTAAGTGTGTGGGAGTGACCTTTTCGGTGAAATTTGTGCTCAAGTGTTCAATCCTTATACTTATATTGTGTTTCGTCCAAAATCAAAAACTTGGGTCCATGTATTGTGGTTTTTCTCATTGAGAAAAAATGATATTATGAATTGTGGAATGCTAAAAAAAAATCTTTTTGTTTGCTTTTGAGAAGCATTTTTCATGTGGTGTGGCCAATTGATCTGAAGTGGTTGAATTTTTATTGCTTATGGGTTCTTTCTGTCTCCTCTCTTAGGGATTGCTAAAGGGTACTTATTTGTGAAAATATTTAAGGGACTTGAGAGAAACCATTGGTAAACAACAATGAAGAATCAACTCGTATAAACATTTCCACACTTGGCTATACAAAACAACAACAATGACAATGACAATTTTACAACCATAGTAACAATTTATGCACTTATGTGCATCCAAGAAATTTCACTAAGGTTCACTTGAACCAAGCTGTTAAACAACTTCATATAATCTGTATAAACTCAACTGATCACCAAAGCACAGTAGAATCAACTCATACAAACACTTCCACACTTTACTGTACAAAACAACAATGATAACAATAACAATTTTACAACCAATTTCTTAGGTGATTTACCTAAGGTTTTTAGCCATCCTTTATCCCCTTTTATACTCACCTAATATATGTTGATGAAACACATTTAATCAAGACTAACCCATGTCCAAGTTACTGATCCAAATAACAACTAAATCATCCATTGTAATTTAACAACAATCTTACTCTTTAACAACTTCCTTTTTACAATTTGTGTAGCCATTTTGTTTAACCTAATTTACCTTAACTAATTGATAATATACTCTTACCTATACCTTATTAGCCTTAATGACTCATTAAACTTAGAAGAAAAACAACTTCCACAACCATCTTTCAATTCGGTTGAAACAACAACAGCAATGACATTTACATTTGGTACAGCTTTGTACAGCTTAGCATATCTTTGCTATTCCATTAGATATAATCAATATAATTGTTCTCCTAGATCAATATAAGATATACCAACCTCATTTTTCAGTAAAATTCAAGAAAAACAACTTATATAGTTTCACAACCAAACCGCTGTCACGCAGAACAACAATGACAACATTTTTGGACAGATTTAAGTTTCATCGCTTTTCTAGCTTAAGAAACTCATCAAACCTGCTTCCCACTTTTACATGGATGTTAATACACCTAAGTAGCATATTTTCCTCAACAAGTTCAATCGAAAACACAAAGAAAAACTGTAACATCCCAGTATCCCACTGTTGTGATATTGTCCGCTTTGCCGCAGCTCACGGTTTTATTCTCGGGGTTTCCTAGCCCCAAAAGGCCTCACAACAAGGAGAGGTATTCCCACCCTTATAAGGATGGTTCATTCTCCCCTACAATCTATGTGGGAGGTAAACCTCAAGGGTATTACAAAAACAACCCAAAACTCTGTTATACATAACCAAATACAACAACAGTTTTAGAGTATATTTTTGTCACTTTACTTGTTTCAACTTGTCTAGCTTACCTTCTGTGCATATCCACGAATTATGCCTCTTAAATATGAGAGTTAAAGCTCTAAGATTTAGCTAGTTACAGGTTCAATCAACCAAGGAAAGACAACAAGAAATCAATCCCATTAAAACCGCAAATCAGCACCTACGAAAACAGATTTGAAGGCTTGTTGATCAAGGTAGTTACCTGATTTCTTCTTGCCATATTCTTGATAATTTCTCTAGATTTATACATCTTTATGTCTCTTCCTTCTTATCCTAAATTCTCCCAGCTCTTTGGACCTTGTTTCTCTCCTCCCAAGCTGGCACAAGACAGCACAAGCAGCACAATTCCAGCTGCTTACTCTTCTCAGTTGCACTTGTCTTCTTTGCTCTTATTTTTCTTCTAATACCAAACTTACTTCCACCATTTGGCTTACGTGATAGAAGAGGCAGGAGAAAAGGTTCCAGCATATGGAAGGATGATTGCCGATAATAGTTTGTTAGAAATATTGCGGGGGGAGAATAGGCCCAATTGAGGGAATTATATAAATACTCATATGGACTAGTAAGGCCCAACAACCCATGAGGTTCCATCCTAAAACCAATTGGCATTAGATGGAGTATCCTATAAGCTATATGAACTACTTACTAGCTATATAATTTTTTAGTATAGGACTCACACTTGTTCTCCAACATCCCCCTCAAGTGTAAGTCTTTCACCTTCATTGCCTCCTACATTGCACTCTGCGTGGACTCATTTGGTACTAGCCCGACCTTTGCTCCGTGACACAATCCAATTCTACAGTACTGGCCTGGTCCCTTCTCTTGGTTTATCGTGACACAATCCGTTTCTACTCGGGTATCCATTAGGCAGTGGTGCATTACCCAAGGCTAAACCTGGGCTCTAATACCATGTTAGAAATATTGCGGGGGAAGAATAGGCCCAGCGGAGGGAATTATATAAAATACCCAGATGGACTAGTAAGGCCCAATAACCCATGAGGTTCCATCCTAAAACCAATTGACATTAGATGGAGTAGCCCATAAGCTATATGAACTACTTACTAGCTATATAATTTTTCAATGTGGAACTCACACTTGTTCTCCAACATAGTTGTATTGCCAAGGGGAGTAGTTTTTCATTCAGCAAAGTAATATCTAGTATGATGACACCTACTTTATGTTGGTGTTTAGTTTTCATTGGTTGCTTTTGTTGGCTAACTTATATGAGGCCACATAATTTAATGACTAAGCAAGTGAGGAATACGGCAACGTCAGCTAAATAAAGGTAATTGAACTTAAATATTTACATGAAGACAAGGTATACTATTTGTTACAAGAATGTTATCGGCAATTGCTAAGTATTGGTGGCTGATTTCATTTGTTGTTTACTTGGTTATAAATGAGTAGTAGCAGCAAAATAAGTCGGCTATACATGTTGTAATCTCAGCAAGATAAGTCGGCTAAACAAGCAGGTAAATATCAAGGTATGTAATGATCATATAAGATAAAAAGACTAATTATATAGTATACTTATTACGTTAGAACAAGGGTGTTGAATTAATTAGTTTGTTTGGTCTATTATAATAACATCAAGATAGGGATAATAGGGATTAGTATATGTAAAATCACACAAGACAAAATAACTAATTAAGTACACATTTGCAATCGGCATTGCTGAAACATACCAATTGATGGTGGCTAGTCTAGGCCATGTTTGGCTTGGATTTTGCTAAGAAATGAGGGTTACCTTAGGGTGAAGAAAGGCCTAGTTTGGTTGTCTACACTAATGTATAAAATAGGTAGTGATGACAAGAGAATAAACTAGTTAACTATATACATTTACAACCGGTAATATAAACTTAACATGTCATTGTAACAATGACACATTTTAACATTGATTTTGTTGTCCTCCTTAAGACCTGTATGGTCCGACAATAATACATTGTATTAGCTAATATTTTAGCTAAGTATCTTATAATACACTTAAGAATAAAAGAATAACATGAACTAGTTATTTAATGTACATTCTAGCACTTATTGTACATTGTACATGTACAATTTACATTTGTACAAGCTAGTAATTTAACGACTTTCATTATAGGTAACATGGTTGCTATAATGTATAAGTGTCTTTTAAATATATTTATATATTCCTAACACCCATCATCACAACTAATTTCCATTGTACTAGCTTATATCAATTCAAGCAAACACATACACATATAAAATAATAAAGAAGGTATATTTTGTAGCTAGGATTTTCTAGGGTGTTTCACTACCCTACTTGTAGATGTCAGGAAGGGGCAGAGGAAAAGGTGGTGATAGAGGACGAGGCGTCCCAGAAGAGAAGGGAATACCTGCCCCCCTTATGTCGTTGAGACTTGTGGCACCTGCTCTTACACATTTGGGACGTCATCCCAGTGGGGGATCTGCCTACCCCACGCACCACCGCCTATACCAACCAGCGCCACCGAGAGACCCTAATTGGATGAAGCATGTGGCAGAGATGTGAGTTCTGACTTACTCAGGAGAGCCGAATCTGACAGCGTTAGAGCGGTACATCGTAGTAATGGAGAAGGCATTTAAAGTGCTGTAAGTCCCCGACGATCGAAAAGATGGTGATAGCGCCTACTTCCTCAAGGACGCTGCGAATACTTGGTGGAGAATAGTCAAGGATCAGTATCTCGGCACGGCGGATTTCACTTGGGCGGTGTACATCAACTTACTCAGAGCAAGTACTACCCAGCGTATCTCAAGAAGAAGAAGCGCCAGGATTTTGAGTCATTGATCCTGGGCGATATGACTGTGGATCAGTACTATGCGAAACTTACTAGGTTACTGAGTTTTCTCCTTGGTGTTGATTACTATGAGACGGTATGCGTAGAAAGGTCTATAGGGAGGTCTGTCCTTCCGCATCCAGGTGGCCATGGGTGCAGTTGATTACCACATGGTCCAGGTATTAATAAAACCCGGTATTTCATTTTTCTGGTATGCATTAAAAGCATGAAACTTACTTGGAGTTATTGTAGGATTGCTATAACGACGCTTCTAACGGAGCTATGCTCCATATACGGGACGAGACGCTTGGGAAGAAGTGTAAGGGTCCAGACAGAGACAGAGGTGATGAGGGTTTATCTCGTGGAGGAGAGCAGTATGAATGGAAGTAAAAAGGATATGTCTTGTAAGAATTTCTCCATTCATGTAAATTAATTACTAACACATGCATGTAAACAGGAAATTCTTGGACCCAAGAAGGGGCAGCAAAACCACCCTAATCATAAGGGTAAGGGGAAGGGAAAGGTTCCCCAGCTAACCTCTTCGGTCGTGAATAACTGACCACTTCGCTCTTTACCCCCGAAGGGTACGATATTCTATACTTGTTTAGTGTTATAAATTACTCTTCCTCATGCTTTCCCTCCGTAATTAAATTTATGGTGTGAACAGGCACCAATCAACCCCATAGAAATTACTTCTATGGTAGGAGTAAGAAGAAACCACCTTGGTGTTGACTGTAGCGGTAAGCAAGTGGTGTGCCATTACTGCAAGAAGCTGGGTCATAAGGCATTTGAGTGTTTCGCTAATCCCTACAGCAAGGCGTGTCTTCTCTAGAGGGACACCGCATACCCCGGAGAGTAGATCAGGAGCTCCACGTGGGGGTCAGTCTGGCCAGGCCTCCACAGGTATGGGGGTCGTACAAGACCAAAGAGACCAGCTAGGGTCAGGGCACCTTGAATGTAGTGAATCGTCCAGCTACCGAGACTAGTGTTCAGCACAATATAGGTAATCCTACGATCTTAACATGTTTGTATGTGATTGTGTGCTAGATGTTTGCATCCACCATTGTTATGTACATGTGGCAGAACTTAATAGGAAACTTACCATAGAAATCTTCTCATATCTTAGGAAACTTTGATATCTGCTATCACATCCCTTCCAAACGAGGTCACCTAAGCCTATTGGTGGAAGTCAAAATTTTCCTGGAGAGAAGTGTCAAGTCCTTAGATCGGGCTTGATCTTGCTCAAAGAATTCTTAATGTTTGACAACCAGGTGGCCATCATAGAGAAGTGTAGAGTCTTTGGAAAGGAACTGGGAGGTTTTTAAACACCAAGATATTCTAGTGGTTCAAAATTGAAGTTGCTCATGATGTGTCTAGGAAAGGATTGGGATCCTCAAACTAGAAACTATCAAGATGTGAGAGTGAAAGTACCTGGTCCCATACCGGTGATATCTGCTAATATTTGCATAGTGACTTCTATGAAAAGGTGGACCTCTCGGGTTACATCGGGATCAGGATGAGACACATGAGTCAATCATTAAGAGGATTCCCATAGTGACATTTTCTATTGGGGATGATGCTGAGTTTTTATATGGAGATCAGAAGAGGATGGACTTAGCTCATAAGCTTGTTCTTTAGTCTGGAGACGTGTTAATCTTTGGTGGGGAATCAAGGTTAGAGTATCACGAGATCAAAAGGATTAAGTTGAAGACCGCCCCATCGGCATTAGTGAATGCTACTCACATACGACCTGGACGTCTGAACTTAACCTTTAGGGAGTATTAGTTGAGTCAAGGGGATTTTGTATGCAAAGATGATGTAATATCCCAATGGATTAACAAAATATCATTTTGTGTTCCTTGAAGCATCCATTTCGATCTTATAATCGTATCAATTTTATACTCCAGGCCATGAATAGAATAAGGAAGGTATCTTAAATATCATTGACAAGGCACAAGCCAACGATAAGGGCAATGTCATCACATGTATGATTTGTGACAAACCCACAAATGTTAAGTAAGGGTAAACGTGAAGCTAATATAAAAAACGTGAATGCAGGTACCTTCCCTGTAAATGGCATTAGTGCATCAGTCATTTTTACTCTAGGGCTTCTCATTCGTTCATATCATTCTCTGTCGCGAAGAAGTGAAGATGACCCCAGATCATCTCTCAGACTTTCTGGTTACACTTCAATCTCAGGTTAGAGTACGATGCACAGACCTTTATTAGGGGCTCTAGATCTGCATTAAGGATGAGAAATTTCCCATAGATTTGATAGAGTTCCATGAGCTTGGATTTGATGATTGTCGGTATGGACTGGCTTTAGAAAAACAGGGTAAGTTGCATTGTACAGAACACATATTATTACTTAGACCCCCCGAGTAGTAAGACCGTCTCTTATCAAAGGTGCGTAGAGAGCCATGATCAGGATCATATTGGCTTTGGCAATTGCTTAAGGAGGTGAAGAACGGCAAGAAGGCTTACCTCTGTTATGTTCATGACGTGGAGGCAAGATGACAACAAGAGATTAGACATACCGGTTGTGTCGGAGTTCACATATTTATTTCCTGATGAGTTACCATGTATGCCACATGTGCGATAGGTCGAGTTCACTATATATTTGATGCAGGCACAGGACCCAGTGCCAAGGCACCATACCGCATGGCTCCCAGTATAACTGAATGAATTGAAGGTACAGCTGAAGGACCTTCTTGATAAGGGATTCATTCGACCGAGTGTTTCTCCTTGGGGCGCTCCAGCGTTATTTGTGAAGAACAAGAATGGTGGACTTAGACTCTACGTTGATTACCGGGAGCTTAATGTAGTGACAGTTAAGAACAGATACCCTCTTCTGTGGATTGATGACTTATTTGATCAATTGAAAGGAGCTTCAGTATTCTCAAAGATTGACTTCAGATCAGGGTATCATAAGATACGTATTGCCGAGGATGACATAGAGAAGACTGCATTTCGGACTCGATATGGGCATTACGAGTTCACGGTGATGCCATTTGGACTTTTGAGTGCTCCGACAAAGTTTATGGACCTTATGAACTGACTATTCAGAGAGAAGTTGGATACCTCAGTTGTGGTTTTCACTAACGACATCCTTGTGTATTCCAAGTCCATACAGGAGCATGAGGCTCACTTGAGGTGAATTCTAGAGATCATGGGAGAGAACCATCTATACGCCAAGCTTTTGAAGTGTCATTCTTAGGACATGTATATCTGCCAGTGGGATATCAGTCGACCCTGCAAAGATTGAGGTTGTCAAGACTTGGCCGAGACCCAGACGGTGAGTGACATTCATAGTTTCTTAGTCTTGGCAGTTTATTACAGAAGGATTGTTAAGGACTTATCCAAAGTAGCCAAACCCATGGCAAATCTGATGAAGAAGGAAGCAAAATTTATATGGACAGATGATTGCGAGAGGTCCTTTTAGACGTTGAAGGATCTGTTGACATCAGCGCAGTATTGACTATCCTAAAGGGTACTGATGGTTTCAAGGTTTACTGTGATGCCTTTAGAACCGATATGGGATGTGTACTTATGCAGCACGGGAAGGTGGTTGCTTATGCCTCCCGTCAGTTGAAGAAGCACGAAGAGAACTACCCCACGCATGACCTTGAGTTGGGTGCATCGTGTTGTGCTGCTGAGATTTGGAACCATTATCTGTGTGGAGTGACAGTCACGGTATATTCAGATCATAAGAGCTTGTAGCACGTCTTCACACAGAGTAGTTTATTTTTCTTTCATTGGGAGTCTGGATCACCACCCCTACTCATGCTCCTGACTTGCACCGGGCCCCGTCTACCCATACCTTATAAGGCACCCGTAATTCCTACTTTATGGAGAAGGCTTGTTAGGTAATGAAATCTGCCAATGATTGGGCTTTTACTGCGACCCATGGGGTATAGTGAATTTAGAACTGTGTAATTTAAAACTGTCCAGATCACCATTCTACCGGAAGCATTTGGATTGTTTACGATTTTATTCAGAGGCCAGTTAGTTAGTAATCTGATGCAGCTGGAAATATGGCCTTAATTCGTAGAAGCTATGACAAGATCAAATAAAACTTCTCAATGTTGGTATATCTTGTCTCGGTGAAGGCTAGAATTTCCTTTACGACTCTTCCATTACTAAGATGGCCGCCACAGCCCATTCTGATATTGACTGGTATAGGAACAAATCTTTTCCTGGGGATGGAACACCAGACTTTGGGAGCTTGTGAAGCATTTCTTTTATTCATTGAAAAGCATCAACACATTCTGAGTCCCACTGGAATTGCTTATTCTTTCAGAGTACGTTAAAAATGGACTTTTCTTGGAGTTTTTAACAGAATCTACTCAGAGCGGTGAGTCTCCTATTTAGAGCTTGCAAATCTTTGATACTCTTTGGCTGTGGAAGATTTAGGACTACCTGGATTTTCTTGGATCAACTTTGATCCCTCTCTGTCCCACTATGAAGCCCAAGAATTTTCATCGAGTAACTCCAAAGACGCATTTCTCAGGGTTCAACTTGATTTTGTATGTAACACCCCTCTCCATAATCACGTAATAATCTCTCTCTAGAATAGCAAAGATAAACCATTACAGCGGAAGAATAAATAACAATAACAATACTCACTCGGGTGTCACCGGCCATACTAAGTCCATAAATCATAAACATCGACAAGTGAGCGTCTACCCAAACCTGAATATACATAACCATACCATAATACAATTCACCATCTCATTGTTATACAAACAAACTCCATGTGCAGTAGTCAAAGTAAACTCTAATTACCCTGTTCCCGCTCTTCGGCTTCGACAATAACCACAACTGCACAATGAGTGTACTATCAGCGCCGTGCGCTGTGTATGCCGGGCCTGGACCCTAATGGTCACTTAGTCATTTAAAACATCTGATATTAGATTGGTTTCATGCTTTACCATTTTACAGTTATAATCAACACTGTAATGAACCTGTATAATATACATAATCCTCCATCCAAATATTCATAAATATTCAACCATCAATCCAATCCAAACATTCATCTAATATCACAAACAACAATTGTATATCGAACGTATCGAATATTTAAAGTATATGTACAATGTACAATCGCCGTAGCGTACAGTTTCCAGTATGATGCACAATGTAAAAGCCGTAGCGTACAGTTTCCTTAGTTAATTTACCTTGTCCTTTAAGGCCCCATCCAACCATGTTTAATTAATACCAGTTGGGCGTCATGTTAAGACAACCCGATAACCTCACCATGGACAGTAGTCCTCCCGTACACATAAAGGTGCTCATTTCGCCAGAGGTCCGGAGGCCTCTAACTATTCTCTTATGTCTCGTAAGACGTCCATAGAAAAGGCCGTAGCCACCTGACCCACGATCCAAATAGGGCTCGTTGGGTATAACCTGGAGCGGAATCCAATCGGAAACCCCTCAGTGATCACAACTGCGCAACCAAGTAGTTCGTAAACTACCGGGATTCCTCACCTCAACTCATACCATCTCTCTCTCATAATGTTTAAGATCTGCTCTTAGTTATGGAGAATAATTATTAGTTAGCTGCCCAATGGGTCTCACGATACCTAGAAGTAATCTAGGTCATATTCATGTTCGAGATCTATGCTCTAGAGACCGACAATGTCGTGACGGTTCCTAAGTGTTTTACTTAGGTTGCCATAAACTTAATATTAATACTATGGTATTATATCAAGCAATCGTCTTGTTATCACAACAACGTATATGTATGTTTATATAAGTCGATCTATAGTCGACGTAGTGTTAGTCCCGTAGGACGCTCGTGCATAAATAATTAATGCAGTAGCACACATCACATACATGTATCCAAAAAATTTAACACACAAGTGATATCAACCAAATCCGAGCCCAAGGAAATCCTTAGGACAACCCGGATCAAACCCCTTTACATACCGTTCACCAAGACCTAGGATGCGCAGTGTAGACCACTAGCTCGCCAAGCGCCTCCGTCTGAAGTATGATCTAAACGGTAATAAAACTATAAGTCAGTCTCCATGACTAACTACATCCGGTATCTCCGAATAACAAGTAACCCGACAGTTCATCTCCAGATTCCTACAGTTATTTGTTACGGGTTTCTAAACCGGTCGGCTTTGTTATTAAAACTCGTATGTCAAAACATTTCGACTGCTAAGTTTAATTTGTATATTTCTTTAATCTTATCCACCATTAAACTTAGGTATATAACCTATAGTTGCCTGGATGCATGCATTGTTATCTTATATGTATTACTTTTCCACCATCCATTATAATACAATGTATTATATAATTCATTATCTTTAGCAAATAATATTTGCATCCAAAAACTCATAACTTATAGTTCGTAACTATTTTGTAATAACCACCACCATTATATTTATATGGTTTCCAACCATTATATATCCATCCTATATACATTATTCTTGTATATGTATATATTTATCACGTAGGTAAGTCCCATGAGTTATAAACTTTATATCATATGTTACATTTTATCATCTTATATTAGATGATTATTCCCCCTTAGTTGTATTATATTATACAACTTATATTAAGATTATTATCCTAATATTATGTAACATTTTATGTTGTACAATTACAACTCCTAAGGTTTATTCCATAAATACCTTAGTTTATAAATCTCATTTATTTATAGTTTGTCACATTATTTAATGTGAATATCCTTACTTATATTAATTCCATCTAAACCATATAATTGTTATAACATTTATAACATTATAGACCTTAGTCTAAAATTCATTTTCCAACCTTTAATATTTCGGTGTACAGCCCTTGAATTTATTTAAATTCTATTTTGACCACATAACATTATGTAATGTTATACCATATACTAATATCATTTGATATGAATTTTTATTTCCTTTAACTTAACATATAGTTTTTATACGAAAATATTATATATTGCCGCATAGGCATATATATTAAACCTTATTCTTTTCCATAAACCATAGTTTCCTTTATTTACAAAATCACCCCATTATTATATACCATGTTATATATACCATTTAATATAACATTTCTAACTTATAAAAAGGGTATAACCTATGGTTATATTTTTTGTAAATTCCGAACAGACCTTGTTCTGTTTATAATTGCCATTTGGCCCTATTTATAACATATAGTTTTATTATATCATTAAAACTATATATTATACACATATCTTAATAATACTCTTATATTATTCTAAAAATCACCAAATTTCACCAAAGGGTTATAATTACCCTTACTAACCCATATACTTCGGTATTTACAATTCCACCACATATATTTCTCCAAAGTGTCATAATGACATAATAACTATATATTATACATATATAGGTTATCTTAATTCCAAATCAACCAATAAATTCCTAAAAATTCCTAATAGCCCATGGGTGTTTAAATACCATTTACCCTTAACTTTCGAAAATAAAATATATACCACATATGTTATAAAATTGTTACAATAAATACTTATCTTATTATAAAACCTTAAATAAGTTATCTAACTTATTTAATTTGGTCAAAAACCTAGCATATGGTCAAGGTTGACCACCTTAATATTTCCTTAACCATTAATCTCCACAAATTACGGTTTATACCCATATTTTTCAGAAATTACCATTTAAAACCCCCAAAACTTATATAATCTTATAATTTTTATATAACTCATTTAAACTTCTAAATTTGCTATATCCTTTTATAGCCCCCAAATTTAATTAATTACACTATAAAACCCCAATTCATTGCGGTGGAATTATTTTAGCACCTAAAACTTAATTAAAAGCTTATAAATGCATAATAAAAATGCATAAAGTACAGGCCTTATTACAAACATTAGCTTATAAAATAAATTTACACATAAATGCCCAAAAGTACTTTAACTCCGGCCCTTACCACATATTTTCTTATTTACAATTTTACACATAATGCCTTAAAGTTGACAATTATGCAATTAATTAGTATAAATTTACTTAACCATCCTTAATCACCTAAGGTCCAAATAAGACCTTAATAAACCATTTCACTCAACGGCCACATAATATAATGTATAAACCACATATTAATATACCAAGTGTAGGTTTAAGTGATTTATACCTTGTTTTGCCTAGGTAAGGCCTTATTTGGCCACGGCTGCTTAGGATAAAATTTCCACAGCATCATTTACATGTTTTCAAACAGCAATTAAGGCATTGATTAGTCTCAAGCAAGATCTAACTGAAATACCCCAAACTTAGATATGGTGTTTAAATGATAAACTAAGATATAAGAAGGCTAAATAATGCCTTAGAAACATTAAGAAACATTTCTAATCAAAGAAAATATAAGGAAACACCAAAAAGAGCAGTTTAAGTAAAAACGTGCTCTAAGCTTGGAGAGATATGGGAGAGTACCCAAATATTGTTCCAAGACCTTAGTAATATCCTAATGGTCATTTTAAGTCAATTACCAAAGAAAACCAAGCTTGAAAAAAGTTAAAACACAAAATGTGCTTTAAGGAGTCTTAAAGCACGTTTTTGAAAAATTGTCTTGTAAATGAGTTTTGAATGGCTAAATGTCCATCATTACTCTTTAATTAATATGTGTACTATATAGTATCACATTTGGAGGTCTATATCAATGGGAAATCAAAAATTTCACAACAATGTGCCTTGTTTTTGATGAATAGTGAATTATTAAGCTAGTTTATAACATAAGTCTATATAAGTGAGACATTTGGTCAACAAAGACTAAACTACCCTCATTACTAAAAGGGGGCCGGTTTCTTAAGGGTGAGTCACCACCTTCATGACTCATTAAGTTAAGAGAAAGCAAATAAGTAAGTTATAAAGCATAAAACACTATTCACCTTTTAAGATAAATATACTTTAGCTTACCTCTCTCCTCACTTCTTCATTTTCCCTTGTTGCCCACGATTTCTTGCTCTCTTTCTCTTCTCCATTCACGTTGAGCTAACCTCCATGAAAGCTCCACCTTCTCTTGCACACCACTTGCTCATTTAAGCTCCAAATCCAAAACAAAATAGATATTCTTCTTAGTTAGCTCAAGCTCCTCCTTTCTATCTTTTCAAAACTTCAAGAGCTTCATTTTGGTGCCAAGTCAAACCACCATTAGAGGAGGAAATTCAAGTTTGGAGACTCCATTGGCATCTCCATTCTCTTAAGGTAAAGAAAGTGTAAGAAAATCTAGGTTTCCACCATTTTCTTCACTTGACCGAAATATATACTCATGGGACTCCATGTTTATGCCTTGTTCTAGCTTGTTTCTACTCTTCAAAGGAGAGAGGAGGTCCTTCTTGCTTCACATCCAAGTTGTCTTGAGAAACCAAGGTAAAACAATCACATTAATACCTTAAAACATATTTTTTAAACCTAGGGTTTGTTCCTTAGGGTTAATGTGTTATCTAGTACTCATTGGAGTCATTGGATATTGGTTAGAACATTGGCAAGGAGAATCACATTGGTGACCGAGATTGAAAAAGAAAACCTAAGGAGAAAAGCTTTTAAGCTTGTGAGAAAACAAGGTAAATTACTTACCTTAAGTTGTTTTGTTGTTTAAGGGAATGAGATATGGGTATGATGAGTTTGTGTGTAGAGTTATATTGGGAAGGTGCTATAAAACCTAGGAGAAACAATGACTATCTTGTGAACTTGTGACTAAGGAGCAAATGAGAAAAGAGATAGTTTAAGAATATAAAGGTGAAGTACAAGAAGCATTTTATTTCAATGGGAGCCTTGTTGAGTGTATTCGCAGGTTGAAGGCATATATATGTGGAAATTCAGTGGTTAAGATTATTGTCATTTAAGGGCCTAAGTGCCAAGCATTTTAAGTTTAAGCACTATATGATGATGTGGTGTGGTTTTGGTGTAAATGGGTGTTAGTAGCTATTGTGATGAGAATTTGTGTGGTATTGGTTGTTTGGTGGAGAAAACCCATGTGTTAGGAGGTACTATATACTAGAGAACCTATGGCAAAATTTAAGGAGAGTTTAAGTGTTTAAGATATCCTAAGGGAATTTAATGACTAAGGAAGTACTAGGAATGTTCTATAGGTTGTCTTGATGAAAAAGGGTGAAGTTAAGGTGTTTTAATGACTTATGATGACTTAGGTATCACCATGGAAGGTTTAGGAATCAAGAGAATGTATTGAGTATTTAGGACTTAGGCAAATGTTGGTGCACACTAGGAAGGAAATAATGTAATGATGATGGAAGTTTAATCTTGTTAAGGAACTTTAAGTGAATGTTTAAAAGAGTTTAGATAGTGAGAGATGCTTGGGAGATGATGTTATAGTGGTGAAGGAAACATTTGGCATAGTGGTTACATTAGGTATGAACCACCACTAGAAACCTAGAGGAAAAACATTACAAGTGTTAGCATTATTACAAGGAAAATGCATAATGACTAAGATGGATTTTGGTGGATGATTTAAGGTATTTTAAGGAGGGCTTAAGGTGTATTTGAGGTGCCCAAATGAGGTTATAACATATGAGGATATATGAGGAGAAGTTTGGAGTTGAAAGGAATTTAGAAACAAGTTTTGGAGCCGACCGGCCTTAGGACCGGACTTGCAAGGTCGGTCGGGCTCTGTTACACTACCGGAAAATGTTTCTGGAATCGACCGGACTTGGGGGACCGGACTTACAAGTCCGGTCGGGCTTGTTTTGTGAGAGGGGAAATGTTTCTGGAATGGACCGGACATGGGACCGGACTTGTCAAGTCCGGTCGGCATGAATTTAGTACGGTTATAAGTCTCTGGAATCGACCGGACATAGGACCGGATGTAAGTCCGGTCGGAGTGAATTTTCCAACGGTAAAAGGTACTGGAATGGACCGGACTTGGCAAGTCCGGTCGGTAAGTCCGGTCGAGCCTTAAAAAAAAAAAAAAAAAAAGAAATTTAATTTCTAAAAATGGTAATGGGTAATGAGGTATGCCCTTGGTAGGGTAGTAATGATTGGGACCCTAAGAACTTGAGGAATTAAGTTAAGATTAAGTATAAGTTTTAATGTTAAAGTTAAGTTTGTAAGACTAAGTGATAAAGACTTGAGAGGTTATTGAATGGAAGTCCTTAGGGACTAAGTGAGTTAAGTAAGGTGCAAATAACTAATAACCTAAAAATGAATGAATGTTTTAGGTTTGTGAATTGGGACCCCGAAGAAGGTTAAACAAACAACGATCGACGGTGAACGGTACAATCCTTTTCGTGACCTGCTTGCTAACGAGGTGTCCCTCGGCTTGTGTGCTATCTGTTTATTTGCTATGACTAAAACAAGATAAAGCATGCAACCGGTTATATTGTTCTCGTTGTGTTGTGTTACATTTACACTAACCCGCGAGGCTTGAGATTGTTACTAACCAAGTTTAGTACTTACTGAGTTAAGAATAAGAGTTAAGTTGATGGTTGTTGGTTAATGCCCGTTAAGGCTTAGCTAGCACATGGTGTTTAAGATGTCTACTAACTGGAACTTGAGTGAGGAAACCCGGGACCGATCTCCGGTCATGCATGCTAAGTGGAAAGGGGGACGGTATCTGAATCAGATCCGCCCTCCGCTTAAGGACTTGTCTTCGGACTTGTAGCCTAGGGCCGGTTGCCGGCTCAGCTACGCTGGACTCCCGTCCAGAGTAGGTGGCATTAAGATGGTGCGGTGGGATCACCTAAATCCCAGGTTCGAATTAAGCTACAACCAATCCCTTCCAGGAAAGGTTTGTATACTGAGATTTAGATTAAGATTTGAGATTAAGATTAAGGTAAGGTAAGGAACTGAGATTAAGGAAATGAGGACTAAGGAGGGGGTTACTAACCCACTTGTTAAGGGAACGCTTGAGTCGTTCATTGCTTGTGAACTAAATGTTCATCTGTGGTTATTGTTATTGCACTTCATATTATGTTTGTGTATGTAATCAATTTCCATGCTATCGACAATTAGTCGTCGTAGCCCCGTTAGCTTGGGGGCCATGAGAGGGTGTACCAGCATTCGTGCTGACCCCCTCGGGGGCTATTTTTACACTTGCAGGTAGAGGAGGCCGATGAGGACGCACTACGAGAGTAGGAGCGGTTAGACTTAGGAGGGGACTTTTATTTTGAGTTCGGGTTGCGCCTGTGCACCCGACTGTTGATATTAAACTGTTGTAAGTTGAGATTATGTTTGAGATACTAGTACTCGGTTGGTCGTGGTATGATGAATGTTGAAGTGTTTGAGTTGGATAATTGTTTTGGATAAGTATTGTAAGTTTTAAACCGGTATCTCTAACGATCAGACCGTGGCAAGGTCCAGGTGTTGTTTATTTCCGCTGCGACGTATTCGATTAAGTGTTCAGATTGCGATAACCACGATAGGCTTTGGATGGGGTGTTACAAAAAGTGGTATCAGAGCGTAGTTACGCTCTGATCAAGAAATACCGGATATAAGTGACCACCGAGTTAGGATATAAGTTAAGGAATAAGTATTGGGTTAAGGGTGTGAGAAGTTAGAGTGAGTAGAGTCAGATGACCACTAATAAGTGTGGATTGTCTTTACCGTCTACGGACGTTATAAATTTACTAACCAAACAGTGGTGAATATGAATCTAATGTAAGTTATGCTTGTTCAGATGGCAGGACGCCCTAGAGGAGGCCGAGGTCGCGGCCGGGGTGAGGATATTCCAGGGATACCTGGAGGGCAGACGATCGCAGAGATCGTAGCTGCCGCTTTAGGGCACATGGGCTATCAGCCTGGTGTGGGTGCACCACCTCCACCGCCACAACCTAGGGAACCAAACTGGGTGAAGAGTCTTGCAGATCTTCGACCCGCTCACTTCAAGGGGGAGACCGATCCCGCCAAGCTTGAGGCGTACATCTCCGAGCTGGAGACCGCCTTCGAGACCCTTGATGTCCCTGCTGGGATCAAGGTGCGCTTAGCTGCTTTCTACCTGAAGGGGGCGGCGGGCGATTGGTGGAAGCTGGTGAGGGCCGAGCATGTGGCCAACCCAGAGTTCGGCTGGGAGCAGTACACCGCCTTGCTACGGGCAAAGTACTACCCCGCCCATGTCCAGACGAAGAAGCGCTTGCAGTTAGATGCGCTTAAGCAGTCGGACAAGATGACGGTGGACGAGTATTACTCAGAGTTCACCGCCTTGCTCCGTCTTCTGCCAGGTCTAGGGTATTCTGACCAGATCTTGGTAGACCGCTTCTATGGCGGGCTTAGCCATCGACTCCGCTACGGCATGGGGCCGACGAGTTACACTACCTTGCAGGTAATAAGAATGATTGAAATTTGAGTAAGTGATGAATAAGATTTAGATTATGAGAAATAAGTGAGACTAATACTATGGAAAAGCAGGAGTGCTATCATGCCGCTGCTAAGGTTGAGATTACCGTCCAGCTGAGGGACGAGGAGAATGCAAAGAGGAAGAGTGCTGGGAAGAGCTCAGAGAGTCAAGGGCAAGGAGGGTACAAGAAACAAAAGTACCAGCCTCAGGCCCAGAAGAATCAGAACCCGAAAGGGAAGGAGGAAAAGGAGAAGGCTTCGGAAGAGCCATTGAAGCTGACCTATGCTATTGCAGCTACACCACTGCGCTCTAAGGCGCCAAGGGTGAGAAAAATTGATATTGAATGAGTTAAGAAATAAATTAGTAACTGTTGAGATATGAGAATTGACAATGTGATCATCAGGATCTGAGACTGAGAGGGGAGCCGGTGGTGGCTACCAGCGACGCTTCATTGTAGGTGGTGTCACAAGGACCACCCCGGGCTCGACTGTAAGGGAATAAGGTGGAGTGCAACTTCTGTGGTGTCTACGGGCATCGAGCTTATGAGTGTTACCGGAATCCTGCTAGCAGAGCCTATAGGCCCGACACCA
Source organism: Limonium bicolor (assembly GCA_023374045.1). NCBI lineage: Eukaryota > Viridiplantae > Streptophyta > Magnoliopsida > Caryophyllales > Plumbaginaceae > Limonium > Limonium bicolor. The sequence goes on from CM041782.1 coordinate 51,540,437, forward strand.
GGGGCAAGGGCAAGACCGATCAGGGAGCTGGATCTGACGGTCAGAGGAAAGTGCAGCAGCCGGCGGACAAGAACCCACGGGCGACCCAGAAGACGGGGCCCACTCTACACATGGTGGATCGGGACGATGAGCCTGAGCCCTCATCGAGGCCAGGTACCACTATAACCATTTAGTAATAAAACTACCTGCTTACCGCATTATCATGCATGTTTGGTGAAATATGAGTTAAGTGAAATAAGATGAGATTAGAACCTAAGTAAGACATAACCTACTACCACTTTAGGAAGATTCAACATCTGCTACCCTATACCATCTACATCTAACCCGGAGCACACCGACATCGAAACCACACACTTTCCAACCGAACAATGTCAGGTTATCCGCCCAGGTATGATTTTATTAAGGGGATACCTGACACCCGAAGCACAAATAGCCATCATCAGGAGATGCAATCAACTAGGAATGGGACCGGGAGGTTTTTACACACCGGAGTACCCAGGGGGAGCAAGGATGAAATTAAAGATGATGAGCTTGGGCAAGGATTGGAATCCGTATGCCAAGAATTACCAAACCACAAGGGAGCAAGATGGAGTCTCACCACCGGGAATACCCGAAGAGTTCCATCCAGTTATTACACAAGTCGTGGAAATCGCTCAGCAGTTGGAGCTGAACCGATTCCAGACATCCAGCCAGACATTTGCATTGTAAACTTCTACGAAAAAGATGGGAAACTGGGACTACACCAGGATAAGGACGAGACAACGGAGTCTCTCGAAAGAGGGATACCCGTAGTGTCTTGGTCCATTGGAGATGATGCGGAGTTTTTATACGGCGAGCAGAAGCGTGCGGACCGTGCAGATAAGATATACTTAAGTCAGGTGATGTATTAATTTTGGGAGGAGAATCAAGGATGTTGTACCATGGGATTAAGAGAATCAAGCTGAATAGCACCGTCAGCAGTAATCAATGCGACGCATATGAGACCAGGAAGATTAAACCTAACCTTTAGACAATATTAGCCATGTAATGTTAGAATGAGATGAGAAATGAGATGTAAGATTGAAGCACATGTTGTAAACAGGATGGTCATGAATAAAATAACAGTGTTGTTCATATAAATTGTTACGACTCTTGTTATACCATCAATACTCATGGAGCTTGTGAACACAATTAGGTTATGGACTCGGTACGGAAGGTGCACTAAGCATACTCACAGAGGCACAGGCCGACGCTAGCGGTACTATCCTCACCGGCACCTTTCCGATCAATGGGATTGAGGCATCAGTTCTCTTCGACTCAGGGGCCTCGCATACCTTTGTCTCTGCATCATTTGCGAGCAGGTTGGGGCTAGACGCTGAGGAGCTACCCGACTTCACGGTTACGCTCCCGTCTAAGGAGAAGGTTCGTTGCACTCGTTACTACCGAGGAGCCACCATCAGAATTAAGGGGGAAGACTTCCCAGTCAGTTTCATTGAGTTCAGTAAGCTAGGATTTGATGTTATCTTCGGGATGAACTGGTTGGAGCGGCACAAGGGACGTATCCTCTGCGCCGAGCATAGATTGCTGCTCAGGAGTCCGTCTGGGGTAACAATATCATACCGCCAGAGGCCCAGGGAGCCTTCGACTAAGATCATCACCGCCATGGCAATGTACAAAGAATTAAGGAGAAAGGAAGAAGTATACCTCTGCTATGTACAGGACATAGAGAGAGACCCTGAGTTCGACCCCGACTTACCGGTAGTGTCGGAGTTCCCCGACTTATTTCCACGGGAACTGCCCGGCATGCCACCCACTCGGGAGGTAGAGTTCACCATTGAGCTGCTACCTGGTACCGGACCGATAGCCAAAGCACCATACCGTATGGCTCCGGCAGAAATGACTGAGTTAAAAGAACAACTGAAAGATTTGTTGGATAAAGGATTCATTAGACCAAGTGTGTCACCATGGGGAGCGCCAGTCCTCTTCGTGAAGAAGAAGGATGGTAGTCTCCGCCTCTGCATCGACTACAGAGAGCTGAATGCAGTGACAGTGAAGAATAAGTACCCACTACCCCGCATTGACGATCTGTTCGATCAGTTGAAGGGAGCATCTGTGTTTTCCAAGATTGATCTCAGATCGGGGTATCATCAGATAGCCATTAAGGAGGGAGACATTGAGAAGACGGCATTCCGGACACGATACGGCCACTATGAGTTTACAGTGATGCCGTTCGGTTTGTCGAACGCGCCAGCGAAGTTTATGGATCTGATGAACCGCTTGTTCCGGGAGCAGCTGGACAAGTCGGTGGTGGTTTTTATTGATGATATTTGATATATTCAAAGTCTAAGTTGAGCATGAGGAACATTTGAGAAGGGTGTTGGAAATATTAAGGGAGAACCAGCTATATGCTAAGTTCTCCAAGTGTGAGTTTTGGCTTGACCAGGTCTCTTTCCTAGGTCATGTCATCTCAGATGCTGGGATCGCAGTGGATCCAGCAAAGATTGATGCCGTACGTACCTGGCCAAGGCCGAAGACTGTTACCGACATCGGAGCTTTCTCGGTCTGGCAGGTTACTACAGGAGGTTTGTTAGAGATTTCAGCAAGGTCGCGAAGCCGATGACCAGTCTGATGAAGAAGAAAGATGCACCATTTCTATGGACAGTCGACTGTGAGAGATCATTTCAGCGCTTGAAGGACTCACTGACCACTGCACCGGTACTGACCATTCCAGACGGTACAGAGGGCTTTGAGGTTTATTGTGATGCATCCGGCAGAGGGCTGGGTTGCGTGCTCATGCAACATGGCAAGGTGGTGGCATATGCCTCACGCCAGTTGAAGAAACATGAGGAGAACTACCCCACACATGATTTAGAGCTGGGAGCTGTAGTCTTCGCTTTGAAGATATGGCGCCACTACTTATATGGGGTTAGTGTCACGATCTACACCGATCACAAGAGTTTGAAATACATATTCACTCAGAAGGAGTTAAATCTTCGACAGAGGAGATGGTTAGAATTTCTGAAAGACTATGACATTGACCTCCAATACAAAGAAGGGAAGGCCAATGTTGTAGCAGATGCCCTGAGCCGTCGAGCACACTCACTCCATTCGCTAGTTTCTTTCTCCAGCTTGGTTGATGAGGTGCGAGAGGCTCAGAGGACTGATGAGTATATGAGAGAGGTCAGACAGAAGCTGACAGATGGTACCTTTGAGAGTCAGAAATACGACTTCAGACTTCATGATGATGATCTGATCAGACTTAAGGGCCGATTATGCATACCACGAGGTAACACGGATCTGAAAGACCGTATACTTAGAGAATCACACTGTTCTTCAGTTTCCATCCATCCGGGAGCCTCTAAAATGTATAAAGACATGAAGAGATACTTCTGGTGGTCGGGGATGAAGACAGATGTTACCGAGTTCGTCTTGAGGTGTCTCACATGCCAGAAGGTGAAATTCGAGCACAGACGACCGGGCGGAATGGTACAGTCGATGCCAGTTCCGGAGTGGAAGTTCCATGATATCTCCATGGACTTCGTAGTTGGGCTTCCACCTGCTAGGGGAGGTCTCAACATGATATGGGTGGTGGTGGATCGCCTTACCAAAGTAGCCCGATTCATACCGATGAAGGATACTTGGAAGGTGACCAAATTAGCTGAGTTATTTGAGAAAGAAATCATGAGGCATCACGGCATACCAAAGACCATAGTGTCAGATAGAGATACCAGATTCCTTTCGAGGTACTGGAGAGCTACCAGAGAAGCGTTGGGTACAGAACTCAACTGAGTACCGCGTTCCATCCTCAGACAGATGGTCAGACTGAGCGTACTATTCAGACACTCGAGGACATGCTGAGAGCATGTGCCTTAGACTTCCAGGGCAGTTGGATTGACAGATTGCATCTGATCGAGTTTTCATACAACAACAGCTATCACGCTTCGATCAAGATGGCACCTTTTCAAGCGTTGTACGGTAGACCATGTCGTACACCGCTCTGCTGGGATGAGTCGAGTGAGACGGTCATTATAGGACCAGAGTACTTAGAACAAGTTAAGGCTGAAGTTCAGCAAATCAGGGAGAACATGAAAGCTGCTCAAGATAGGCAGAAGTCGTATGCTGATGTTCGACGACGAGACCTGGAGTTCGCAGTGGGCGACCAGGTATTTCTGCGAGTATCACCGATGAAGGGTGTATTCAGGTTTGGGCAGAAGGGCAAGTTAAGCCCGAAATTTGTTGGTCCTTATGAGATTACGGAGCGGGTGGGCCCGGTTGCTTACAGGTTGAATTTACCTGCTGAGCTGGGTAAAGTGCATGATGTTTTTCATGTTTCACAGCTAAGAAATACATGCACCACCCCTCCCATGTGTTAGAACCTGAGAGGTTGACTTTAGAACCAAATATGAGATCCGTGGAGACTCCTCAGAGAATCTTGGACAGAAAGACTAGGGACACTCGCCACAAGTCAGTGCGACTGGTGAAGGTTCTCTGGTCTAACCAGGATGTCGAAGAGGCCACGTGGGAATTAGAGGATAAGATGAGGGCGAAGTACCCTTCTTTATTTACTGACTAGATCGTCTGTATAGGGTACGGGGCGTACCCCTTTTTAAGGGGGGTAGAGCTTCCTCGCTTTTGAGTTAGGAAACGATCATGTTTGTCGTTTGTTTGGTTGTTTAAGATGTGGATTTGTGTAAGTTGCTACACTTCGGTGTAAGTTTGAGTTTGAGTTATGTATGATACTTATGTATTGTATTTGAGATTGACCTTTGAGTCTTGAGATGTATGAATGTGAATATAAGATGTGGTATTAAGATTAAGAGAATGTGTACCGTGAATGGTTAAACACATGTGTGAACTTTGAGGACAAAGTTCTTTTAAGGGGGGTAGATTGAAATACCCCAAACTTAGATATGGTGTTTAAATGATAAACTAAGATATAAGGAGGCTAAATAATGCCTTAGAAACATTAAGAAACATTTCTAATCAAAGAAAATATAAGGAAACACCAAAAGAGCAGTTTAAGCAAAAACGTGCTCTAAGCTTGGAGAGACATGGGAGAGTACCCAAATATTGTTCTAAGACCTTAGTAATATCCTAATGGTCATTTTAAGTCAATTACCAAAGAAAACCAAGCTTGAAAACAAGTTAAAACACAAAATGTGCTTTAAGGAGTCTTAAAGCACGTTTTTGAAAAATTGTCTTGTAAATGAGTTTTGAATGGCTAAATGTCCATCATTACTCTTAATTAATATGTGTACTATATAGTATCACATTTGGAGGTCTATATCAATGGGAAATCAAAAATTTCACAACAATGTGCCTTGTTTTTGATGAATAGTGAATTATTAAGCTAGTTTATAACATAAGTCTATATAAGTGAGACATTTGGTCAACAAAGACTAAACTACCCTCATTACTAAAGGGGGCCGGTTTCTTAAGGGGTGAGTCACCACCTTATGACTCATTAAGTTAAGAGAAAGCAAAAGTAAGTTATAAAGCATAAAACACTATTCACCTTTTAAGATAAATATCACTTTAGCTTACCTCTCTCCTCACTTCTTCATTTTCCCTTGTTGCCACGATTTCTTGCTCTCTTTCTCTTCTCCATTCACGTTGAGCTAACCTCCATGAAAGCTCCACCTTCTCTTGCACACACTTGCTCATTTAAGCTCCAAATCCAAAACAAAATACATATTCTTCTTAGTTAGCTCAAGCTCCTCCTTTCTATCTTTTCAAAACTTCAAGAGCTTCATTTTGGTGCCAAGTCAAACCACCATTAGAGGAGGAAATTCAAGTTTGGAGACTCCATTGGCATCTCCATTCTCTTAAGGTAAAGAAAGTGTAAGAAAATCTAGGTTTCCACCATTTTCTTCACTTGACCGAAATATACTCATGGGACTCCATGTTTATGCCTTGTTCTAGCTTGTTTCTACTCTTCAAAGGAGAGAGGAGGTCCTTCTTGCTTCACATCCAAGTTGTCTTGAGAAAACAAGGTAAAACAATCACATTAATACCTTAAAACATATTTTTAAACCTAGGGTTTGTTCCTTAGGGTTAATGTGTTATCTAGTACTCATTGGAGTCATTGGATATTGGTTAGAACATTGGCAAGGAGAATCACATTGGTGACCGAGATTGAACAAAGAAAACCTAAGGAGAAAAGCTTTTAAGCTTGTGAGAAAACAAGGTAAATTACTTACCTTAAGGTGTTTTGTTGTTTAAGGGAATGAGATATGGTATATGATGAGTTTAGTGTAGAGTTTATATTGGGAAGGTGCTATTAAAACCTAGGAGAAACAATGACTACTCTTGTGAACTTGTGACTAAGGAGCAAATGAGAAAAGAGATAGTTTAAGAATAAAGGTGAAGTACAAGAAGCATTTTATTTCAATGGGAGCCTTGTTGAGTGTATTCGCAGGTTGAAGGCATATATATGTGGAAATTCAGTGGTTAAGATTATTGTCATTTAAGGGCCTAAGTGCCAAGCATTTTAAGTTTAAGCACTATATGATGATGTGGTGTGGTTTTGTGTGTAAATTGGGTGTTAAGCTATTGTGATGAGAATTTGTGTGGTATTGGTTGTTTGATGGAGAAAACCCATGTGTTAGGAGGTACTATATACTAGAGAACCTATGGCAAAATTTAAAGGAGAGTTTAAGTGTTTAAGATATCCTAAGGGAATTTAATGACTAAGGAAGTACTAGGAATGTTCTATAGGTTGTCTTGATGAAAAAGGGTGAAGTTAAGGTGTTTTAATGACTTATGATGACTTAGGTATCACCATGGAAGGTTAGGAATCAAGAGAATGTATTGAGTATTTAGGACTTAGGCAAATGTTGGTGCACATCTAGGAGGAAATAATGTAATGATGATGGAAGTTTAATCTTGTTAAGGAACTTTAAGTGAATGTTTAAAAGAGTTTAGATAGTGAGAGATGCTTGGGAGATGATGTTATAGTGGTGAAGGAAACATTTGGCATAGTGGTTACATTAGGTATGAACCACCAAAGAAACCTAGAGGAAAACATTACAAGTGTTAGCATTATTACAAGGAAAATGCATAATGACTAAGTGGATTTTGGTGGATGATTTAAGGTATTTTAAGGAGGGCTTAAGGTGTATTTGAGGTGCCCAAATGAGGTTATAACATATGAGGATATATGAGGAGAGGAGTTGGAGTTGAAAAGGAATTTAGAAACAAGTTTTTGGAGCCGACCGGCCTTAGGACCGGACTTGCAAGGTCGGTCGGGCTCTGTTACACTACCGGAAAATGTTTCTGGAATCGACCGGACTTGGGGACCGGACTTACAAGTCCGGTCGGCTGTTTGTGAGAGGGGAAAGTTTCTGGAATGGACCGGACATGGGACCGGACTTGTCAAGTCCGGTCGGCATGAATTTAGTACGGATTATAAGTCTCTGGAATCGACCGGACATAGGACCGGACATGTAAGTCCGGTCGGAGTGAATTTTCCAAACGGTAAAAGGTACTGGAATGGACCGGACTTGGCAAGTCCGGTCGGTAAGTCGGTCGAGCCTAAAAATAAAAAAAAAAAAGAAATTAATTCTAAAAATGGTAATGGGTAATGAGGTATGCCCTTGGTAGGGTAGTAATGATTGGGACCCTAAGAACTTAGGAATTAAGTTAAGATTAAGTATAAGTTTTAATGTTTAAAGTTAAGTTTGTAAGACTAAGTGATAAAGACTTGAGAGGTTATTGAATGGAAGTCCTTAGGGACTAAGTGAGTTAAGTAAGGTGCAAATAACTAATAACCTAAAAATGAATGAATGTTTTAGGTTTGTGAATTGGGACCCCGAAGAAGGTTAAACAAACAACGATCGACGGTGAACGGTACAATCCTTTTCGTGACCTGCTTGCTAACGAGGTGTCCCTCGGCTTGTGTGCTATCTGTTTATTTGCTATGACTAAAACAAGATAAAGCATGCAACCGGTTATATTGTTCTCGTTGTGTTGTGTTATATTTACACTAACCCGCGAGGCTTGAGATTGTTACTAACCAAGTTTAGTACTTACTGAGTTAAGAATAAGAGTTAAGTTGATGGTTGTTGGTTAATGCCCGTAAGGCTTAGCTAGCACATGGTGTTAAGATGTCTACTAACTGGAACTTGAGTGAGGAAACCCGGGACCGATCTCCGGTCATGCATGCTAAGTGGAAAGGGGGACGGTATCTGAATCAGATCCGCCCTCCGCTTAAGGACTTGTCTTCGGACTTGTAGCCTAGGGCCGGTTGCCGGCTCAGCTACGCTGGACTCCCGTCCAGAGTAGGTGGCATTAAGATGGTGCGGTGGGATCACCTAAATCCCAGGTTCGAATTAAGCTACAACCAATCCCTTCCAGGAAAGGTTTGTATACTGAGATTAAGATTAAGATTGAGATTAAGATTAAGTTAAGGTAAGGTAAGGAACTGAGATTAAGGAAATGAGGACTAAGGAGGGGGTTACTAACCCACTTGTTAAGGGAACGCTTGAGTCGTTCATTGCTTGTGAACTATATGTGTTCATCTGTGGTTATTGTTATTGCACTTCATATTATGTTTGTGTATGTAATCAATTTCCATGCTATCGACAATTAGTCGTCGTAGCCCCGTTAGCTTGGGGGCCATGAGAGGGTGTACCAGCATTCGTGCTGACCCCCTCGGGGGCTATTTTTACACTTGCAGGTAAGAGGCCCATGAGGACGCACTACGAGAGTAGGAGCGGTTAGACTTAGGAGGGGACTTTTATTTGAGTTCGGGTTGCGCCTGTGCACCCGACTGTTTATATTAAATGTGTTGTAAGTTGAGATTATGTTTGAGATACTAGTACTCGGTTGGTCGTGGTATTATGAATGTTGAAGTTTAAGTTGGATAATTTTTGGATAAGTATTGTAAGTTTTTAAACCGGTATATTCTAACGATCAGACCGTGGCAAGGTCCAGGTGTTGTTTATTTCCGCTGCGACGTATTCGATTAAGTGTTCAGATTGCGATAACCACGATAGGTTGGATGGGGTGTTACAATAACCATTAAGAAGTGTTAATGTCAATTTTAAGGTAAAATTTACCTTAGATACCAAGGTAACCAGGTTAAATTCGGCCTGTATTACAGTAGGTAAAGAAAATCAAAAGAGCTACTAAAACCAAGATTTAAAATGGTATAATCAGATTAGAGATGGCTAATTTTACCTTGTTTAAAATGCTAAAATGGTGTTTTAGGCTTGGATCCTTGCCTAATACCTGAAGCTCTTGATATCCCACTGAATAAAAGTATGTTAAGAAGAGATAATAAGGCTAGGAACAAAAGTTTCACAGCTGATTTTGGGAAGGGAATCAAAAGATATGGCTTAAAGAACATTTTTAGACCTTAAGAACAAGATAGCTGTCTCACTTAGTCCCTTGTTAAGGCCAAGATTACACCCTCCAATGTAACCTCCAAAAAACTAAGAACATTGATGGAAGTGGGATGTTAGCTCCATGGAAAGATGAAAGAATTGTGAAGAGAATGGACTAAAATGGCTAATAAGCTTACCTAGTCAATTGTTGTTCTTCAGAAAAGGTGAGTGGTTAGCCACGGTTTTTGAGAAGCAAATGAGAGGTTTGGATGAGCTTGCTGTCGGCAGGGGTGAAGGCAAATGAAAGAAAGGTAAGTGTATTTTGCTTATAAGTTACTTAATCTACTTTATCAAATAGTAATTAGGTGACTCATCTAATTAGCTAGTTAATTGATTGGAGATGGCTGATTGAGTGGGCTTGACAGCTGGTTGAGGTCGGCAGCCCTTGGTCAAGACAATGGGTTGACTTTGACCATGGTCAAAGGTAAGTATTTAAATGTTATTTTTTTGGTACTATTTATACTAAATTGCCCATTTTGATTTATTTTTTAAACTTTGATTAGACTTTATAAATAGTCTATCATGTCACATTAATGTTATAAAGTACTTAATATAGTTTAACAGTGACAAAAGTCATTATCTTAGAGCTCATACACAAAAACGTGCTTTAAGGAATTTTAGTGCACATTTTGAGTCACAGGGTTGTTTCTGAGCTCAGTTTTCTTTGAGAACAGTTTTGTTGTGTTCCTTACATGATTTGATCATGGAATCCAATTTTATATCATTTAGAGGTCATTAGACCTTTAAGGTATTCTTAGAGCACATTTTGCCCTACTTGACCTTGAAGCATGAAAATGCTTGTTCTTGTGTTGGAGTGTCGTACAACAATTGTAATATGTTTAGTAATGTGTTAGTAAGCTTAGGACAAATTTTTAGGTCCTAAGTAGTTCATTTGGGTATTTATTTACCCTAAACAGTCAAAGAGTGCAATATGTTGCTTTGTGTGGACCACTGTTGTTCTCAGTTGACTTTTAAGGCATGTTTAGGCCTTATCAATGTGATTAGATGTTTAATCCATGTTTTATTAGTTTGGGGTATTTCATTGTATTTATCCAAAGTTTTGAAAGTTTCTTCCAGATCACTCATATGCTGAGCTGCTGTATCGCTTTCACCACTATGTCATCTGCATAGGCTTCAACGTTCCGGGACAACTGCCCCCGGAACACTTCGTCAATCATCAGTTGAAAAATTACACCTGTGTTTTTAGCCCAAATGGCATGACCTTATAACAGAAAATACGGGTTGAGGTGATGAAAGATGTTTTTTCTTGATCAATCTCATTCATCATTATCTGATTGTAACTAGATAATGCGTCTAAGAAACTCATTACATTGCTCTGAGCTGTTGCCATCACTAACTTGTCTATGGGGGAAGTGGATGAAAATATTTTGGACAAGCTTTATTTAAATCTGTGAAATCAACGCACATCTTCCACTTTCCATTTGCTTTTTTGACTAATACAATGTTTGATAACCATTTGGGTAAAAAAATTTCCTAATGAAGCCAGCCTGAGAAGCTTCTCCACCTTTGCCCGGGCCACCTTGTCTCTTTCTCTTCCCATTATTCTCTTCCTCTGTCTTATGGCTGGGAACCGGGGTCAACGTTCTAGTTATGACGGATAATGCTGGTGTCGACCTCGGACATGTCTCTTAGACTCCAAGCAAACGTATCTTTTTTTCCAAAAATCTCATTAAGTCTGCTCATCACAATCAAAAGGCATTTCCAATTTTAAAAAAAATTTAGAAGAATCAAACTTTAAAGGTTCCTCTTTTGGAGATCCATTGGAGTTAAAGCTTTCTCCGACTATTCCAAATGTGTCCGGCCCTCACTTCTCCTTCCTCATTTTCTCGGGAAGTCCCGGTCTCCTTCACCATATCGTCTTCTAGGAACCCCTCAACGATTCTTACTTCACCTACTTGTGCGGTTTTCTAGCTTCCAGGAATAAACAACAATTTCCTTGACCTGGTCAAGTACTTTAACTTGAGGTAGTATGTGCTGTAAATAGCTCCAAAGGCATTGGTGCATGGTCTACCTAAGTAAACGTTGTACCCTGACAAGTTCCTCATGATATATAGAGTTATATTTTTTGTTCTCCAGTCGTCCTTCTAACGCAAAGTCATGGTAACGTCGATGCTACCTGAAGCATGTGCCGTGATTCCCCCAATGAATCCTCCGAATGTTACCATAAAGGGCTTAACCTTTCCTTCTGGGATCTCCAGCTTCCGGAATACTTCTAGAAATATCACATTCGCCCCTGCCCCGCTATCGACCAAAATATTACCCGCCATTCTATCGTTGTTTGGATCGAATAACAAGGGGGTCATTTTACGGTAAATAGACTCCTACTCCATCATCTTCTGCGAAATATATTGGCGGTAGGGGCTCCTTCCTTGGGATATTTCTCTTCGCCAGCTTTTCATGAACTTCATGCATGTGCCTTTTCCTTTCGTTTGCAGAGTACGACCCTTCTCAAGAATAAACCAGTTATTACACCAAAGCTGAAGGACTTATTATGGTTTACTTCAGGATGAGTTCTTCTTTCTGCTAGGTCGTGCTCCCTCATATCGTCCAGCTCGAGACGGTTTTGATATTCATTGTTGTTCCTTTGCGACCCAATGACATCTTGCTTTTGCTTCATCTGTTGCTTTTTTGCTCATCAATTCTGTTAGCTCCTTGACAACGTAGCTCAGTTAGTTGTCCGGTGGCTATAGTGACCGTGGAACTCGTAGTTGCCACTGGACTTTCGGCAGGTATCCTTCCTTTACTGTGGCCGCATATCGACGGGCGCGATTGTGATAGCTCTTGCCCCAAACGTCGGTCTGTTACTGGTGACATTAAAGAAATCTTTTGCAGGGATTATACCTCGTTGCCCATGTCTTGGAGTTCGATGTTTCCCCATAAGTGGCACCTCCGGACCGACTCCCTCCTCCTGGCTTCTTTTTCATTCACATTTTGAAATTGGTCGTAAGCTCCTTTGCCTTGTTCTTAGCAATCTCTGATTTTAGGAACTTATGCAACATCTTCGCAAGTTCCCCTTATGTTTTCGGCGCTTTGGTGTCAATTTTCCCGGCTAACCTTGGATGAGCCAGACCGTTTCCGAAGGCCTTCACAAGTATCTTTTCATCTACATCGTCCACTTATGAACATGCTTATGGAATCGATCACTGTATTCCTTCACCGACTCCCTCGTTTTTGACTGATATCCATTAACTCGATAGTGTATTTTGGATTTTCTTACTCGTTGTGAAAATAAAGCTGAAATTCCCTAGTGAGCTATTTGATACTCGCAATAGACTGCGGCTTTGACTGGAGATCCAATTCAAGGCTCTCTTCGTGAGAGTCCCTGGGAATAAATTTCAGTGAGCCTGAGAGCTGATCCCCTATGTGTTCATCGTGAAGATAAAACTTCTTAATGTGTTGCGCGGGGTCTTCAGTTCCATCGTACTTCTCTATTGATGGTGCCACGAAGAATGGCGGGAGCTTGGTTTTCCGAATGCTTTCAGTGAAAGGGTATATGGTCATGTCTATGGTATCTTCGTCCTTCGTGATGATTGGTGGTGTTTTCTCTTTTCCTACTCCCTTCTCCACTCTTTGAAGCATCTTGTTTTTCAGGTTGTCGATGATGCTGGCCATCTCCTGCATCTTCCTCTGGTAATATTCATCTCACTCCATGAGCTCTTGCTGGAAATTTTGTTGCTTTTGATTATCTTCTCATTGACATCCTGAGTAAAGCTCCTGATCAGATCGTGGAGATCTTGCTTCGAAAAGGATTCTTCATTGGCTTCGGCTACCTTTCCTTTTCCCTTTGTGGTTCCTGGTTCCATTTCGATTTGAGAAGGTGAATTTATGGTTTAGATCGTGGTTGTATTCCGACTGTTCTTTCCCACAAACGGCGCCAAATGAAGTGATTGGAACCTCACTTCTCTCTCTCTCTCTCGTAGTGCTCTCAAGACAGTAAGCAAAGAAAGTAATGATCAAAGTATATTGATGTGAGCGTAAGTCTTTCTTACACAGCTATGGAACCTATTATAGGCTTGTCATGAGGCTTAACTGCTCCTGCACGATCGTGCACCTACTCTTCTGGAAAATTTTTAGTACGAGGGCTTTTTTACATATGATTCTTTACATCATTTTACACTTTCTTAATTTTGATAGTTATTCCCTTCATCTCTAAAGGCCCGGACATTTTGATCACGACGGTATATTCACCTAAAACTATCAGTAAGGTACCTATTTAATTTTACCGGTAGAAGCGCTATTTTCCGCGCCCGGTCGTATCTATACATTTTCTATCGGTAGAGGGCTTTCCTATTGCCCTTAGTATGAGCTTTGGTTGTTTTAACCGGTCGTGCCCCATTTAATCCTCCATCAATCCCACCCATGAGGGTGCTACTCTAGTAGGGTAGACACCAAAAATTCTCACCCTATAAAGCAAAAATTCAGACAAATAAAATTGAGGGTCATCGCTTTTCTTTTCAAAAATTTATCTATATGCATATCAAAATGAAACCGTCACAAGTTTTAAAATTAATTTTCAAAGCATTTCCAAAAATCCTTTAAAATGAATTTCTAACTCTCATCCGTTTTTAAATGCATCCCGTTCGTTTTTATTTTATTTTACTATTTTATATTCGATTTATTTCGTATTAGTTAGTTCTGTTTATTTTACCCATTGGTTTATTTCAGTTCATGCAATTTTGTTACTTGTTTATTTTATCTCATTTCATTTCTTTGATACTTTACTTGTAATTATTTATTAGTACTTGTTTTTATTTGTTGTCTTATCATCATCATTTTTAGAATCATTTTCATCATTTTATGTACATTTTCTCTATATATTCCATACTAGTATTTTTTGGTTTGTCGCTAATGCGATTAACTTCCTCATCTCATCTTATTTGGTACTTCTTTTTTCTATCTTATTTACTGCTACTCGTACATATCTAATTCGATTTCCATTTTATGGCATTCACTTGTATTTTTACTTCCATCATACTAGTGTTATTTCATTATTTCATTACTTATCATTATGCTATTTCGTTATTTTATATTTTCATTATGCTTTGTATTTTATTATTCACATTCCATAATTTCATGACATTTATGAAAAAAATAATTCTTTTACTAGATTAAATTTTCGTCTTATTGTACATTTACATTGTAAGCGCTAGCATTTTTAAAAGATATCATTCGATTCAAACTAGAGATCTAGTAATATTTCACACGTTGTATATCAAATTTGTCGTTAGCATAATTTTAGTGTATTCATGTAGGAAAACTATTGGTGTCGTGTTCGAATCTTGATGAAGATGTGGGGGTTTTTCTAATTGTCTTTTCTTACCCACTTCTCTATTTAAACACAATAACAACCCTAGGAGACAACGGGAAGAGATTGGGTGACGGACACCAATTTCCGTCTGACGACGGAACTATTTTTATTTTATTTATTTTTGAAAAAGAAGTTATCTAGCTGTGGTGTGGGTATATCAATTTGACCCGAGTAGTCTATTTGTTTTTTAATTTTTTACATATTATAATGTTATTTTGTCCTCTGTATAACAATATCTTGTAGTTATTTATAAATTATTCACTACTTTTATAAAAAAGTTTATATGACTATATTCATATTACACATATTATTAATTATTTAATGTGATAATATTTACCGATTAACATCTATCAATTCAAATACAATAAATAGTTTAATCAGGTTGAATAAATTAAAAAAAGTTTGAATTAATGGAAAACATAAGTTAATTATTCATATATTTTTTTTAAAAAAAGTTGAATATACATAGCTATTGTAATAGTTTTTTAATATATATATAAATGGAATATATATCAATTCAAAATTATGCCTTATCAATTGAATAATTTCTTTTTTAATAAAAATTTGGTAATATAAAAAAATTAATCTAATGTTATATAAATCATACATTATGGAAACGTTATATAAAAATGTGGTGGAAACGTTTATATAAAAACGTGTAAAAGTTTATATAAAAACGTGGAAACCTTCATGCATAGTGGAATAAATATTATTCTTATTGTGGCATGGAAACGTTGGAATCGTGGTGTGGAAGTGTTATATATAATTATGGAATTATTCAGGTTCCTTTTATATAAAAATGTAGAAAACGTAGTAAAACAAAGTGGAAACGTTTTTATACTATCAGGTGGACACCGTTTGTTTAAATCGTGGAAAACATTTATACCATCGTGGAAACATTATATAATTGTGGCGTGGAAACATTCATATATAATTATGGAAAAATGTTTATATGTAATCATGTGGTGGAAAGGTTTATATGGAAACGTTAATATAAAATCGTCGAAACGTTTATATAAAATTGTGGAAACGTTTTATGACCTGGAGACGTTTATATATAATTGTGGAAACATATATAAAACAAAATGGAAACGTTTTATACTATCAGGTGGACACGTTTGTCTGAAATTGTGGAAATATACCATCGTCGAAACATTATATAATTGTGGTGTGGAAACATTCATATATAATTATCAAAAATGTTTATATGTAATCATGTCGTGGAAAGATTTATATGGAAACGTTAATATAAAATCGTCGAAACGTTTATATAAAATTGTGGAAACGTTAATATAAATCGTCGAAACGTTTATATAAAATTGTGGAAATATTTTTATGACCTGGAGACATTTATGTATAATTGTGGAAACGTATATAAAAACAAAGTGGAAACATTTTATACTATCAGGTGGACATGTTTGTCTGAAATCGTGGAAACCTTTATACCATCGTGGAAACATTATATAATTGTGGCGTGGAAACATTCATATATAATTAAGAAAAACGTTTTTAAACTTAAGATTTACAATGAATTTTAAAACATATGTACATACAAAATATAGAACATTTAAAATAAAACAAAACATACCCATGTCAGGTCTTATTTTGAAGAGCTCGAATTATGATGAACAATGATATAGAATTTATGTTGTTTTGACTTATATATAATAAGATACAACATTTTAAAGTTTTACAAAAGGATAAAGTAGAAAATGACATAATTTAATAAATTTAGAAAATATTAGTATTTATATGTATGTAGTAATATGAATAGTTGTGCAATGACTTATTTTATATTTATGATATAAATATTATTTTGTTAAATGAATTGTAAAAGAAAAATATTTATTAAAAAAGCCACCTTAATCGCTTAAAACACTAGATGCTAGTAGCTTTACTAAATGTAAATAGGATATTTCCGACACGGTACAGCTTTCAAAAAAAGTAATTCATGTCTAACATTTACCTTTTTGCATCATTTGTAAGTCAATGGTCAGATTAAAATTTTAAATTTAAAAGAGATGGCTAGGATGTAGTCCGACGGGAGTAACTGTTCCGTCACAAATCCCCTCCGGGAGACAACAGTACCCTACAGACATTAATCTGATCATTCTCATTCCTTTGTCTGAATTTCTTAAAGAAAACAAAACGCCAGGAGTTTATTTCTTCTTCCGCCTTGAACTACCATGAAAATACGACACTCCAAACTTCCAAAATCACCACTTTCTTCATCTGAAACTTCACCACACTGTAGTCTTCCCTCTCGTTTTCGATTCTAAGCATAGGTAAGGGGTTGTGGTTAATCCTCAAAGCTTGTCTTTGTTCTATTGTTGAATATTGTTGTCCTGTTATCTTACTCCCACGAGAGGATCTGAGTTAGTGATGGCATGGGGAAGGCGTTACTCTATCAGGAATATGTTTCTGAAGGAAAAGTTGAATCTCATTTAACTTCGTTTTTCCTTCATTTTTTTTTTATCTTCTGCTTAATATTCGGTTGAGATTCCAGAAAAGTAACTAGAGATTTTTTATTTGGTATGTCTCAACTTTCATGTAAGTACAGAGTGATGCTATTGTTTGGGATCCATTCTTTTGTTTGTGTTTCCTTCCCCCTTTCTATCCTTAACGCATTCGACCATGAGGAATTAGACATGGTTTTCGGTAACCACCCCGAGTGTAAACCATCATCTCTTCCTCCATTTTTCTTTTTCTTTTCTTCAATCCTACTTGTTCCTTCTAATATCATTTATGAGTTTTTTGAACATGACTTTCTGGGTGAATTCCCAGCCTGGTATGGACATTGAAGTCCACGAACAGGGTGAGAAACCACAAGGTAACCCATTAGCATTTCAAATACTTAATTGCCTTCCCCGCGGCCCCTATTGCCTTGCAAACTCTTGTCATTGTCGATCTGTCTGTCCCAGACATGGACATAAGAAACTGATAACTTTGTAGTGTTTTTGCTTTCTTTCTATTCTGAATTTGTTGTTGTGTAGGATGGGCTCAAGCTACCCATAAGAAACTAGTCCAAATTCACAGCATTCTATCTGTTACACTTTATCTTCCTGTCATGTTCTCTCGCTTTCCATATGAGCACCGCAAAGGCCAGACCCATTTTGAGTTTGAATGTTGATGAAATTCATATCATCCCACGACAAAAACGGGATTCCATATCCAGGATTGATTTTTGGTTTTACCACTATGTTTCTCACTATTATTACGTTCCTTTCGATATTTGTCCCTCTGGTGTTTATTTCGATCTCTCAGAACCCCGACAATTCCCTCTTCGTTATTGTGGGCTAACGTGTTCTATGTTGATGAAACGGTCTTTATTTGAAGTCTATATTGTGTAAGTCTGTCATGGATACCCTTTTGTTCCTTGTTGATATTCTGCATCTGCACTAAAAAATGGAAAACAGATTAGTGAGCTGCTTGTTTTATTCTCCCTTTCCCACTTATTTCCTTCTGTGCGAGCTACCATTTTCTTCTTCATGAGATTAACGTTTGGTGCATTTCTGCTTAACCGGTAACACTTTGCACAGTCTCCTCTGTATATTTTCATTCAATGCCAGGCGGGATAGATCCTCATTTCTATCTTAATCCATGTTTAGTTACACTCTGTGTGCTATAGACCCGGAAAATACGGGTTATGGTTGTTCAAGAGGCGGTCATCTCCTATGTAGTTCTGGTTGCATTCACAATATATTAGAGTTGTTTACTGTGATTATGCTTTATCTCTTCACACTCTATTTGTCCTTTTGATTATATTTGCTATCTAACATGATGTACTCTACTTAGGTTCATTTTTTATTATTCAGTCGCAAGATGCTTTTGTCTGTATAATTGATACTTAATCTTAACTAAAATACCCGTTTTCTCTCTCTGAATTGGGCTTAGATATGTTTTCTGGTATAGCATTGAGGTGCTTGTCTCTGGGCATCTACTCGGATATTTTTTTAGATGTACCATTCATTGAACATTCGTTCATGCGCTGCTTTTACCATTTTCATGCAATACGCCATTGCACTCTGTAAATCTGGACTCTACCAAGTATGATTTGCCGATGTGAAAGAAAAAAAAGGAGAAGTTGGTGATACTAGGCGGATAAATTTGTTGGTTGTTTCGATTCGGGTTGTAACAGAAGACAGAAGACGTATATCGATGAAATGTATTCATATTTGATTGATTATTGCTACTGTGTACATCAGTATATATAGGGGCTTTAGGATGATTCTAGACTAGTTACAAATATCTAGATATTATCTGTAACAAACAAAGTGACTGTAATATAGAGAAATATGGGCTGTAGCTGAGATGGGCCTAAGGCCTGCTATTTGTTGTTATCCTCCCGCGAGTCTGATAAGTGCGGAATTTATCTATATTTCTGTGCTTAATGTGATTAATATTTAATTGGTTTATATGATAAATTCTTTACTTATATGTTTAATTATGTTAAATGTTTAGATTATTCCTCACATGTGGTTTTATACTAAAATAGGTTTAAAACGCTGAAGAAAAAGGTCTAATAACATAAGTCAAAAGTTTCAACATCAATTGAGACCAAACAGAAACAAAAATAGACATTCTACTTTATTACAGCATGATCCGAGTTTATGTAGTGATTTATAAACCCGGACCACATTACAACGGAACCTACCCTGCCTTATTTTAGGGGTTTGTTTACTTACATACAAACCCGGACCAGATTTTATTAACTCGCGCGTGGAATCAAAGTGGGCCGCGGGCAGACTTTAGGCGTAGAAAAATTCAGAGGCTTGGACATGTAGAGATGGGCCGACCAGATTCAGGCGCAGACTTTGATGATGGCGGGCTTGACACCATCATAATGCTCACCATCATGGGCTGCAGAGGCGCAGAAAGTGCAGCAGACTCTCATGGCCCATGCACTCACAAATGGAGACGGACAACACTTGACGCTGCAATCTCGGACTTTTGATTGGACTTATCGATGAAGAGCTGAATTTATGTATGATTTGGACTGTACACATCAATGAATTAAACAGAGAGCACGCAGCACATCAATTCTGCTGCAACATACACGTTGACCTACAGACACCACATGCACGTGGGATATGGGCCGACACAAATCGACAGAGGGGCCAGCATGCACACATGACATGTACAGGCCGCATGATAATTGGACGTGGGCTGCATGTATATTCATGCACACATGGGGGCATATATCAATACGGTACGAGACATCACATGACATTACGATACAGAACCGACGAAACAGAAACCTAGCCGCCGCCGAGGAGAAACAAAGACTGAAGGGAGAAATCAGTCAGTTCTGACGGAGCGGAGTAGAAGACAGAGACTGAATTCGTCATCATTCTTTATTTAGATGATGTATCTAATCTCTTTATTATTGTTATTATTTTTTCTTTGTCACCAATGTCTGAGTAGTTGTTAGAATTCTGGTTTACTATAGACAACTAGTTTATTAGTTTGCTTTCTGTGTTGTTAAATACAAGTTTTATACAGATTGTAGTTTTGTTCCTAGTTATTTATTGATTTCTCTTGTGATTAATTATTGCTTGAGTTTATTTGATATGAATTGCTTACAATTGAGAACTACGACTTTCATTAGATTTTAGGAATATTACCAGTGAAACTACAGATGGCAATTCCTGGGGATTGACTGACTATAAACCAGATGAACCGTTAATGCTACGAGTTAATTTGTGAATTCGTAACGAGAGTTAGGATTTGGGTATTACTAGTAGGATCTATCTTGCGGCGGATCGGTTTTAGATTAATTTAGATATGAGGTTGCAATCTAGAATTTAGAAAATACTCATGAAGGGAATTAATAAACTAGGAAGAAATAGTAAACCAGGATTCGCTTTTTAGATTTATTAGAAACTCACTTTAAATTGTTTTTATTTTAGTTTATTTAATTTCTACAATCAAACCCCCAATTTTATTATTGTTATTTTTCCTTCAGTTTACTAGTTATTTAGGTTAAAGAATCAAACTAGAGACGACCTCCTTTGGTTCGATAACCTAGGGAATACTACATAGGAAAACTTGCTACGATAGACCAGTACACTTGTTGAATAATACGTTTCAAACCGTACAGAGTCCATCCCAAAGCGTCCGAGTGGAAGGCTGGATCGGGGAAAAGAAAAACAGGTTGTCGAAAGGGGCTTAGTTAGAATATCTGCAAGTTGTTCCTGGGTTGGAAGGTGGGCTATGGAGAGATTACCAGACGCAACTCTCTCTCAAACAAAAAAATAGTCCATATCAATGTGTCTGGCACGCGAGTGAAGACTGGATTTTTGAGAGAAACGTCGCCCCCAAATTGTCACAAAAGAGGGTGGGAGATTGTCAAAGAGCAAACCCTAGCTCCGTGAGAAGTTGTTGCACCCAAATTACCTCACAAGCGCTTGAAGCGATTGCCTTGTACTCTGCCTCCGTTGAAGACTTGGCAACGGTTTGCTGTTTCTTCGAGCTCCAAGAGAGAAGATGATTCCCGAAGAACAAAAGTGGCCGGAGGTAGAGCGACGGTCAACTGGAGAGCCAGCTCAGTCCGAGTCGGTAAAGATGCTCAGCGATCCTGGAGGAGTGGAAGCGAAGAAGAGGCCGAGGTGGCGCGTTCCTTGAAGATACTGTAGTATGCATTTGACCGCCGTCCAATGGTGGTCCTGAGGTGAGTGCATGTTCTGACATACTCTATTAACTGCGTAGCTTATGTCCGGTCTAGTAAAAGATAAGTACTGAAGACTCCCTACTATGCTACGAAATTTTGTGATGTCTGTGAATGGAGGAGAGTTAGGAGACTCATGATCTGTAGTTTGAGTGATAGGTGTAGGTGAGGGTTTGCTGTTTTGAAGTTGAACCTGTGAGAGTAAGCTGTTAACATAGTGAGTTTGGGTGAGGAGAAGACCTTGTTTGGTTTGAGTAGCCGAGACACCGAAGAAGTAAGAGAGAGAACCCAGATCCTTTATAGGAAAGGCAGATGACAAAGAGTGTAAAAATTGTTGAATAATAGTGGGAGAGGAGCCAGTGACTAGGAGATCATCGACATACACCAGGACAAAGGCTATAGTGGAGTTTTTGTTGTAGATAAACAATGATGGATCTTTTTGAGAAGAAGTAAACCCATATCAATTAGGTAAGTGCTTAACCTGGAGAACCATGCCCTAGGAGATTTTTTAGGCCATATAGAGCTTTTTAAAGCTTGTAGACATGGGTAGGATACTGAGGGTGAGTAAAGCCTAAGGGTTGTTGGACATACACTTCCTCGTCAATGTTGCCATGTAAGAAAGCATTTTGAACATCAGCTTGGTGAATAGGCCAATTGAGAGAGATAGCCATGGAGAGGATCAACCTTATAGTAGTGGTTTTTACAATAAGACTGTATGTTTCAGTATAGTCTACTCCATATGTTTGAGCAAAGCCCTGAGCCACTAATCTGGCTTTCCTTCATTCTAGACTGCCATTTGCATGTTTTTTGTTTGTTTTAACACCCATTTTACTCCCAAAACATACATATCTTTCTGATGGGGAACAATAACCAATGTGTTGGTAGCTTGTAGAACATTGAATTCTGCTAACATAGCATCTTGCCATTCTGGGTATTGGATAGCTTCTTTGTAAGTGAGTGTTTCTGGTATTTCTTTTTGTGTGTGTTCTGTAATGCGTAGACTAGGTTTGCCTATCCAGGGAACAGTGCCATCTGTTCTTATCTTGGGTTTAAATATGTTGGATTTGGATCTGGTGTGCATTGTGTGAATGGGAACAGGAGCAGGGTTAGATGAAGGAGGGGGTTGAGTTAGAGATGGTGAAGATGTGTGTTCTAGGGTAGGAGGGTGATCTGGTTGTGTTTGGTCTGTTGGTGATGTATCCGTTGCCAGGATAGGCGGTGAGGGTGTAGGAAGTAGAAGAGGGAGGGAAGTGTTGGGGACTAGTAACTCAGTGTAAGTAGTAGCAGGTGTGGTTGGAAAAGACGGGCTGGGTAGAAAGGATAACTCATCAAACATGACATCCCTTGAGATATAGGTGCAGACGTTATAAAGTGAGTGGTTAAACTGGTGTAAAATTAAAAGAAAAGAAATTAAAAACTCAAAATAAACGTCGGGCTGCAAACAAATCCCGATCGCAGTAGTATAGTGAAAATGTAAGCGACCGGATATCGAACCACGGGACTAATATACATATTATAGTACCTAAGCGTGTCACAGGAGGGGGATTAATTGACTTGTTTTATAAATAAAAGGAAAGATAAAATAAACTAAATTAACAGATAAACTAAACGGGACTCTGGTTCAGATTAATATTATCTGCTCTTTCATGCTATTCCTACTGGTTTAATTATAATTGTCTGGCAAAATTCCTTTAATTATCTTAAGGACTAAGTCATAGCCTCATAAGAACTCGTTTACCAGAAATGCTCGGTCTAATCAAGGTTCGAGCACTCTTATGTAAACGGACATTAAATTCGAGGAAAATAATTGCATCTGAAAATACTAACTCATTAAATCATAATAGAGCTTTCTCCAGATTTACGGCTTAATCAACCTATCTATTTATCACCTGGTCTGATCAAAATAGACTTAGCAAGCAATTTAATAAACTCATGACATTCATTAAAAAGGCGAGAGATGAGCTTTAAGCGTAACAAACTTCATTAAATTAAAACCAGTAAAAACATTGCATAATTAATACAGAACATAATAATCATTCGCAAAGCATATGAACTCTAGCCTAACATATTAAATAGTTTGGTCTTCTATTTAAATACGTGAGACTAGAGGTGAAATTAATGAGATGAAAAGAAAACAAATGGAGAAGCGGGAGATTAGAAATGAAAATGAACGAGTGAGTGAAAGTGTAGTGGTATGAAGATGGAATGATGGTGTGAATTGGAACTCCAGGAGGAACCACGGACGAAACCTCTGGAAGGACACTCAGTAAGGAGGAATGAAGCTCGTATTTATAGAGGAAGAAGAACAGAGCAGCAGCTCATTAGCTCACTGATTGAGCTCGATGATTGCAACTCCCCATTGATTGCAGCTATTGATTGCGCAGGGGACAAGGCTGAAATGCGGGCGTGATTTCTGGTAGGCGCCGACTGCTTAAAGGATATGGCGGAGGCAACTTGCAGACGGAGTCGGCGAAGATAACCCGTTGATTTCCTGGACATTTAGACGTGTCCGCGACATAAGTGGCGGTCTCCTCTGTATCTCAACCGCATGTTAATAGGCGGTCTCCTCTGTCTTGTCCGCCCGGTTTGGGGCGGTTGCCCTCTCTGTCGTCCGCCTCGTATGAGGCGGTCGCCTCTGTTTCGTCCGCCCCTTATTGGGCGGTACTCTCTATTCCCGTCCTCACAATATGAGGCGGTTGCCTCCATTCAGAGTGGTCCGCCCCTTATTGGGCGGTTGCATATCTTCCTCACGTGACCATCTTTTAATCCCTTATAAACATATGTATATTTAGGTATTTTTCCTACAATTTAACACATAAAATACATCAGTAAATATAACAACATATTTATAGGAAAAACCCTAGATAAGTGAGAAAACATTACTAAAAATGCTACAATTAATAAGGTGATTAAACTCTAAAAAGTCTATATGTTTTGCACTTATCAAACTTCCTCACACTTGACTTTTGCTTGTCCTCAAGCAAATAAGGAATATAATTATCTCTAAGCCAAAATAATAAAACAAGATTAAATAAGTGTAGAAGGGAATTTAGACAAAGTGACAACTTGAAAGAATAATTCTGCTCTTAGAAGTAGGTTTTTATAAACAGTGAAGAAGAACAATTTAATAAAAGCATAGAAAAACTAGACTGCAGAAAACAAGTTAGATTAACCTGGGATTTCCAACCAATTTCATTCACTAACCCGGGATGACAAGGGGTGTGAAGTAATGCCTTATTCCGCAATACCTTTCAACACCACGTACTCATGTTCATAAACATAAATTGCAATTTATTATTTACTTTTTTTGAATGTGCAAATTGTATATACAAAGCACATATTATTTTTTTATATATTTTTGAATTGCATTATTTTTCTGTACCCCAGACTTTTCTCTCTATCCTTGTAGCGGTGTTGGGTCTTCTATCCCAGGTCACGAGACCTTAGGTAGATAGGTGTTAAAGCACCCCAAAGAACTTAATAACCGGATAGACGAGGCCTGTTTTGGTTAGAAAAAATTCATAAACAGCGGAGTATCTTGTCTTTATCCTTTTCTTTCCTTGACTTCCCACATATTTCCATAATCCCAAGCTAAACTAAATTGGTTTTTACAATCAGCAGATCTATCATATTTTGAGTGAAAATAGAATGTTTTGATGGAAAATAATTTTATACAAACTCCTTTAAATAAAACTATCTTTCAGTTGTCACTTGACATAATTTCAGACACTTCTACAATTATTTTATCTCATTTTTTATCAATTTTTTTAATTTAGGCAGTTTAAAGTAGCAAAAAGCGAGTGTGGCATTATCGAACTACTGTCATAATCTCAGGGAAAGGTCTCTCATTCCTCACACTTAAGAGGAGCAATGTCCTCATTGTTCAGAATTAAAATCAAGAAAATGACCTTTCAAAATATGACAGACTCATAAAGGATTAAACGCATGTAGGTTGAACATAATATAATAAATGAAGAATTGAAACTCCCTTGTATCGTAGATTGAGGAAGGTATCCTTCCTCACACTTAGAGCTTTGGTAGGGGTGAGACGTTCCTCACACTTGAGTTCGCGCAAGTGTTCAACCGAAGATATTGAAATTCCAAAGCAACTGAGGTTGCTTTCCAAAGGTGAGTTCAGCTATATATTCGACATAGAATTTGTTCTGAAAAGAAAATCATATATAGCCAGCAGAACTCCAATTGAACCAAAAGAAAATCATAAAATAAAAAACATAAATAAAAATTCATAAAATAAAAACATAAAGTAAACCACACTGTTACCTTCCTGAATATATCAAATGTTAGCACAAGGTTTAAACAGTAATAGTCTACAAAATGTTAGTAAACAACATAATAAAGTACTACATAAAATAAAAACATTAAGAATTAACAAATATTAATAAACAAAAAGCAACATAAAAACTAATATTAATAGCAACATAAATATTAATATTAAAAACAACATAAAATTAATATTATTAACAAAGCATTAATATTTGACATAAACATTTTAGTAATATTAACAAAATAGAAAACAAGAAGAACAAATAATATGAAATATAAACAGAATAATTATACAACACAAATTCTGTCGAAAAGTCACTACTAGAAAATACGAATTTACCCACGGAAAATTACCCACGGGACATAAACCGTAGGTAATAACCACGGTTTACCTACGAAATACCAACGGACCAGTGAAGGTAGCATTTCCCAACAGAATACCTACGAATTACCCACGGAATAATATACCCACGGACTATTCCGTAGGTAAATGGCGTGGCAGATACGCGGGGAGACACTTCCAAGTAGCGCGAAAAATACCCACGAGCACGTTCCGTGGGTAACATGGCGGCAAACAATACCTACGGAATATCCCGTAGGTAAATAATTTCAAAACGGGTGCGTTTAATTACCGGTAATCGGCTGCGTATGTAGCCACTTTTACCCACGGAAATTCCCGTAGGTATTTACCCACGGACTATGTCCGTAGGTAATCTATAAAAAACGACACCGTTGCATATCAGCTAATGCCTACGCTTGAGTACTTTTACCCACGGATATTTCCGTAGGTATTTACCCACGGACTTAACCGTAGGTAAATTGTTTTAAAACGACTGCGTTTTATACCTGGTAAGATGCTGCGCATGTAGGCCACTTTTAACCACGGAATTTTCCGTAGGTATTTACCCACGGACATTTCCCATAGGTAAAGTTTATTAAAACGACTGCGTTTTATAACCGGTAATATGCTGCCCATGTAGGCCACTTTTACCCACGGTTTTTTCCGTAGTTATTTACCCACGGATGTTTCCGTAGGTAAATTGTTTTAAAACGACTGCGTTTATACCTGGTAATATGCTGCCCATATAGGCCACTTTTACCCACGGAATTGTCCGTAGGCATTTACCCACGGACTTGTCCCGTAGGTAAATTTTATCAAAACGACTGCGTTTTACAACCGGTAATATGCTGCCCATGTAGGCCACTTTTACCCACGGTTTTTTCCGTAGTTATTTAACAACAGAGTTTTCCCGTAGGTAAAGTATGGCAAACGACTGCGTTTTATAACCGGTAATATGCTGCGTAGGTATGCCACTTTTACCCACGGAAAGTCCCGTAGGTATTTACCCACGGACTGTTTCCGTAGGTAAATAGTTTTAAAACGGCAGCGTTTTGTGTGATACTACTTGTTTACTGATGCAAATTTCTACTCACTTCACTTCTGCAATTTCGATTCATACTACTCCCGTTGCTCCCGCCTGCGAAATCCGCTTCTTCTTCGATTTCGATTCATACTACTCCCGTTGCTCCCGCCTGCGAAATCCGCTTCTTCTTCCCTTTCCATGCTTCTTCTTCCTCTCAAACTTTGACTCCCGCTAAATCAGCTTCTCGCACGCTGTGTCCTCGCCATACTCCACTGCAAAATCATACTCCTCAGACTCTTCCGCTGCTCCCCAACCCCTCTTCAAACTGAATTCAATTTTCTCTCGCTACATTGTGTCGTTCGCTCTCAAAATCTTGTGCGTTCGACTGCTCCCTAGACTGAAGACCTGCTCTCTTCTTCGTCTCTGAAGAAGCAACTGGTGTCGCCTCAAAGATTATGCTGGTCTCTTGTGGTGTCGCCTGAAGAAGGTGAAGAAGTAAGTCATTCTTCCCCACTCTTGTCGCTTCAACTATTTTTTCTTCTCTTCCGGTAGCTACAACCCTAGAATCGAGAGATAGGTTTTTGGAGTGTATCCGCTGAGTTTCTTTTCTTTGTTTTAGATTAGAGCCCTAAATATGTAAGTTGAATGTTTTGCTGTTAATTACTGAAGAATTTTAGGCCATTTTAGTCTTGGAAAACCACATCTACCAAAAAAAAAAGCATATGAAAGCCTTGTTCTCGGGTGACTGGTGTGACTTGAAGTATGTTAAATAATAGCAAAATACGTTAACCCTACCATCAGTCATAATAAATTAAGTAAGCCTTCATTTTGCATTGCAAAATTCCCACGTCTAGTACAACTAGTTTAAGAAATAGTAGAACAAAAATCTTAGTATGTGAGTTCTGAAACATTCTTAGAAAAGAAATCAAGAAGAAGCCTACTATTAAATTTGAAGGAGAAGAAGCCTACTATTAACTTTGAATGGTTGTTCTACAAATAGCAATACCAACCTTGTAAAAACTGTGACAGATTGTACATGATGTAACAGTGTAAAAAATGCAATAGTTACAACAAAATGACAGTTCAAATATACCATCAACGAACTGCTATTAAAATAGTCTTTTTTGTGTTGTTATTAGCATGGTATAATTACGGATTACAAGCCTATTTAGTGTCTGATTATTTGCTTCTACATAGAGACAGGTTTAATCAGTGTTTCAGCTCCTTATTATGCTGTATTGCTTTTGTTATTGTTGTTGTTAACCCCACGTCTTAGGCAGTTTTTGTTTTTCATTGTTTGGGCATATTGCAACCTGTTTTATGTTTTATTTTGCCACTGTTTTAAATGCCAATATTGCAACCCGGATTGCGACTGTTTGCCTCTGTTTTAAATGCCAATATGAGGTACTGTTTGGTTACCTGTAAATCTGTTGAAGCCGATTTCTATTTCTCAAATGTCCTGAATGTCTTTCTATATGACAACACCGCTTAAGTATTTCTCTAAAGATCCGTGTTGAGGGTTTCATGACCTGAATGAGATCGCTTATGGAGCTGAATATTATACAAATACTGAAAATGCTTTTATGTTATATAGGAATTCCTGAACCCCCTAGTAAAGAGTAACAGTGTGTATTAAAGTTTAATTTAGTAAGGTGTGAGGATTTGAATCAGACTAGGATGCTTGAATTGGCAATGGATTTGCAGTCTGATTGCTTTGACTTTTGAAATCTGTGTTCTAATCTAACTCATTCTACATCTAATATCTTAAAAGTAGTAGTCAGAGAAGCTCGCTGGATTGAGATAAACAATCATTCTGTTGTTCTGTTATCTTGTAAGAAAGAAGAGGCTACATCTTATAATTTGATATACAAGAGATAGATTTATAAGTTAAAAAAAAGGAATAGGATATAGCTTCATGTTTCTACTTGCTGAATTAAAGTTTAAACAGCTATCAAATTGCAAGTCTTAACTTTATATTCCTAATTTCTTCTTCTTTCAAAATTTCCCCTATCAAAATGTAGTAACCCTAGACCAAAATCTTTCTCTTAACTTCACTGATCTAGAAACCAATATATAGTCATGAGCTAGTTCTGTACTTACCATATAGCTATTTCAAAACGTAATTGCTGTACATGATTAATATATATATGTTTATATACATTTATCCAGTATTTCTCTATGTTCATAGTCAATATCAACAGTAAAATTTATACATCTAAGAAACATGTATAAGAATAATTTTGTAAAAACAATCGTATATATAAAACTCTTGAGTGTTATTTCAATGAATCCTTGGAACTATTGTATGTCATGTATTACTTGGCTCATGATATGTACTATTATGCAGTATATTAACATTGTTTCTTGCTGTATTCTCTATCTACATGATAGATTTGCTGCTTAGATAAGTTAGCCATTTAAGCGATTTATAGTTTTCAGGTTACATTAAATCTTTGGACCTATGTACCCTACATTTCTATGGTGTTTAAACATCACACAAAATAATCATACCACATCCTTTTGTGCTGCTGTTACTGAATCATTTAAAAGTTTATATTGTTTTGGTATGAACTACGCAAGCTTGGTTACTTATATGTTAAGTTCTTTTTGCTGCGCTAAATGTGACCTAGCTAAGGTGTAAACTGTAAGAATGAAGCTGACTGAAACTTGCAGTGATCTATTTATAGTCTTAGTTGTTTGTGGTGTTTTTGGTATTATATGGCACTTCATTTTTCTGCACTTATTTAATCTTATTGGCTGGAGGAAAACAATCAACTGCTAGCTGTAGTCTAGAGTTTCTGCATTTTTCTGCACTTATTTAATCTTATTGGCTGGAGGAAAACAGTTTACTACACTGCCTGCATGTAATATGTTTACTTCATTCTGTGTCAATTCGATGTTAAATGCAAAATTGAAAGGCCAAAATATGCTTGATAACAGTTTTAAAGTTTTTCTGTGATGTTGCAATCCATATCACCAAAGTTATTCTTTCTACTCGCCTCCATCCCTTCCTAACGCGCATCTCATATCATCATCCACAAATGTTATTTACATATATGTTTTGATATAATGCTAGCAGTATGGCTAGTTGCTTGCATGGGCTTATCTTCTCAAAGTCTTTTTCTTCTCATCCCAAATTAACCTTCGCCGTTGGTTGTTTGTTATTACAGATATAACCCTGCTGTCCCATCTCCTCTTGGTTGGCAAGTACATCGTCCTCCTCAGCCATGGTATCCGCCTCCACCCGCAGCAGTCTCATTACTGTAATACTGATGTTGTCTCATCTCCTCCTGGCGCAGACCCAACTCGTAATACAAATATAACCCTGCTGTCCCATCTCCTCCTGGTTGGCAAGTACATCGTCACCTCTACTCGCTTCTTCCATGGGTTCCAGTCTCCAAGGTAGCTACTGTAATACTGATGCTAGTACGGTTTTCAACTTCTATGATCCTGGTATTCGTGGTAGCTCATCGTTGTGCCTTTTCATTTATTTTATGAATACTATTGGGTGGATAGAAGTATGGATGATCATGTGCATTTGGTGCTAAATATCTAGGTGTTATGTTCTTGAATGCTGTAAGAATAATGCCGTGTATGCTCAGTTGCTCATTTAAGGGCTGGAAAGGCCTTTTGAATATGATGATTTAGATCTTAGTCATTATACGTGGTTTTGAATTTGTGCACTTGTGATTGCTATGTACACTTCAATTTTCATTGTTCTACTACCATTCAGTGCATTTTTGTGACTACTTGCTCAATATGTGGTCTCTTTGCTGATGCCGCTTCTTGTAATATGACTAGGTGTAATGTCTTATGCATTTCATGTTATTGGAAAGATTCTGGAAATAGTATTGAATGAAATTATTCTTCTCTTCAAAGATGGGGAGTTCAATCTTTTTCTGTATGAGTAATGTATAATGGGTCTTACTAGGGTAGTTTTATGTGATATGTTACTGTTATTCTATTTTCTCTATCAATTGATGTTCCTACTTATTATTCATACCCTGCTGTATTTGATCAATTGCAGTGGGAGGAAATTTCGTTCTTATGCCTCGCGGTCAAACACTGGAGGCCCATCCATTGGACCCGCACCTGTTATTGCAAACAAAGCTCTTCAGCCATCAAACAATGAAGTTAATTTGGCGTGGGATGATGAGGCAATGTCAATGGTGGGGTTTTTGTACTACTACTTTTCATCCATGAACCTTATCTCCATCTTTCCCATAAGCTGTGATTCTGCACTTGAGATCAAATACTGAAATCATAAAGAAGATATTAATTTATCTTTGTTTCATAATTTTGTAGGAGGAACAAAGAATGTCTCTGCCAAAGTATCAGGTGCATGATGAGACTAGCCAAGTAAGTTAAAACTACCCCATGTCATCTTCAAGATATGGTTCTGGATTTTCAGCTTGCTTTTGTAAATGTAGGGTATGATTCCTTAAAAGGTACCGCTTATATAGTTTGAGCAAGCTCTTTGTTTTTTTTCTTTTCAAGTAATGAAAACACCAAATGCAACGTTAACCATTAGTAACGCTAGAATTTGAGTTGCTCATGCTCCCCAGATTTTGCTGCCGTTTTGGTTTCAAATTTGAATACTCAGCGTAATGTTGATATGATGGTGGCTTGACTATTAATAGATAAGATATATTTGTGAGTAAATCAATCTTAGGAATATGGCATTGATCTTGCTTGTATCTAGGAATGGTAGCTGATTTGCAGTGAGTTGATTGCTAGGGGATATGAACTTGTTCTGTCATTGCTTGCGCATAGTTCAGTGATGTTGGCTTGTGTAGCTTATCAACATTTTAGCTTACAGTACAACTTTTTAATCCTGCAGAAAAGAAGAGCTACCATCAGAGGCAAAAACAAATTGGAGGAGATTGAAGACTAAGATGAGCCAGGGCAAACAAAGATAAATTGGGTACTAAACATTGTAGTTGTTTAGTTTGAGCAGAATTTTAGTGTATCATGGATTATGTATGTCTATTGGCTTGGGTTTACTGAAGTGATTACAAACTTCATGGGTAATTAAGGGATAAGTGATGATTACATTGTTTTTTCTTAGAGGGGAACTCGTGAAAAGGCTTGTGAAATAAAACTGTACTGCTGACAATCTTCTGTTCTGGTTCTGGATATATTCGGTTGTAAGCAATGTATTATATTTTTTTAAAAAAATTTCCACACATTTACCCACGGAATACCAACGCAAAAGTCCGTTGGTAAAGTTGTCCGTAGGAATTCCGTGGGTAAACTACAAAGGGTAGCACACACTTGTTCGTGGTAATCTGTGGGTAATACCTACGGGAAGCACCGTGGGTATTATTGTCCGTAGGTATACCGAGGGTATATATGAAATGCATACCCGTAGGTATTCCGTGGGTATTTACCTACGGGATCCTTCCGTGGGTATTTTTTCCGTAGCTATTCTGTGGGTATCCACGTGGCATACGAACATGATATTCGATGGTATTTCGAGGGTATTCCGTAGGTATTTACCCACGGACTCGTCCGTAGGTATTTACCGACTACAAGCGCCGTAGGTATTTCGTAGGTGATTACCCACGGGAAATGTTTTGGTGGATAATTAGCTTACCCACGAGGTGTATACCCACAGAACATTTTCGTAGGTATTCCGTGGGTATAATTGAATACCTACGACTTACCCACGGAAATGTCCGTAGGTAAGTCCGTTTTTTCTAGTAGTGAGTCGACAGAACCTCCCCTAAAAATCTACGATTCTCCACAATTAATTCAGTCAAACGCAAGGTAATTTAATACCGTTATCAGCCTAAATCCACATATAACAACCTATAATCATAAATTCATTCGTTTAATAAAACAAGGCATAATACAATTGGAGAATGCTATTTTAACATAGCAAGTCTCGTATCTACATATACCTAAATTTGAAATTCATCCAAAACGACAAATTTAAGTATATTCAGTGTAGATTTAACCTTGTGTATGTATATTATGATTTATAGAAGAAGAATCTGAGACAAAAATCGCATATTAAGCTCGAATTTTCGAACGGGTCGACCTAGGGTTCGAAAGTTCAGTCCTTAATTTCTCATAGTGTAGTTCATTATTGTGGATTTGAAACTATAGAAACGTTAAGAATTGAAAAACAAAGATTTCGGTACTAACCTTGCGTAATTTGGTGGAGAATTGAGGAAGTTGTGTTGAATTGAAGAGGAGGGGAGTTGTGCGGCTTGTTCGTTCTCCTCTGTACCGGTTCGAGCTCTCTAATTTGGAGAAGAACAGATGTGAAGAAACGCATCGTTTGAAGCTCTTTTTTTTAATTTGCGAAGTCCGTCCGCTAGTTATCAGGCGATGTGCCGTCCGCTAGTTAAGTGGCGGACAAGAGTGGAGACGTCCGCGAGGCGGTCTCGTGTGGGAGTCCGCGTGGTAAGTGGCGGACAAGGCCTTGTGTGGTGTCCGCATGATATCTGGCGGACAAGACCTTGTTCGATTTTTTTTTTCGCTTTCATTCGTAACAGACAGAAATATAAAGTATAAGTTAGTAAAAATAATGACATAAAATTAGAAGTTAATTTAATTAGTTGACAGAATAATTAACGTTAGTAGTTAGAGACAATGGAAAGAAATGACAGGAAATTAAATGACAGAAATTATAAGTTAGTAGTTAGTATACACAGGAAATTAAATGTTAGGGACAATGGAAATTAAATGTTAGAGACAATGGAAATTAAATGACAATAATATAAGGGTTAGAAGTTAGATGCCAGAAGTTAGAAGTCCGAAGTTAGATGGCCAAAGTCAGATGTCCAATGTCATATGTCCAATTAATATTAACAGATTATTAGATAATTAATATTAACAAAATAGTAGATAATTAATATTAACAATAATATTAACATAAATAAGAGAACAAAATATTTATAATTAACAGGTGAATAATCCGGGGCTTAGGAACTAGAATAAATCTAGTCCCCGGCAACGGCGCCATTTTGCAGACGTTATAAAGTGAGTGGTTAAACTGGTGTAAAATTAAAAGAAAAGAAATTAAAAACTCAAAATAAACGTCGGGCTGCAAACAAATCCCGGTCGCAGTAGTATAGTGAAAATGTAAGCGACCGGATATCGAACCACGGGACTAATATACATATTATAGTACCTAAGCGTGTCACAGAGGGGGGATTAATTGACTTGTTTTTATAAATAAAAGGAAAGATAAAATAAACTAAATTAACAGATAAACTAAACGGGACTTTGGTTCAGATTAATATTATCTGCTCTTTCATGCTATTCCTACTGGTTTAATTATAATTGTCTGGCAAAATTCCTTTAATTATCTTAAGGACTAAGTCATAGCCTCATAAGAACTCGTTTACCAGAAATGCTCGGTCTAATCAAGGTTCGAGCACTCTTATGTAAACGGACATTAAATTCGAGGAAATATAATTGCATCTGAAAATACTAACTCATTAAATCATAATAGAGCTTTCTCCAGATTTACGGCTTAATCAACCTATCTATTTATCACCTGGTCTGATCAAAATAGACTTAGCAAGCAATTTAATAAACTCATGACATTCATTAAAAAGGCGAGAGATGAGCTTTAAGCGTAACAAACTTCATTAAATTAAAACCAGTAAAAACATTGCATAATTAATACAGAACATAATAATCATTCGCAAAGCATATGAACTCTAGCCTAACATATTAAATAGTTTGGTCTTCTATTTAAATACATGAGAATAAAGGTGAAATTAATGAGATGAAAAGAAAACAAATGGAGAAGCGGGAGATTAGAAATGAAAATGAACGAGTGAGTGAAAGTGTAGTGGTATGAAGATGGAATGATGGTGTGAATTGGAACTCCAGGAGGAACCACGGACGGAACCTCTGGAAGGACACTCAGTAAGGAGGAATGAAGCTCGTATTTATAGAGGAAGAAGAACAGAGCAGCAGCTCATTAGCTCACTGATTGAGCTCGATGATTGCAGCTCCCCATTGATTGCAGCTATTGATTGCGCAGGGGACAAGGCTGAAACGCGGGCGTGATTTCTGGTAGGCGCCGACTGCTTAAAGGATATGGCGGAGGCAACTTGCAGACGGAGTCGGCGAAGATAACCCGTTGATTTCCTGGACATTTAGACGTGTCCGCGACATAAGTGGCGGTCTCCTCTGTATCTCAACCGCATGTTAATAGGCGGTCTCCTCTGTCTTGTCCGCCCGGTCTGGGGCGGTTGCCCTCTCTGTCGTCCGCCTCGTATGAGGCGGTCGCCTCTGTTTCGTCCGCCCCTTATTGGGCGGTACTCTCTATTCCCGTCCTCACAATATGAGGCGGTTGCCTCCATTCAGAGTGGTCCGCCCCTTATTGGGCGGTTGCATATCTTCCTCACGTGACCATCTTTTAATCCCTTATAAACATATGTATGTTTTAGGTATTTTTCCTACAATTTAACACATAAAATACATCAGTAAATATAACAACATATTTATAGGAAAAACCCTAGATAAGTGAGAAACATTAATAAAAATGCTACAATTAATAAGGTGATTAAACCCTAAAAAGTCTATATGTTTTGCACTTATCAATAGGTTCTGTGAGTAGGTGGATGATAACAAAATGTACCCCGTGTGGTGTGAGGAATACCCTAAGAAAAGACAGGGTTGGGATCTGAGAGCTAATTTGTGTGTACTGTAAGGTCTTAGGTTGGGGTAGCAAATACAACCAAATACTTTGAGATGTGTGTAGGTAGGAGGTGTGTTGTAGAGAAGCTGGTAGGGTGTTTTGTGAGCCAAGACTTGTGTTGGTGTTCTATTGAGGAGATAGGAAGCTGTCTTAAAAGCAAAGGTCCAGTAGATTAGGGGAAGAGTAGCATGGGCAAGAAGAGAGAGCCCTTTGTCTGTGATGATTCTGTTTTGTATTTCAACACTTCCATTTTGCTCATGTGAATGAGGACACGTTAGTCTGTGAGAAATGCCATGTTGTTCAAAAAATGATTTGAGTGGTTTGAATTCAGTTCCACCATCTCTCTGTACAGCCTGAACTATAGTGTTGAATTTGGTGCAAACCATCTTGTGAAAATTGGAAATACATTAACTACTTCAGACCTGGCGGTAAGGGGAAAAAGCCAAGAATACTTACTGTAATCATCCACTATAAGCATATAATATATGTATCCATCTATAGATCTAACATAAGCAGGACCCCAAAGGTCAATAAACAGAAGAGAAAAAGGTTTTTTGTGAAACAGAGGGACTGGGAAAATGGGGTAGAGCATGATGCATGCCTTGACAACATGCTTTACAAAAACTAGATAAATGGGATGTAGTAACAGGTAATGAATAATTTGAGATTGTCTGTTTTGTGGTTGTCAAGAAGGGTGCGCCAAACGTTTGTGCCAGATATCAACAGGTTGCTTGAGAGTGTGATGAATATGAGGAGAGAGATCAGTGTAGTGAGCTTGAGTTTTTGTGATAGATGAGGGAAAAACATAGAGTCCGTCCTTGATTGAACCAGTAAGAAGAAGCCCTTTAGTAGCCAGGTCCTTCATAACAAAGCAATTAGGATAAAACTCGAAGTAAGCATAATGATCCTCACCAAACTGGTGAACAAAAACATGGTTTTTATTGAGACTAGGAGTGTGAAAGAGAGGTTTAAGATGGAAAGTAAGAGAACTAGAATTGAAAGAACATGATCCATGATGTAGGATAAGGAGATTTGATCCATCACCTAGGCGGACTGTAACAGATCCAGAGTAGTCTGTAGATGAGATATTTAATTTGGA
This sequence comes from Limonium bicolor, assembly GCA_023374045.1. Lineage (NCBI taxonomy): Eukaryota > Viridiplantae > Streptophyta > Magnoliopsida > Caryophyllales > Plumbaginaceae > Limonium > Limonium bicolor. Next base: position 51,577,210 of record CM041782.1, read on the forward strand.
GAGATCTCCAGTAAAGTGATGACTTGCAGCAGAATCTGGAATCCACTTAGAAGGGTAGTAGGAGGGTAGTGGATTTGTTTGAGGTTGAGAGGTGTGTTGGGTAGCGTTAGTAGAAAAACTCTTGGATGGATTAGATTGATGTGACTTACTGTACCTCCAACGACAGACAAAAGCCTTGTGCCCCTTTTTCTTACATATTTGGCACTGAATTCTGGTGTTTGTTTGGCCTGTGAAAGTTTTGGATGACTATGATGATTGTGATTTGTTGTTTTTCTGATCTGTGCGAGTGAAATTGAGAGGGTTTTTGGTTTTGTCTTAGTGATAATTTGTGGCATTGACTGACATAGTGTCATGAGTGGTTTTAAATTGTTGATTCAACCTTACCTCATAGGCTAAAAGGAAATTGTATATTTGTTGAGGAGTACAATCTTCAGATCTGGTAATAATGTTGGTGATGACTGAATGATATTCCTGAGGAAGTCCTTGTAGGATAAAAGCTTGAAAATCACCATTGGAGATTTTATCTCCAGTTGTGGATAGAGCCGAAACAAGATCTCTGGCTCGGTTGTAATAGGTAGTAATGGTTTATGTGGCTGATTTTGTGATGCTAGCTAGTTGGAGTTTTAGTTGTCCTTTGTGAGCTGTAGCCTGAGCTTCATACATATCATGAAGCATCTCCCAGATTACAGCAGAAGGCTCAATGCCGACTGCTTGACTAACCACATCATCGGATAGGGAGGTGAGAATAATGGAAATTATGAGTTGATCTGAGCTACCCAAGTATCAAATTCTGGGTTATAAACACCATTGATGGATTCAGAAGGGCACGTATATGTTCCATCCACAAATTTGTAAAGTTTGTTTCCTGTCAAGAATGGAAGCATGGTTCCCTTCCAGATTCTAAAATTATTGTGTTTCAATTTGATCAGATTGCCGGCAGCGGAGAGGATAGATTGAGAACTTGATGTGGATGAGGATTGTGTGGATAGGCCTGAAGTAGCGGAAGATGGTGTTTGAGGAGAAACTAGTGTCGCCGCCATGGTTATGGAAGAAGAAGAAGAAGAATTGATCTAGATCTAGGAGTTTGCTACTGAAGCTCTGATACCATAACAGAAGATATAGATCGATGAAATGTATGCATATTTGATTGATTATTGCTACTGTGTACATCAGTATATATAGGAGCTTTAGGATGATTCTAGACTAGTTACAAATATCTAGATATTATCTGTAACAAACAAAGTGACTGTCATATAGAGAAATATGGGCTGTAGCCGAGATGGGCCTAAGGCCTGCTATTTGTTGTTAGGTTGATATTGTGACTAATTCAAGTTCTCAGTTTTGATTAAAATAGAACACATATATGTAGGCATTTGTATTGATAATCCACTCTTAGATTGCTCTCACTCTATCCACAGTGCATACATTTTTCTACTTTAATGTTTGCTCCGTATAGCTTTATTTTTTCAAGTTCATTGCAGGTGATCAATGTTGCTCCTTTATGGTATTTATCTTTAATTTGGATTAGCTCTTTGCTCTATTTAGCTGATGGCATTACATGATTATTCGTCCAATGTGCATGTTTGTCTTTGTGCAAAAGTCTGTTGTCACTTGAAGATTGCTACGTGTATTATCCTGTTAATGTACTTTGAGTTTGCATCTTCACTGCCGTTTGTGCTTAATCCAAGACTGCCGAAGAATCTTCGGATGAGCTAGTAACTTTCATGGAAATAAAAAGGGAATAAGGTCTGCTTAGAAACTATAGGTTTGAACTGAGAATTTTTGGCACAATTATTTGATTATCGAAGTTCAACTTGATTCAATTAGTTCTTGAGGAGATTCATCCTAGGCTTATTCTCGTCCTCTCGTTTATTTTGCAACCATAGCAGTAAATAATAATAATAAAAGAAAAAACAAACAAAAATGATTCTTTTAGCTCAATTTTTGTTTTCTGTCAAATTTTGCTTGTCTGATTATTTGGTTTATTTCTTCATCAGGTATGTAAGGTTTACATTCATTTCATTGCAATATATCATTATTTAGGTTTTATTTGTATCTAACTCCTAAGCCCTAGCTAACTGTCCTCTAGGACCCTTGCATTGACAGAAAAGCTTGGGATAAAATACCGCCCACACCTAGCGGGTCTTTGATTTGTTTCGTGAGTCAGTGTTCTCCTATAGCTTCGGAAAATACCCTAACCACCCTTCTATCTATAAGAACAAAAATTTTAAAGAATAGTCCCTTAAGGTCATCTTAGGAAGGCTTGGATGTGAACCCACCCCACGCCTAGCGGGTCTTCGATTCATTTTGTGCGGGTGGGATCCCCCTTTTGCCTTCAACTCACCAAATGAAAAGATTAGTTAAACCAACAAATAAATCGATTCCTTTTATTTGTTATACCTCACGTTTCCTTCTAAATTATGGTTCACCAAAAAAAAGAGCAAGATGTTAAGTCAAGGACCTTTAGTTTTGATGATAGGATACATGTGGTGTTTATCTAACATGTTTGTCAAGTATATCATTCAGATAAACAGGTGAATAAGTGGCTTAGCACGCAAGGTTGCAAGCGCACTTAGCCTACGACATGTGCCCAACCAGTCAGGCATCTGTCTATGAGAGCTCCGGAGAACTTCTAGCAACACACGAGTAGTCAAGATCCACACCATCACATATCTCATGCATCAAACATTAAACAAGGGCGGAATTGCGTTAGCAACGTCGACAAACTCACTCAGATGTGTCACACCCACACAAGCAACTAGCTCACGACAAAAGGATAAGCTCATTAATGTGCAAGATAACAATATAAGCAAAGGCTAATAATGAACATCATTACATAGCCGAAATAAATTCAGAGAAGAGCATTTATGAGTATTAATTAACCAGACAAGGTCAGACAAGTTGAAGTGTGCTAGTGGTGACCGACCACTTGGGAGACGCGCCACCAACTTGCCCAATCGCAAGGAAACACGTGTGTTGATAGCTCCAGATCAAGTTGGAAGATAATCTGCAGTAAGGTGCGACTATTATAATAAGAGAAGAAGAATTAATCTACTTCTAGAGTCTACATATTCATAGGTCGTTAGTTACACCTTAACTAACGTGTATATATATGAGCATTTATGTCCTATGTAAATCAAGCTTGCGAGACAAAAAGAAGAGATACAATCTGAGCAAGTGTGAGTCAGACAAGAGTGTGTGTAAGTACTAGAGAGTTGGTGAGCTAGTGAGGACTGGGTTAGAGTGTCAATACTTTGGTATTTGATAGACCGACAGGTCGGGGAGCGGTCGATGAACCATAGGCCGATAGTCAGGTGAGGGTTAAGGACTTTAGGGGTAAAGTTGAAACTGTCCCAAGAGTCCGTGTGTAGGGCAAGGGAGATTGAGTGAATTTTGTGTATGTAAATTCTCAATCGAAATGGAGTTTCCAGTTTAAGGTTTATCTCATGTCTTTCCTTAAACTATCAAAATTTATTTGAGTCAACGATACATCCACGACTGGTCGGGGACACATCAGGAGCACCAGCCAGTTTCAATTGGTATCAGACCGGGTCTCTTCTATAAAGCAAACTGCTTTGGAAGAGGATCAACATGACTCATGCAAGCCTACTAGCGTCAGAAGAAGGTTCTGCACCAAATAGACCACCACTTTTTAATGAAGACAGCTACACTCACTGGAAGAACAAAATGGAGTTTCATATCAAGTCTGATGATCCCAGGATGTGGAGGGTTATATCACGTGGTGAATATACCTTCCAAGACGCTCAAGGACAAGACATATCAGTCGACAACATGATAGATGATCAAATCAAGAAGCTGATTTTCAATGCACGAGCAGTAAGAATTCTACACTGCGCACTACTACCTGAACAATATTGCAAAGTAGCCTCAGCTAAAATGGCTCAAGAGATTTGGAAAACTCTTGAGGTCACATATGAAGGGAATGATGAGATCAGAAAGACCCGCATTGAGTTGCTATTGACCCATTGGGAGCTATTCAAAAAGGAAGAAAAGGAGAGTATCTCTAAAATGCACACAAGATTCACCAAGCTCATTAATGAAATGTTGGTACTTGGAAGAACCATCTCAAATGAGGACAAAATTTGGAAGTTCCTCAGATCTCTTCCTGCCTCCTTCGATTGCAAAGTCAACGTCATGCAAGAGGTACACGATCTCTCCAAAATGTCTTTGGCAGACATGCTAGGATCTCTAATGGCTTTCGAGTTAAAACTACAACAAAGAAACTCAGAAAGCTCATCAAGAGATAAAGGAAAAGGCATAGCCCTCAAGTAGATGAAAATTAAAGATCCAAGTTAGGAGACGACAATGATGAAATGGTCCTCTATGCTAAGAGGTACTTTCGGAAGTTCATAAGAAATAAAATTCGGAAAGGGAAGGAGCCTAAGGAGTCGGATGATCAGAAGAAAAACAATGAAAAATATTTTGGGTGTTCAAGACGCGGACACCACATCAAAGACTGTCCTCAACGACCCCGAGAAGACAACGACAGGGTCAAGAAGCTTGTCCGACGATCATTCAACAAAGGGCCAAGGAAAGAAGCCTTTGTTGCTGCACGGAGAGACTTTAAACTAAGTGACAACAATGAAACCTCAAATAGTGATATCTTAGAGGGTGAGAAGGCTCATCTGTGCCTTGAGAATGTTTGCCTGATGGCGCAAGACAATGACACATCAGAGGAAGAAGGTCAAAACAAGGTAAACTACTCTAAACTCAAGTAGAGAAATTCTCTCCGCTCATGAAAAGTTGAAATTAGGAAAACAACCTGAAATCGATGAACTGATTGTTGCGCTTAACGCAAAAGAAAAGGAACTAGCTACAGTCAAAGAAAAACATGCTAAGCTAGAAGCTGTTCCTAAGACACCCATGACGAGAACCAAATGACAGGTCGAGTACCAGTCAGAGACCAGTCGTAGAGGTATCTGCCATCTATGTAGACAATCGGGTCATCATGAAGCCAAATGCTATAGAACACGATTCATGGGGCACTGCCAACTCAAAGGTATAGGATTAAAATGGGTAGTAAAAAATGATTCTAGAACAACGGTCGTTTGTGGAACTGGGTCCAACCCTTCTGTGGACCCTAACCCACACCACTAGCATGTTAAGTGTAGGATCGAGTGGAATTGGACCCCTGCTGGTACATCGACAACGGGTGCTCTAAACACAGGACTGGAGACAAAATGAAGTTCTTCTCACTCGAGTTAGGAAGCCAAGGAACAGTTTCCTTTGGCGATAATAAGAAAGGAAAAATCATCAGTGTAGGTAAGGTTGGTTTTACGTCAGATTATGTCATAGATAATGTCAATTTAGTTAGTGGTTTAAAATTCAATTTGCTTAGTGTATCTCAAATCTGTGATAAAGGCAACTCAGTTCATTTTTATTCTACACATTGTAGCATAGTAAATCAGAAAAATGGTAAGGAGTTGTTAAAGGGAAAAAGATGGAAAAATGTGTATGTAACTAGTCTAGAGGATATAGACAGTCCAAATCTTCCATGCTTGACTGCTTCAATAGATGACTCTACACTGTGGCACGAAAGACTAGGGTATGTTAGCACTTCCTTGTTAAGAAAACTTGTCAAGAAATAGTTGGTAAGAGGTCTCCCTGAGATTAAAAATCTGAGACCATCTTTGTGATACATGTGTTAGAAGCAAGCAAACTAAGACTTCTTTCAAATCAAAGAACTTACTTAGTACATCCAAGCCACTTGAATTACTTCACATGGACTTATGTGGACCTATGAAAATCAAAAGTTTTGGAGGAAATTGGTATGTGTTTGTGATTGTTGATGATTACTCACGATTTGTTTGGACACTCTTTATTGCTTCCAAAGACGAAGTCTTTGAGAAATTTCAAGTCTTTGCAGGAAAAGTCCAAGTACAACTCAACCACAAAATCAAGGCTCTTCGGTCTGATCATGGGTCAGAGTTTGAGAATCAACAATTCATGGATATTTGTAAACATCATGGAATCAATCACACATATTCAGCACCAAGAACACCCCAACAGAATGGGGTAGTTGAGCGTAAGAACAGAACACTACAAGAGGTAGCCAGGGCCATGCTATTGGGGAGCAGTCTTCCTCAGGTCTTCTGGGCAGAAGCAGTGGCAACTGCATGCTACATCACAAATAGAACGCTCATACAACCTATCCTCAACAAAACTCCCTATGAGCTAATCAAGGGTAGAAAACTAAACATAAGTCACCTCAGGGTCTTTGGCTGTAAATGCTATGTCCACAACAATGAAAAGAACCCTCTAGGAAAATTTGATGCGAGAAGTGATGTGGCTATCTTCCTTGGGTACTCTGAAAAGAGCCGGGCATACAAAGTTTACAATAAAAGGACACTAAAGGTGGAAGAAAGTGTGCATGTGGTCTTTAATGAGGCTGATGCTCACATAGTCAAGAAATCCGAAGAAGATGAAGGACTTGGATTCAATCTAGCTGATCAGGATCACACAGATCATCCCAAAGATGAATCACTGACTGAAGAAAACCTGCCGGACAGGTCAGCGACAGGTCAACAACAGGTCGTCGAAGGAAATAATGATGTCGAAGATCCTCTATCACCATCAACCATTCATCAATCCCATGCCTTGTACAAAGATCATCCATTGGAGAACATCATATCAGATATCTCCAAGGGAATTCAAACCAGAGCACAAACTCGGATCTCTTAGCCTTCTCAACGATAATCTCATCCATCAAACCCAAGAGCATTAAGAAAGCTCTTCAAGACTCTGATTGGATCAAGGCAATGCAAGAAGAGTTAAATCATTTTGAAAGATGCAGAGTTTGGCATCTTGTGCCTCGACCTACTCATCAAGGAGTACTTGGAATAAAATGGGTCTTCAGAAACAAACTGAATAAGATGGGAGGAGTGGTCAGGAACAAGGCTCGTCTGGTAGCTCAAGGATATCGTCAACAAAAAGGGCTCGACTTCCAAGAAACCTTCGCTCCAGTAACAAGGATGGAGTCCATCAGATTACTAATTTCATTTGCTGCACACAAAGGAATAAAACTCTTCCAACTTGACATCAAGAGTGCCTTCCTCAATGGGTACGTCAAAGAGGAAGTGTATGTTGAACAACCTCCAGGTTTTGAGACACAAGAAGGAAAAAACATGGTACTTAGGCTTGACAAAGCTCTTTATGGGGTCAAACAAGCCTCAAGGTCATGGTATGACCGCCTGTCCTCCTATCTATTGGAAAACCACTTCAAAATAGGTAAAGTAGACAAAACTCTGTTTGTTTACAAAAACAAAAGAGATTTCCTAATTGTGCAAGTATATGTCGATGATATAATTTTTGGAGCACTAGTGGAAAAAATGTTTTTAACCACGGTTATTTTGTATGCTCCCGTCGCATATAGAAAATTGCCTATATACCACGGTTGATAACCGTCATTTAAAAGTAGACTATATACCACGGTTTGCTATGACTATCGTTTAAGACCGTTTTTGGACACGGTCCTCACCGATTTTAAACGATGGTTAAGGAGAGAACCGTGGTATAAAGTACCTTTTATACGACGGTTTGACTCAAAACCGTGGTATATAATGTATAAAATCAACGAATAAACCACGGTTATACATACAACCGCGGTTTATAGTCTATGAAATATTTTTCAAAATTGCCGGCGATTTAGAAGCGCCGCTTCGTAGATCTCAAACAGAGCACAGAAGAGAATGATGAGGCTAGAACATGTGTGTTCCTTGTTTGTGATTTAGGGTTGCAAAATAATGAGTGAAGAATGGAGGCGTAGTATGTTCCTTGTTCGCGGTGGGTTGCAAAATTACCGTGAAGTTGAAGAGAATGAAGAATGGAGGCGTAGGCCATGTTCCTTGTTCGCCGGTTATGGTTGCGAAAATTACAGTGAGAATGAGTGAGTGAGGACGAGCATGTTCCTTGTTCGCAAGTGTAAGCTGCAAAAATTATAGAAAAACAAGAGAATGAGTGAGGACGAGCATGTTTCTTGTTCACGATTTAGGGTTGCAAAAATTACTGTGAGCTAGTTGAAGAGAATAAAGAATAGTTGCAGAGCATGTTTGTCGGTTTGGGTTCCAAAATTACCGTGACGTTGAAGAGAATGAAGAAGAGTTGCAGAGCATGTTCGTTGGTTTGGGTTCCAAAATTACCATGACATTGAAGAGAATGAAGAAGAAGAGTGCTTCGTCGATATATAAGAAAAGCGCCGTGTTAAATTTCGGCTGAAAATTTAAAATTCCCGCCTAGACTATATACCACGGTTGATCAAAAAACCGTGGTTTAATATAGTAAGATGTGCAATATAAATGACGGTTGCCTAGGAACCGTGGTATATAGGTACCGTATATACGACGGTTCTCCAGGAACCGTGGTATATTCACTCCGGCATGTACTATATACCACGGTTGCCCTGAAAACCGTGGTATATAACTTACCTATATACGATGGTTCCCGAATAACCGTGGTATATGCGCTCTGGTATGCACCTTAAATGACGGTTGCTATGAAAACCGTGGTTTATAAACTTTAAACCACGGTTTTCCATTTAACCGTGGTTTAAACGCCATCACTAAAAACATTTTTTCTACTAGTGGAGTTTCCGATGAAAAGTATTGCAAAAGGTTTGAAGCATTGATGAAGAAAGAATTTGAGATGAGTGATCTAGGAAAACTGAAGTTCTTCTTAGGACTTCAAGTCAAGCAGGACATTGAAGGGATCATCATATCCCAGCAAAAGTACGTAAAAGATTTACTGAAGAAATTTGGAATGGAAGGTTGCAAACCGTTTGACACACCAATGGCCGTTGGCACAAAGATAGGCATCATGACTGGTGACCAACCGGTCAACCAGCGGTTGTACAGGGAGATGATAGGTTCTCTACTATATATAACTGCTAGTAGACCTGACATTATGTATAGCGTTTGCTTATGTGCCAGGTTTCAAGCGGATCCTAGAGAGAGTCATCTCACAGCTGTGTAAAGAATCCTACGTTATCTCAAAGGGTCCATGAATGTTGGTTTATTTTATCCCAGATTCACAAATTGTAACATTGTAGGATTTTCAGATGCAGACTATGGAGGATCCATCACTGATAGAAAAAGCGCGTTAGGGACAGCATTCTTTGTTGGATCATGTTTGATTGCATGGGGATGAAAGAAACAACAAAGTGTAGCCATCTCTACTGCAGAATCAGAATACATAGTTGCGGCTAGCTGTTATGCCCAACTCTTATGGCTCAAGCAATAAATCGGTGACTATGGTGTTAAAACAGGTACGTTACCTATCATGTGTGATAATACAAGTGCTATTTCTATTTCCAAAAATCCTGTACATCATTCTCGTACCGAGCATATTGACATTAGACATCACTTTCTTAGAGATTGTTGTGAAAATGAATTAGTTGGTTTAAAGTATATTTCTACTGAAGACCAACTAGCTGACATTTTTACTAAGCCATTAAGTAGAGAAAGATTTAACAAGATTATTCATGATCTTGGTATGATATTCATTGATCATAATTAAATCATCTTTTCATTCCCACGATAGGTCATCGACACGTGAGCAACCCCCATAATGTTATCGTTCAGTAATCAACGATCAGTTTAATGCATAGAAGTTATGTCAAACGACTACTTGAAACAAATATGTCATTTTCCACAACAAGTGAGGTTAGTTTAGAGAAGGTCCAACGGATAAAAACGGGAAAATATCTCAACGGATCGCTGACAACCATCACGACTGCTGCGTGTTATATATAGTACCGTAAGGACATGTCAGCAAGTGGATGAGGAGCGGTCACCGACCATTACTCGATATCTATAAAGGGCGACAGGAGTTTTGCTCTTGTCACAATATTGCCCTCACTCTCTCTAATCTCTCTAAGCACTTAAGAGCATTTTCTCTTCTCTCTTACATACAATCTCGTGAGCTCAGTGCAAAGAACCCTTGCCTCGCAGCCGCTAAAGAACACTCGATCGAAAAGTTCTAAAGTCCAGTACAAATCCTCTAAACCAAAATGGCGCCCAAGACTGCTCTTCGATCAAAAGCTAAGGACGCCCTCAAGGAAGCTTCCCCATGATAAGTGCGGAATTTATCTATATTTCTAGGCATAATGTGATTAATATTTTATTGGTTTATATGATAAATTCCTTACTTATGTGTTATTATATGTTATAATGGAATAACTCCCCTTACTTGTGGTTTTTGTTGCTGAACAGATAAAAATACATCAAATAAAGGATTATATATATATATATATATATATATATATATGCACGTACAAGAATGGAAGGCCACACATGAAGAGAAATACATGCAATACATGCACGTGATTTAAGCCATGGATGGATTGATCCATACATTAGTGCTGCAACAAAACAATATGGCCCATGCTTGCAAATATATTCGGAAGAAAACATGGGCTTTCAACGTGAACTTTGAGGCGCAGACATTAATACTGGGCCGACATAACTCTGAAGACATGCGCAGACACGCTGGCATGTACATGATGGGCCATACCGACATGTACCTGATGTTGGGCTGCGACAAGAAAAAGAAATGAGTGCACACTAGACGAGATCATAGGCGCAGACAATGAAGCAGATCGGCCGACACAATTCTGTGCCAGACTTGGATGATGATGGCTTTACACCATCATAATTCTAACCATCATGGTGGCATCATAGGACTCAGACTTTTGAATGGGGTAAAAAGAGGAGGTCGGCAGCATAGTTGGAGGGGGTATTACGAGATATATCATATACACATAATAGCGGTAACCCTAGCGCCGCAGCATACAAAATGAGAGAGGACATTAACATCATACATTACGACGAACAGAAGACAAAAGAGGAATACAATTCTCAGACCGAGCCGCCGCACACAGATAAACAGAGAGAGGGGAGAGCAGTTTGAACACAGAGCCGCTAGTAGAGGAGTCCGAGAACTCGTCACGCAAGACAGTAGCCTAGCGCCGCCGAGCAAACAGAAGACAGAGAGGAAACAAACAGTCAGTTTTGACAGACCGGAGCAGAAGTCAGAGACCGGAAACGTCATCAGTTCTACAACAATTAGATGACGTTTTCTAATCTCTTTAATATTGTTATTATTTATTTCTTCGTCTCCGATGTCTGAATAATTGTTAGAATTCTGGTTTGCTATGGAGAACTAGTTTATTATTTTGCTTCCTGAGTTGTTGAATATAAATTCTATACAGATTGTAGTTTTGTTCCTAGTTATTTATTGAATTCTCTTGTGATTAATTATTGCTTGAGTTTATACCGTATGAATTGCTTATAAGTGAGAACTGCGGCGTTCATTAGACCATAGGAATATTACCAGTGAAACTACAGATGGTAATTCCTGGGATTAGCTGACTAGAAACCAGATGAACATTAACGCTACTAGTTAATTTGTAAGTTCGTAACGAGAGTTAGGATTTGGGAATTGCTAGTGAGAATCTATCTTGGGAGAGGGTTTGTAGAATTAATTTAGATGATGAGGTTGCAATCTAGAATTTAGAAAACACCCAGGAAGGGAATTGATAAACTAGGGAGAAGTAGTAAACCAGGATTCACCCTTTAGATTTATTAGATAATCACTTTTATTTGTTTTCAGTTTATTTACTTATTTAATTTCTGCAATCAAACCCCCAATCTATTATTGTTATTTTTCCTTCAGTTTATTAGTTAGATAGATTAAAGATTAAACTAGACACGGCCTCCTTTGGTTCGATAACCTAGGGAATACTTCCTAAGAAAACTTGCTATGACAGACCAGTACACTTGCTGCAATACACTTTTACCCGTACAAGTTTTTGGCGCCGTTGCCGGGGTGGCACAGTTATTTAGTTTAGTCTTTATTCTATTTTTATTTTATTTTGTTTTGGTTAGTTTGATTGTGTTTAGTTTTATTTTGTTTAATATGTTTAGTATTCATTCATCGTTGATTTTGCTTGGTTTAGTTTAGGTTTATTTTTGTTTTTGTTTTAATGATCGTTATTTTTATTGGTTTAGTTTAGGTTTATTTTGTTTTTGTTTTAATGATTGTTATTTTTATTTTTATTTTTGCTATTTTATTTTATTTGGATTCATAGTTTCTCTTAGTTTATAGTTTTTTTTGTTTCTTTTAGTTTTTTTGCGTGTTTATAGTTTCGTTCCCTTTTGATTTTGTTTTATTATAGTTTTTCTTTTATTTGTTTATTTTTGTTATTTCTATTTCTTTGATTTTACTTTATAGGAATTTGTTTAGTTTAATTTTATTTACCTTTTCGTTCATTATTGTTTTTATTTATTTTATTGTTATGTACATATTTTTATTTTTATTTTCTTCTTTATGTATATAATTTATTTATTTTTTATTTCGAGGTACTTTGATTTGATGGCTGGATATTACAATCCGCCAGGAGGTTGGCATCGATATTACAACCAATGGGTTGTATGCGAAAGGTGTGGAGGAGACCACGAGCGTGCTTATTGTCCAGTTGTCTTTTCTGGGTTGGAGGATGCTCTAAGAAGTTTTATATTGTCTAGCCCTCCTGAAGCACGACCGTCTCCTGAACACTATTATCCTGCACAAAGTTACAACCAGTGGGTTATCTGCCAGACATGTGGAGGGGATCATGAGAGTTCACAATGTCAAAGTAATCTATCTAGCTTGGTAGTTGCTCTTGCAGATTTTAACAAAAAACATGGCGAATCAAACCCTGGTTGGCATGAGTCCTTCAGGATGGATATGAAGGAAATACGGGAAAGTAATGCAAGAATTTTAGCCCATCTAGATGAAATATCACAAAAGATTGGATGTGAACCGGTTCCTGAGATCGAACAACCAACTGCAGTAGCTGAGTGGAGTGATACGCAGCTTGATCATTCGATCCCTAAAGTTGTAGACACACCTGAGGTGGAGATCATGGAGAGACCAGAGCCAGAGATTGAGAAATGTGTTGAATCTACAGAGTTAGAGAATAATATAATTCATGAAGTTATCCAGTCTATTCCTTTTCCACCCGTACATGAGCCTGAGAGTCTTCCAGTTGACTTTCTTCCTGCACCTGTTGATGAGCCATCAGAGCAGAGTTATCTCATTGACTTCAAGGAGCCCTTAACTCCTGTTGAAGTTGATCTTCCTATTGGTTCTTCCTTTGAGCTTCCACCGGATGACAAGGATGTTTACATCCTTGAAATTGAGAAGGAGGACCAGCCAAAGTGTGATCTTCACATCAAGGATCACCCACCTCAACACAACCACCTGATGCATGATCGTTGGAGTTTACACTTTTACATCTTAAGTGTTGAGGTTAATTTTCCATTTGATCGGGGACGTTTTATGAAGATATATGATGCCCGTCCCACCCACCCTTTGGAACTCACGTCGACATTCATATTCGATCCTGGTTGACCTTAGGGAGGTATGGTCTAGCCAAAGACGTTAACGAAGGGCAGCTGGCTGGGAGGCAACCCAGCATTATATTTTATTTTGTTAGTTTATAATTTCAGTTTTAATTTCTTTTTGTAGTTATTTTCTGGTTTTGTTGTCTATTACTTTTTAACTCCGTTTTGTAGTTTTGGTTGCTTCTGGTGTTTTTCTTTTCAGATGAATTCCTCATGGTGATACTGCAACCAGGCTGCAACACTTGAGCAAAGCTCAAGTGTGGGGTGGGGTCGTTCTACATACGAAGTAACAACAAAATCCAGGGGAGTTCTAGTTTTAGTTTGTTTTCTTTTAATTTGAATTTTTAATAATGACTACTATGCTGTCCGTTTCCTTTGGATATAAATGTTTTTCTGTGAGCTTTGAATTTTTTTTCACTCCTTCCTTGTCACACAATGAGGACATTGTTTAATTTTAAGTGTGGGGTAGGGATTGACCTTCAGTTATCACTTCAGACCACTAGTTTTTGATTGTTTTTCGGGTGATGAATAATGTGCTTCTCTAATGCCGTAAATGTTGAATTTTGGGTGATAATGTCTGTGGAAGTTTGAAATTGAGCCTGATGACAACCTTAAAAATCTTTCTGCTTAAAAGTTGTCTTTCCGGAATTGTTTTTCTTAAATTTATTCCATTTTCACTGAAATTTGATGGATTGGCTGATTGTGGAGACAAAATGCATTTAGCTTTGGATCTTGGGAATGATATGAATGTTTGGAATGAAAGGATAAGGCAAGGTACTCCTCTGATAAAAAATTTCCTAAACTGAATCAGGCCTCTTTTATCTGGTTATTAAGTCTTCGGGGTGCTTTATCACCTATCTACCTAAGGTCTAGTGATCTGGGATAGTTGACCCAAAGCCGTTACATGGATAAAGAGAAAAGTCTGGGTGGAGGAACAACTATGCAATTAATTAAATAAATCGTTTGTTTTTATTTCTTGGTGAAGAAAAAAAATTTCATGCGAAATATTTAATTGCAGTTTTTTAGTTTTTGATCATGAGTGCGTGGTGTTGAAAGGTATTGCGGAATAAGGCATTACTTCACACCCCTTGTCATCCAAAGGGTAATGGAATGAAATTGGTGGAAGATCCTAAGCTAATCTGTGTTTCAGTTTATTCATGCTTTTATTAAATTATTCTTTATTCACTGTTTGTGAAAACTGATAGCTTAGAGCAAATTGATTTTTCTGATTGCCATTTTGCTTGTTTTCCTTCTGCTTATGTTTGATCCTGGAGTTTAATGTTTCGGTTTGGAGCAGTTATATTCTTTATTTGCTTGAGGACAAGCAAAAGCTAAGTGTGAGGTGGTTGATAAGTGCGGAATTTATCTATATTTCTAGGCTTAATGTGATTAATATTTATTGGTTTATATGATAAATTCCTTACTTATTTGTTATTATATGTTATAATGGAAGAACTCCCCTTACTTGTGATTTTTGTTGCTGAACAGATAAAAATACATCAAATAAAGGATTATATATATATATATATATATGCACGTACAAGAATGTAAGGCCACACATGAAGAGAAATACATGCAATACATGCACGTGATTTAAGCATGGATGGATTGATCCATACATATTTGCTGCACAAAACAATATGGCCCATGCTTGCAAATATATTCGGAAGAAAACATGGGCTTTCAACGTGAACTTTGGAGGCGCAGACATTAATACTGGGCCGACATAACTCTGAAGACATGCGCAGACACGCTGGCATGTACATGATGGGCCATACCGACATGTACCTGATGTTGGGCTGCGACAAGAAAAAGAAATGAGTGCACACTAGACGAGATCATAGGCGCAGACAATGAAGCAGATCGGCCGACACAATTCTAGCTCAGACTTGGATGATGATGGGCTTTACACCATCATAATTCTAACCATCATGGTGGTATCATAGGACTCAGCCTTTTGAACGGGTAAAAAGAGGAGGTCGGCAGCATAGTTGGAGGGGGTATTACGAGACATTATACATCATATAGGCGGTAACCCTAGCGGCCGAGAGCATACAAAATGAGAGAGGACATTAATATCATACATTACGACGAACAGAAGACGAACAGAGGAATACAATTCTCAGACCGAGCCGCCGCACACAGATAAATAGAGAGAGGGGAGAGCAGTTCGAACATAGAGCCGCTAGTAGAGGAGTCCGAGAACTCATCACGCAAGACAGTAGCCTAGCGCCGCCGAGCAAACAGAAGAAGAGAGGAAACAAACAGTCATTTTGACAGACCGGAGCAGAAGTCAGAGACCGGAAACGTCATCAGTTCTACAATAATTAGATGATGTTTTCTAATCTCTTTAATATTGTTATTATTTCTTCGTCTCCGATGTCTGAATAATTGTTAGAATTCTGGTTTGCTATGGAGAACTAGTTTATTATTTTGCTTCCTGAGTTGTTGAATATAAATTCTATACAAATTGTAGTTTTGTTCCTAGTTATTTATTGAATTCTCTTGTGATTAATTATTGCTTGAGTTTATACCGTATGAATTGCTTATAAGTGAGAACTGCGGCGTTCATTAGACCATATGAATATTACCAGTGAAACTACAGATGGTAATTCCTGGGATTAGCTTACTAGAAACCAGATGAACATTAACGCTACTAGTTAATTTGTAAGTTCGTAACGAGAGTTAGGATTTGGGAATTGCTAGTGAGAATCTATCTTGCGGAAGACCGGTTTTAGATTAATTTAGATCTGAGGTTGCAATCTAGAATTTAGAAAACACCCAGGAAGGGAATTGATAAACTAGGGAGAAGTAGTAAACCAGGATTCACCCTTTAGATTTATTAGATAATCACTTTTATTTGTTTTCAGTTTATTTAATTATTTAATTTCTGCAATCAAACCCCCAATCTATTATTGTTATTTTTCCTTCAGTTTATTAGTTAGATAGATTAAAGATTAAACTAGACACGACCTCCTTTGGTTCGATAACCTAGGGAATACTACCTAGGAAAACTTGCTATGACAGACCAGTACACTTGCTGCAATACGCTTTTACCCGTACACCCCACAACAAGTGGCCGACATACATCCGACAGAATCTCAAACTCTTCTGACAAAGGAAGAGGAAGATCAACTCACGGTAAAAGTAGTGCAAGAAGGAGAACTACTATCCAGTGAGGTAGAATATATAAGAACCTATATTCCTAAAACTCACCACCTCATTGAATCTGGCACCTTCAAACCTACTATCCTTCCTAACCCTACTTCCGTAGAAAACCCAAAAATGTCTTCTCCTGCTCCTTCACTGAAAACCTTCAAGATCACCAAAAAGCAATCCAAAACCAAAAATCCAAAATCAAAAGGCCATTCCACCACTACAACCAGTCGCGTAACCCGCACATCCAGGCTTGCTAAAAAGCAAACAGCTCCACAAAAGTCTCACTCAACACCGGAAAGAGCAACTCGTCAGTTGCACTTCACCGATGAAGATGAAGTAACCCCCTCAGCTGACGTCAAGGCGATCGTCCACCAACCAGAGATCGAAGAAGTTCAAAGTGACGACAAGTCACAAAAAGATGCTTCAACAAAACAGAAAGGCCAGGAGGAAGGTGTGACAGCACCAGACTTAGAGGAGGAAGCTGAGCTCATCGCTCAGTATGGGGAACCTGTCATCCACCAGTCCCCGACACCCCCCCGATCACCTCAAAGAAAGGATAGCGATACAGAGTCGATGTCACCAGTTATACTCATGCTCGAGGAGCGTGAGCATCTAAGGAAAGCCAAAGGCAAGGAACCAGTGGCACCATCACCACACACTCTAGAGATGGAGAAGCTCACCCAAGTGAAAAGAGCTGTCGCCAAGTCCCAGCCATCACAGTCCTTGAAGCGTGTGAAAAAACTCAAGGAGCTAGAGCCAACTTTGATCAAGGCTGAAAATGTCAATGACCGATTGTAACACCCCAACTCAATCCAAACGTGGTCTCATAACTTAACAACATATATATATACACGTCACAACGGAATTCTTTACACACCAGGACCTTGCCACGGTCTGACTACAGAATATACCGAACATTAGTACATAACAACCTTAACCAAATACATATTCTTCTTACAATCCCCTCACATCCTATACATCTTACTAACTCAATTGCCATACGAGTGTACATGCACAACTCGTAGGCCACGCTCACCCGTAACACTTGTACCCCTTCTTACTCTCGTGACGGCCGCCTCCTGATGTTCACCTGTGTAGTAAAAACAGCCCCCAAAGGGGGTCAGCACGAATGCTGGTACGATCCTCTCATGGCCCCCAAGCTAACGTGGCTACGACGACTAATTGTCGATAGCATGGAGGTTGATTAGATGCACAACATAATAGAAAGTGCAGTAAACAACAAACCAAATATGAACAATCAAAGTTCAAACATAACGAACGACTTAAATGCGTTCCCTTAATTAGAGAGTTAATTATTTAACTCCCTAAGTTATATTTCCTCTAATCTTAGTCCATCCTTATCTCACCTCAATCTTAGTCTTATCTTAATCTTAGAAAACCAACCCTTTTAAAAGGAGTGGATGTAGCTTATCTTAGTCTTAATAATACAAACCATCCTTTAAAGAGGAATGGTGCAACTTATCTTAACCTTACCTTAATCTTAACCTTAACTTATTCTCAGTATACAAACCGTTCCTGGAGGGGAATGGTTGTAGCTTAATTTCAAACCTGGGATTTAGGTGATCCCACCGCACCATCTTAAAGCCACCTACCCTGGACGGGAGTCCAGCGTAGCTGAGCCGGCAACCGGCCCTAGGCTACAAGTCCGAAGACAAGTCCTTAAGGAAGTCGAATCTGCTATAGATACCGACCCCTTTCCTTAGCATGCATGACCGGAGTCAGTCCCGGGTTTCCTCACTCAAGTTCCAGTTAGTAGTAGTCTCAAGACCATGTTTGTTGGTTAACCTCTTTCGGTTTATATCAACCCATATTAGGGAGCGTTCCTTAGTCTCACTCATTTCCTTACTAAACGTTGGTTAGTAAGTTCTCACGGTATGTTGTGTTAGTTTTCAAACATCACACAACAATACAATAAACATAATATTCGGTGCATGCTTTATCTTGTTTAGTGAGCACACAAAACAGATAGCACACAAGCCGAGGGACACCTCGTTAGCAAGCAGGTCACAAGAAGAACTGTACCGTTCACCGTTGGTCGTTCGGTTGCTTACTCTCCTCTGGAGTCCAAATTCTCAAACCCTAAAACATTCATTCAATTTTAGGTTGTTAATTACTTTTCCAATAAAGCTAACTTACTTAACTCACTTAGTCACTAATAATCCCCATCTAACACCACTTAAGTTCTTATAAACTTAACCTTAAGTGAATCACTTCTCCACATAACTTATACTTATTCACCCACTTAATTATCATTGTTACCCACCAAACATGTCTTAAACAACCTTATAACATCATTACATATCAATCCCCACCATTGGATATCATTTCCTAACCTTAAACAAAGTTTTTGGTCAAAACAGCACCGCGTCCGAACTTGTGTCCGAGCTTACCAAGTTCGGACGCAAGTCGAGACTCAAAGGGTGCAACCAGACGTGTGTCCAAACATGTGTCCGAACTTCCCTAAGTTCGGACATCGGTCGAGGAAAAATCGAAGGAAGAATTTCAGGTGTCCGAACATCTAAGTCCGGACGGTAGTTCAGACTCTAGCCGAGACTCAAAAATTCTAATCGCAACAAGGCATGTCCTAGCTTCCAAATTCGGACGGAAGTTCGGACAGGCCAGAATATTCATCTTCTACACCTTTAAACACTTATCTCCTTTCTTGCAAAAATGCCCATCTCTTCCACAAGTGTCCCATTATGTCTTAATACCATATAGGCACTTAAACTCACCTTAGAACATCCTTTAAAACCTCCTTAACCATTTTCTCAATCCTTACAAGAATTTCTAACACTTGTTACTTACTTCCTTATTTTTCCAACATGTAATTTTTGTCTAAAACTCTAACTATCCAAAGTGTTTCCTTCCCAATCAATATAACTCCTCCTTAACATCATTACATTCCATCTTTGCTTTATTAAACCTTCCAAGGTCATCTTGCATGTCCATGCACAATTTCTCTTCTTTTCATTTGTTACTCATCACTCCTAAACTCTTGAGCTTACTTATACATTGCTTTCCATTACCTTAACACCTTGACATGGTTCTTCATGTACCCTGACCATGTAACACCCTCCTTAGACATTTCCACCTCTTTTATGCATCTTATTCACCACCCTCATGATCATACGTTCTTTTACATTCCTAGTCATTTTCCTTGACATTTGACAACATTCTCCCACACCTTTCTCTTCCATCACCTAAGTCCACTCATTAATATCTAAAATAAACCTCATTAGTCCACTACTATCATCACATTTACACAAGCTATCCAAACTCCTCATTGTTTTATTCTCTAGTTCATACCTAAATCACCTTAAAGCATTATACACCTTCCCATCCAAATCTTTGCTCAAGTCTTAGCATTCCTCATCACATGATTTCGGTGTGTTTAATACACCCACCTAGCCTCTAATTCCTCCTAGACAACTATAGGCCATTCTAAGCCTCAAGAACTCCTTAATTAACTCATTTCCACTCTAGTTCCTTCTAATGACTCCTAGTGAATCCTAGGTCATATCAACTCACCACCACCACCTAAACACTTAGTTTTCTACTCGAATTTTGCCATAGCTCCTCTAGTTTATTCTCATGCCCAAATTCATTATTTTTCTCACACAATAATCTCACACACACCAAGTCCTTTCTCATCTTATTTTCTCACCCAAATCAACTCATTCACAACAAACTCAATATAGTGCAATAATCTTAAATTGCATAGCACTAAGGCTCTTAAATGACATGGCTCTTAGGCCCTTAAATGACTTAAACTTAAACACTGAATTTCCCACATATATAAGCTTTCAACCTGCAAATACACCCATCAATCTCATAGTAGTTTTAATGCTCTTAAAACTCATCTTAAACTTATATTACTAACTCATTCCCATTGGCTCCTTAATCACAAGTTCATAAGCTTGTTCAAATTGTTTTTCCTAGGTTATATAACCCATTTAATGTAAGCTCTAAGCCACATTAGTACTTATCTAAAACTCATTCCTTAAACTTAAACCACCATTAGGTAAGCATTTTACCTTGTTTTCTCAAGCTTATCTTATCTTCCTCCTTAGACCTTCTTCTTGAATGAATATCAGCCACCACTTAAACTTCCTTTGCCAATGTTCTAACCAATATTCAATGACTCACATGAGTACTAAACAATACACTAACCTCAAGGAATGAAAACCTAGGTGAAATGTGTTTAAGGCTAATAAAGGGAGTGGATGATTACCTTTGAAGTCTCAAAGTATACTTGGACATTGAATGAAATAGGACCTCCACTAGTCCTTGGTGAATAAATCAAGCTAGAACAAGGCATAAAAACAAGGCCCCATGAGTAGTAATTTTCGGCCATGTAGAAGGAATGATGGAAACATGGTTTTTCTTACATCTTCCTTACCTTGAATGAATGGAGAACCAAATGGGCTCTTCAAACTTGATTTTCCTCCATCAATGGAGTTTTATCTTGGCAACAAAATGGAGCTTTGAAGGATTTGAAAAGATAGAAAGATAGGTCTTGGCCTAACTAAGAGAAATATGTGTTTAGTTTTTGATTTGGAGCTAAAATGAGTAAGTTGTTGCCAAAGCAAGGTGGTGGTGCCATGGGTGCTGCTCCTACGTGAATGAAGGGAGGAAGAAGATGGTGAAACCGGTGGGAAGAAGAGAAATGAAGAGAGAGAAGAAGAAAGGTAGCTTATAAGAGATATTTTGCTTTTAAAAGCAAATAGTAACTTCTTACTTTTTCCTCTTCTTTATAACATTATTTGACTACTCATGGTGACTCATCCTCCCTTAGAAAACCGGCCCCTATTAATTAAGGCAAGTCATGGTCTTGTTTGACCAACTAATTAGACTTAAGTGATTAAAGACTAAACTAGTCACTATTTGGCACTATTCATAAATTAGTGCACATATTTCTGAAATTTTTGATTTCCCATTGATTTAGGCTTCCTAATGTGATACTAATTAGTACACATGTTGATTAAAGAGTAATGATGGGCATTTAGCCACTCAAAACTCAATTCTAAGACAATTTCTCAAAAATGTGCTTTAAGACTTCTTAAAGCACATTTTGTGTTTTAACTTGTTTTCAAGCTTGGTTTTCTTTGCTAATTGATTTAAAATGACAATTAGAATATTACTAAGGTCTTATCATGATATTTGGGTACTCACCCAAGTCTCTCCAATCTTAGAGCACATTTTTGCCCTAATTGCCCTTAAGGCATTTTCTTGTGTTTTCCTTGGTTTAAATTGTCTACCAATCTTTCTAAGGCATATTCTAGCCTTACTATCGTAATTTGATGTTTACTTAGCATACTTAGGTTTGGGGTATTTCACCGATCCTGTCCCGTCTTACTAAAGACGTTGGACATAGAATGGATGAAAATGATGGCTCTTGGAGAGATCATGAAGCTGTTGAAGTTCCAAGGATGGGTAGACTTCTTTCCGGAGCCTCTCCCTGTCTACACCGAGCTGCTCAAAGAACATATACGACATCTAGGACCACTCCAGAGTGACGACAATGATGACTATCTCATCTCAACGGTCCAAAATGCTCAAATCACCATCTCCAAGTCTTGGATTAGCAAGACTTTCAACATAGAGCCAGAAGGGCTGGTCATTTCCAAGGAAACAACTTGGAATGACCTAGGCCACCAAGGAGGGAAAATGGTCAACCTCCTCAACAAAGGAGCAACGATGAAAAACTTCAATGTTGTGGACATGTCCATCCTGGACAGAGTCCTCATTAGTTTTGTCACCCATAATATCACCCCAAGGAATCAACAAACTCACATCGTCAATGCACGGATGTGAGGCTGTTGTTTGCACTCAAGACCAAAGAGAAAATCGACCTTCCAGCCATGATTCTTCTCACTCTGGATGAGGGTCGTCAAGTGAACCAGGGTATGGTGCATGGGGGAGTGGTCACCACGGCGCTACTAGAGAATGGAGTGGAAACGACAGGTTCCACGAGTGCGTGCACACCGCTCAGGACAGCATCTGCTCAGAGATGTTGTCCAAAATGGGGATAAAAACTAAGGGAGATAAGCTCGTAGCCCTCCAGAAGCCCACAAAGAGTGAGGAAGCACGGTCAGAACCTTGACCAACTGCACGAGCTTCAGGACTCAAAAGGAAGAGAAGTCTCTCACTGGTCCACGACAGGTTGGGGACCAGTCTGGATACTTTAGCTCGAGATGTTCTTCAGTGTGTAAGAGTTACTCTTACCGCTGTGCAGGCTGTCTCCACTGAACCAAGTGTTCATCACATGGTTCAAGGAGCAATAGACTTTATAGATTCCCACATAGCCTGAGTGTTCTTTGTCTCTTAGAGACATGAGTGATAAACCGTGAGAAAACTAGCTTTAGGCTTAGATTTTGTTTTTCCATTAAATGTTTTATCTTGTCATTGACTATCTGTTTCCCAGTAAACTTTTGATATAAATGAAAATGCAACTGTTTCTTGTCGACTTGAATGACTATCTTGGGTACGAAATAATTTATTGTATTAGCTGCTTCTTCCTTGATCAAAAATTGCAAATTGATCAGAGATATTTAGTCCCATCCATTCCACTAATCCAATCTCAAAACTTGACACCTAAAAAGCCTACAAACATAGCCCATAAGACGTAGCACCTCATTTATTATCAATCACCGATCAGTCGTTGAGCATATCCTCAAGTGTCTATAAATACTTGTGCACTTCGTTTGCCACTCACAATCATTGTTTCACTTCTGACGAAATGGCTCAAACTCCACAAAGCTCATCTAGCTCAAATAAGCAAATAGTACCACCATTCGCAAGTTTATGTTCACTAAACACCCAAAGAAATACGTCGCCCAAAGCTATGTTAAACCACTTTCCGACTCACTCACAGCTTGGTCTATCACCTCCAGTGTCACTCGATCAACCACTCGTTCCTCTCACTGCATGGAATTCATGGTGAATTCTGATGAGTCTGATCTTTCCTCCACAGTTGAATCACCATTGTTCAGGACTTACTTTTTGGAGGATGAACCTTATGGATTAGATGTCATAGAATGGGATCACCAAACTCGTCACTCTATCTAGATTATCTTGATCATGTTTGTAGTTTGTACTCTATGGAATGTTATGGCCTTTACAATATCTTAGGTCGTGTAGTTGCTCCCTATTTTGCTGTATGGCAAAGGGGGAAAGGAATGAAAGAATATGTACTTGTGAAACTATGTCTATCTTCCTTGTATTATGTATCTTAATGAAAACTTTCTACCATAGTTGTAGTATAACATAAAAGTTGTCACTTATTGTTCTCCGTACGTTATAACCCTTAACAAACTTAAGGGGAATTCCTCTTAGGGGGAATACCCTCTAAAGATTTTTGAATCTTTGAGTTGTCAGAGTACATATTATTTATCGGTTGCCATCATCAAAAAGGAGGAAATTATTAAGTCAAGGACCTTTAGTTTTGATGATAGCAAACCTGTGGTGTTTATCTAACATGTTGTCAATCTTATCATTCAGATAAACAGGTAAATAAGTGGCTTAGCACGCAAGGTTGCAAGCGCACTCAGCCTACGACATGTGCCCAACCAGTCGGGCACATGTCTGTGAGAGCTCCGGAGAACTTCTAGCAACACACAAGTAGTCAAGAACCATACCATCACATATCTCATGCATCAGACATTAAACAAGGGCGGAAATGCGTTAGCAACGTCGACAAACTCACTCAAATGTATCACACCCACACAAGCAGCTAGCTCACGACAAAAGGAGAAGCTCATTAATGTGCAAGATAACAAGATAAGAAATGACTACTAATGGACATCATTACATAGCCGAAATAAATTTAGAAGAGAGCGTTTATGAGCATTAATTAACCAGACAAGGTCAGACAAGTTGAAGTGTGCTAGTGGTGACCGACCACTTGGGAGACACGCCACCAACTTGCCCAATCTCAAGGGAACACGTGTGTTGATAGCTCCAGATCTAGTTGGAAGATAATCTACAGTAGGGTGCGACTATTATAATAAGAGAAGAAGAAGTAATCTACTTCTATAGTCTACATATTCATAGGCCGTTAGTTACACCTTAACTAACGTGTATATATATGAGCATTTATGTCCTATGTAAATCAACCTTGCGAGACAAAAAAAGAGATACAATATGAGCAAGTGTGAGTCAGACAAGAGTGTGTGTAAGTACTAGAGAGTTGGTGAGCTAGTGAGGACTGGGTTAGAGTGTCAATACTTTGGGTATTTGATAGACCGACAGGTCAGGGAGTGGTCGGTGAACCGTAGGCCAATAGTCAGGTGAGGGTTAAGGACTTAAGGGGTAAAGTTGAAACTGTCCCAAGAGTCCGTGTGTAGGGTGAGGGAGATTGAGTGAATTTCGTGTGTGTAAATTCTCAATCGAAATGAAGTTTCCATTTAAAGGTTTATCTCGTGTCTTTCCTTAAACTATCAAAATTTATTTGAGTCAACGATACGTCCACGACCGGTCAGGGACGCATCAGGAGCACCAGCCAGGTTCACCAGATCAAATCCGTTTACTAGCCTAAAAATCATAATAAAGTTCAAAGTCCAAATCAAAATCCCAAACTGGTGCCAAATTGAAAAGCCCAATTTAAGCCCACTCTGGCCCATAAGCCCAATCCGGCCTGAATCCATTACAAACCTAAATCCACTTCCAAATCATTCAAATTTTAGCCCATTTCAATTCCAATTCAAATCAAAATTCATCCCAATTCCAATTCATATCAAAATTCATCTTAATTCCAATTCAATTCTTATTCAATCTCAATTTCAGTTCAATTCCAATTCAACTTCAATGAAATTCTAATCGAATTCAAAATTCATCTCAATTCCAAATCAATGTAATTTCAATTCGAATTCCAAATTCAAATCAAAATTCATCTCAATTCCAATTCAATTCTAATTCAATCTCAATATCAATTCAATTCCAATTCAACTTCAATTCAATTTCTGTTCAACTTCAATTTCAATTCAATTCCAATTCGGCTTCACGTCATTTTCAATTACAATTCAACTTCAATCCCAATTTCAATTCAATTTTAGTTGAACTTTAATTCTATTTAAATTTAATTCCAGTTCAACTTTAATTCACTTGCAATTCAATTTCAATCCGATTTCAAACCAACACTTAACCCAAACTCAATCCAATTCTTCCCAAGCTTTAATACGTCTCTGCATATTTTCAATTCATGAACCCCTACTTGAAACATCAAACTCTTATAAATTCTCAAACTGCCACAACTTTCGCAACACTTCAAATTTCACAAAGCTGCAGTCATCCTCAACCACTCCTAACACCCTAAAATCCCGTCATTTCTTAATTCTCTATTGTCTCACAATGCCGAATCCTTAGAACTCAAGCATATCAAATCTTTAAATGTCTCCATAGCTCAACAGACTTGAACATCTTAGCAGCTTAACAGACTCGAACGTCTCAGCAGCTCAACAGACTTGAATGTCTCAACAGCTCAACAGACTCAAATGTCTCAGCGGTTCAACAGACTCAAATGTATTAACAGCTCAACAGACTCAAATGTCTCAGCAGTTCAACAAACTCTAACATCTCAATAGACTTAGCAAATTTAAACACCTCTAAAACCCGTAGCTTCTCAAAACCCGAACATCTCAAAATTTGATAACCCTTTCAAGCCTTGAACGTCTCACAGACCCGAGCGTCTCATAGACTCCATCACTTCAAGATCTCAAACGTCTCAAAGAGTTGAGCATCTCACAGACTCTTGCACCTCAAACTCTAAAAACAAACACGAAAGTCTATCAAACCCCACAAAATGACTGCAATACCTCTTTGACCCCTCAAATTCCCAAAATGTCAAAACTCTCCAAATCCATATCCCATAAATTATGTAAGGTCTGATCTCAATAGGGAGTTGAGTACGTAGGCAACTCTCCTAGGGTGTGACCCCATTCCAATCAAAAAACCCTTTTCCCACTCTAAAGTGGTACTCATAGCTCTTAAAGCATTCAAATCTCTCCCGACTGACGTTAAACCCTCAAACCTTTAGACTTTCCACTTTTTTCACTCAACCTTAAACCTTTCCCAGATATTCTATTTTACATTCGATCAACTCTCAACTTATCAATCCTTTCATTTGGTGCCAGCTTGGCAGAAAATCCTACATCATCTATCCTCTACTCTCTTCCTATCCCAATCCTATCATTGTGGCTCTTTGAAATGAATCTCTCTAAAAAGGTTTTAAAAGAAGTCAATCTCGACAATTGGAGACTGAGTTTTCCTCGGGCACCAATCCAAAGTCATGGTCATCACCACTTCCAAGGGGTGTAACCCAGTACGAACTTACACAGAATCCCTGTTTTGATAAGATAATCCCTCTCCACAGGCAACAAATCTCATAGTTAACCAACGGTTCCTAGAACCCTCCTTCCCTTCCTTTGTAGTTTAATTTAGGTCAAACTAGGTGGCGACTCTAGTTACTTCTGCTCTTAGGGCATAAGTCCACATGAGCCCATTGAGAGCTGGTGTGGTGCTCATTGGCATTCTCCTTAAGCTTTCTGGGAAAGATGGACGATAAAGTAGGTTTTGAGGGATGTCCGATGACGGGTTTTCACCCTCTACAGATTGGTAATTTCTAGGATCTAGGCTTTTCAGTCATAACCATTTATGAGACCCCCCCTTATGCCAAAAAAATAACCCTCCCCAGTTGGACCAACCACTAGCATCGAATTTGTTAACCCATACCCTTACGCAAATTTATAGATAATTCATGCTTTCTTCAATTGTTTTATTTCCATTAGTTTACATTTTTTATATTAATCCCCTAATATTTTGATGAAATTGTAGGATACGTTAAACCGTAACCTCCTGCTACCACACGATAATAGGGAAATTGTTGTTGAAATGAGTAGAGTATACTCCTCAGGCCCAAATGATCAACTCATGGGAAGCCGATTGAACCTTATCATGTAAGAGTATCTGTCGACGAGCCGAGATATCAGTTTCCGATCTCCCATTTCTAGTACCTCATCATGAATACATTATGGTTCATTCTATGTAATGTGGCTTTGTTCAATGGCTTGTTTGTCTTATTCAGAAGTGTGTAAAGGTATGTTAAATACTACCCAGTATACTTCTATTCAATTTTCGTGTTTAGTGAGTTGAGACGGATGAGTGTATAAATATTGAAACTTTTATTGCTTAGGCAATCAAAAAGAAAAATATTTCTCCTGAGAAGAAAAAAGAAAAATCTGGAAATAAGTCTTCAGGATACAAGTCATCCACCAATGTTGTTCAAAAACCAAACTAAGTGGATGAATACTTGTTGTCATGGTTAGGTCAAAATATGAGATATTTTCATGACTCACTGTGGAACTTTCCATCTGGTAAGAATTCAATTGTTATGAATCTTGATGAAGAACTTCTACACTACCATGATGACATAGAAGTCGAAATGTACTCCAGAGATTTGGTAGATGTCATTAAATCTGGCTGGTTGAATATACCAGTGCTCCACTCATGCATTCTATAAGTAATTAATACTGTTTCAAAATTAATTAAGTTATTTTGATGCAAAATTAATTTTAATACCATGTATGCCATTTATTTTACAAACCTGTTCTTGAACAATAAATGCAAAATTTTAGTCTTACCTAATATTCCTTCTTGTGTCCTGAAAGAGGTTCGCACACTGCATTGAAAAGTGATCCACAATTATGCAAAGACTGCTTGCAGTGTGCGATCACTAAGTGCTTGAGGTTGAACAAGAAATATGTATGTTACTGTACCATGAAAAGTAAGTATATAATTCATCATATTAATTGGATTAATGTTGGGATATGTGTAAGTTGGTCATATATAGCATGTTAGTGTGTTTGCATTATACAATAATCATTGGGTTTAGCTCGTGGTGTGTTTGGATCGTCTTCGGATACTATTCGTTGATCCTCTTCAGTCGGGTACCTCGAAAAAGATCTTAATATAGTCTTGTCTTAACCTGTGAGTACATTATGAACTATTAAGTATTTTAACTATTTCGTTTAAATTTTATTGTACATATGTAAATGTAATTAATGCACATTTGATAAAATTATAGTACATTACAAAATGTTATGATGGTGGAACGTGCGGTCCCATGGCATTGGGTTAAGGTATGAGACGTGAACAATTACCCATTTCTTAACATTATTGGTAATGCACAACAACTTGATTCTTAGTTTGTTGTTTGGGTTTTTATTTTGATTTGTAAATGTCCATCCCAATCCGGGGGCTCAGAATGTGACTATTATATCATAAGGTATATGCTTGACATTATCACCTTTTTGGTGAAATGAGTGACCTGTTAGAAAAGGTATGATTAATAAGACTTCGTGTTACTTGTTATTCTATGTTAGTTCATTACAAAGATTTAACATATAACCAACTCTTCCTTGTTTTTTCTCAAAGGTCTTCTGTAGTGTTGGAAGCTACATCGTAAAAACCATCACCTCGGTGCTCAAGGATTGAGTGGAGTATGTCTACATGAATTTGGTTTGATTCAATCACCATAATCCAATGTCTTTTTTTAGAACTTTGACACTTTTGTCGAAAATTAGGTGCATGTATTTGGCTGCACAAAATTGAATATATTGTATCGTTGAAAGTGTTCTTCAATGTTGTGTATGGTCATGTGACAATTTAAAGTGCTGGTGTGTTAGTGACTATGCATAATCAATTTGTTTTGTACAATTTGATGGAAAATTTGGAATGAAGAGGAATGAGGTCCCGTGAAATGAGTTTTTGAGATGTGTGATATTATACAGGGATGCATATTAACTGATTTACTGAAAAATGTGGGAAGAGAAACTAAAACAAAAATATTCAGCGGTTGTACAATAAAAACTAGTCAATTTTGGCTGTTTTTATTGTACAAACGCCGAATATAATCAGCCAAAATCGGTTTCCACTTGCTTTATTTTCGATGGTTTTGGTCATAAAAACCGCCTAATTCTTTTTATTTGGCGGTTTCGAAACTGCCAAAAAACATTCTCAAGCATTTTCGTCGATGTGACCTCGATTTTTGAACCCTATCCTATGTTCATTCAAGTTGGTTAGGATCTGATTGGGTTCTCGGTCCACTTATAACCTAAGCTTTAATAACTAAGTCATATAACATTAATCATTAAATCTTAAGTTAGCTCACTAGAACCTATTATGAGTCGCCACCTAATTTTGACCTAGGGTAAATTAGGAAAGGAGAGTTCGGGTTCGGGGGTTGGTATTCAACTTTTTCAAGGTTCAAATTGCATTCATTACCCTTCGAAGTCGTTTTTCCTCAACTTAGTTATTTACGGCTTATTACGAAGTCGTTTTAACCTAAGTGCGCAAACTTCTGATTTTTTTTTTATTTTTTAACTTTTTTGATAGAAAATTGAGATGAAAATTGAAATTACTTAAACTACGGTTTCGGAGGCAGAATTAGGTCAAATTTTGTTTCCGTCCGTGGCCACAAACCTGATGTCCGAACCCACGAACTCTAGTTAACCAAAGTGAAAATTAAAGTCGATTTTATATAGAAACAAAATTTTGAAAAGTCCGGGGCCTCGGACAGGGTGTTCGTGGGCCCACATGCTTTGTAAAACCCAAAAGTTTCAAAATTTTAAAACCGGCCGCCGTCTGAGGGTGTCCGTGACCACGGACTACCCGTTCGTGGGCCCGGACACAACGTCCGGAGCTACGGACCACCCACGGACAGCGGGTTTTAGGTGGTTCCCGACGGTGTTTTTAGCTCAAAATTTATGGATGCGTAGCCTGAGAAATTTCCAAGATGTCCGTCTGAGGGTGTCCGTGACCATGGACTACCCGTTCGTGGGCCCGGACACAGCGTCCGGAACTACAGACCACCCATGGACGACGGGTTTTAGGTGATTCCCGGCGGTATTTTTAGCTCTAAATTTATGGATGCGTAGCCTGAGAAATTTCGAAGATGTTAGTAATCAAAGATTTTCAATTCGACTTCGAATTAATGACAAAACTTAATGAGCCAGTTAGTAGGCAGAAATGAAAACAAACATTGATTCGAGAGCTATAAAAAGTCAGTTTGATCCCGGATTTTGACAAAAAGTAATTAAAGACGAGAGGAGTTGAGAGATTTGCTGTAACACCCCTACCGGTAATCACACACTTATCTCCTAAACCGTCTCAATTACCAACAGCAATGCAGCGGAATTCAAACTACAACCGGGAGTGAAACAATGCCGTTAGTCACCCACGTGACTAACAAGGCCAATCCAAACTCAAATACAACAACAATTACAATATCAGTCTGATGGGTCTTTACCAAGTACACTATACAAAATGATACATTCCATTTCCTTATCAATTCTCAAGCCAAAATACAACCTTCAATCCCATAATATACAAATACAATCTCTATACTGTTCTATACCGAGTATCTACAATTCCCAAGTCTATTGATGACCTCTCGGTTTTACAATCCCATAATACAAACATATACAATTATTAACCACTACCCATGCTTAATCACAACCCCGTCCTACTCTCGAACGGTGACCAGTTTCAATGTTCCTGTAAAATAAAAACGATTCCCCTAGGGGCTTAGCAAAATTGCTGCATATGAAATTCGCATACCCCACGTACTAGTGAGGGTACGCCGGCTATTTGGTCGAGTGTTGGAGTAAAAAGTGTGTTACCACTTCTACCACTTAGGCAGTGTACCTATCGTTTTGCGGAATAGTGGAATTGTGGGTTGTCGTACTCTTGGGGACCTCGCTGTGGATAACTAATAGTGTAGTAAATTGACTGAGATTTCTATTAAACAGATTTTATCATATTTAGGGAAAGATTAACAGCTAAATCATAAGACAATAATAAAGACAATTAATCAAAACAGAAAAGAAATAGAAATTGTAAATCTTTTTGTTTTTAAAGAAGCATCCCGGGTTGTTCTGCTCACCTATTTTATTTAATTATATCAATATAACTTTCCCACTTTAGCAATAAACTCAAGAATCTTAATTAGTTTATTGACCGTTTCCTGTCTAATAAACCCTAATTAATTTAAACAACAAGCGCAAATCTTGCTCAAGTCATAAATAAATTAACCGCATTATTAATAATCCCTATTGGAGATAGATTAACCTATATGGCGAGGATCATCGCTTCTAGTCGTTAACCTATTTGACTTCTCTTGTCTAGAATCTTGTCTCAGCATCGCATTTTAACAAGAAACTACAAATATCACTTTAATAATTGTACAAGAGAATTAAAGCGCATTAAGGACAAGAATCAAAATACTGCTTGGATAAATTATACTGGAAAGCTTACATAACACAATTATATAAAATAGACCTGCTTCCTAACCCGGGAAGGCTATGTTTATTAATCAGACATAATTATACAGTAAAACAAACATAAGAAATAAGATAGACGGAACCAACAAAGAAGAACGAACAGACAATCGATTCCTTCGTTGGTTCTCTGGAAACTAACACATAAGGCTGATGAAGAAAGAAAATAAAATGGAGAAGTGGGGGATAAGAAGATGGAATGGATCGTAGGTGTGAGCGATGGATTGTGGAAGAGATTGAATTGATTATTTCTGAGCAGAAGGCTCGTGGGTTTTATAGAAGGAAGGAGAAGAAACAGGCTGGAGCACGCGTGCTAGTGGGTGAACAAGATAAGGGAGGTGCCAGTTGATGGAGTAGATGGATAAGTTGCAGAACGCGTGAGGATTTTCAGGAGTGTCGGCCGCGCCTGATATTGCTGTCTGTAGGCGCCGCAAGGAAGAAGATAAACAGCACCGAGATCTGGGAATTTACATGCGTCCGCCTCTGTGTCCGGGTTAATTTCCACGGACGTCTCACATTTGCACTGTCTCTTGTCCAGGTTTATTCCCGCGGACGTGCCACGGTTGTGCTTAGTCTGGCCTTTGTCCACTCTTTATTCCACGGATGTCACTCAAGCTATTCTTCTCTTCTTGTCCGAGTCTTGTCCGGCCTTAAAAGGTCGGACGTCTCTAACCTGTCCGGGTTTTATTTCACGGACGCGGGGCGGACGTGTCTACTCTTGTCCGGCTTTTGTAATGCGGACAAGATACGGACGCATGTTTGAGTTGTCTTGGTTCAGGCGATAATTGTTTTGCTCCTAAAATATTCGTTTCAGCTCCGATTTAAGATCCGTTTGCGCCCACTCGTTCGTCTCTTTGTCTACTTTGCTCCTAGCTTGGTTTTCCTCATGTTTAACCAATAAATTTGTGAGATATCCAATAAAACATAAACTAGAGTGTGGAGGGTGATTTTTCGGTATGAGGGGGGTCTATCTAAATATGGTATATGAATTACACCCATAAAACATGCTCATTTAGACACTTATCACTCCCCCACACTTACCTTTTACGTGTCCTTAAGCAAAACCATGTACCCAAGCAAATAGGAAATGCTCAATACTAACAAATATTATTATGAAGGGTAGGATAAACATGATCTTTAAACTTTTCGAGGAGTGTGATCCATCAAAACTGGTGGCATAGGT
Source organism: Limonium bicolor (assembly GCA_023374045.1). Taxonomy (NCBI): domain Eukaryota; kingdom Viridiplantae; phylum Streptophyta; class Magnoliopsida; order Caryophyllales; family Plumbaginaceae; genus Limonium; species Limonium bicolor. The sequence continues at coordinate 51,610,305 of CM041782.1, forward strand.
GTGCTTAGGGTAAAATAAAAATTAGAGTTTCGGGGTATGATCTGGAGTACTTCAATGTTTCTCAGTTAAGGTGACTTTGAGAACTTTTATCACGGCCAACTTCTCTCAATAATGGGCATTGAGGAGAAAACAAAAGGAAAAATAGAATTTTGCATTTGTTTCACTTTTGCATAAGAGATGAGAAGATAAAATGTAGGCATCAAGCCCTTGTATTTAAGAACACTCAACTCTCATTTGTTGGTTATGAATGGCGTCTCGCAAGTCCCTTGTTTATTATATTATTTTTTTTCTTTTTGACAGAGAAGCACCCCTTAGCAATCCCTAAGAAAGAAGACAGAAGGAACCCCTAAGCAATAAAAAGTCCAGCCATTGCAGATCATTTGGTCACACCGCATAAAAATGCACCTCAAAAGTAAGCCAAATTTTAAAATTTTGTACCATTTATCCCACAATTCATAATAGTATTTGCTTTTAAAGAGAACAACCCACATATAAAGGGTCCACGATATTGAATTTGGATAAACGCAAGATAAGCAGAGAGATTAAGCATTTTAAGCAATGTGTCAATTTAAGAGAGACTTAAGACGAGCGATAGAGAAGTGAGTCCTCCCCCACACTTAGATTGGAGCAATGTCCTCATTGCATAGGAAGAATTAATTTAACGAGGTCATGCAAACTACTATTTCACACAATTCAAAGCAGAAGGGGGTATATCAAAATTTGAAGTGGAAAGTAAAGAGAATGTACTCCCCAGAGTTCGTAGAGTGTTTAGGCAGAGCTCCCCCACACTTGAGTTCAGCTGTAGAATGTGCAAGATGTTCCTGTAATAAATATCCTAAACAGCCAGAAGAACTCAAGTTAAATCTCCTCGTTCTCTCTCCTCTCTTTTTTTATTTATAAAAACATATATAGGAATAATATGAAAGACAAAACATAAACAAAAAATAGTAGGGAAATAATATTTAACCACTGGGTTGCCTCCTAGTAAGCTGCCCGTATTTATAGTCTTTGGCTAGACTCCCGCTTCGTTATCCTGGATCAAAAATAAAGGTAGACAACAGCTTCGCCAGGAAAACGAAGTTAGAAGTAATTAAGAGCAAACCACCTGGATCAAAACAGAACGTTAACTCGGCAAATAAAATAGGAAAATGTATACTCCACAAAACCTGGTGTTTGAGGAGGTGGTACTGCCGGTAACGTAGTTCTAACAGGAGACCAGGTGGTGATGACTTTTCTTCCTCAAATTGGAGGATGTAAACATCCTCTTCTTGTTGTTGAGGCTTATGGAGGCAGGGTGAGAGTTTATGAGAGACTGGTGGTGGTAGCGCTTTCTCCTCAGATTTGAGAATATATATATCCTCTTCGGTTGATGAGGCTCACTCAAAATATCTTCAAATTTTAATTGCTCCTCTTGTGCTGGGGATGGAGATGGAGGAGAATTGTAACTTTCAGACATTTGCACCAACTCGGCGTCGGAGAAAAATGTCCTGATAAGTTTCTTTATCTCCTCATCAGAACTTGTAGCTTCAATATTATCTGGCTCGAATCGATCTTCACTCATTGGACTCACCACTGGAATCTCTTCTAGCGGCTTGGTCTGACTCGGGAGAAATCGTCTGGCCCTTGTGTAGATTGCTGTTCATTCTGATTGAAGTAGCAGTATCCCAACTGAGCTTCTTTGTACTGTGTATTAGCCTGGTTGACTTCCCACCAGTACGGCTCTCGATTTGATTGTTGAGGTGGTGATAATCCTTGACCAACCTTTGATATGAGGACATCTCCTCTTGCATGTGAGTCCATTCCAATTGATCAACAATCTCTTACCTCATCGTAGCCGCTCTCCATAATCAGTAACTATCCTACAAAAAACAAAAATAAAAATACCAAGTAGAATAGAACTAAAAATAGAAAACAAGCATAAAAACATAATTTAACTAAATAGAAAAACAAATATGAAACAAAACAGAGAAAAAATAAACTTGCTAAAATAAAAAGTAAGTAAATGAAATAAAATTAAATAAAGCGAAAACAAAATAAAATAAAACAGATATAAACAAAAATAAACAGAAATCTCAATAAAATTAAAAACCATCAATTAACCGTGCCGGAGGTCCCTGGCAACGGCGCCAAAAACTTGTTGGAGTAAAAAGTGTGTTACCACTTCTACCACTTAGGCAGTGTACCTATCGTTTTGCGGAATAGTGGAATTGAGGGTTGTCGTACTCTTGAGGACCTCGCTGTGGATAACTGATAGTGTAGTAAATGACTGAGATTTTATTAAACAGATTTTATCATTTTTAGGAAAGATTAACAGCTAACTCATAAGACAATAATAAAGACAATTAATCAAAACAGAAAAGAAATAGAAATTGTAAATCTTTTTGTTTTTAAAGAAGCATCCCGGGTTGTTCTGCTCACCTATTTTATTTAATTATATCAATATAACTTTCCCACTTTAGCAATAAACTCAAGAATCTTAATTAGTTTATTGACCGTTTCCTGTCTAATAAACCCTAATTAATTTAAACAACAAGCGCAAATCTTGCTCAAGTCATAAATAAATTAACCGCATTATAATAATCCCTATTGGAGATAGATTAACCTATATGGCAAGGATCATCGCTTCTAGTCGTTAACCTATTTGACTTCTCTTGTCTAGAATCTTGTCTCAGCATCGCATTTTAACAAGAAACTACAAATATCACTTTAATAATTGTACAAGAGAATTAAAGCGCATTAAGGACAAGAATCAAAATACTGCTTGGATAAATTATACTGGAAAGCTTACATAACACAATTATATAAAATAGACCTGCTTCCTAACCCGGGAAGGCTATGTTTATTAATCAGACATAATTATACAGTAAAACAAACATAAGAAATAAGATAGACGGAACCAACAAAGAAGAACGAACAGACAATCGATTCCTTCGTTGGTTCTCTGGAAATTAACGTCATAAGGCTGATGAAGAAAGAAAAAATAAAATGGAGAAGTGGGGGATAAGAAGATGGAATGGATCGTAGGTGTGAGCGATGGATTGTGGAAGAGATTGAATTGATTATTTCTGAGCAGAAGGCTCGTGGGTTTTATAGAATAGAAGGAAGAGAGAAGAAACAGGCTGGAGCACGCGTGCTAGTGGGTGAACAAGATAAGGGAGGTGCCAGTTGATGGAGTAGATGGATATGTTGCAGAACGCGTGAGGATTTTCAGGAGTGTCGGCCGCGCCTGATATTGCTGTCTGTAGGCGCCGCAAGGAAGAGATAAACAGCACCGAGATCTGGGAATTTACATGCGTCCGCCTCTGTGTCCGGGTTAATTTCCACGGACGTCTCACATTTGCGCTGTCTCTTGTCCGGGTTTATTCCCGCGGACGTGCCACGGTTGTGCTTAGTCCGGCCTTTGTCCGCTCTTTATTCCACGGACGTCACTCAAGCTATTCTTCTCTTCTTGTCCGAGTCTTGTCCGGCCTTAAAAGGCCGGACGTCTCTAACCTGTCCGGGTTTTATTTCACGGACGCGGGGCGGACGTGTCTACTCTTGTCCGGCTTTTGTAATGCGAACAAGATACGGACGCATGTTTGAGTTGTCCTGGTTCGGGCGATAATTGTTTTGCTCCTAAAATATTCGTTTCAGCTCCGATTTAAGATCCGTTTGCGCCCACTCGTTCGTCTCTTTGTCTACTTTGCTCCTAGCTTGGTTTTCCTCATGTTTAACCAATAAATTGTGAGATATCCAATAAAACAAAAACTAGAAGAAAAACATACGATAAGTGAGAAATGAGCAAGTAAAGTGCTAATATAATATATGAATTACACCCATAAAACATGCTCATTTAGACACTTATCATCGAGAGCATGCGGTTCCTTTTAATTCAAATAGCATGCAAGGCAACGATACATTACATATGTATATTGACACAGTCAAGTTTAGCTTTGAACACAAACACTAACACACATCAAGGGTTAGTTAATTCGTTGTATACTTAGGCTTGAGGGTTATACCTCACTATGCCTCGATTCATTCTACATTGTCACCCACTCACTTGGTTTACACTTACTCAAATTTCTCTTACTCTCAATCTCTAACTCAATACTCAAATTACAACTCAACTCTCTCGAGTCTCAACTCAATACTCAATACTCACTTGTTCAATTCTCAATACTCAATACTCAAGTTCTCAAACCAATAATCAATACTCAAAGGCATCTTTTAAGTCTTAGCCACGACCTCCGGGCAGGGTCATACACAAGACCCACCACCGGGCTTACAAATTCAAAAGGAGCTATGCATTTAGCTCCTCAAGTTCACCAATGTCCAGTTCTCTACGGACTACTCAAATTCCCAAAACTCCACTCTCGGAGTCATTTCACAATCCCAAGGATTAGCCTATAAGTATCTCTCTCGATAACATCTATTAGCTTAGGGAATTCTTAATGTCTAGTATCCTAAGATTTAGGGTTTTACCCAACTTATGGAATACTCTCATGTGCGAAACATTGTTTATGTTAGTCGGATCCTCTCATCGAGGTTCGACTATTACTCTAAGGGGTTTGGCGATCCCTTACCATTCTTTACTTTTCTCTGGGTTCATTGTATGAACATTTATCAAGTCCTCTAAGAAGAGGTTCTTTATATACTTCCACTATTATTTATTGTGTGGATTAAATCAACTTGGTTGTCTAACTGTTATCGGGAGTTTACTAATTCCTGTACAACTCTCTCACGTTCTAGTGAGTTATAGATTGGTGTTATCGTTTCTTGGTTCGATAGTTTTAGTGTGTTCCCTCATTTTATTATTTCGCACTTGACTCTTCCTACAAGTCACTACTCAAACAAGACCCACTATGGGTCGCACTACAATACACAATCACATGCAAGCAACTTATTCACCATTCATCCATTTCATGAATTATACAAACTTTAGTTTAAATTCAATCCAACAAACAACAATACAATACAAGCACTACCAAGTGCAAACAACCGATTCATGCATTTATCTTGTTAAGTGATCACACAATCAAACAAGCACACAAATCGGGTAACCAAGTTAGGATATAGAGCATGAGAAAATCATATCTTTCACCGGGGTTAACTTTACCGGGTGTTCTCACGTTCCTTGGTATACACTTGTTCCTTGAGTTGTACTCTTGAACCACTGATTACATGTCAAATGGTTCCATTAATATTAGGTGTTATGGTACGCACATAATATTGCTACTCCCGTACTTACCCTGTTGTCCCGTTATTTCGGTTTAAATTAATGTACTTAGTTCCTCAACTTACTCAATCACTTCTCAAACTTTTTACAATTCTTAGGACCTTTAAAGGTCACCAAACAATTCCTAAACAACTCCTAAACCAATACCAATCAATCCCCCATCTTCTAGGCACTTTTAAAACACATTCTGTGCATTTTTAGGGGTGTGTCCGGGACTTGGTCCGGACCCAAGGTCCCGGACCAATACAGAAATCAACTCTCGGCTTATTTTTACTAATGGTCCGAGACTTGTCCTGGACTTAAGTCCCGGACCAATTCCTGCATTCACTCTCGGCCTATTTTTTGATGCGGTCCGGGACCTTATACAAGGGCTAGGTCCCGGACCCTGCTAAAACCTGCTACTAAGGTAAAATATCAACTCCAAATCAACCCCTAAACATCCCTCAATCACTCCCTAATATTTCCACAAGTTTCCTACATAATTAAACACCTTAAAACATGCTCTAAACCTCTCCAAATCATTAGTCAAATCCTACTCCATTTCTTGCTCAAATTCAATCAAACTTTCATTCTCACATTTGTGTTTTGCACACTTGTGCATTTCTAAATTCCTTTTGGTAGTTTAACACCTCCTACCACCTTACTAAATCATTATTGACCATAACCAATTCATTCCTAGACATTTTCACTTCTAAAACCCAAGTTCACTCCTTGTTTCACAAGTTATAAACACTAACTCTTTTCTAGTTATTCCAATGCACTATAACACCCTTTTGCTACAATTTTTGTCTCTCCCCAATCCATTCTCCATTAACCATTCTAAGGTCATAAATCAACTCTACTCAACCCAAATTAACACTTAAGTTCTCCCACTCACCAAGTCACCTACAAAATCATTTCCTACTAAAATTTGCCATAACCTCCCCATAAACCTTACATATCCCAATCCATCAATTCTCACCAATTTTCATTCCTAATCTAGCCACACCCATAAGGGTCCTACCAGCACATAATTTATCCTCAAAGTCCATCAACACAACATAAACACTAAACATAAAGTGCATGGCTCCAAGGCCCTTAATTCAAACAAAATTCCACAAGCTCTTACCAATCACAATCAAACACATTTTTACTCCAGATTTTTTCTCATCTTTATTTTCCCCAACCCAAATTCTAAAAGCAATTCAAACAAGTTCCAAGGTAGGTTTCTTACCTTCATTTCATAAGTTCCTCCTTTAATTCTCCTCTTGCTCTTCCTCTCCTCAAATTCGATCAAGTGGGAATGGAGTTGCCAAACTCCATCCCAACATCCAAGGAACACAAAAATTCATTCAATTAATCATTTAAACCCTTAGGAAATTCTAATTCAATGAAAGGGCTTAAAACACATAATTAGGGTTTACCTTTGAAATTTTAGGAGGGGTTTTCACCCTTGAATCAAGAAGAAGGTTCCACCACCATTGGAGTGTTGAAACAAAGCTCAAAATCAAGAAGAAAAAGGCATTACAAGAGGGGAAAAATTGGTTACCAAAAGAGAAGAAAGAAAAATGCGTTTTTCTTGGAGATTTTTACCTTAGGAGAGAGAGGAGACTCCCAGCTTCAAGAATATGCCATTTCCTCTTCAAATGGGAAAAACCCATGGAGATAAAGTTCTTCATTTTTGAATTTTGAAAAGAGAGAATTGTAGAGCTTGAGGAGGAGAAGAAGAATATGCAATTTTTTCTTGATTTGGAGCATTGAGCTAGCTTGTACAAGGGAGAGAAGGAGGGGGAGCCATTAATGGGGCTTCAAAAACGTTCAAGAAGGAGGGAGGAAGAAGAGAGAGCAGTGGTATGCAGAAGGAAGGAAGAAGAAAAACGAGAGGGAAGGAGAAAATGAGGGGAGAGAGAAAATAAAGGTACTTTTGTACCTTTTTCTTTTCTTTTGCTTTTTGCTTTTTAGCTTATTTGATAACTAGCTAGTCAAGAGTGAGTGGGCTGTTTTACTTAATAAAAACCGGCACCCTAGAATATACTAGTTGGGAGCGTTTTTCATCTTTTACAGAAAACGCTCGTTAATTACCTGGTTTTAGCACTATTCACTAACCGGGCCCGTTTTCTGGAATTTTCTCGTTTCTATAATTTTAATGGTTATTAAGCTCACATTAATGTTTATTTATAGTTATTTGATGAACTATAATTTTTAAGGGTTCATTTGACCACTCAAAGTCACGTTTTCAGGTTTTCTCGAAAAACGTGCTCTAAAGCTTTATTAGCGTTTTTAATTCGTTTTATGGATCCATTTTCTCCGGAAATTGATCCCATATATTATTTAGGAATTATTAAGCCTTTTAAATCCACCTAAGGCCATTGACGAGGTCGTATTCCTCCTATGGTCACTTAACGCTCAATTTAGTGTTTTTTGCTTTTTAAGCATTTTTATTGTTTCTTTTGGATTATTCTCTTTACCAAAATTACTTAGGCACTATTAGGCCTTTAAATATCATATTAGAGTAATTTAATCACCCTAATTAAGGCCAGGGTATTTCATTTGCTTACAAACCTTGTTTACCTTTGGGATTATATGATCCTTCACATCAGGATACTTCAGGAGCCTCATTGATGGCGGATCCGAAAGAACTTCGAACCGAGCTTCTGACTCCTTGTTGTTCTAGAAAACGTGAGAGCAATGATGAGACAGCTATGATTTCTGACTTGCTAGGGCTTGGGAGCCTCTTCTTTGATCAGGGGTTGAGGCTCCTTATATAGACTTCCTTAAAGATAGAATAATCTAGTAAAACCAAGATTTACCCAAAGTCTTAGCTAAGTAACTTTTCAACGGAATCTGGATAAGAAATTTTAACCACAAGTCAAGTGTGATAATTCTGATTTTTCTAAGGTGGAATTGGAATATTTGGATATTTGAATTTTTTAAATTCAATTTCTTGTCATATTCTATCAGAAATTGCTAGAAAACTATTGGAAATTCAAAATATCAAAATTCCAAATCCATTATTCTTAAAGTGCCATCCTCTATCATGTATTAAAATTTCAAAGCATTCTGAGTTGATTTGAGCCTTTTTTGGAGGGAGAGAGAAGCTTACGGGGGGTGGCGTAGGAGCCCTGAAAATTGCGAAAATATCCCTGGTGACTAAGCTGCCACTAACACTCCGAAACGTACCAATCGAACCGGGATTCCTTACTATTTGACCAAAATGCCCTTTGTAACACATATGCCTTAGAGACTCTAACCTGGGGTGTCAAAATTTTAGGTATAACAGAATGCCCCCCGTCAACTTTGCTTTGTAATGAAAAGGAAAAAATTGGTTGATGCCTGAGTGATGCCCCAAAATTTTGACCAGTAGTGAGAAGGAATTAGATTTCTGCTGAAAGTCTAATGACTATACTGTGCTATTCTAAGGCCCTAGCTACCTAAAAGTGAAGTCTAGATGTGTCGGGCTATTATGAGGTGCCAACTACCTAAAATGTGAAAGGTGGACTAAATTAAGAATGAATAAACTACGCCGAACATCTAAGGTGTTTGAAACCTAGAAATGAAAATAGGTGTAATATGTAACGAGATTGATGTGATGGTGTGTGGAAGGGCTTATGTGTGCCTGGATGAATGCAAGGTAGGATGGATGCGGGGTAAGATAGGTGCAAGGTTGGGCTTATGCGTGCTTGGGATGTTTTTGTAGTGGTAGGACTTATGTGTGCCTAAAGTTGCTTTTGTGATGGTAGGGTCTATGTGTGCCTAAGTGGAATGGCAGGAAATTAAGCTCACGATGAGCCTATGGTTGAGTTCGTCTACTCGGGTGAGCTCTTCTACTCGGGTGAGTTATTCTACTTGGGTGAGTTCTTCTACTCGGGTGAGTTCTTCTACTCGGGTGAGTTCTTCTACTCGGGTGAGTTCTTCTACTCGATTGAGTTCTTCTACTCGGGTGAGTTCTTCTACTCGGGTGCTAGAAGGTGCAAGATTGCAAAGATGATGGTCTTATGCAAATGATGATGAAAATTGATTGTTGGAGTGCCAAACATGGCAATGATAAGGTGTATGCAATCAAAGTGTATGTAAGATACTTGTTCAAGATAAGAAACTGTTGAAAAAAGGTGCCAAACGTGGCAATGCTGAGGTGTTATGCGAAAGTTGTAAAAGCAACAAGTATTTGTTGAAGACTTATCAAAACAAGAAACAGTTGAAAAGGGTGCCAAACATGGCAATATTTGAGAAATTTTTGCTGAAAAAGGAATGTGAAATGATCATTTATTGAATAAGAATTTTAGATCTACAATTTGTTTCTTAAAAGATGAACATGCCACTGGTGGAAGTGTATGTTGTTTTTTATAGGAGTTTGAGACTTTTTGAGTGGTGGTCAAGTATGATGACAGGTCTGCGGTGTATGATGTGGAGGTAAGGGCTTATGTGTGCCCAAGGTATATGATGTGGTGGAAGGGCTTATGCGTGCCTGTGTGGTTGTAGTGTTGTGGTGCTCAAGCTTCGGGTTTCAATTAGTGTTGTCATAGCAATTGTTGAAACCAACAACTGCTCCCAGTATTTTCCTTAAGGCAGTCGATCGGGAAGATCGATGGCCCCCAATATTTTCTTTGATTAAACATGCGAACAAGTCTTATCCTCACAAGGTCATGGCTTATGTTTTGATGTGGTGCTTCCTAACCTACACTCGACGTGTTTGGTGTTTGCACTCGTTTCTTGCTTACGGTCACAACTTCTAGACCACTGAATTTGATATTTGTTGGATTTACACCTTCGATCTTTACTTTCATGTGATTAGATACACAACTACCAAGTCGGAAGTTGTGAGCCTCGATTTTAAACCCTATCCTATGTTGATTAAAGCTGATTGGGATCTAACCGGGTTTTAGGTCCACTTATAACCTAAGATTAATAACTATGTCATATAACAATAATTATTAAAACCTAAGCTAGCTCACTTGAACCTATTATGAGTCGCCACCTAATTTTAACCTAGATCAAATTAGGAAAGGAGAGTTCGGGTTCGGGGGCTTGGTATACGACTTATTTAGGGTTCAAATTACTTTCATTACCCCTAGAAGTCGTTTTTCCTCTACTTAGTTTAATTATGGCTTATTACGAGTCGCTTTAACTAAGTGCGCGAGCGTCTGTTTTTGTGTTTTAGCATTTTTGACAGAAAATTAAAAAGGAAATTAAAATTACCTAAACTAGGGTTTTTAGAGGCAGAATTAGGTCAAATTTTGTTTCTGTCCGTGGCCACGGACCTACTGTCCGAACCCACGGACCCTAATTAACCTATGTGAAAATAAAAGTCGAAATTAAACAGAAAACACAATTTTGAAAAGTCCGAGGCCACGGACAGGGCGTCCGTGGGCCCGGACATGCTTTATAAAACCCTAATTTTTTTGAAAATTTTGAAATTCCGCCACCGTCCGAGAGCGTCCGTGCTTACGGACAGGGCATCCGGGACCCCGGACATGGCGTCCGTGGGTGCGGACCGCCCTCGGACGGCGGCACTGAGGCTGTTCCCGGCGGTGTTTTTAGCTTAAATTTTATGGGTACGTATCCTGAAAGATTATAAACACGTTATTAATTGAAAGAATTCAATTTGAAGTAAAAAATAATACGAAACTTAGCTAACAAGTTAGAACAAGAAGAGAAACACAAACAAACCTTAATTCAGAAGCAAGGAAAAATCAATTCGGTTAGAAATTTCAACCAGAAGTGTATTTAGACTAGAAGGGTTAAAGAATTTGGTTTTTACCCTGTTTTGACTTTGAAAATTTGTTGTTCCTTCATGTCGGGAATCTTGAAAGCTTCGTTGGTGGCCAATCCGGTTCGACTTGACCCAAGCTTCTGACTCTTCTTCCTTGTGTGTTAAGCACATTTTGGTTCTGTATTTGTGGGTTTTGATGCTGGGAAGTTCAATGGGAGAAGAAAGAATATGTTTTTGGTGATTGGGATGATTTCGGTAGAGTTCAGTGTGGGAGTGTTGAAAAGTGGGAGGCAAGTAGACGGCTGTGTTTTCTGACTATGGGAATGTTCTCCTCTGCCCTAGGTCCAGGTCCTTTTATAGAAAGAGCAAGGCCATGGTGATAGAACAAGATTTTTATCTAAAACCCTGATTTTGTGCTTTAAGGGAATCTGATTTTTTTAAATATGTTACAGGTCGAGAAAACTTATGAAATTTTAACTAAAGATAAAGGAGAATTTTGAGAGTTGGAATCAGGTTATTTTGATAAATAACCGATTAGATAAAAATCTCACAATCTGGAATCTCCCATAATTCATAACTTATTATTGGAAAGTCAAAATAACGAAATTCTAACGACATTAGTCTCTAAAAATCATCCTCTATCTTGTGTTAAAATTTCATGACATTTTGTATTGATTTCAGTATTTTTCAGAGGAGAGGGAAAATTGTAAAAATGATTGAATTTCTCTTTTAAAATTTTGGGTTAAGGTTCCAAATAAAATAATTTCCGGTTTATGACTGTATGTAGTCATGCTAACCTTGTGACAATTTTATTTTAATTTTGAAAACCTTTTTATTTCTATTTTGAGGCTATTTCATGTGTTAATTATTAAAGAAACTTGCTTATTAAAAGCTTAATTTATAGAATAAAATATATCAGAAAATCATGAAATACCTTTCATAATGACTATGATATTTGGAGGTGTTTGGAGATAATGAACAAGTCATATGAAAATAGAAAATCCCGAGAATGTCCTTGGAAAATCCTGCATTGGTGCATTTGACCATTTTGCCCTTTGTAACACGTATGCCTTAGAGACTACTCCGGGGGGTTGAAATTTTGGGTATAACAGATTGCCCCCCGCCAACTAGGCTTTGTAATGAAGATGAAAAGACTAGTTGATGCCTGAGTGATACCCCAAAATTTTGGATCTTAAAAGACCCTACATGTAGATTGTGTCGAGCTATTCTAAGGCGCTGACTACCTATGAGTGAGAATGAAAATGAAAAGATGTCAAGCGATTCTAAGGTGTTGACTACCTAAAAACGAAATGATGAAATGAATGTCAAGCGATTCTAAGACGTTGACTACCTAAAAAATGAAATGATGAAGTAAATGTCAAGCGATTCTAATACGTTGACTACCTAAAAATGAAATGATGTCAAGCTATTCTAAGGCGTTGACTACCTAAAAATGACATGATGTCAAGCTATCTAAGGCATTGACCACCTGAAGATGATGAAAATGATGCCAAACTATTCTAAGGCGTTGACTACCTGAAAATGATGAAAGCTAAATAATGTGTAGAATGCTGATATGCTTACGATGCTAATGATGCTGATAATGTTGATGATGATGTTGATGATGCCGATGATGCTGATGATATTGATGATGCTCGGATGCTTTAGGGACCGAAACCCGTGCCAATGCTCCTGGCTGGACCCAATGTGGACTTATTGCCATCGCCCCCCCAAGCCGTGTGTGCAGGGATAACTCCTGGTAAAAACCCTGGGGACTTATTGCCTTCGCCCACCATTCGTTGATCCAAAGTAAGCTGACATAACACAGGAGGATTTATTGCCATCACCTCGCCAACTGTCGCCAGGTCTTGTTACGCGCCTGGATGATGCAACTAGGTCTTATGATGAGCCTATATGAATGAGATGAATGCAATGTGTTTGATGAGAGCTAAAGGATCTTATTACGAGCCTAAAGGAATGCAACTAGGTCTTATGACGAGCCTAAAGGATGAATCTAGGTCTTATGACGAGCCTAAAGGATGGTTCTAGGTCTTATGACGAGCCTAAAGGATGGGATCTAGGTCTTATGACGAGCCTAAGGATGGTTCTAGGTCTTATGACGAGCCCAAGGTGGGATCTAGGTCTTATGACGAGCCTAATGAGGTTCTAGGTCTTATGACGAGTCTAAAGGTGGGATATAGGTCTTATGACGAGCCTAAGGATGGTTCTAGGTCTTATGACGAGCCTAAAGGTGGGATCTAGGTCTTATGACGAGCCTAAAGGTTGGATCTAGGTCTTATGACGAGCCTAAGGATGGTTCTAGGTCTTATGATGAGCCTAAAGGTTGGATCTCGCACTAATTCTAGGTCTCGAACTAAAAATGAGTCGGAAAGATAATGGTCTCGTGCAAATGCATGCGGGTGAAAATCAATTGTAAAAGGGCCAAAAGTGGCGATGATGATAGGTGTATGCAAAAGTTTGTAAATGCAATCACAGTGCATGTAAGATACTTGTTTAAAGCAAGCAAACTGAAAAAATGTGCCAACCATGGCATTATGAGAATTGAAGATTGTCTAAAAAAGAAATTGCTTGGATGGAGAATGTGCCAAATATGGCAATGATGAGAATTGAAAATTGTTCAAAGCAAGAAATTGCTGGCAAATGTGCCAAGCGTGGCTTAAAAATTGCTCAAAGTAAGAAATTGCTGGAAATGTGCCAAACATGGCGATGATGTAGATTGTTCAAGTAAGAAATACCAGGAATATGATGGATTTGTGTGAAACTGAAGAAATTGCTGAAAAAGATGCAAAAGTGGCAATGTTTAAAGAAAATTATGTCCATGAAAGAAAAGTGAAATATCATTTCCGGACTAGAGATTCAGACTTGTAATTTCCTACTAGGAGATGAACATGTCGTCGGTCGGGTGTGGTGTTGATGTGGGGATCTTTTAAGGGTGATCAGGGCTTATGAGGGCCATGAAATTTATGTGGAAGTGAAGGCGTATGTGTGGGCCTGTGTGGTATGATGTGGAGGTAAGGGCTTATGTGGGGCTGTGTGTGGTGGTGATGGTATTAAGGGGTGTTTATGTTTAGGTTCCAATTGGTGTTGTCATAGCAATTGCTAAAACAATCAACAATTGCCCCGGGTATTTTTCCTTAGGACAATCTGAGCTAGAGTTCATGGCAATTGATCGTTCCGATCGATTGCCCCCAGTATTTTCTTTAAACGTGCGAATGAGTCTTGTCCTCACAGGGCCAAGGCTTATGTTTTGACGTGGTGCTTCCTAACTACGCTTGATGTGTTTGGTGTGTTGCACTCATTTCTCGCTCATGGTCATAACTTCTAGACCATTGAATTCGATATTTGATGGATTTACGCATTTGATCTGTTACTTTCACGTGATTGGATGCATAATTATCAAGTCGGAAGTCTTAAAGCTTATAACGTGGTGATAAGTGTCCAAATGAGCATGATTTATAGGTGTATTTCATATTTTATATTAGCACTTTTCTTGCTCATTTCTCCACTTCGGTTAATTTTCCTCTAGTTTATGTTTTATGTTTATCTCACAATTTATTGTTCAAACATGAGGAAAACCAAGCTGGGAGTAAAGTAGATAAAGAGACAAACGCATAGACGCAAACGGCTCAGAAAACGGACTTATAACGAAGAATGTAGAGCCGGTCAAACAGAGTCACGCGAGAGTCACGCGGTGGACTGGTGCAACCGCCCCCTAAGTGGCGGACGTCACACGGGCAACCGCCGGGCGGACAAGGCTGAGGCAAACGCCTCTTAATGGGCGGTTAAGGAGGCGGACTAGGCTAGGAAGACCGCCCACTAGCTGGCGGTTAAGGAGGCGAACTCGAGTGTGGGCACCGCCCACTAGCTGGCGGTCAAGGAGGCGGTCAAGGAGGCGGTTGTGCCTCGCGACCAGTTTCTTTTCGCCCGTCGTCGTCTGCAACTTACCTTCACTGTCTTCAACTCGCCCACTCGTCCACTGTCGTCGGCGCCTACCTTATTTCGCTCCCGTCTCCAACTCCTGTCCCCTGCAATCAATGCTTCAATCAGTGAGCAATCAATGAGCTCAATCCATTCACGCGTTCCTTATCTGCTGCCTTGCCTTTCCTTTCCCTATTTAAACCCACGAGCTTCACCCAATAAATCATTCACGAATTCACGAATCGACGACCACTTCACCACACACCATCTCATTTCTCTTCTCCCGCCTTCTCCATTTTATTTATTTTACAGTCCACCAAATTCACCTCTAGCCCTACGTACACAAAATAGCAGAGTGAGACGGAGTGATTACGGATGATTTCTATTACTCTCGTCTTTATCTATCTATTTAATATGTTAGGCTAGTTTACGTTTACTCTGGGAATAGTTATTATGTATCTGTATTAATTATGCAATATTTCTACTGGTTTATTTATATACAGTTTGTTACGTTTTAAAAGTCATCTCGCCTTTTTAATAGATCTCGCGAATTTATTAAATTGCTCTACTAAGTCTATTTGATCAGACCAGGTGATAAATAGACAGGTTAATTAAGACGTAAAACTGGAGGAAAACTTGTTATGATTTAATAAGTTAGTATTCAGTTGCAAATGTAATTCCTCAATACTCCTCTGCCGTTCGCAGGCTTTTGCTTGAACCTTGATTAGAACCTTGTATTACAGGTGAACGAGTTCTTATGAGGCTATGACTTAGTCCTTAAGATAATTACTGGAACCTTGCCAAATTATTAAACCAGTAGAGATAGCTTAATTATGCAGATTATATTAACCTGACCCAGAGTTCCATTTTATTTATCTGACAACTTAGTTTATTTTATTCTTTCTTTTTATTTATTTTACAAGTCAATTAATCCACCCCCCTCTTGTGACACGCTTAGGTACTATTATATGTACATTAGTCCCACGGTTCGACATCCGGTTGCTTACATTTTCACTATACTACTGCGACCGGGATTTATTTGCAGCCCGACATTATTTTTGGGTTTTAATTTCTTTCTTTTATGTTAATTACACCTGTTCTAAACCACTCATTTATAACGTCTGCACGTGGCCATGAGGTGTGATGAAAGACAACGGGACCATGGAGGGATTTAGGTTTGTGGAGCCAAAGGGGTGACCAAAGCTGCACCTTATGTCTTCTCTCGGAATCATCTTCCTTATCTTGAAATCGTCTAGCTGCTTTGTGTTGATGTTGTTTTCGAGCTTCTGGACTTAGACTTTTGAAGTCGTCCTTTACACCATTTCTCCTCTTTTTTGTCATTCGGATTTCCTTGAGGCATTTTGGGTTTGCCTTTTTTGTTTGATCCTTTCTTGACTTTGCCTTCGGGGTTCTTGTGTTTCACGGTTTTGGGCTTCGAGGGTTGTTTTGATATGAGCTCTTTAGATCCTGTGTCACTCTGGGACCATTTGTGGATCACTTCATCATGCTGATAGCGGCGTTGCTTCTTTGACTGATGAGAATGTTATCTGAGAGTCTGACTTCTCGCTTCCTTTGGTCGTCGGGTCGAACATTCATCATTGGCTGGGTTATTTTTTGGAGTTCATAATATCGAAAAGGGATATATGAAAGGCTCAGCGGGGGTGCCTAGGGTTTAATGTCAAGGTTCACAAGCTTTTGGCTATGTGGTGTTGTACCTAGGTGCTTCGTCATTCCTGATAGTTGTGTATTCGTTCTTTGTTACTTTTCGCAGGTCTGAGAGTAAATTTACAAATTTCTCCTTCGTTCATAGTTATGCCGTTTACCTCACCTTTGAATGTGGTCTCACCGGAGTCGTGTAAAAATGACACGCTCATTCACTCATGGTTTTTCCACTCAAGACACTCTCACGAATTTCACTCAGAGACTAGTTCACACGCTTAAACGAAAGATTAAAGACGATGATCCTGAGCTCAGATTGCCCCCAGTATTGATTTGAGGTTTATGACAACACTTAAACAGATGTGGATTTTGGAATGCTTTGTGGATGTTTTGAGATAGACTATGGTGTGTGGACGGACATGTTCACCCTTTTTTTAGAAACAAAAGATGAGTCGTTCTATTCTATTGTCTAAAAATATTATTTCATGATTCTTTTTCTTGAAAAACAATTTTTGTTTTTGTTTTGTTAAATGAATGCACAAGAAATTCACAAACGGAACTATGCTATATTTCATGAATGGAATGGTAACATCAAAAATTGTAATGTTAGGAAAACTACCTAAAATGATAAAGGAAGCTAGCTACCATAAAAGTTAGAAGAATGACTAAGAAAAGAAAACTACTAAATCGAGAAAACTTCTAAAATAGTGATGTTGAACTGTCCGATGCCAACGTGCTGAAGCCTCGAGTTGTTGACCGTCGGGATGCCATTGACCATGATTGTCTTCCTTCCAAACTTCGAGTAGGCCCTTGAAATGTTTGAACTAGGAATGCCTATGGGTTATGTAGGAAGTAACTGGACTTGAGTCTTCGCCAAGTTGAGAGTGAAGTGCATAGATTAGAGTGATTCCTAGGCTAGAACGAACATGTAGGCCCGAATCCCCTTAATCCACAAATTGAGAGTAAACAAGATGAAGGAAATCACATGTACCATGAATGGGCCACTGGACCGAGGGATAAGCCTTGAAGTCTAAGATTCGTTTGATGCTCTTGTTGGGCTTGAAGCCGGAAACTAGAATGAATGAGTTATGCAAACTATCTTGGATTCAAATGATTTATGGGCCGAAATTTTGGATTGAGAGTGAAGCTCATGGGCCAAAACTATGAATTGGTCTATTTGCTCAAATGGAATGAGTTATGAGTGTGGTACTTGGGCTAGAATGATTGCTCTATATGTGAACTGGAATTTGGGCCGAGTGATTTTGGTTGGGCCTAAAAGATGACACCTAGATCTAGGGTTTTGGGTTAGGGTCATGATAAGAAGTCTATCTAGACTAGAATGAGCCCTTGGGCTGGAATGTGTTTGGGCCTGAAGTAAAGCACATGAGCTGGAATGGTCCCTAAATCACAAATGGGCCTAATTTTCTTCGGGCCAGAGAAGATGGTTGCTAAGCCGAAAAAGATTTATTTTCAGGACTTGTGAGTTATTTCAAGTTCAGGTGGATTTCTTTTTTATGGGCTAGAACTAATTGGATAATTCAAGTTGGGCCAGAAGAGAAATCACCTAAGTCTAGGCTTTTGGGCCGAAGCCCGAACGACTCACATGTTAAACCAAACAGGGCCTCTAGGCTACAAACAAATAGAGCTCCCAATTTGGGTTGGGCTAGGTTGATGTAGGAGAAGTTCCTATCAATCTCTAGGCTGGGTAGTGGGCAGATCATACAAGCAAACAAGGCCCACACAAGTTCAACATGTCCTCACTAGACGTTTAAATCAAACCGGGTATGGATCGATCCGGAGAGGTGCTTGGGACATGGGCCCAGGTCACCATAAAGGAATAGGGCTTGCACGCTATTCCCTTTGGGCTTCCCCACTTTTTTCACATCACCTGAAGGTGTGCGTCTACGGTCGGGTCTTTGATGACCAAACAATGGGCTAGGTAAGGATACTGCCAGGAAAATGCTTGGGGCTAAAGCCCAGGTATTAAGGGGGTGTGGTTAGACGTACCCTCCCTTTTCCCCCACTTATTCACATCACCTAAAAGGTGTGAGTCCCAGACAGGGGACCCTCAAAAGGGTCCCGGGGTGAAATCGGTTTGCGTGGACCCTCACTCTCATATGATGCAATAGGTGCAGAAAATTAAAGTGCGCACAAAAATAAACAAACAAAGTAATAAAGCCATAAATAAACATTTTTCGAGTTAAGCCCTCTTTCTTAAAATTAAACAAGTTAATAATAAGAAGTTGTCCCAGCAGAGTCGCCAGTCTGTGAGCCTTGATTTTAAACCCTATCCTATGTTGATTAAAGCTGATGGGATCTAACGGGTTTTAGGTCCACTTATAACCTAAGATTAATAACTATGTCATATAACAATAATTATTAAAACCTAAGCTAGCTCACTGGAATCTATTATGAGTCGCCGCCTAATTTTAACCTAGATCAAATTAGGAAAGGGGAGTTCGGGTTTGGGGCTTGGTATACGACTTATTTAGGGTTCAAATTACTTTCATTACCCCTAGAAGTCGTTTTTCCTCTACTTAGTTTAATTACGGCTTATTACGAGTCGCTTTAACCTAAGTGCGCGAGCTTCTGTTTTTTTTTTTTTTTGTGTTTTTAGCATTTTGTGATAGAAATTTAAAAAGGAAATTAAAATTACCTAAACTAGGGTTTCAGAGGCAGAATTAGGTCAAATTTTGTTTCTGTCCGTGGCCACGGACCTAGTGTCCGAACCCACGGACCCTAATTAACCTATGTGAAAATAAAAGTCGAATTCAACATAAACATAATTTGAAAAGTCCGAGGCCAAAGATAGGGCGTCCGTGGGCCCGGACATGCTTTATAAAACCTAATTTTTTTGAAAATTTTGAAATTCCGCCACCGTCCGAGAGCGTCCGTGCTTACGGACAGGGCGTCCGGTGGGTCGTGGACCGCCCTTGGATGGCAGCATTGAGGCTGTTCCCGGCGGTGTTTTTAGCTTAAATTTTATGGGTACGTAGCCTGAAAGATTATAAACACGTTAGTAATTGAAAGAATTCAAACTTGAAGTAAAAAATAATACGAAACTTAGCTAACAAGTTAGAAGGCAGAAGAAACACAAACAAACCTTAATTCAGAAGCATGGAAAAAATCAATTCGGTTAGAAATTTCAACCAGAAGTGTATTTAGACCAGAAGGGTTAGAGAATTGGGTTTTACCCTGTTTTGACTTTGAAAAATTTGTTGTTCTTTCACGTCGGGAATCTCTGAAAGCTTCGTTGATGGCCGATCCGGTTCGACTTTGACCCGAGCTTCTGACCTCTTCTTCCTTGTGTTGTTAAGCACGTTTTGGTTCTATATTTGTGGTGTTTGATGCTTGGAAGTTCAATGGGAGAAGAAAGAATGTGTTTTTGGTGATTTTGGGATGATTTCGGTAGAGTTTCAATGTTGGGAGTGTTGAAAACGTGGGAGGCAAGTAGACGGCTGTGTTTTCTGACTATGGGAATGTTCTCTCTGCCCTAGGTCCAGGTCCTTTTATAGAAAGAGCAAGGCCATGTTGATAGAACAAGATTTTTATCTAAAACCCTGATTTTTTGCTTTAAAGGAATCTGATTTTTTAAAATATGTTACAGGCCGAGAAAACTTATGAAATTTTAACTCAAGATAAGGAGAATTTTGAGAGTTGTAATCAGGTTATTTTGATACATAACCGATTAGATAAAAAATCTCACAATCTGGAATCTCCCATAATTCATAACTTATTATTGGAAAGTCGAAATCACGAAATTCCAATGACATTAGTCTCTAAAATCATCCTCTATCTTGTGTTAAAATTTCATGACATTTGTATTGATTTCGGTATTTTCCAGAGGAGAGAGAAAATTACAAAAATGATTGAATTTCTCTTTTAAATTTTGGGTTAAGGTTCCAAGTAAAATAATTTCAGGTTTATGACTGTATGTAGTCATGCTAACCATGTGACAATTTTATTTTAATTTTGAAAACCTTTTTATTTCTATTTTGAGGCTATCATGTGTCAATTATTAAAGAAACTTGCTTATTAAAAGCTTAATTTCCAGAATAAATATTATCAGAAAATCATGAAATACCTTTCATAATGACTATGATATTTGGAGGTGTTTGGAGATAATGAACAAGTCATATGAAAATAGAAAATCCCGAGAATGTCCTTGGAAAATCCTGCATTGGTGCATTTTGACCATTTTGCCCTTTGTAACACGTATGCCTTAGAGACTACTCCGGGGGGGTTGAAATTTTCGGTATAACAGAAGTCTTTTAAGCTTATAACGTGGCCAAGGGGTGTGATGAAAGACACAACAGGACCATGGAGGGACATTTGGGATATGTGGAGCTCAAGTGGGTGACCAAAACTGCAACTTGCGTCTTCCCTCGGATTATCTTCCTTGTCTTGAAGTCATCTGGCTACTTTGAGTTGATGGTTGTTTCTCGAGCTTGGACTTGGACTTTTGAAGTCATCCTTTACACCATTCTCTTCTTTTTGTCATTCGGATTTCCTCGAGGCACTTCGGGTTTTCCACTTTGTTTTATCCTTTCTTGACTTCGCCTTCGGGGTTCTTGTGAGCTTTGAGAGCTGTTTTGATGTTAGCTCTTTGGATCCTGTGTCACTCAAGGACCATTTGTGGATCGCTTTGTCATGCTGATAGTGGTGTTACTTCTTTGGACTGATGGAAACGTTATCCAGGAATCAGGCTCCTTGCTTCCTTTGGTCACTAGGTTGGATATTCATCACGGGTGGCTTGTTTTGTGGAGCTTTGTAATATCGAAAATGGATATATGAAAGGCTCAGTGGGGGGTGCCTAGGGTTTAATGTCTGGGTTCACAAGCTTTTGGCTATGTGGTGCTGTACCTAGGTGCTTTGTTATTCCTGGTAGTCGTATATCTGTACTTTGTTACTTTTCACAGGTCTAAGAGTTAAAGTAAATTAAATATCTCCTTCGGTCAGAGTTATGCCGTTTACCTCACCTTCGAATGTGGTCTCATTGGAGTCGTGTAAGAATGACACGCTCGTTCGCTCATGGTTTTACCACTCAAGACACTCTCGTGAATTTCACTCAGAGACTTGTTCACATGCTTAAACAAAAGATGAAAGATGACAAACCTAAACTCATATTGCCCCCAGTATTGATTTAGGGTTTATTACAACAATTTAACAAGTGTGCACTTGAACCGCTTGGTGGGTTGTTTGGATGTTTTGGGGTAAGTTGTGGTGTTTGGCAAGGCATGTCTAATCTTTTAGAAACAAGAGATAAGTCATCATGTTCCATAGTTGGCAGATGATTACCTCGTGATCTTTTTCTTGTAAAACGCAAATGCCCATCAATTATTTGTTGTTCTCTTTTTTTAATGAACAGATGAAAAATGGTTTATACAGAAATTGTGAAAATGGAACTATGATTTTATTTAATGAATGAAAAGATAACGTTGAAAGACAACTAATCAAGCAAGAAACTTAATGGAGAAAGTAAAATTGCAATCTCTAATGATGCTCGAGTAGGGGGTGCTATGCTTATTCTGCCACTTCCTGAGAATCGAAGCCCTTGATTGATGAGATCTTGGATTCTATACTTCAAATTCCTCCAGTTGTCGGTGTCATGACCGGCAGTTGATGGTACTAACAAAACTGATCTACTCGCTTTCGATCTGTGTGACCCAGGACAAAGCATCAGAGGTCGCAGCAGATTCCATTCTTGAAGCTCTTGAACACTTGGCTTAAAGGCTGCCCGATGTTGATGAGCCATTCCAAGGTCTTACATTTCCTAGTACGAGATAGATCGCTGGTGATTTGCCTTGGATTCTAGGCTATCGCATGGCGCATGATGGGAGCTACTCCTTCTGCATTGGCTGCCTTATCCTTAGAAAATTTGATGCTCACACCCTCCCTTGGGTTGTTCTAACTTTGGTTCATGTTCATGATTCAACGTCGACTTTGCAAGGATAACGATTACGGGGCATGCCCGCAGGGAAAAGTTGGAACTAGCTGGCTTGCTGGCTTCTTCGGGTTGCCTAATCACTCTCTTGAGTTCTACAGCAATTTCATTGACATTCCCTTTTTAACCTTGGGCCCTAATGGAGCCAACTTCAATGCAGTCATAAAGGGTGTTGAGAATCCTATCCACTAATATATCCCGATCTTGATGCTCGGCCTCAAGGGAAAGAGCCTTCGTTTTAAACTCTTCGATAATGGCGACGTAGTTGAATTCCATGGCGCCAAGGACAACACTATGCCTCTGTTCCATGGCATCAATGGTGGCCATGTACTTTCGTTCCAAAGCTACAAGCTGGGTATCCATTGATTGGATTTCTCCTTTACCGCGTCTAGGATTTGGGTCTACCTGTTTCCAAAGTGTCCATCGTTAGCTAACAAAAGGAAGTGGGCTGAGAGTCTAGATAGAGAATTGACGCTTCACAAGATAACACTGAAGACCGGAATATGCTTGACTAAAAGTAAATGGGTCAGAATACCTGAAGAATGAGGTTGTTTGTGCCGGAGTAACCCCCTTTTTTTTACTGTGAATTAGAATTTGGGCCGAAACCTAAACAGATGGTTCTGATTGGACCTAAAAGATAACACCCAGATCTAGGATTTTGGGCTAGGGCCCGAATAAAAAGTTTACCTAAACTAGAATAAACCTTCGGGCCGAAATGTTTTGAGAATTTGGCACTGGGCCGGAATTTGTTTGAGTGAGAAGTAAAGCACATGGGCTGGAGTGGTCCCTAAATCAGAAATGGGCCTAACTTTCTTTGGGTCAGAAAAGATGGTCGTTGAACCGAAAAAGGATTTCAAGAGTACGACCTTATTTCGAATGATTGATTTTCAGGACCTGTGAGCTATTTCAAGTTCAGGGGGATTTCTTTTGTAGGCCTAGATAATGGATAATTCGAATTGGGTCGAGAAAGAAATCGCCTAGATCTAAGGTTTTGGTTCAAAGCCCAAACAAATGACTCACACATTTGAATCAAGCAGGACCTTGGGCCATAAAAAATAAAGCCGAGAATTCGGGTTGGGCTGAATTGGTATAGGAAAGGTTCCTATCGAGTTCTAGGCTGGCAGTGGGTCGATCATACAAGCAAACAAGGTTTCACACAAGATCAACATGTCCTCACTTGACGCTTATCCAATTCGGGTATGGATCGATCCGGAGAGGTGCTTGAGGCATGGGCCGAGGTCACCACAAAGGAATAAGGCTTGCAGGCTATTCTCTTTGGGCTTCCCACTTTTTTCACATCACCTAAAGGTGTGCGTATATGGTCGAGTCTTTGAATGACCAAACAAGGCTAGGTAAGGGCACTGCCAGGAAAATTCTGGGGCTAAAGCCAGGTATTAAGGGGATGTGGTTAGACGACATCCTCCTCTTTTTCCCCACTTATTCACATCACCTAAAAAGGTGTGAGTCCCTGACAGGGGACCCTAAGGCGGGTCCCGGGGTGAAATCGGTTTGTGTGGACCCCCGCTCTCATATGATGCAAGATTGCAGAAATTTAAATTGCGTACGAAAGTAAACAAACAACGTAATAGTCGTAAATAAAGAAACTTTCAAGTTAAGCCCTCTTTCTTAAAATTCAACAAGTTAATATTAAGAGTTCGTCCCCAACAGAGTCGCCACTCTGTGAGCCTCGATTTTTGAACCCTATCCTCTGTTGATTCAAGTTGATTAGGATCTGATCGGTATCTAGGTCCACTTATAACCTAAGCTTTAATAACTAAGTCATATAACATTAATCATTATATCTTAAGTTAGCTCACTGGAACCTACTATGAGTCGCCACCTAATTTTGACCTAGGATAAATTAGGAAAGGAGAGTTTAGGTTCGGGGGCTTGGTATTCGACTTTTTCAGGGTTCAAATTGCTTTCATTACCCCTTAAAGTTGTTTTTCCTCTACTTAGTTATTTACGGCTTATTACGAAGTCATTTTAACCTATGCGCAAGCATCTGATTTCTTTTTATTTTAACATTTTTTGACAGAAAATTAATGGTGAAAATTGAAAATTGAAATTACCTAAACTAGGGTTTCGGAGGCAGAATTAGGTCAAATTTTATTTTCGTCCGTGGCGACGGACCTGATGTCCGAACCCACTAGTTAACCTAAGTGAAAATTAAAGTCGATTTAAACAGAAACGAGATTTTGAAAAGTCCGGGGCCACGGACAGGGTGTCCTGGGCCCGGACGGATGCTTGTAAAACCCTAAAGTTTCAAAATTTTAAAATCCCGCCACCGTCCTAGGGTGTCTGTGCCCACGGACTGCCCAGACACAACGTCAGGAGCTACGGTCCACCACGGACAATGGGTTTTAGGCGGTTCCTGGCGGCATTTTTATCTCAAAATTTACGGATGCGTAGCCTGAGAAATTTCCAAGATGTTAGTAATCAAAGATTTTCAATTCAACTTCAAATTAATGACGAAACTTAATGAAAGTTAGTATGCAGAAACGAAAACAAACACTGATTCGGGAGCCGTAAAAAGTCAGTTCGATCATGGATTTCGACAGAAAGTAATTAAAGATGAGAGAGAGGAGTGAGAGATTTGCTTACAAACCTTGTTTACCTTCGGGATTATGTGATCCTTCACGTCGGCATACTTCGGGAACCTCGTTGATGGCGGATCCGAAAGAACTTCAAACCGAGCGCTTCTGAATCCTTGTTGTTCTTGATGTTCTCCATGTTTTGGTGGTGTTTTAGTGGGATTTTGATGATGGTTGATGCTTTGGGAGTGGGAAAAAGTGTTTAGAAGTGATTTTGGTGAAGATTTGGTAGAATTTCGGGGCTCGGGAGTTGAAAATACGAGAGCTATGAGATGGCTATGATTTTTGACTTGCTAGGGCTTGAGAGCTTCTTCTTTGATCAGGGGTTGAGGCTCCTTATATAGACTTCCTTAAAGATAGAAAAATCTAGTAAAAACCGAGATTTACCCAAAGTCTTAGCTAAGTGACTTTCCAAAGGAATATGACTAAGGAATTTAAACCACATGTCAAGGTGATAATTCTGATTTTTCTGAGGTGGAATTGGAATTTTTTGATATTGAATATTTTTAAATTCAATTTCTTGTCAGATTCTATCAGAAATTGCTAGAAAACTATTGGAAATTTGAAAAATCAAAATTCTAAATCCATTATACTTAAAATGTCATCCTCTATCATGTATTAAAATTTCAAAGCATTCAGAGTTGATTTGCGCCTTTTTAGAGGAGAGAGAAACCTTACAGGGTGGCATAGGAGCCTGAAAATTACAAAAAATGCCCCTCAGGGTGACTAAGCTTCCACTAACACTCAGAACACGCCGATCAAACCGGGATTCCTTGCTATTTGACAAAAATGCCCTTTGTAACACATATGGCTTAGAGACTCTAACCAGGGGCGTCAAAATTTTTGGTATAACAGTCGACTACATTTTTTGTGGTTATAAACAACCAAAAATTGACGAAATAACCGCCAAAAAGCCTGTTCTGTACTATGTGCTGGGCCAATGTTTAAAGTTTTCTAGCATGTAGCCGGTTGATAAGTGCTATATATATATAAATAAGGTTCTAGTACACCTATAATCGCATCAAGTTGAGCAATATTTTTCACTTATCATGTGTTTTTCCTATGATTTGTGTTTTATATGAGAAATGATGCATTTATGTGTCAAATTCATGAAAAAAAAGTCTCAGAATTTCATTATTCACTTCATAATGATCGTGATACAACAAACAGGGTAAAAACGGAGTACAAACAACGAATCTATGCCCGGTTTAAGTTCGGTCCACACATGCGTTCGAGTATGCATGTCCGGACGAGTTACAAAAGCAACAGGGGACATTGTCCTACGTTGTGTCAGGACAAAGGCTGTGAGTGCATCAGCGAAGCAAATCATATTTGTGTCCAGATCAGGTGTCTAGATCCGGACAGACTCACTCTCGCGTGGACATATCTTGTAGTGGTCCGCGTGTTATAACCAAACAGGAGGCCCAGACCAACATCGTAATAATCTAGTGTGTGCATTGCCTACATAGCTCCGGGTATTACACCCAGACAGAAGACCCGAACCAGGGAAAAAGGTGAGGGTCAAGATGCCGCATTTGAATTAAAAGGTAGAGAAATCAATTGATAGAAG
Source organism: Limonium bicolor (assembly GCA_023374045.1). Lineage (NCBI taxonomy): Eukaryota > Viridiplantae > Streptophyta > Magnoliopsida > Caryophyllales > Plumbaginaceae > Limonium > Limonium bicolor. The sequence goes on from CM041782.1 coordinate 51,636,918, forward strand.
TGGATGCATATAAGAAGGGGATTAGTGCTCGACGAAATGATGCTACTCACGCTACCACAAGGGGATTCAGCTCCACACAATACACACGACAACACTTCTGATAGAGGAGACCAACATGAAGACGGAGGAGGAGCGGGGATCCAGAGTGGTGCTTTCCAACCGGGGTTTTCTCTTCCTTTTTCTAATTTGTTCAATGTTTCATCCTGTTGTTTTCATGTTTTTAGATTTATGTTTGAGTAGTTAGATAAGCTTCCTAGGTTGGGAACACGAAATGGACCTTTAGAATTCTAGTAAAACTTTCCACCTATTCTAATGCAATAGTTTAATACCAAGTTTTATTGAGCTTTGATCCTCTTATCAATTATTAAAGTTTCATTGTAATTCTCTAACCAAAATGTGAGGATGAGATAAAGATTCAAAATAAGAAGTTAAATTGGATTAATGACTAGAAGCATGATTTACCTATAGGTTTGTCTTCAATAGGAATTGGTTATAATGTGTTTGAATTAATGTGATTGGGCATGATTTTCTACTTGTTTATCAACCAATTAGGACTCGTTTAACGTGATTTGTTGGCGGATAATTATAGTTTCTGAGTTTCTTGCAAAATTAGGGAGCGTGTTTAACATGGAATTCGAAGGAGAAGGTAGTAGAACAATGCGGGATGCTTCCCTTAGCTATAAAGTTTCAACCTTTATTCTTGTTTTGTTTATTTTATTCAAACTGTTATACTTAGCTCTCCTTTGAATTCGTCTTTAATTAAGAACGGTTAATTCCTTAAAAATATGATCTTTCCTTTTTTATTAGTTTATCTTTCTTGATTAATCTAGGAACTGTCATTAAATTATAACTGGTTCCCTTGGGGTAAGACCGCCCTACTTTTACTACTATGTCACCTTAATATGTCATCCAGAGAACTTATCATACTTTCGCACTTATAGCATGTACATAAATGAGAAGCCAACAACCGGGACATGAGATTGCGATCTTCAAACATCAATCCCAGAAAAGCAGGTTCTTTTCTACAGGATCCCCGGTCGTAGAGTGAAAGCTGAGCCTGACATTAGTAAGCCAGAATCAGCCAAGTTTCCCCAGTAAAAAGCGAGCCAGTTTCCCCAGCCAGCTCTTAATGTAGCGACCCCGACTTTCCACGTAGGAGTACTCATGAACCTAGCATGTGCGGCGTTGGCATCCCTTCCATCAATCTCGTTAGGCAACACGTCATTCCCACTCGAACATCTCTGTGTCCCATCATAAATACCCGAGATTGGTTTGTCCTTTTCGAGATTAGTGGGCAACCAGACAAGGAAAGAAAACTTTATTCCTAATAGGCGTGACTTCAGTCCACCCTATATGGAAGAGCTCGCATCACAAACCCGATCAACAGATGAGCAATGAGCCAGCTTATGGGTCTCTTTCACTATAAAATAGCAATCAATGTCTCATTTATTTCTCATACACACATTAATACTCTCTAGCTCTCTCTCTACAATTGTAGTCTATTCCTAATCATACTAATAAGAACTCTATCAATACCCCATGGACTAGATTGATCATTCAAGATCGAACCACATAAATCTTTGTGTCTCCTTGTTTGCTCGTAATGTTCACTTCATATTCACAAACTCAACACACACAAGAAAATAATCTAAACCTATAACACATACTATACTCTAACAGATTGAGATATGAGTGATCTTTGAAGAATATTGTAGTCACTTGAAAATTTCAATTTTTTTGGACAGCGTTTCAGACTCTTTAACGGTTTTAAAGGGGATTATGGTAATTTTGAAATGACTGGAGACATTTTGCTAGTTTTGGGAGGCAACTGAGAGGCATTTTGGGAATTTTGAGATGATTTAAAGCCTTTTTAGGAATTTGAAAGAGTTTGTGGTATTTTGGTTGTTTCGAGGAGTTGAGGGTGTTTTTGTTATTTTGAGGGCTTAGGGGCATTTCAGTTAGACCTGGCAATTTGGGTCGCTAGGTCGGGTTGATATCAACCCTAACCCAACCCTTTAAAATATAAACATCATCATCAACCCACCCAACCTAAAAATGGATGGGTCAGAAAATCAAGACCCTAACCCAACCAGTTTAAAATTCTTCAACCTTAACCCAACCCACCCCACCCATTTTTTCAAGCATACAATAATTTAGATGGATTAGGAGTAGAAATTAATAAAAAAATCCAAAAACACCCAGTGCTAGCTGGCACACTAATTAGGATGAAACAAAAGGGAGAGAAGTAATCTTGCTTGATCAACCAAACTTTAAACGAATTCCATGTTATGCAAAGAACGTAAAAGTACTGCACCAATTTCCCATGAATAGAATAACACGTACTTTTTTCATAAGTTTATATTTATCAATCTAAGCCTAAAGCTCTACCACTGTTGGGGAGGAATCCTATCTAGATATGCACATGTTCCTAGTGCCCTTAAAAAAAGAGGAACGAAAATGAAAATCTTCATTATGCATTAGAGAAATATACTAAAGAAAATCTTCTAAAGTTAGAAATAATTTATAAACTGAGAGCTCAAAACCTCAAACTATGACTGATAGTTTCAAATATTTACACCTGCTTAAACTGAGTGGTCATGCCTGAGAAAAGTACAATCACAATCACTTAATCGTTACCAACAGTTGAGGAACTTTTATGCAGCTCACTATCCGCATTGTTGGCTTTAGAGTTCACTAAGAGGTCTATAATCAAGATTCTACTTACAAAAAATACACATCACCTACTTTTGTTCACCATTCTAGATTATCTTAACATACATATGTTCTCAAGAACACTATGGCAGTGAGAATAAGAAAAATAAACATTGGGCAGAGATGAAGAGCGTCATAGATATAAACAACGACATATAGAAGAGAAAAATGGATGTGAGTATACAAGATGAGAGCATTTGGGTATTCAACATTATGTTAAGTATGGTTGTAGGGGTGGCAATTTTTACCCAACCCGATAACCCGACCCATACCCAACCCGAAAATAGCGGGTTTGGGTTACGATTATTGACCCATTAATTATTAGGTCGGGTATGGGTTACCTATTAATTTGTGGGTTGGGTATGGGTTTAAAGTCCTAACCTGTAGTCAACTTGACCCGTTTATTTTATTAAAAATAATAATAAATAAATAATTAGATAAAAATATAAATATTTTACTAAGTAAGTGCTAACCTACTATTAGTATAATACAGATTATGTAGTATCTTTTTGATGAGAGGTTGTTTATTTGATAATGCTACTTTGTTGTATTTCTTTATAAAGCAAAAACAAGAGTATTCGTTATGTGGATTGCCAAAACAGTGTGCTGCTCTCTCCTCTACAACTCCCACTGTGGTCCTATCTCTTCTCTACTCTGAAGATTTTTTTTCTATGTTTTGATTCTATATTCTGAAGGAGAAATACAGTTATATTTGGCCCAAGCGTGTACACATCACCTTCTTCTGTTAAGTGCCACTGAGCATGACATGTATGTGGAAAAAGAAAAAAGACGAAGGATAATGAAAACTCTAGAATATCTACCATATTGAATGTATGATTTCATTCATTTGTAACTCCGTTTGAGCAATCATAAAAAAAATTTAATTCCAGGTCTTTTAAATTTTGCATAGTCTAATTATGTTGGGTTAAACGGGCCGGGTATGGGTTTAATGTAACACCCCTACCGCTAATCCTATACTTACCGTCCGTCTTCATCCTAATAATCCTAACTACTCGCAGCGGAAATACTGCTACTACGGTGGGTGATACAATGCCGCTAACCGCCCATACGGCTAGCTAGGCTTATACTACTTACAGTGACGGTCTAATGTCTAAATATACCGAGCTACTATATTGCATACCAAATACCGAATATCAAATACTTACAGAAGTGGATTACCGAGTATCAATAGCATAATTAGTTACATCCCTTTCAAGTCTACCAAAAATTAATGAGTTTCTACAAGCTACTCATCTATACCAATTCACCATCCTTTCATTATCCAGAAGGGTGTACCCCATGGTACACCGGCTAACAAAAACCTATAGCCGTGTACAACATAGTACACCGTTCACAATTCATTAATTACAGACAAAAAGAGAAATCATCTTGATCTCACAGTTTTCACCCTTCACGAGGACCTGCAATATATTAAAAACACTGCCCCAAGGGGCTCAGCAAAAAGCTGCATATAAACTTCGCATATACCGCGTGCTAACTAGGGTACGCCGACTATTTAAGGTCGACTGTACATGCGGTTCATTATTTTCATGCATACATGCTTTACATACAACATACGATCATATACAATTCAATACACAATCCAAGACAGCAGTACAATAGCACACACAATACTTACCTTCGCAAGGGTTAGCCAAGTTACGCATCCGGGTTAATCGGATGCTTATTACTCTTTTACTCATTACACATTACTTTCTCTTACTTTACTTACTTACTTTACCATACTTGTTTACTCATTCTTACTTACTTACTTTTACTCATGTTAAGTTGGTATGACCTCCGGGCAGGGACTACACCGTCCCACCACCGGGTTTTACTACTTGACTCACCAATCCAGGATCCTACCTATTTAAGGGGTTTGGGCCGTGGACCAGTTAAGAGTTAGGAATTGGAGCCAACCTCTTGTGACTCCGCCTCCTCACGCGTGGCCGAAACTATATCGGACTTCTACTCATTCCAATTTAATTACCAATTTATTAAGTTAGATTGGTTAGCTTGTTAGGAATCAGTTAGAAGTCCAATCACAATAACATTCGGTCACAACACAATACATCAAGCATACACACATTCATTATCATCCATACATTTCATGAATTATACAAACTATGATTTAAAGACAATATCCACCAGGAACAATCTCACGATAATCACAAGTAAGCATAATATATCCAATTCGTGCGTTTATCTTATTTGGGTGATTAATTAGCACACAACACACAAATCAGAGTAGCCAAGGTAGCATACGGGGCATGAGAAGTTCATACCGTTCACCGTTGTACTCGAAACTGTCTTTCCTCCGGTGTTCACAAATCAAGTCCTATAACATACATGGAATTGTATGGTTAATGACTTACTATTATGTTAACTCCTTATTCCATTACCATTCCCTATGTGTACTTACTAGTTCCTTCAAGTCCTAAGTGGTTATGAAACCCATTTCCTACTTTAAGTTTATTCCTTACTCATGTATACATTTCTTTCCTTAATTACTTCCATACTAATGTCACCTATTATGTCACATGCATATATATATATATATAATATACCTATATATATATATATGTGTGTGTGTGTATTATTTAATGCATTTATATTTTTATTATTTATTTATTTATTTATTTTTGTAAGTTTGGGCCGACCGACCCACCGACTGACAACCCCTTGGGTCGGTCCATTCCAGTAAGTTCTCTGTTCTCTGAATTTTTCCCCGACCGACCCAAGACTCTTCCGACCGACCCATACACCTCTGGGTCGGTCCATTCCAAAAACATTTCGGCCCTGGAACCCGTCGCGACCGACTCACGACCTCTGGTCGGTCCGTTCCAGAAGATTTTCAGTTCAGTTATTTATGCCCCGACCGACCCACCGACGGATCCACCCCTCTGGGTCGGTCGTAGTAGAACATGCCTACAGATTTTTTGTTTTTCACTTCTTTTCTTACCCATTTCTTCCCTAATGTTCCTACATACATCCTAACATATTTTCACACTAATTAAGTACTCTAAATCATCCTAGTTCATCCATTAACTCCTCACTCCTTTCTATATCAAATCACACACATTATTTCCCAAGTTTTCATTCCAGCACTTTCACTACTCTTTTCTAAGTTGCATTTTGCTACAGATTTTGATTCTCACTGTAATGCCCTAGTTTTTTTTTCTATTTTATTTCATCTTGTTTCAAATTCGCAAGGGAGCTTTATAACTTTCTAATCTTATTTTAGTGGGATTATGTCGTCAACACTATAATTCCTAAGTTAGAAGGAAGGAGGGTTAATCTTGTCCTTTTGGTCTTGTTACTAATTAAGGAGTTGGAGAGTTAGAAAACTGATTCTTTTTTAGATATCCTAACTCTTATTTTTATTCTCTCTCATTTTTATTTCTCGATCATCCCTCTCTCTCGACAGTTTTCTTTCTCCTCCTCTCAACTCTCGTTCTGCAAAATTTCCCCTCCCTTGCTCTCTTCTTCACAATTCCTCAATCTTGCAAATTAATTAGTCTGGTGTCTAGCTTTTGCATTGATGATTCCAATCCGTAGAGTCCGAGTGTGCGTTGTTGTTCGTCGGTCAAGTTCCTTTCTTCTTCCTTCGTTGTTGGCCCTCTTCGATTTGTGCGAGCATTTGTGATTTAGGGATGTAATTCGAGTGAAGCAAATTGTAGAGTCTACAGAGATGGCTTAGTGTCGGATGAGAGGTAGGTGGTGAATGGATTCGGGTGGGTGTGTTCAACCACGGGGGATTTCTGTTCTTATTAGTTTTATGTTTTTGATTGCTTGATTCTCTGGTGGTGATGGTTTTGGTTGATTTTGATGTGCGTTTGATGCGTTAAAACCCCGTGGAAATGTGTTTTTCGATTGGCTAATTTGCTATAAATAATTATGTATATTTTGTGGGGGAATTGTGGCTTGGTTCTGGCTGATTTCCGCAAGTGATTTGCAGTTTTCACAGTGTCCGAACATTGAAGTTCGGACATCATACGCCGGCAGATTTTCAGACTCTCGGCTTATGTCCGAACATGCGTCCGACCTTTGTTTTAGCAAACTACACTTCTTCGTCTGAGCTCCGTTTTGAGTGCCGTTTGCGGCGTTGGATCCTCTTTTCGATTACTATCTGTTCTGATATGTTTTAGCACATGTATATGTACTTTAGTTTGAAATGCCTCCACAAGCCTTGGAACTCTATTTGCTCTAAAGAGTGTTTGAGCTTTTACGCATCTGTTTGGTTTTCGTGTTTGCTAGTCAGTGTATGACTTTTGTTTTGATAAGGGATTATGATCCTTTTTATGTGCTTTGGCCCTCCGTTTGTTATGTTAAAGGCTTCTGTGTCGTTTTGTAAAGTTTCAGTTTTGGGACCTAGATGTTTAGCTTCTGAGCCTTGGATAGTCGGGTCTGGCTGTCCCGTAGCATGCTACGTAGGTTTTCCTTCTGTTATTCCCTCGGGTTCCCTTCTGTTCTATCTCTCAGGGTCCCTTGGATGTTTAGTGACCGACGGGTCCATAGCTGTCTCTACGGCTTCTGTTGTGGGATCTTCGGATCCATAGGACGTTATGTGAGTCCTTCTGATGTGTCAGCTGGTGTCTAGTGTCCCACCTCTGTTTTGAATAAGCTTCTGATATGAACGTCTGAGTTTGTGGTTTGCTTTGTTCTGATTAAGACTTCCGTTCAATTTGCTCAGTTTCTGGTTCTCTGCTCTGATTTAACAAACTTCTACTTCGGTTCTGGCCTGTCACTCCTCTAATTTGAGAAAGCTTCATTCTCTATCTGATTTATGTTACAACTTCCAGTCTGATTTGCTAAGCTTATGTATTAGTATACGATTATGTTCAGTATATGTTTTGAGCATGCTTAGCTGATTAAGTTTATCACCTGCTGAGCTATAGTTTGGCTCACCCCTATTTCTGTCTGATTTTGCAGGTTTAAGTTTCCTTTGAAGACTCTGCTCTGCTTTCTTCTTCGTCTTTCATCATTTTGTATTTGTTGTCGTGCTTAAGGCCCTTTGTAATGTGATTCTGTTATGTAACGAGGTTTTTGGCTTCTATATGTAATGTCTGATAGACCTAGTAATTTGTTTTTAGTTAATAAAGTGTACTTTGCTTTGGTTTTGGGTTTCGTATGTTAGAGCCTTGCGTTATTAGGTAATAGATACGCGGCGTGTAACGTCCCTAACTCCTAGGGTGGTTTTGGGGTCGTTACATTTAGTGGTATCAGAGCTAGGTTTGGTTTTCGTTGGGATTTGTGGGTGTTACCTGTCTACGCTTCCGTGTCTTTGCCTGCTATTTGCTATGTGCTAACTGCTGCGTGATTGTGATTGCTATCTGGTGTCTGTAATGTGTGCCTGCTCTGTGGTTGTCTGCTATCAGAGTAGCGCAGCGGAAGCGTAGTGTCTGTTTATCTGTGTGCTTTTGTGCTTTGAGTCTGAGTCCAAGGGAGTCAGGTCCTTTGGAAAAGGATGACCGAATGTGAGTTCTGGTTTGTTGAGAGGGTGTGCCAGGGTTGTGTGTTTGTGATGTGAGTTGTGTTCTGGGATGTGAGTTAGAGAGATGTGTTCAGTCTGTGAGGTGTGAGTGGGTTCAGATGGGTTTGGCTTAGGTGATTGTTATGATGCTGTTTGGGGAGTGTTATCATCGTGAGACCCAGTTAGGTATGTGCTTTGGTTCAATATTGGAAGTGTTGTGAGTGTGGGCTACGAGTCTGAGTGATATGATACGTTGGGGTGTGAGATCGGGTGTGAGCTGAGTCGTGAGTTCTGCGTTTGGGTGAGAGTCTTGGTTTGAGAGTTTCAAGCTGTGTGATGTGAGCCTAGGGGTGCATCAGTGTGTGTGTTCCAGAGTGTGTTGTGCTTTGGTTTTGAGTGGCTTGTGGGTGAGATCGAGAGGTGTGTTTGTTTAGTCCTTTGGATAGGGACATCTTCTGAGAGAGTTGAGTGTTTCTATTGTGTCTCTAGGCTAAGCTTAAGTAATCTTTTGTTATGTCCCTTCAGTTTGTCAGTCAGCAGCTGGTGCGAGTACTGCCCTAATCCTTCAAGCTTTGCCTTCTGCGAACTTGTGTTTCGCTCATTCTGTTAGTGAATCTGCCTGTGAGGTTAGGTGTTGGCTCGAGCGAGGTTGAGCTTTTGAGATGAGTGGTCACCTTTTCTGTGCTTCCGGAGCCTTCGTGCTTAGCCTTCAGTAATCATCTGTTTCGCTTCTTTTGTCAGTGAGCCAGCCAGTAAACTTTGAGTGCTAGCTCTTTGAGGTTAGAGCCTCTGAATTGGGTGAGTGTTCTTCTTGCGCCTTGGGGCTAATCTTCTGTTGAGTTCCTTTGTTAGCCTGTCAGTAGTGAGTCTCAGTGTTGTGCATATGCTTCGAGTTTAACCTTCTGTAACTATCTAATTTGCTCCTTCCGTCAGTGAATCAATTTGAGAGGTCCGTGTGATAGCTGGTGCAAAGTTAGAGTTTCTGGAAGTGTGAGGGTTCTTTCCATGCCTTGGTGTTGAGCTTTTTAGTAATTCCCGTTTCGGTTCCTTCTATCTGTGAGACAGTCAGTGATTCGGTGAGCTGGCCCGTGTAAGATAGAGCTCTGAGATTGTGAGTGTTCCTTTGGTGACCTAAAGTTAAGTGGTTAGGTAATCTTTTGCTTTGTTCCTTCTATTAGCAAGTCTACTAGTATGCTTTGCAAGGCGGGTTTCTAAAGTGTGTGGGTGCTACTCTTGTGCTCTGAGACTAAGTGTTGGTGACCTTCTAGTGTGCTCTTCTGTCAGTCAGTTAGCAGTGAGATAAGAGTGTTCCAGCTCCTTCAGGCCTAGCCTTCAGTAACCTTCTGCTTCGTTCTTTTGTTAGCGTTTGAGCCAGTAGGTTCGGTGTGTTAGCATGGGTATGATTAGCGATGTGGAGTGTGTTCTTGTGCCTTAGTCTGAGATTGTAGGGATCTTCTGGTATGTTCCATGTTTGTTAGTCAGTGGTGAGTCTGGGTGTGGCTCCTGTGCTTTCAGGCTTAGTTCTTAGTTACATTTGCTTCGTTCCTTCGGTCAGCAAGTCAGTTGTCAAGTTGGAGTGTTAGCTCTGTGAGATGTAAGTGTTCCTTCCGTGCTCTAAAGTTTTGCGCCAGTAATATTCTGCTTGTCCTTCTGTCAAGCTAACAGTTGTGAATCTTGTTCAGAGTGTCAACACCCTGTGAGGGTTGACCTTTTGACCTGTGAGCTTCATTCTTCATGTCTTAGAGTTTGTAGTATTTCCTGCACTTGTGGTGCATTCGTGTGTATTCCGCGTTTCGTCGAATTTGAGGACGAAATTCATTTTAAGGGGGGTATAATGTAATGCCCCAATTTTTTTTCTATTTTATTTCATCTTGTTTCAAATTCGCAAGGGAGCTTTATAACTTTCTAATCTTATTTTAGTGGGATTATGTCGTCAACAATATAATTCCTAAGTTAGAAGGAAGGAGGGTAATCTTGTCCTTTTGGTCTTGTTACTAATTAGAGTAAATTACTCAGAGCCCCCTGAGAATTTATGATATTACAGTTAACCCCTTGTGTTTTATAATTACTAGTAACCACCTCGAGGTTAAGGTATCTTTGACTACGAGCCCCCGAACTATAGCTCCGTTATTCAGAAGTTAACTACGTGTTGACCAATCAGCTTAATCATATTAATAATGCCATGCTGGACAAAAAACACTACATAATCTGCATTGTTATTTTCCTAAAAATGTCAACCCTTCCTTGAAAATGCATCTAAAGTGGGATGAGAGAGAATTAGATGATGTTGATTAAGCAGTTTTGTCGTTAACCCTAGCATTATAATGAGATTAAGCTGATAGGTCAACACACAGTTAACTTTCTGATCACAAAGTTATAGTTCGGGGGCTCGTAGACAAAGATACCTTAACCTTAAGGTGGTTACCAATAATTATGATAAACACAAGGTGGTTAACTGTAATATCCCAAATCCTCAAGGGGGTTCTGAGTAATTTACTCTACTAATTAAGGAGTTGGAGAGTTAGAAAACTAAATTCTTTTTAGATATCCTAACTCTTATTTTATTCTCTCTCATTTTTATTTCTCGATCATCCCTCTCGACATTTTTTCTTCCTCCTCCTCTCAACTCTCGTTCTGCAGAAACTTCCCCTCCCTTGCTCTCTTCTTCACAATTCCTCAATCTTGCAAATTAATTAGTCTGGTGTCTAGCTTTTGCATTGATGATTCCAATCCGTAGAGTCCGAGTGTGTGTTGCTGTTCGTCGGTCAAGTTCCTTTCTTCTTCCTTCGCTGTTGGCCCTCTTCGATTTGTGCGAGCATTTGTGATTTCGGGATGTAATTCGAGTGAAGCAAATTGTAGAGTCTACAGAGATGGCTTAGCGTCGGATGAGAGGTAGGTGGTGAATGGATTCGGGTGGGTGTGTTCAACCACGGGGGATTTCTGTTCTTATTAGTTTTATGTATATGATTGCTTGATTCTCTGGTGGTGATGGTTTTGGTTGATTTTGATGTGCGTTTGATGCGTTAAAACCCCGTGGAAATGTGTTTTCGATTGGCTAATTTGCTATAATAAATTATGTATATTTTGTGGGGGAATTGTGGCTTGGTTCTGGCTGATTTCCGCAAGTGATTTTGCAGTTTTCACAGTGTCCGATGTGTCCGAACATTGAAGTTTGGACATCATACGCCGGCAGATTTTCAGACTCTCGGCTTATGTCCGAACATGCAAGGTCGGACGCATGTTCGGACCGGCCTTTGTTTTAGCATAACTTCTTCGTCTGAGCTCCGTTTTGAGTGCTGTTTGCGGAGTTGGATTCCTCTTTTCGAGTACTATCTGTTCTGATATGTTTTAGCACATGTATATGTGTACTTTAGTTTGAAATGCCTCCACAAGCCTTGGAACTCTTATTGCTCTAAAAGAGTGCTTGAGCTTTTACGCATCTGTTTGGTTTTCGTGTTTGCTAGTCAGTGTATGACTTTTGTTTTGATAAGGGATTATGATCCTTTTGATGTGCTTTGGCCCTCCGTTCTGTTATGTTAAAGGCTTCTGCGTCGTTTTGTAAAGTTTCTGTTTTGGGACCTAGATGTTTAGCTTCTGAGCCTTGGATAGTCGGGTCTGGCTGTCCGTAGCATGCTGCACAGGTTCCTTCTGTTATTCCCTCGGGTTCCCTTCTGTTCTATCTCTCAGGGTCCCTTGGATGTTTAGTGACCGACGGGTCCATAGCTGTCTCTACGGCTTCTGTTGTGGGATCTTCGGATCCATAGGACGTTATGTGAGTCCTTCTGATGTGTCAGCTGGTGTCTAGTGTCCCACCTCTGTTTTGAATAAGCTTCTGATATGAACGTCTGAGTTTGTGGTTTGCTTTGTTCTGATTTAAGACTTCCGTTCAATTTGCTCAGTTTCTGCTTCTCTGCTCTGATTTAACAAACTTCTACTTCGGTTCTGGCCTGTCACTCCTCTAATTTGAGAAAGCTTCATTCTCTATCTGATTTCTGTTACAACTTCCAGTCTGATTTGCTAACCTTATGTATTAGTATATGATTATGTTCAGTATATGTTTTGAGCATGCTTAGCTGATGAAGTTTATCACCTGCTGAGCTATAGTTTGGCTCACCCCTATTTCCGTCTGATTTGCAGGTTTAAGTTTCCTTTGAAGACTCTGCTCTGCTTTCTGCTTCGTCTTTCGTTTTGTATTTGTTGTCGTGGCTTAAGCCCTTTGTAATGTGATTCTGTTATGTAACGAGGTTTGGCTTCTATATGTAATGTCGGATAGACCTTGTAATCTGTTTTTAGTTAATAAAAGTGTACTTGCTTCGGTGTTTGGGTTTCGTATGTTAGAGCCTTGCGTTATTAGGTAATAGATACGCGGCGTGTAACGTCCCTAACTCCTAGGGTGGTTTTGGGGTCGTTACACTCACCTTCTCCATCTATAGCTCCCTCTTCTAATGCTATTCCTAAGGCTTATAAGGTATTACACACTTCTCCTAACCTACCCACTAACTAGCTCAACCTAAAATCTGTTGCAAAGGTATGTTTTTACCTAGTTTCTAGTTCTTAAGTGTTCTAGTTCTAGGTAAATTTTGGCATCCTCCCCTAAATTTCTATATTCTCACCACATCATTTCTTCATACACTGTTACCCAATTCACCCGTTTCCAACAACATCAATATAATAGCTCTCCAACACAACTACTAACCATTCAACACTATTAAATTCCTACACATTCCCATTTCTTTCTTTAAGGTTTATACAAGTTTTTGATCAACTTTTGAAGCTTTAAACCATTTAAGTTCTCTTACCCATTACTACTACTCATTATCATTATACAATACACATTTTAAACTACCAAAAACTGTTACATAAAACATTTACAAGACTACACAAGAGAGTGCAATTTACCTTGTTCTTTACTAGCTTCTCCTTCCCCTTCTTTCTTTCTTCCTTCTTCTTTCTTTTCCTTCCACCGATTTTGCAGATTAAATTCTCTAACACTACAGCCATTGGTATACACATTTCAATACAAAAACTAACCCTTAACCATTTTTAAAGCTTAAGGCACATTTTAGGGTTTATGAATATATTACCTTGCCAAGGAGTAGATGAAGCTTAGGATGGCTCAAGAGCAAGATTTACTCCTCCAAAGAAGCCAAAATCTGCTAGAATACAAAGCACCAACAAGGGTTTAGCTTAAATTTCGTTTTGCCCACAAGGGCTAGAAAAAGATGAGGTTTCAAGATTATTTTTACCTCAAAGTGATAAGGAGATGAAGGTGGTTCTAATGGTGGTCTTGAAGCTCCAAATGCAGCACACCCATGGAGATGAAAATGAGTGTTTTCGGATTTTGAAAGGATGAATGTGTTCTCCTTGATGAGAGGATTCCAATGGTATAATTTCTATAATTTTTGGAGAAGGTTTGATGGGTTAACAAGAGGAGAGAAGTGGGATTTTGTGTGGGTTGCTTCAAAGCTCCATGGCTGTCGCCCAAGGAGGAAGAAAGGAAATGAGAGAGTGAGTGAGGGGGCTATACGTGAGTGAAGGAAATGAGGGGGGGGGGGGGGGGGGGTAGGAGAGAGAGTGGGTAAAGTAACATGTTCACTTTTGCTTTTTAATTTCTTTTGTCTTTTGTACATAGAAGGGAGTTAAGAGAGAGTGTGAGAGAGGGCATCAAAATCAGCCCCTACAGCACACACACAAAACTTTACATTTTTATTTCAATAGTGGACACACTAGTTTGGTTTATTTATGCTTTTACCCCACAACTTCCCGTTTTTGACAGTTTTTACTATTTCCTCGTTGTATTGATTTTATTGGTTCTAGACCTTCATTAATGTTTATTAATGGCTATTTAGTTGACCAAAATTGTTACGAGTCTATTTGACCCGCTTAAAGTCGCGTTTTCCCGGTTACCTCGAAAAACGCGTTTTAAGGTTCGTTAGTGTTTTTAATCCGTTTTAAGGATCCGTTTTCTTCGGGATTTGTTCCCTCATGATTATTTAGACATAATTAATCTTCTAAATTACTCATTAGCCTAATTAATCACTATTTTTAATTACGGGGTATTTCATTTAATCATTTTATATGGGTTGGGTATGGGTTTATAATTTATAACCCGAATATTATTGGGTCGGGTATAGGTCAATACAATTTTAATCGGGTCGGGTATGGGTCAATACAATTTTAATCGGGACGGGTATGGGTGAGCTTCAACCGACCCATTAACCCGAATAGCCACCCCTATATGGTTGTGCCCTTTGTTTGATATGCAGCTGGTTGGGCCGTTTGTTTAGTTAAGATTATGTGATATTGTTAAAGGTGTGAAAGCCCAACTGCACTTGGGCTTAAGGCTAAGATATAGTTGATCTTTATATATAATATATATATATATATATATATATATATATGAATTAATATTTTTATTTTTTATTACTAAAAATATATTTTCAGGTTTCGGGTTGGGTCATGGGTTAAGATCTCCCCTAACCCAACCCACAAAATTAGCTTATTACCCTAACCAAACCCAAAAAATAGATGGATCAATAATAAAGACCCTAATCCGCAAAATTATGGGTTGGGTTGGGTTTCGGGTTGGGTCAAAATTGACGGGTCTAATTTCAGTCACTTCAAGAAGTTTGAGGAGTATTATGCCTTTTGAAAGGTATTTGAGAGTGTTTTGTCATTTCGTATGTCCGCGAATAGTTTCGTCTTCTTGTGGAGGTTGAGGGGTATTTTAGTGATTGAAGGTATTTGATATTTTGGTCAATTTCGGAAAGTTATGGATTTTGAGATGGTTCTCACTTTTAGACGTTTGAGAGTCTTTGAGGTATTATCGAGATTTGAAGATGTCAGGTTTCAGGAGGTTTGAAGTTTGAAGTGGTTCGGTTTTTAAAACATTAGAGTCTTTAAGATGTTCAGAAGTCTTGAAATGTTCAAAGTCTTTTGAGACGTTGAAGTCTTCAACATGTTCGAATTTTGAAGAGGTTCAAATTTTTGAGATATGTTAGGGAATTTGAAAATGTTTAGGATTTGGAAAGATTTGGGATTTGAAGATGTTGGAATTCTTAGGATGTTCAAATTATTGAGGTGATCGGGATTTGAAGATGCTTAGATTTCAAGGAAGTTTGAATCGGGTTTTTGACTAGCTTTTATAATTTGGAAGTTTCAACTCTTGTAGATAAAAATGTAAAAGCTCCACAATCAAAATTTGATTATATGAGGAAAATAGAAGAAGCTGAAAGCGAGGAATATAAGGCCATTTTTCTTGGTCAACTTGATATGTTTAATTATCAGGACTACATATCCGATAGTGGCTTTGATATATCAAGACTCAGCCACTTGTGTACTTTTTCTAAAGGCTGAACTTTTTTTATATAATTACAGACCTTATCATCGCGCTTATCAATCTGATCGAATTGCATGTGCTCATGTATAGAAATGCGAACCACCACTTTTTTTGGGCAATGACAAGATACAAAAGGACATGACTTTGGTTAAATAAATAGAAACTACTTTAATATTGGCATAGGACCATGTTATCACTTATCTGTCAAGATGATGAAATCCCAAACCACCATACTTATTTTATATTAGAAACATATGACTTGGAAGATCAAAGAATATACGTATATTATGAATCCAAAGAAAACTTCACTCACAAGACGTTTCAAGTAGGACATATAAAGAAGAGACGTGTTCCATATTCCTACTTGAGACGTATGTCATCTTCCCACCCTTTTTTTTCAAATATAAGTTCCATCTTCGTGTATCTTTTTGATCTCGGCGACAATGTTCAATTCCAACGCCAATAACCTAAAAATTATGTTAAGGTTTGTTGATCATTTATCAAAAATCGATGGATAAAATATTAATCTCAATATCCTTTTTGTGCAGATGCATGCACCATGGAGGGAAGGAAGAAGATATTAGGTACAACAAATTAGGGTGTCTGGTTTCAGATGGAGTTAAAGCTCAACCCAAACAGACCTAAAAATGTTTTGGAATAATTAGAATTTGTCGTGGAATCCTTATAGGGAAATTTCATGAAATATCACTATACTTTTTGCTAATTCATGAAATGTCATTAAAAAAAGAAAGTCATAAAATGTCACTGTATTTTGTAAAAGTTTATGAAACATCACTATAATCAATGATCAGATGGAAAAAGACAAAAATATCCCTATTTGTTAATAAAGTAGTTTAATATTTTTTTTGAAATATCTAGTTTAGTTCTTTTAAAGTTCATAATATACCTTTAAATGTTAAAAAAATCACCAACAATTCAAAACACGATAAAAATATAATATAATATATAAGTTAAAAAATATAAAATTTTAAAAAAAATGAAAATATCAAAATATATCAAAAACAAATAAATATTTCAAGTTTTAAAAATTATTTAGTAGCATTAAAAAAATAGCGTGTTCTGAACAAATAATTTATACTAATTTTTTTATACCAATTAATTACCATAATTTATGTCAAATAAGTACCATTACTTTTACCATTCATTTTTTAATTAATATTTTCTATTAATTTAAATTAATTATTTCTTCAAAGTAAGTTGTTTTTTATATTTTAACTTATATTTAGAAATTTTATTCTTTAAAATTTATATTCTATTTGTAGATAACTTTATGATCATAATTTTGAAGTTATTTAAAAACTAAATTTCTATATAAAATATGATACTTAGTTAGTATAAATTAGTAGAAAACTGGTATAAAATATTTGGTTGGAGCATAGTACTCTTTTTGAAGTAGTGAATAAAAATTTTGAAATGAAATTTTTCTATTTTTATTATTATTTTATATTTTAATTTTATTTTGAATTTTTTTGTCAATTTTTTAATATTTAGGGGCATATCATGAACATTAAAAATACTTTGTTAACTAGTAGGTATTTTTATATCTTTAATCTATTTGGTCAATAACTATAATGACATTTCATGAAATTTTATCAAAAATATAATAGTATTTTGTGATTTTCTTATATTTTTTTTAGTGATATTTCATGAATTAAACAAAAATATAGTGATATTTCAAAATTTCCAAAAAAAAAAAACCAATTCGTTGTGTGCTATGTGTTTCTAAACCCAAGGTCGGTATAGGTTGACTCAATTCTTGCCTACTTGTACTTTTGTTTTCGAGTTATCATATCATAGTATTAAAACATTGTTATATGTTACTTAACTGTTAAGTTAGTCATACTAGCTGAAATTCTCAAAGTCCGACTGTTCCAACTCCGCGTACCGAAACGCGGCACTATAACTCCCTACTCTGTACTTCCCTCTTGGTACCAAGATCTGCCTCAGATATAAATAAATAGTAAAGTTCTATAGCTAAGGTATAGGCATCTATTAGCTCACATACTAACATTCCAAACAGAAGAACAAGAACAGGGGAAGAATTATGAGCTATCCTCCGCCAGGGCAGGATTACCCTCCTCCAGGTACTACACCTTTTAATCGTAGTCATACACTGAAAACATAAATGTTTGTGTCTTATGTTTTTTCTTAAATATTTCCTGTGCATTTTTTTTGTGGGTGTGTGTGTGTTTTACATCTATAAATTCTATATACAAAAAAGTAATCATTTTTTTTTTGTTCTGTTCTCTACAAGTTAGCTGTAATTGAACTGTGTATAATATAAATCTCTGCTTTAGTTTGATCCAAATTAAGGGTTTCAAATTTTCCCACATTATGTTTTTACTTATTCAGATTTCAAAAATACAAATCACGCTTACGAATATTTTTAGGTTACCCACCACAAGGGTATCCACCACCGCAAGCCTATCCCTATGGCCAGCCTCCACCACCACAGCCAGGATATGGATATCCACCACCACCACCACCACAGCAGGAACAGAAGAGCAATGATGGCTGTTTGAAGGGATGGTGAGTTTACATTTCAAACTAAATTGATGCAACCTGTAAATCCAGGGAACAACTTCACCAAATTTGAAAACTGTTCATCGATCGATCCTTTTTCTTATTTTTGCAGCTTGGCAGCTATTTGTTGTTGCTGCTTTCTGGATATGTGCTGCGACATCTTCTAAGATGACCAATTTGAAGGATTACCCTCTCATTTTCCGGTTGTTGTTGTTGTTGTACGTCCTTATCTGTTTGTTATATCATGGGGATCGATCTGACATGATAGTAACCTCTAAGCTCTTTAATCAACACTCTTTGTGTATTTTTTGTTTGTTTCATCTTCAAGATACAATCATATGCCTGATTTTTCATGATTTGTTGACTATTTCGATCAAATTTTCAACTCACTTAATTTTCTCAGTATATGAACCCACGATGTTCGACTGAGTAAAAGAGGTTTTAAGGCCTTAATATAATCAAGAGTGAAATAAATTAGTGCAAATCACATTCATTAAAAAAGTCAGAGTGAATAAACCTTATTCTCCTATATACCTAGTATAACCAAAGAAAATTATAATAGCAGAAAAATTACACATAATATACAAGTGAGATACACATACTGGGGGATAAAACTATATTCTACAAATGAGAGGCATACCGTAGGGGCAGGAAAATGAAATTTATTTGGATGTCAACATTTGTTTTACGGAGCCAACAATATTTGGACAATGAGGAACAAAGTGATCTTCAATGCAAAGGAAGCCGCCCATGGGCTATTGAAAACTGCAAAAGCTTCAAGTTTGCAGCT
Organism: Limonium bicolor; assembly: GCA_023374045.1. NCBI lineage: Eukaryota > Viridiplantae > Streptophyta > Magnoliopsida > Caryophyllales > Plumbaginaceae > Limonium > Limonium bicolor. Next base: position 51,655,776 of record CM041782.1, read on the forward strand.
CGGGACGAAGTCATGGTGGAGGGAGTTCAGCAGACTTATTTACTTGTGCAAGCTTTTTTTTTTGATAGTTACTTGTGCAAGTTACTTTTTTTTTTTTTGATAAGTGCTGGGAAGACCCAGTTACAATGGCAATACTATGGCCTAAGCCTTTCTCGCCTGAGTAAATTGAGGAGCATACGCAAATGTAAAACTACTTAAAGAAAAGAAAAGAACAGTTGTCTAGAAGACAGGATTACGTGAGCGGAAAGGCCGAAACGCTGGCGCTGGCGGCTCCACTCTAAACTTGCGCGTTTAATAAATTCTGCAATTTTAGGCCTTTGCTGAGATCGACTTCAATCAAGTTTAAATGATCCACTTGTTTGAGATCATCCATTCCTCTTGTGCTCATAGCATCATTGCCTTTCTTTCGATCGGAGCCCTTGGTTACTTCCTTCATGTTGTCGGCCACTAGGATGGTTTCGAGAGACTGTCAATATGTATTATATGTAACGCTATAAAAAATGCATCTCCTTCTTTGTACTTACCCGGTGTTATTTCATTGTCCCTTTCTTTCTTTCTTTCTTTCTTTCTTTCTTCGTTCTTTCTGGGAGAGTGGGAGAAGCTCATCCTTCTAGTTAGCTCTTTACCTTTGAATTAATGGACACTGCTGGCATGGGGATAGGGCGCATAGATCACCAAGACTCGGGCTGAATATTTCGCGGTCGGGTCTAAAAACCCCATTGTCATATTTAGAGAATTCTTTGGTTGGTAAAGACGGGTTAGACGTATTTGTTGAATTAATTCATAATACCCTTACAAATACTCACGCAAGGAATATTGCCTCGGCAAGGAACAAACAAGGTAAAATTATAAACCCTAATATAGAAGCAGATGAATGAATCAAATTATTAAAACAGTTAGGTTGTCATGTGCCGAATCCAGCTCAGACCAAAGCTAATATTATCAGCCAGATCCAAGAGCAGATGTGAGAGCTTGGGGCCTAGTTAATGAGTTTAATTTGGGAGGTTAGTCTTAGGATGGGGTGGTTGAGTTTGTTTTCGAGGAGTCGATGGCTCTTTCTTTTTTTTCTAGGCTGGGTTTTAACCAGTAGGTCAGACAGATTCGTATTTGGAGGGCGTGTGAGGTCTTGTTCTATTGTTTCTGGGAGGGTGTTTGGTACGTTTCTTAATGTGTTGGTGTTGGTTCTGGACTTGTCTGGGAATGTTCCCTATGTTGCTTTCTAAGTTGGCGGGTACTCTTTTTCCTTCATGGACTTTTTCCCATTGGATTTTGCCTAGGCAGGTTTTAATGAGTCCCGAGATATGCCACTCACCTTTTCAATAAAACGGCTTTAAGCCCTAATTATATAAAAAAATTCCTTTTTTTCAAAACTATTTTATATTCTCCTGAAAAATCAACGTACTACTATTATGTTTAAATCAAATGCAATTGGTTGGTCGTCGTCTTGAGTTGTTTTTTCTGTCACTTTGACGAAGACTTTTCAAAGTCGAGGTAAATATCAACAATAGTATTTGTTATATCCATAAGCCAAGATTTGAACTGCCTTATTTTTTTGTAAACACTGCTTAGCATTGATACAATATGACAAACAATGATCTTGAACATCTCATAAGGGTAATCTTAGCAGAAACTAAGCACTCCAACATATAGCACATTGAAAGATGCACTATAAACTGTCCAATGAAATTCGTGCTTCTCCAGCTCATCACCCTAGCAACAACAAATGTAATTAAATGAAGATGTCCTTTTGAAAGGTAGCAACATCCAAACTATATATCCCCAAACTGGGCAACCCTCGGGATGATTGCAAAAACCAAGATATACACAAAGATTGACACAGACGAAAATGAACAAACATAACATAGATGAACAACCGAACAATGGCTACTAAGGGTCCATGTTCATCCTTGCAGCCTGACCTCTAAGACTCCATTTTCCTTGGCAACTCCTAGCTGAGCCAGAATTTGCCTCACAGTACAATGCACCATCATCCACTCGAGGGTTCAGATGAATGATCAAGGTGCCTGGTGTCACATGAAAGCCCTGACGTGATTTGGAAGTCTTCCCCCATTTAAAATTCGGGCTAATCTTATTATGCATCTAGACTTCCCTCGGGAACTCTCGTCCAACACCTTATCAAGATTTTTTCCTTCGCACCTGTCATCTATAATGGATCACCATAATGCAACAAGGACAATGACATTCTACCATAATCTCACAAAATGTGAATCACGATTCAACCTCATAGTAAAGTGGCTTGGTCGGTAGAGAGAGTGATAAGGCCCTCGGTTCGAAACCTACCCACTATCGTAACTTTCAAAAAAAATATCACTCTCATTCAAATTATTCTGTATATTTTCATCCATGCATAGGTCATAACTCAATGAATTATGGCTTTTAAGTTCATATTTTAGTCTTTGTAAAATAATTAATCATATTCTAGGCTTATTATTCAAGTATGTTCATAGAATCATTGCATCCAAGTGAGCAACTATCTTGTTATTTTTAGAAGCAATGTAGATTCTTTTCATTAGGCAATCCAGGCCAATGAGGGATATGGTTTGGGACACATCTTTGGGGACTTCAATAAATCAGCTAGACAAAAAAGAACAACGAGCATCACCATAAGGGGTATCCAAGTCCAAGCTCTTTCGGGTGACTCGGTTATTACTATCTCAGAAAGATTTGGTTCAGTGCTTTCAATCGAGACAAAATATGGCCAGAATACAAAACTATCTTGAAGCCCATGTTCAAATTGATACCTCATAGATGCAAATAATCAATGAAGAGATTGTTGTTTCTTAAATGGAGGCATCTCAAAGATTAAGGATGTTGAATACTCGTCAGAGGAGCTTTCAAATCACAAGCAAACTGATGACAAAATCTCTCAAGACTCATCACAAAATTTGTTACCGTCTAAACCACCATGCATTGAGGAAACCCCTGTTACTATCCTTCCAACTTCAACATGTTCCAAAATTGTTAGAATACTAGCGGGCATGCAGGTATCTGCTACACTACTAGAAAATTGTCATTTACCCATAGAAAATTGCCAACGGGACCATGTCGTCGTTTTGTCCAACTCAACACCCCCTCCCCCCACTCAATACTTTTCACCATATTTTTTTTTTGAAGAAATTGTGACCATATATTATAACACGTAGCAAGCACAAGGGTAACCCTCATGTCATGCTAGCTCAAAATCTAGCTTACAAGCCATACTAATATTAGGGGGAACATGCTCCCCCAACCACACCTGATTAGTTTCAATTAGAGTATTCCCCATATTACATATAATCTTGATCAGATAATTGTCATACAAAGGAGTATCACTTCTAATAATACTAGTGAAAGAAGAAAATGATCCTCTCACTCTGACAATATCATCCCAACTGGCATTGGGTCTTCTGATGTCTCCCACATTGAGGATGTCCTCAAAATATTTTTCAACTGATTCAAAGCAAATGCTATGGCTACCCACCGAGATAGCAAGCTCCATAGCAATTCTTTTTGCTTTGATATCAGCAAACTGCACACTACTGGTGCTGGCAATTCTTCGATTGAAAACAACACTAGGCAGACCGCGATCGTCTCGTATGAGACCAGCTATGATCCGGTCCCCATAACGGCTAGCAAGCATACCCGTACAAATACTATGATACCCAAACGGAGGGGGATGCCAAATCCTGGGGGAAAAGAGATGGGAGGAGACTTTCATCACCAAGAGGTAAGCTTCAGTAAAGGAATTGTTTACCTCAACTTCTTTCCACCAAGAAAGCTCTGGATTATGCTTAACTTTGTTCCTCGACGCATATATGACCCAAAGCTTGTTAGCTATAAGAGATAGCTTCTTCACACTCCACACCTCAACCATCCGAAAGAACCAGTCCAACATTCCCTCCACATTATTAGGAATATCCTTCACTTCCACCAGGCCCTCCATATGTCTCTAACAGCACAACAATAAAAGAAACAATGAGCCAAGTCATCCTTGTCCCCACAGAAGAAACACTTGGAGTCACCCCCAATCCGTCTAGCCAGATTATCCTGACAAGGGATAATATTCCCCAAGAACTTCCAGAAATTAAGTTTAACTCTAGGGCAGCAGATAGAGCTAGTTAACTTCTTCCAATCATACCGATGGAGAGTGGAGGATTGGAGGAGCTTTCCACCCCTGATTCTTTTACCAGAGCGAGATATGCTGATTTGACGGAGAATTTGTTATCTTTGGAAAGGACCCAGGACCACTGATTGGAACTACCCAAGCCAAGAGAATTTGGAGACTGAGTCTGATCCCCATCGAAGGTAGGGGGCGAGCTCCCTCTCTGAGCAAGACCAAGACCGAGGAGATGGATTTCCATATGGGGCTACCTTTATTTGAAGGGATGCAATCACAAAATATTGTCAGGGTAATAGAGTTGTTTCATAACTTGAGCTACTAACGACCCCGGGCATGAAAGCAATCTCCACAGCTGTTTAACCAAAAGAGCTTTATTGAAGTTATCTACTTCTCTGAAACCAAGGCCGCCTTGGTCCAGAGGATCACAAACCTTGGACCATTTGGTCCAGTGGAGGGCTCTCTTATCGACTTTCCCACTCCACCAGAAGGAAGAGAAAGCTGAATTGAGTTTCACAATAATGCCCTTGGAAGGGCAAAGAGGGACATGGTGTAGTTGGGTATAGACTGGAGGACACTAGACACCATGACGGATCTAGCTGCTTGAGCCATAGGTTTAGTCCAACTGGAAACCCTTTTGTGAACAGATTCGATAAGATAGGTAAAGAGATCATGTTTTCTCCTACCTATCATGAGGGGAAGGCCCAGGTATTTGGAGAAAAAAGGAACCTCTTGGACATTCAGGAGGTTAGAGAGATTGTCTTTAATGGGGGGGATAATCTTTTGCTGAACACCAATTCAGATTTGAGGTGATTGATTTTGTGGCCAGAGGCTAGGAGGAATTTTGTGAGAATATGGTTCAGGCGGGAAATATTAGTGGGATTGGCTTTACCAAAGAGGAGGAGGTCATCAGCAAAAGCTAGGTGAGATATGGACGGGCAAAGAGGGGAGAGCTTGATACCATGGAAATCTCCATTAATATCAGACTTATTAAGGAGACTAGACAAAGCTTCCTGAGCCAAAATGAAGAGGAAAGGAGAGAGAGGGTCACTTGTCGAATGCCCCTGGACTGGACGAAAGAGTTACCCGGCTCGCCATTGATGAGGATAGTACATCTGACTGAGCGGACACAATTCATAACTGGAGAAGTCCAATAAGAAGGGAAACCCATGGAAAGAAGAACATCTTGGAGGAAGCTCCACTCTAATCTGTCATAGGCCTTGCTAAAGTCCAACTTGAGAGCAAAGAAGCCATTTTTAACAGCTTGATTCTTCTCTAAGAAGTGTTGGAGCTCGCCAGCTAAAATGATATTGTCGGTAATAAGCCCCCTTTCACAAACCCTGACTGATTATGGGAGAGAGATGCGGCAGAATATGTTGAACCCTATTAGCCAAGGTTTTGGAAGCAATCTTGTACGCAAAGTTACAGAGAGCGATCGGTCTAAATTTATCAATCTCCGTCGCCCCGCAATCTTTGGGATGAGAGTGATAAAGTACTCATTCAAAGAATCAGGGAGAGGCCGGCCTCTAAGAATAGGCAAGACTGCATCAATAACTTGGTTCCCAATGATATGCCAAAAGGTGGTAAAGAATTTACCATTAAACCATCCGGCCCAGGAGCTTTGTTAGCACCTAGTTGTTTCACAGCGGAAATGATTTCCTCTCTAGTATAGGGTCTACTCAGCTCAGAAATAAAGTTACCATTAAGTCGACCCTCCACCGCTCCCACCAAGTCGCTATCCACCTGGGGATGGGAAGAAGAAAAGAGGTTTTGGAAATACTCTCTAGCAATGCCTTCTATACTCTGCCAAGTGTACTGCATAGTGTTTCCGGAATTCAGGAGACCAAAGATCTCTTTGGATCTTTTATTAGAGGAAGCCCTAGCATGGAAATAACCCGTATTTTTATCTCCTTCCTTAATCCACTTATCTCTGGATCGTTGCTTCCACCATATTTCCTCCGGAAAGAAAGTAGCTCAATTTCCAAGAGGAGCCTCTTCCTATTGTTGATAGCTCCCACAGAGCTATCACTAATAGAGATCTTACCCAACTCTTTCTTCTTATTTATGATCTTCCATTTAATCTTGGAGATCGACCACCCCTTCCATTCACTTAGCTTCCGCGCACATAACCCAGAGACGTAGTAATGATAGGATACTTGTTACTCCAGACATCTGTAACTATCTCAGCACACTTGGGATCCAAGCACCAACCGTTTTCAAATCTGAAAATTTTAGCCGGTTCTTTATGAAGACCAAAGAACCTGATAAAAAGAGGACAATGATCCGAATCTTCCCGGGGGAGATGTTCCACAGAAATATTGGGGAAGGCCTGTAGCCCAGCTGAAGAGCAAAACACTCTATCCAATCTACTGTGGGAGTGAGCATCTCCATCTTGGCAATTTGTATAAGTAGAACTTTCTCCAAAGAAGCGATATCATGGAGATCACATTCAAGAATGGCCTCTCTGAACGGGGCCATGTGGACTTCTTGCCTGATTCTACCCCCGATCTTCTCAGAGGCGTGTAGTATCTGATTGAAATCCCCGGCTATACCCAGGGCAAGCTAACTTGCTTACCAAGAATTCGGAGAAGTTTCCAGGACAGATGCTTGAGAGACCAATGGACCACCCATAAAACCCGGTAAACACAAAATGGAGTTCATCAGGCATAGACATACTGGCAGACATATGATGCCTAGTGAGAAATCATAGAACAACCTAGTGAACTTTTCCACATAAGGCAGAGACCTCCACTTCTCCCCCTGCTTGAAACCGCTAATCCGCTGTACTGAGGGAACATCCCAAAGAAAAACTCCATATCAATGTCAGACTTATGAGTCTCACTGAGGAAAATGATATACGGGTTAAGTTTAAGAATTAACTCTTAACCCAATAGACTGCCTTGGATTTGCCTAATCCCCTACAATTAAGCGTTAAACAACTCATCTGACTGAGGGCAGCCGCGAAGACCGCACCAACCTAGTCAAATCAGAACAAGCCACAAGCAACTCAGCACGGAAGGCACCCACCAGCACCGAAGTAAACAAAAACAAGATTCCCAGGATGATCAGCAAAATCACAAGCCAATCTTCCAAACTAGAGCTGCCCAGATCGCCCACAAAAGAACAAATTACAGGGACCAGCAAAGCACACCAAATACTCTGAGAGTGAAGCAAATCCGCCAACCAGTTCACTCCAGAAAAAACTAATCCGAGACTGCCTCACTCTGGAGACCCCACACAGCTCCAACCACCCGCCAAAATTTAATCACAAGACCTATACTAAGGGGAACAACCAGCGAACCACATCCAACTCACAACAATCACCGAACCAGATCGCACTGAACAACGAAGAAAACCCAAACAGCAGACCCAACAGAACAGGGGCAAGGTAGCCTATTACCCAAGACCAACAACACGGCCGACAGCACCAGCAACCTTGGACAGAGACACGAGCCCGGGCTCTGGCAAACACACTCCACTAGGGAGGAGACTAAGTACGGAAAACCGATTAACAACCGTCGAGGAAGCCCCTGAACCACGATCCACAGAACTCCAGGAGGAGGAATCAATATACCGGCGCAAGCCCAGTCCAGAGCAAATCCAGAAAGAGCACGACAACACAGGAGGGAAGAACTACCTCGACCGGCACCAGGAGATGAAGTCCAGCGACTCACGAAGGAAACCTAATTCCGACGGATGAAGAGAAGGATAGAGATTCCAACCAAGGAAAACCAAATCCGGAAAGCAACCGATACCCACCAAAAGATGGAGAAGGGGCTAATCTCGCTGAGAACAGACGAGAACAAAGAGTGCGAAAAATTCGCCTCTCGAATCGCTTCCTGGGAGAGCGAAAATACTGTAGCAGCGTACCTGAGTGTAACTTTGTTCTATATGATCTGCTACCTTTCTCCAATACTTTTCACCATATTTGATTCTATTCTAAAACGGTTATCCTAGACTTTTCCTATTAACCTCTTTTCACATTGGAACGGCGCGCCTCCTCCCCCCTGTTTGACTTAATATTGCCTATTCTCATTCCCAACAATTTAATTATTCCTACAGAAACATAATCATTTGCCTAAGATCAAACTTGTCTGCCAGAATCTCACACCCTACCCTCAAATGCCACATGTCCAACTACTCACCCCATCCCTTCATCCCCTATTTCCCCTTGACCCATCATCTAAACTCATGTAAATTAAACTAGAAATTATTCTATTCTTAGAAGCTCAAACAATCACTCTATCCACATCAACGAGCCCTATCCTCTCTCCATGACACAACTCAAGATCCCAATCTAGTAGAAGCCCAAGAATGCTTAGAATATAATAGATGACTAAACTATCATTTCCCTCATCTAGAAATGTTTCTATAGAATTTATCTAACATCTTCTGACGTAGCAAGTGAGGAGTGTTCAAAAAACTCCAAAACGTATGACAGAATGATTATGCTTTTGAAATGTATGAGGCTTCACCAGACAGGAAAGATGGGCCATGCTCAACTTCAAATGGGTAGAGGTCCCCAAAAATGGTCACTCTGATGGATTAATCGTCATGTTGTTGAATACCCCAACTTATGAGGAAAACCCAAAGTCCCGGAAGTCCTGGAAACACCTGGAAACCCTAGTTACCGAAAATTCTGGAAGTCTTGGAAACTCTATAAATGACCTTAGAAAGTTTAGAAAAGCCTTGGAAACTTAATAAGACCCTAGGAATCACTAATAACCAGAGATGGAAAGCCTTAGAAACTTCTACAAGACCCGGTAAAATTCTAGTATTCATAAATACCCCCAAAGCTATTTCTACCACATCATAATCACTTTTCTCCTTAGGAAAAACACTAAGCAGCTTGGTAAGCACGATAACTTAACATAATTTTTTAGGACCAAGTTTTATTTGATTTTGTGATTATTTCAAGCTGGAGAAAATTAATACTATAGAACAAAACAGATATAAAAATAGAAAGATAGGATAAAACAGATAGTTGGATCAATGATTTGTTTCCAGAACATGAGAATGACTATGTTAAGAGAGCGAAGTGGCCGGGAGCGCAGTCGTCCGGAGCACAGTGTTCGAGAGAGGTGGAGGAACCGGTGGAGCTATGGTTCTCGCAATTCAGTAAGAGCGTCATGGTGTTCCAGATGCCGGCGAAGATCTCGGAGTGCTCTCGGAGAGCTTTTCCCAGTAAGAGGTCGCAGATTCCCCTGAGTCGAGGCTTTAGGAGGTTCCAGACGCGATGGGAGTCTAATAAGGTCGAGGTCTAGAAGGCGTGGTAGATCTATGAGATCGAGTACGTTACCTGCGTCACAGAGGTATGCGGGCAGTCAGAAGGAAGCGGTAGGAGACGATGGAGCCCCTGATGAATCTGGAGATCGTTATTCGACCCTGTTTATTGACAGTCTGAATATAGTGGTAGATTAGAAGACTATCAGGTGACTATTGTGGATGGAGGGTGACATTGTACAGTTATCATATCTAGGAAGAGTCGACACAACAATTCCCTCGCCTTCGCTTTGATTAAGATGCAGAGCGTCGCGCAGGTTGATGAAGCTATAGGTAAGATCCATGGCCGTACTTTTCTAGGTCACCGATTATTTGCATGTAGAGCCAAGTATTCATGTAAGCAAGGTAGGAGTAGCATGTCTTTTGACAGAAGGAGGTAGGGCAGATCGGTAGTCCCGCCAGGACCTTATGTTAAGCACAAAGGAAATATTCCAGGTCCTCAGGATAAACTTAGGCAACAGGGATGGTGAGTGCGAAGCTAGCGCAGGAGGACAGTGGCGCTGTTCCTGGTCGGAGTTGTGAGTGCGCCGGCGGCACTCTTTCGGTGGTGGTTGACTCTGGTTCGATCGTCGAGCTGGTGTGCCCTGGGGACCCCAATCAACGCACCAGGCTCCAGTTTCTGGTTAGAAGTGGCAAGGAAGATGAATGGGAACGACAAGGACGGGAGTTAAGGATTGTCGACGCAGATTATTCCCGAGGCGGAAAAGGACAATTTTTCCTGTGGGAATAAAGCAGAAGAACAACAATTTTTTGGGAATGTTGGTAAAGTGTTAGTAGCGAGGCTCAGGCTGGGCCTGGAGCAGCGCGGCCCCCACCTTTTCGGGATGAGCTTTTCCATATCGCGCTGGTTGGGCTGGTCCCCCGGTTCAGAAATATGACCAAAGCGGGCTAGGGGTATGGGCTCGGATGGGGAGGAGGCTGGCACTATCCAATGGCTCGCAATGCAGGGGACGTGTTCTGGGGGTATAGGCAGTCTGGTCAAATTCGTGATCCATCCAATGCCCCATCTAAAAACGTGTTGGCTAGAGCAGGGGGAGATTATGGTTAGTAGCCTATTTTTATTCGGAAGCCAGTAAACAGTAAGCAGGTAGTCCTAGACCCGGTAGCTGGGGAGATTGTAAGGAGTGAAAAAAATGGTTTTCTTGATGACAAGTGGCACAGTAAGATGAATAACCATGAGATGCTAGAGGTCGGCTTGGACGCTAGCAATAATCTTGTCAGACAAGGGATTTTTCAACCTGATGTATGTACGAGACCCCCCTTGTCAAGCAAGGGAGGAGGGGAATGATGATGATCTTAGGGCTCTATTTGAGGATCCCAAATTTCCTTCTGGCTTTGAACCTAGTGGAGGACCATCTACCGACAATCCATCTTGATGATGATTATGTTAGGAGGAGGAAGCAAGACAAACTCTTTTGCTAGCGAAGATCTTGGTTGGCATGTATTAGATAAAGGGCGTGCTTTGAGCAATTTGAAGAAATCATCCGTGAGCATAGAGATACCTATGGTAGAGATGTCAGGAGTCCAGGACTGGTGATGGGGTTAGTTATGATAGATGCTCGCAGTCCAATTCTAGAGTTAGCTCAAGAAAGAGTTTTGGGACCAAGAAAGGTATTGTGGGTTTTAGCAAATTCTCTAGTGTAATAAGGTTGCTAGTAGGGGCAAGAAAAAAGTAAGAGCGAAAAATAAGGTTTGGGGTGTTTTTTCCTTTTGAGTGTAAGGGTAGAACTACTAAGGTATGTGTTCTCTCGGTTTTATTTGGCCATATGACCTTGGTTGTACTTCCGCTTATGCGGTCCTTTAGGCTTCGTGCCTCCAACTATAAAAAAAAACAGATAGTTGATCATACTTCATAACCGAACAGTAGAACCGGACATCTAATATGTCACATTACTATGAGAGAGAGTGAGTATAGAGACAAGTTGAGGGTGACTAATTGCACCTTTCCACAATAAAAAGGGTACCTGTGTTAACCCTATAGTGATCGGATTTGGAAGATACGTACTAAAGTGCATCCGTGCCACATGAGTGCTTGTTGCCGCAATGGCACAAAGTCACTATCGTGTTTCAGTTTTTCCTTTTTGGATTGAGGTTGTACGTCTTTTGTGATTTTACCGACTCAACTCTTACATACCTTTCTAGTATCTTACACAGACATTCATGGGACATCTTACAACCTCTCCTTGGAGGACCCTCGAGCATCCATCGGAAACTTCTTACAACCTTGCATCTTTGACGACATGACGGACATGCTCGCCTGGGATCCCGTCCTACACGCCACTCAACTTTCCTCATGCAGGCTGGGTAATCGGAGAGTAATTCACCTTGTCTACCACCAGTCCTTCACGCCACTCCATTCCTACACGTCAGGCTGGGGTAATCGGAGAGTAAATTCAGTTTTCCTTTTGGATTGAGGTTGTACGTCTTTTGTGATTTCAATCTAATTTGTTCTATTATTTTTGTTTTGTCACTAGTGTTGTTGGTCTTTTTTTTATAATTATAGGCACATGGTCTAGGGTGCCGCAAGGGCAGATCAAACAACACCGACTCAACTCTTACATACCTTTCTAATCCTATCTTACACAGACATTACACGGGACATCTTACAACCTCTCCTTGGGGGTGACCCTCAAGCATTCCATCGGAAACTTCTTACAACCTTGCATCTTTGACGATATGGCGGACATGCTCGCCTTGGGACCGTCCTACACGCCACTCCATTCCTCCACCAGGCTGGGTAATCGGAGAGTAAACTCCATTCCTCCACTCCCCCAGAATGAGTAATAAGAGAGTGTTGTTGGTCTTTTTTTTATAATTATAGGCACATGGTCTAGGGTGCCGCAAGGGCAGATCAAACAACACCGACTCAACTCTTACATACCTTTCTAATCCTATCTTACACAGACATTACACGGGACATCTTACAACCTCTCCTTGGGGGTGACCCTCAAGCATTCCATCGGAAACTTCTTACAACCTTGCATCTTTGACGATATGGCGGACATGCTCGCCTTGGGACCGTCCTACTCGTCACTCCATTCCTCCACCAGGCTGGGTAATCGGAGAGTAAACTCCATTCCTCCACTCCCCCAGAATGAGTAATAAGAGAATAAACTCATTTCCCCCACCAAAGTGGGTGGTAAGAGGATTCGAACTCAGGACCTTCTGTCCCCTACTCCAATCCTCCACCACTCGGATGTCAATCACTTGACACTAGTGTTGTTGGTCTTTGTTGGATGGCTTTGGTTGTTTTTTTTTATGTTCCTTTTTTTATGATGTAAGGATGAATTGTAGCAAACCACCTAATAGTGAAGAACAGAGAAGATACTGAGGAGAACTCATAAGTCTATGTTATGCGCAATTGTGAGTCAGTTTGATAATGAAACAAATTAGTTGTAGGATAGTAATCTATTGTCGTTTGGTTTCGCAATCGAAACCCACTAAGGTGGTTATTGAAACTTACGCAACTCTTGATGACTTTTAGAAGATTCCCACCCATATCGGGCCCCAAACGTGTTACTATATCTTAGGTTTAGCAAAGACCGTGTGAGGATGGTTGTTATCCCCCCGTCTATGATGTGGGCTAAGTTGGTGAGTCAATTTTTAAATCTTCCATATTAATTAGGCAGAACTAAAAATATATTACACGTATAAACAAACGCAAAGAGAAATGAAATTAATCAAAAGTCAGGTGTGATCATATACTAGACCATTAATCAAATCAACTAGTTGTGATCTATCATATCCTAGGAACTAGACATGCTATTTAAAAGCCATTGCCATACTTAAGAGTACGGAGATATCGTATTTTTATGATTTTATCCTATTTTATTGACATGAAATGAGCATGTAAATAAGGCATAAAGCTAAGAATGGTTCCCTGTTTACGGTGGCGAACATAAAATAGAGAGCAACGTAGACCTTTTTGAAAACAACAAAATCAAAACCTTCAATGGCCGAATCCAAATCCACACCGGAGCAACTGTGTTCATAGATAATATTAATCAAGTCTCACGAGTAGGAACTGTCTGGAAAATTTTTGACAAATTTGGTCATATAGTTGGTATTCGTCTACCCAAAGCAACGAGGATTCGAACAAATACCAGGTATGGATTTGTGGAGTACGGAACAAAGGATGAGGCAGACCAGGCCATATTAGAATCCAACGGCATGATAGTAGACGGCAACAAACTTCAGACACAAACGGCTATACGTCGGAAGTTCTCTCACAGTGCGCCGCCACAAGGTCAGAGATGGATTCCGCGCCCACAATACAACACCGATCCGCAGCAGGGAGAGCCACTTTTTCGTCATCGGTCACCGTCTCCTCATCGCCAGGAGCCGCCACCATACAGGGATCTACGCTCAGAAGGAATCATAAGCTTGAACCCATCTCTAAGTATGATAGAAAAACTGGACAGATGTGTAGCCATATCCTTGTCAGGCCATGCCAATTGGCGCGACATCACGCGATACTTGCGCAAAAGGGGACAAAACACGGAAGAAATTCTATGCTTGTCACCAAACAAATTCTTAGTAGTATTCGAATCCCACGACAAAGCACTGCAGTTCATAGAATCCAACCTAGGGGATGACCTTGGATGGAGGAAAAGGTGGTGGCAGAAAACTGACCAAATCTCCAGTAGAATCGTTAACATATCAGTCAGGGGAATCCCTATACAGGCTTGGTCTGAGCAAACTGTTCTCCAAATTACTAAACATCTGGGAGTGGTTACTGAAATAATCTCTGATATGCACCAACTGCCCAAGTTCCAAGAAGCTCAGGTGCAGATGGAAACACAAAGAATGAGCATTATCAATGAGGAGGTGAAGGTGGAAGTGGATGGATCCATTCACAAGGTAGGGATCATGGAATACTGGTCAGAAGAATTGACGCAGCACAATCAAGATAATCACTGTGATCCATCTTCACTAACGCCAAGCGCCACCACTCAACCGGAGCCAAGAATTCAAATTCAAACTGCAAAGCCTGACGTGGGTAATCAAACGGGGGCGGTTTAGGAGTCAAAGGGCAACTTAATGATAATTTTGAAAAAAATCGTTATACCAACCACTAGTGGTACTTCCGGTCAAACTACAAATTAACTGCATAGAGGGCTTTTTGAAATGGAGTGTATCAATAAATTCATCGCGTAACAGAGTTTTTAATTTAAGTAAAGAAATACCCATAATCCGTTACTGGTGCCTAAAGGAATTCTGGAACTCCTTAAAAAGTGCTCCCTCACATCAGAATTTCAAAATTGAAAAGCAGCTCCTTCCCCCCTCACGAGTTGACTGACACTTCAATTTTGGAAAGCAGCCCGCCTAACTTTACTCCCTCACTCCAGAAGTGTGGTGCGGACTCGCAGGAGGTTGTCGGCGAACATTGCCTGCTGTACTCCCACGAGCCTGCCTCGGAGAATTTCACTCCAACGTCAGCAGCATCATGTCCACCCTCTTTCCATACACTGCAGGCGACGTCAGCAGCATCATGTCCGCCTTCTCTCTATACATTGTAGTCAACCATTAATTCTGTAGAATCCTCTGTACCCCAGTCTGTCCGCATCCCGCTAAGCAACCACAATCTCCTCACGTCACATTCGCCTGAAATAAACCTGGAAGTGTTGCTTACACCCAATATCCTCTACCAAAATTCAACACAGCAGTCGTCCAGCCCAACCTCATTAGAAGCTCAAAAGTGTCTAAATTTTGGAAGGTAGATTAACTGTCATTATCCAAACCCTGATATATCACTCCATAATTTTTCTCATATTTTAAGGAGTAGCAAGCGAGTCGAGGAACAAAAAAGCACTATGTACAATGACAAATATGATTTGCGTTCAAAACATCAGGGGAGTATCCAGAAAAGAAAAGTGGGCAATTCTCAGATGAGAAGTAAAGGAAACCGTCACAAAGACGCATTGGGCTCGACCTCCAAGTGAGTGAAGTGAGGGGCTAAATACACATGGAGAAGTAAGAAATCAATGAGTCGCATTGATCGGGTTTTGGCTCAATCGGAATGGTATGCGACCTTTCCAGGACTTAATCTCACCTCCCTCCCTTGGCGACTATCGGACCACGAATTCATGAAAATCATGCTTCAGGACATTAACTGGGGTCCCAAACCTATTTGCACTTTAAATGGATGGCTGCATCACAAGGATTTCAAAATCTTCTTCAAGGAGGAAAGGCAGAAGTTGGGGAACGTTCCCCTAATAGTAGAGATGAAGCGGATGAAGCAGTCACTGCTGTAATGGAATCAGAATGGCTTCCCCAGACTGCCTTCTCATGCAGTCTTATCTGCATAGGATTTGTTCACTCTATTATTCTCCTAGCTTTAATTATTGTGTTTTCTTTTTTACTAGGATATTGTTGTTCTCATAATTTTGGTGAGAAAGGCTTTGCCAAAGTATCACCTTGTAAGCTGGTCTTCCAGCCATTTATAAAAAAAATGTAAATAAGGCATAAAGGACGTAAAAACATAAGAAAATGAAGAGGAGGGACCCTTAAGGCCCCACCTAGTTCAACGGTCATGCAGATTAGTCTAATACCCATTACAAATAGTGTTTTTGCTAATCTATCAAAATATGGTAGAATACATGGTAATTAAATAATATTAATTGTATCGTTACATAAAGTGAGGGTTTCATAGTAGTAGATTGCACATCATGATATATGATATATGGTTTACATAAATTGTCATTTTTAGTGTTATCCATAGTTAAAGTTGGGGTATCATTACCTCAAGACGGATACAATCAAATATGAGATATCAATGTCTTCACTCTGACTCTAGGCATCAAATATGAGATATCAATGTCTTCACTATGACTCTAGGCATGTCTTGCCTTGACACTCCAACATCATGGATAGGGCCTTTTGATGATCATACTCATCTTAGTAGGAGGTATGTGAAGACAACATTGTCTAGGGGCCTTTGGTGATTAGCTTGTACCAACTCAACGTACGGATGTAGTCTATATGCTCTGTAGTGGATGGTCCATTTCTTTTGATGATGTAAGGGTGAATTGTAGCAAACCACTAGCATTGAGTGGTGTACAGAAGAATGAGTGTGGTAACTTTGTAGCCAATAATTGTGGCCATCGGTTCTGAATAGAACTGGAACCGCTGGGTATAACCAAAACCGGAATCAGTCGGAACCGATTCGGAACTAGAACCGCGGCGGAACAAAGCGAATACAAATACACATGTTGGGATTGGGGACCGAACCGGGCCCGGAATCGGAACCGGAACTGCCTAGAACCACCCTTGGATTCGGAACCACAGAACCGG
The DNA here is from genome assembly GCA_023374045.1 of Limonium bicolor. Lineage (NCBI taxonomy): Eukaryota > Viridiplantae > Streptophyta > Magnoliopsida > Caryophyllales > Plumbaginaceae > Limonium > Limonium bicolor. The sequence goes on from CM041782.1 coordinate 51,672,469, forward strand.
AACCGGAACCGATGGAACCGCCCTAGAGTAGGTAAAAAGTGTAATGCATTGTGTAAATGTTGGAGGGCCGTTAGAAAACTAATACTCCCCTGATAAGGTATGAGTTGTTGGTGGGGTTCCCCACACTTGGTGGTGTCTAGGGTCGTTGAAGCGCTAGCTCCAACGGTGAAGAGTCGGAGACCCTAGGGAAAATTCTCAAGAGTTTCTCTTGAATTTGTCCTAACCTAACCTTGAGGTGTTCTTTTGTTCTGTTTGTATGTATCTACAATGCATAACCAAAAAGACCTACGCTAAAAAGTGATTCCAAAGTACGTAAAAAAACCCATAGTTAGTTACCAAAAAGGGGACTTAATAACATGCCTAAAAAAAATTATCAAAAAAAGTTACCAAAAAGGGGTTTCATAGATGAGTCCCAGACCATAGTATTTGAAGGTGCAGTAACAAAGTAATATAATCTAAAATAAAGTACTACAAAATGAGAGATTGAAATTTAAATGGAAAAACATAAATGAGAGTCAAACGAAAGACAAAAGGGTCAGAAAAGCAATGGCATGCCGACATCCTAGTCATGGGTATGCTACTAGGGAGGGGGACCCCCACGATCCATCTACTTGCGGGAGGATTGAAGCTGAGCTTCCATGTGACGCTGAAGATCCTCCAACCGGCGCTGATGCTCTGCGATCTAGCGCTGGTAAGCTTCCAACTGCTCCTGAGTGATGACGCCGGTCGGTAGTGAAGGAGGAAGAGCTAGTAGTGGAATGAAGGCTGCCCCACAAGTAGAAGGATCCGAGGAGGAGGAATCCCAGCTGTTTTACGTGTCTCCCTTCTGCCATCCAGCCTATGTGAGAGCAAAACCCATCCTCCTCATAGTATAGTCATGATAAGCTCCATGGGAGGGCTAGCGAGCAGTCCGTCGGTGGGTACCGTCAGTTGAGCAATTTGCCTCTGAAGGAAGAAGGGGAAACTCACGTGATTGGTGTTCTTTTTGGCAATGATGTGCAAGAGATGCTAGAACATGAGGCCAGAGAGGGACATCGGCTGGTCAGGACCCGGTGCTACCATGTAGTCCATAAGGAAGCAGTTAGTGGTGTTGAGGACCTTGTTGTCTCAAGGGAGGATGTTGTGGCGGATCAGTGCTAGCAAGACCCTCTTGACCGGATCCGTGACCATGTTCAGAGTCATTGTGACTCAAACATCAATGCCAATTTGGTTCTTTTTTCATCGCTAGACAGGCAGTGTGGACAAATAGTGTCGTATGTGGTCATTAAGCTCACCAGGCTCGATCCAGTGACGGTAATTCATATCATCCAAAGAAGTAGAGGAAGGACCCTGAGTGATATGGATCGGCTGGCCTCCAACGCAAGAATTCACCTCGCGATTGGTTGAGTCATGATGACATTGGCGTCGAATTCCTTGATCTAGTTTGGGTAGTATTGGTCATCCATGCTCAGCACACAGCTCCAATTGATACGGTCGAGGTGAGAGCAGAGTTGGAGATTCTCAATGAGGGCGGGATCCACCAACCTTTCCCACACAATCTCTCAATAGTAGGGGGAGTTGAACCAGCTTTGGGCATCCTCACTGATGAAGATGCCGTCGGTGAGGCCTTGGCGTGGGTGACCCAGCTCTAGGTTTGGTATGGCGGTGTTTCTTCGGCCAGCGCAGCGAGGTCGTTGAACCATTGTTCATGAAATCAAAAAACAAAAAAGGAAAAACAAAAAGAAGAAAGACAAATAATAAAAGGTGAAGGATTATATCATAAAGATGGATGTAAGAAGCGATTAGGCAAATAATAAGCATGAAGAGCAATGGAGAGCAAAAGAAATGACAAATATCTATCACAATTTCAGCATGGTCTCCCCCATTTTTCTTCTCTTTCCCGCTTCTAACACCTCCAGAAAACTAACCATTTGGTTGTCAGTCAGGTAATCTAGCACCCCTATACAGATAATCCAGCACCCCTATAACGCATTTCAACCAAGGAGTTCAAAGTTCACCAAGTAGTTCAACACTTCACCCCGTTTTGCATATTTAGAGCAACCTTAATTCCTAACCACGCGAGTGTGCTACCTTAGGCAAGTGAACAATACATTGTGCTCACTAACATCTAGTAATTCCCACCAAGCAATAGCATAATTTGAATACAATTTACTGATGCTAAACAAAGCACAATTCAATTTAAGGTATTAATCATAAAATTCATGCTAAAACCACCACATTGCCAAGCTTTCCTCTTATTTCGCACACACACACACACACACACCTTATAATTAACGATTAACTACAATCAATCCAGACCATAAAATTTGTAAAAGTAAAAAAATTTCACCTAACGCCCCATTTGGTTCGACCGAAATTCTAGCCCAAAGTGTAGCTTGCTTGAAATCTTCAAAAATTGACAAACTGGGGTTAGAATCACATACCTTAGGGTTTGGGTGATGAAATTATGTAGAAATTTAAGTCGATTTGAGAGAAAATCGGTTAAAAACCAAATTGGAGAAAATGGGGGAAGTTAGGGATTTGGGGGGAGAAAAGGGGGGGTGGCTGTCGGGTTGTTACTGATGTCAGAGGCATAGGGCAGGCGCAGGGCGATCGTCGGACGGAGGAGGCGTGGAAGTCGGCTGGTGATGTTGTGCTACTAGTGGCAAGAGTGGCTACAGGTAGGAAGAAGAAAGGGGAAAAGGGGGAATCTTACACGAATGGGTTCTGGGTAGGCGGAGATTGAAGAGGTAGGGAGGAAAGAAGACTGGGGGGAGAAGGGGGAGAGTGAAAACGCACGGTTTCATTTTTTTTCAAAAATTTTGACCCGACCGATCCTCCCAGGGTCGGTCTCAGGGGTTGATCGAAGTCAGTAGCGACGGGTTTCAGAAAATTTGGACCCAACCGACCCGCCTAGGGTCGGTCAAAAGTAGAAACGTGAGATTTTGAAAAATTTGACCTGAACAACCCACCTATGGTCGGTCATAGGAACGATCTAGATCAGAATGTTGGGAAATGTTTTCCACTACTTTGCTTCATCTCCGACCGACCTACCTGGGTCACTCCTAAGGGTCGGTCGGACCAAAATCTCCCCAAAATGAATGTTTTCTTTCCCAAAACACTTGTTATTATCCACAAGCAGATCAAACCCACAAAACAACTAAATATACACAATAATAAGGGCACAAGACAACCACACCAAATAACCAAAACAAAACCATCAAAATAATGGAAGGAAAAGGAGAAAGTAGCCCAGGTTGCCTCCCAGAAAGCTGCCCATCTTTTAAGGTCTTCGGCTAGGCCATAATCAGGGTTAGAAGGGACCTAGAAAGTGGTTGTGATGAGAAGATTTGGAGCACGAATCAAAGCCATTCTTGGGTTTCCACCTTGATGCACGTTTCTCTTTTCTTTCCTGTCCCCCTTTGATGATGGCTCATCCTTAATGATCATCCCTTTGGGTAGGGTGACGAAGAGAAGTGAAGAAGATGAGTGTGGTTGGTCCACCTTCTCCGCAACCTTGACTATAGCCGTTTTGCTGTTTGAAGATCTCCCCGCCGTGAAGACTAATCTCTTGTCATAGGCTTGTAAGGTGATGGTCTTCTTAGCAACTACAATTTGGGCATCGGCGGTTGCAAGGAAAGGTTGACCAGGGATGAGTGGAGTAATGAAGTTTTCTTCGATGACCAAGATGATAAAATCACATGGGAAGTATAGATTCTCCACTTTGATGATAACGTCCTCAAACACACCACTTTGGTAAACCATCGACCCATCCGCTAGTTGAAGGACCATCTTGCTCTTCTTCAGTTCACCAATCCCTAGCCTCTTGAAGGTGGAAAGAGGCATCAAGTTGATTGAGGCATCTAGATCACATAAGGAGTATCGAAAGGAGGTGCTACCAATCATGATTGCAATTGTGAAGCTGCATGGATCGCTGCATTTCAACGGTAATGGCTGTTTAAGAATAGCAGAGCAAACCTCATTAAGTTGGATGGTGATGACTTCAGTCAATTTTGTTTTGTTGGAGATGATATGCTTGAGGAAATTAGCATAGTTTGGCATCTTGGCAATGAGGTCTACAAAAGGAATATTGACATTTAATTGCTTCTGCATAGTCATAAACTTCCTATACTCAACATCAAGTTTTTGTTTCTTGATTCAGTTAGGGAAAGGTAAGGGTGGTTCATACGGAGAGGATTTTTGAGTGGAGATATTTGTGGGAATGTCTTAGGAAGTTCCCTCCGTTGGAACCTCATGTAACACCCCTCACAATAAGCTCGTAATAATCACTCTCGTAGCAATTAAAGACGTCTTACAGCGGAAGTTAAACACTAATAATTCTCACTCGGGTGTCACATGCCATTACTCGCCCATGCGAGTAAAGAAGCAGAAAAGGAATATAACAACATGTCGACAATAATTTACCCGCAGTGATGAACGAGATATATACTACATCATCCTATGTTTAAACTAATACATAAGGTAAGTGAGCATCTAAGGTAATCCCAATGTTTACATCGTACTGAATATAAACTAATTCTGAAGGTGCAATAAATAAATAACGTCGTTGACTACCCCAAAGTCCCGCACTCCGGCTTCATAGCTCGATCAATTCCTGTAATGTGGTGCCATAAAGGCTCAGCCAACTGCTAGTATGCTAAATGTGATCCTAGACCCGTTTAGGCCACGTAGGTCGTTTTAGCCATCTTGATTAACATGGGGTTCGTTACATGCTGTTCCGGTTACATGCTTATAACATAACTGTAAATGAGGAATTTAAACTTACAACAGGCACTCCAATAATCACACAACAAGGCATGCTATTACAACAATCATAATTGAATAATGAGCATGAGTCAACAGTTAGTTGAGGTCCAGTTAGTCTCACTTGTTCACTTCCACCATATGAAGCCCCGCTTCCAACAATCTCACATAAACATACGGGTGTCATATTAAAGACAATTCCCCGTTTAGCCTCACACATTTATATTTTGGACAGTAGTCCCGTCCCATCTACAGTGGGTAGATGGACTTACTTATCTACAATGGTAGATGTCCATTAAGCCAAAGCCTTGGTGCCAACAGCAGCACACTCTGACTAACGATCGTATCCGGCTTGTTATATTAACAAGAGTAGACCCTAATCGGGTACGAAACTCTAGTGATCACTATGCGCAACCTGCTGGAACGAATGCAGCCCAGGATTTACCAAACAATGTATAATTAATTATTTCACTCTCATATGTTAGTGTATTTTAATTAGTCTCCTGGAGATTCAATCTCGTTATTGGAGAAAACATATTTTTATTTGATGCCCTATCGGGTCTTACACGCAACCTAGAAGTCTGCTAGGTGATGTTCAAGGGTCGAGTCATCGCTCTAGAGACGGTTAATACCGGGTCTCTAAACTAAGTTCCTCACTTAGTGCTTTAGGAGTTATTTACTTTCACAAGATAATATTCAGAGTCTCTCCCAATAGTTCATACACAGCTAGGTGATAATCGGTATCACATGTCCGAATAACGTACGCGCACAATTAATAGATGCTTTGACGGTCGGGAAAATAAACGCAGGCATAACATTATTAATCTTAACATGCAAGCACACATTATGTCCGGAACCCAAGGAAACCCTTAGGGCTTTCAGACCACACATGTACACACCGTTCACCGATGGAATGCTAGCTCGATGGTTCACGCCTATCCTCTAGCAACCCCGTAGCTCGTATCTAACAGTTCGTACCTCTAGAATACACCACTCTAATATCAGTGTCTATATTACGAGTCTGCTTAACCATTACAGTTAGGTTCTAATCTTTACCCCATAGTTAACCCCTTAACCGGTTATTGTTTGGTTCGGGTTTTGCATTTAGTCTCGAGAATTAATTTAACTATACTCTATAGTTATAAGAGTATAATATTTCTTAGTGTAATGATATTTATTACTTAAGGATTAGTTCCTAGTAACCCTTGTTATTTGTCAAGTTTATTTGACCCTTGTATATTTGCATACACACGCATACATACCGATATCTTTATATATATAGTCCATTACTATATTTTAGGTGACCAAGTTTTATTACAGCTTTTGTATATTCGTATACCACAATATATATGCACCATTATATATATATATAATATGGTTCATTGCTATGCTTGTTCGACCAAGTTATTTCCCACTTGTGTATTATATACCCACGTACATATGTATCGGTATAGATATGTATCCATATAATATAGTCTATTGCTATACCTTATTTGACCAAGTTATGTTCTAGCTTTTAATTACATATTATTCTATGTATCGGTCAACTTGACCACTTGATAAATTCATGTTGATTTGGTCCACCTAGCTTGACTTGGTCAATGTTGCAAGTCAATGAAAATATTTAATATTTATTTATTAACTCGTACTATATCATATTATAACACTTATAGTTATATTTCCAATCCATAATTCTCTCCACATCAACCTTATATGATTTATCAATCGTATTACAAATTTCACCTTATATTATAAATTCATATCGTTTGAATGATAAGGTTTTCCATAACAATTTAATTCATTATTTCATGTGGAGTATACACTTATTTATTTGTGTCCCTTATTCACAAATCTTTTTCCCAAGAATTCATCTTAATATACAAGGTATTTTACACATTATCACCTTCCTTATATTATAAGGTTTCTTATCATATATTATACTCCCAAAATTTCCAAACTTAAACCCATTATTCTATGTGATTATTTATAAGGTATATTTATACCCCATTAATCTTTATAATATACCCTCTTATAGTTTAACATAAGGTCACATTATATCATCTTAAACTTTATAATATATCATTCATTGTTTCTGAAATTCCAAACCAGCCATATTATTTTCGGCATTTAAATTCCTCCCCCTTCATTTTAGGTTATTTACAAAATCACCCAAACATTATTCTTGTTACATTTCTAACCTTATTTAATTATAACCTAAGATCTAAAACATTATAATATACAAACATATACAGATAAATATATATATATATATATATATATATAAATTCGAACAACAGCACCTTTTTTTCAGATTTATACTATTTGTCCACAACTTTCTTATTATTACATATTACCCTCTTTATTTTGTAAACTTTCAATTTAATACCTAAAACTTTATATTATACATATTAACTTATTTAATTCGAAAAACTCCCAAAATAATTTTCTAAATTCTCGAACAGCTCCTAGGCTATCCCAATATTATTTTTCATTTTTGGTTATTTACATAGTACCCCATAAGAGTTATAAATGTCACTTTTAAATACTTAAACTATATATTATAATCCTTGATTTATTAAATCGCTAAAATTAGCCCAAAAATCCTCAAATAATTCAAATAGACCCCTAGGGTCACATTAACTTCATTTCAGCCACTAATTTTTGGAAATCACACAAACACCCCAAATAGTTTTATAAATTTCATTTTTAACTTAATACTTTATTTAAATTACCAAATCAATTTATTTATTTTTCTAACTTGGTCACACATCACATGTGGTCAAGTTTGACCACCCTCACACTCCTTTGACCATCATTTACCACTAATTATGAATATCCCCATTTGTTTCTCTAGTTTTACATTTACCACTTTAATTCCATAAAATTAATGTTTTATATTTCTAATATTCCAAGACAGCCCCCTTACTGTCCTAATACTTATTTAGTACCCTATGTTTCACTTAATTACGTTTTGACCCCACCAATAAGTCTTTTGTTCATTTAAGTATTTATAAAGTTTATAATTCATTTAAATCACTTATATTTAATTTATGTAACACCTAAATTCACCAACATTCCTCTAAAATGTTCTTAAATAATTATGTTCACTAAATTACACTTTTGCACCAGAAACTTATATAATTCATTGGGAAAATTCACGAGATACCCCTGTTTTCTTTCGTAATTCACAATATACCCCTGTGTTTTTAGTAATTTAACTTTAAACATGCTTAAATGTTGTCCAAAATTGATGAAACTTTACATGGACGATGCTAAAGTGTTATATTTTGGTCCAATATCAATTTTGAAGCTTTTTAAGCTCACATGCGACCTGTGGGACCCAATGAATATGTGACTGTTCATTGGGTCCCACAGGTCACATGTGAGCTTAAAAAACTTCAAATTTGATATTGGACCAAAATATAACACTTTAGCATCGTCCATGTAAAGTTTCATCAATTTTGGACAATATTTAAGCATGTTTAAAGTTAAATACGAAAATCACAGGGGTATATTGTGAATTACGAAAGAAAACAGGGGTATCTCGTGAATTTCCCTAATTCATTTAATCTCCCAAAAACTTAATAAATTATATTTAAAGCTTTAAATAACCATAATAAAAATGGCCTAAACACATGGCCTTAAACATAACATAAACTTAACCATAAAATGACATTAAAATGTCCATAAACTATAGGTTATACACGGCTTGCTACAGATTTTTCATTCAACTTACAAAAATCATTTTTCTTTTATTTTTAACTTATAAACTTGACTTTAATAAGTCATTAGCACCTAGGTTCACCAACTAAACATGTAAGCATAATTTCATACACATTTTTATGGTTCAAACAACACATATACACATGTACATTTTCGGCCCTATTTATTTTATAACATTAATAACCTTAATGTATATAAATAAGGGTTTTAAGCATCATTACTTGTTATAATCACAAGGCAGTCCACACAGCCACTCTCATACTTCACGGAACTAAATAACACAGCCTTAAGTTAGGTTTTTGATTCATAAAATTAGGTGTAACACTATTATAACCCTTAAGGTTTTAAATGAGTATTTTACCTTCTTAAAGATGGTTTCTCTTTGGAAAGATGCCTCTTGTTGTTACAGAACTTCATGGGGTGGCACAAGACCCATTTGGTCAACATATTAACAAGGAATAAGAGTTTAGTTAGTGATTTCACTAAGTAAGTAATTTAAGGAGCTTAAACATGGATTTTTGAACACTTAAAAGAGTGTCATTACCTTGAGATCTTTGAAGGGTTCCTGTAACACCCCTATTTAACATATTTATAGCGGAAATAAAACACTAAAGGCGTAACAGACCATCAGGTTCCAAACACCCGGTACCAAACCTTACCAATTACAACTTAAAAGATTACAATAGCCATAGTCTGAACCTCGAGAAAACTTAACATAAACATAACAGTAGTAAAATACATTAACTCTCCACACAATCTAATCCCATCCCAATCACTCGTTCTCTTCGTGGCCACCTGTATAATAATTCGTACCTGCAAGATAAAACCAAGCAGCCCACCCCGGGAGGGGTGAGTCAGTTCCCTGGAATGGAACTGGTACGCTTCTCCAAAACAAAACCTTTTAACATATCTCTTAAATAAGCAATAACTTGAAGTCAAACAACTTAAAACAAAACAGAGGATAAGGCACTTAAAAATCACCAAGTCAAAGATAACAGGATAAGGTTAGAGGTATATAACAGAAAGGTAAAGTTAGTCAATCAAAAGTCACACCACGAGTTAGTGAACATCCATTGCTTATGTTAGATTCAGTCCCAGTCAGGAGTAGAAAGTCTCGAATAGTCACAAGGACTAGGAATGAAGGAAGAGATCCAAGAACCAACAACTCAAGAGTGGAATAACACCAATTGGGAGAGATGGCCCCCACCGCCAGATATAAATGTCCATATGGATGAGGGATATACAGCCCCCTGCTGTCAGATTTAAATGTCCTGGTGGACGAGGGATATACAACCCCCTGCTGTCAAATATAAATGTCCTTGTGGACGAGGGATATACAACCCCCTACTGTTACCAATGAAGACGCGCACACGTCACAACAAAAGACTCGGCTCATGGATGAAACAATATCCAGAGTCAAAGGAAGAATTACCAAGATTTCCACTAGATCACTAACTACACCAGAGCAATACCAAAACACTAAGTCCTACAGAATGCAGAAGCGTAAACCCTAGGAAGTTAATGTCTAATGAAACAACCAAACAGAAGGAACCAATAACCACGAAAGTCTCACATTCAAGGCTCAGTTAGTGACATCAAGCTGAGTTAGCCACACCAACAGTTTCCTTTGAAATTCCTTTAAACTCAGTTAGTGTTTTTCGAAAATGTCTCATAAGTCGGCTAGTAAAAGTATCGGAGTACGAGAAATCGTACCTGGTATGTGAAGAACAGTAATTAACTCGAATGAGTGATCCCCCAATAGTAACCTATAATTAAGGTGTTTCAAGTGTTGATTAGTTAAGGGACTTATAAACTAAACACCTTCTATTCTTACTGTTTTACAGTTCCATGTTTACCATTATTCTCTCACGAGGATTTGGGCTAGGTTTCGTTAATTAATCTTTCGTTAATTAATCTTTACAGTTCCAAACTCTCTTTGAATTATTTAAGTGGGTTTTTTGGAGTTCATAGACTTGGGCTCAGTAGGTTAGCCCAAGACCGTGTTACGTTTATGTTGTGTAATTAAACCCTTAAGTTATCGTTGACTATTTTACTGCACACCGATTAAAATCTTAAAGTTTAATACATATACTCTTCTTATTATATCTCCCACCAGGAATGTTATTTCCTTCATCTATTTTAATGTATTATATATATAAAAATATATATATATCTTTATGTATTAAGATTTATCCAGAAACATTTTTAAGAAATTTTATTATATTTAATTATATTTAATAACTTTTAGACATATCCACATCCGATATATGGTTTATAAAATAAAGTATTTTCCCTTATTTATTTAATATATATATATGCATGTACATGTATTAGAATTCATTTAAGTCATCCTTTATGTAGGTTATTGTATTTAAATTATCTCTATTAACTTCAACATTTATCTGCATTCCAAGTATGTTTTATAAAGTATTTCTTTTGTTCCATCTTAGAACATTAGCTTCTATAGTATTTAGTTAATATAAGTGTTGATTTATTTAACTCCTTGTTTTAACCTCAGTTACTATTTATTCCATTTTATATATGTGTGTATATATATATTTCCTTAGTTTGAATTAAGAGTGTTAACTTCCATATTATATAATAAAAAAATGTAGATTAGTTTAGTTCCTTGATTTAGTTATTAAACATTAAAAACCATTATGATTTATATTATAAGAAACTATTGAAAAACCTTAAAATACAATTTTTAAACCCATTTCCTCTTGTCCAAAAAATTCCCCAAATTAAATTATATAATTAAAAAACATTTTAGACATATTATAAAATTTTTATTTTATAAAAATATCTTTTTAAATTATCCAAATAATTCCATAATACTCATAACTTGCAAAAATCATAACTTACGTTTAAAAACTCAAAACCGATATTAATTTACATCATAATAAACTACATTTTATAAGGAATCTATGGTTAAAATTTCAAGTCAAAATACATTCGGGAAAGTCATTAAATAAATTTGACAAATTAGGGTTTAATTCTGGAATTATTACTAAACTTAAAACATTTAAACTTCTGCGTTTTAATCTCGGCCCTCCGTTTCTAAAACCTACGATCCGACGGCCACTGAAACGCGAGTTCATCAGCAAATCGAATTCGAATGCCGAGTACTAATTCGATGATTCCTCTCAACTCACAGAACCAAATCGACTGATTGTTGTTTCATTGAATTCGAAATTTGATTGCGGTTCTAATGATACCGATTTCGCTAGCTATAATACCGTGCTCTACAAATTCGATACTAGGTTTAACGAGTTAGGGTTCTTCGGGTTTTCGAATTCGAATCTGTCAAATTCTCCTGATTCAGCGCTTAATTGACTAAATTGATACAGGGGTTTGGTCGACAATGAAAAATCGATTAGCAACATCGGAAGAATTGGAAGAAAAACTCACCAGAATCGCGTGAACGAGGAGAATCGAGTTCGGGTTTCTGGAAAAATTCGACCTTTACGAGCTGTTCGGGTAGCCAACTTTGTGGATTTATAAAATGAGTTCTAGATCGAATTAGACTACGTGTGTGGGCTTAATCGAAAGAGGAATTATAGATCTACAAATTGATAGCAAGAACTCACCCTAATACGCTATATACAGAAAGAAATCTAGCCCTAAAGTTACGAGTTTACCTTGCGTTTTTTCCTATGATTTTATGCGATGTCGGATCAGGAACTTTAGGCTCCTCGCTCTTCCAAATGGTTGCGAATCAGCCTTGGCCGTAAACATCAAAATTGTAGAGGGATTTGAGATCTTCAAAACAAGCTAAAGAACACAAAATTTGGCGGAGAACGAAGAAGTTATGGCGAGACGAAATTTACCTGATTTCAGAACAATTTGAAATTCTGGGTTACGGCTTTGCAGGGAGGCAACTTTGGATTGATTTTCCGGTGGATGTAGGAAGATTTAGGTCAAGTGTGAGCTATGGTTGTAAAGAGGAGATTAAGGAGAAGAGAATGAAGAAGACGACACTGAAAAATTCGAAAGGATAAGTGAGATACGTCCGTCACAAGTTAGGGCAAAATACTGGTGAGAATGAGAATACTTAGCCGATTTTGCTGGGAATTCCGGTGAGGCTGACGTGGCGGACACATGTCTGAGTCTGGAGAACCCTAGCCACGTCAGCAATCTACAAATATTTGACCCTAAACTTCGTTCTAGCATAACTCTGGCTAGGATGATCCGTTTTTAACGTTCTTGTTATCAATCTTCTTGGTTTTCCATAACCTTTTTAATGGTATAGGTTTCATGGGCTGGTTTGACCATTCTCAAAAAGTCAACCCTAGCAAGGCTTAATAAGCTTTAGGGTTTCCATGATTTTATATTGACTTTTATGATTCAATTTAATGTTCCAACTCTTTCTAAAATCTTTATAATATACTTGGAGTGTTTAGAAATTTTTCCAAGATTTATTGACTTGTAGATCTTATTATTAAATTCATAATACTATATAATAATATATAGTAATCTAATATTTATTTGTATTCTTTAGGGTTAAATAGAAAAAATCCCCTAATTTAATTTCCATAATTCCATATAGTAATATAATAATTTATTATTCATAATTCCATACAATAATTTAATAATTAATAGTATTATTTATGGTTTAATATAGAAATCCCCTAAATTAATTTAAATTAATTTAGGGGTATTTCAGTATATCCCCCTTAAAAGAAACTTCGCCTCGAAGTTTAAAAATCAACTTGAGACGATAATAATTCCAACGAATTTCCATACCAATCCAATCCTTAATTTCCGTCCATTCTATTTCAATATTCCACTAGAGATTACTCAGAATCACACTGAATCAAAATATTCCAAGATATAAATTTCATGATGAAAATCAAAAGTCACATACTACTGTGTCATAACGTAAAACTACGTACACATATACACCTCTCACTCTACTAATAATGTTCTCACTCTACTAATAATGGAACAGGGCATAATCCGGATGAGGTAACGAAGGAGGAGAGTATGCCAGTATATCCCCCTTAAAAGAGCTAAGGTACGCCCTCGTACCGCTACTAATGTGAACCACAGCAGGATAGGAAAACATCATGTGAATAGATGTGGGTACTTCACTCTCATAGAGTCCTCAGTCTCCCAAGTAGCTTCCTCAACCCATGATGCTCCCAAAGAACTTTCACTAGTTTGACTGATCTGCCTCTCATTTCTCGGACCTTCGTGTCCAAGATCTGAATAGGAGTCTCCTCATACCTCAGTGTAGGCTCAATCTCCAATCTCTCTTGCTACAGTACGTGAGAAGGGTCAGGCATATACTTCTTCAGCTGAGATACATGAAACACGTCGTGTATCTTCCCCAACTCCGCTGGTAGATCGAGTCTGTAAGCAGCTGGGCCCACTCGCTCAATAATCCTGTACGGACCGACATACTTAGGGCTTAGTTTCCCCCTCATCCCAAATCTGAATATACCTCTCATCGGAGACACTCGTAAGAAAACCATGTCGCCCAACTGAAACTCGAGCCCTCTGCTGGGAAACTCTTCCTCCGTTTCCCCGTAGGTAAACCGTGGGTATTTACCTACGGTTTCTGTCCCGTGGGTAATTTTCCGTGGTAAACAACAACTTTTTAGTAGTGCCATAAGATTTCTGTCTAGACTGTGCTGCCCTCATGTGCTGCTGAATAACTCTGACGTCATCCTGCATGTCTGAATGTACTCGGGCCCAATCAAGACCGCCTCAGTAGGGTCACTCCATGATAAGGGAGTCCGGCACGGCCTGCTATACAGAGCCTGGAACGGTGTCATGCTGATAGACCATGTCCACCAGGTGTAGACGCTCTACCCAACTCCCCTGATAGTCCAGAGTGACCGCTCGCAGCATATCCTCCAGCGTCTAAATCGTCCTCTCAGTCTGCCCATCAGTCTAAGGGTGAAAGGCTGTGCTAAGGCGTAGCTGAGTACCAAACGCCTCCTGCACCTGACACCAAAATCTGCTGAGGAAACGTATGTCACGATCGGAGACGATCGTCTTCGGTACCCCATGGTACCGGATGTGCTCTGTGGTGAATACCTCAGCCAGTTTGGGCACCTTCCATGTGTCCTTGATAGGGATAAACATGGCTGTCTTGGTCAACCTATTGACTATCACCCAAATAGAATTCAGTCCACCTCTTGCTGGACTGAGACCGACCACAAAGTCAATGCTAATGTCGTCAAACTTCCAGCACGGTACTGGTAATGACTGAATCTGGCCTCCTGGTCGTCGATGCTCAAACTTCACCTTGTGACAGGTGAGGCATCGGGAGACAAAATCTGTTACATCCCTCTACATCCCGCTCCACCAGAATAATCGCTTCAAATCCTTGTACATCTTGGTGGCTCCGGGGTGTACTGATAATGTAGAGGAATGAGCCTCAGAGAGAATCCTGGTCTGAAGTTCTGTCGCATCCTGAGGAACGCAGAGTCTACCTCTGACTCGAAGGTGTCCCTCGCTGTCTAGCTCGTACTCATACTTCAGACCATCGGTCAAACCATCTGCTAACTTCTGCCTGATGCCTTGTAGATATGCATCACTATCCTGGGCTGCATATACCTCATCAGCTATCGTGGTCGTCTCTATCAAGGCTAGGAGTGAATATGCCTCCTGCTCAAAGCGTCTGCCACGACATTCCCTTTACCTTCAGTGTACTGAAGGTTGATGTCATAATCAGCCAGTAGCTCGACCCATCGTCGTTGTCTCAGGTTCAGCTCCTTCTGGGTCCAGATGTACTTCAGACTCTTATGGTCTGTCATAATCCGGACTGTGGCTCCATACAAGTAATGTCGCCAGATCTTCAAGGCAAAGACTATGGCGAGGAGCTCAAGGTCGTGTGTGGGGTAATTTTCTTCGTGCTTCTTCAGCTGTCGAGAAGCATACACTACCACTCTGCCATTCTGCATCAGTACCCCCACCAATCCCTCTGCCTGAAGCATCACAATACACCTCGTATCCCTCATTCCCTTCAGGGATTACTAACACTAGAGTTGTGGTTAAGGTGTCCTTCAGCGCCTGAAAGGAGACCTCACAACCCTCTGTCCATACAAACGGCTGTCCTTCTTCATCAGAGAGGTCAAGGGCTTGGCTAGCCTGGAGAAGTGCTTCACAAAGCGTCTATAGTAGCCAGCCAACCCAAGGAAACTCCGAATCTCTGTCACAGTGCGAGGTCTATGCCAGCTCTTCACCGCCTCAATCTTAGCTGGGCCTACTGAAACTCCCTCAGCTGAGATCACATGTCCAAGAAATGACACCTTGTCCAGCCATAATTCACACTTGCTGAACTTGGCATATAATTTCTTCTCTCTTAGAGTCTCCAAGGCTGTCCTCAAATGCTGCTCGTGTTCCTCCCGACTCTTGGAGAAGATCAAGATGTTGTCTATGAATACGACCACAGACTTATCTAAATGGGCGTGGAAGACTCTCTGCATTAGGTCCATGAATCTCGCTGGTGCATTGGTCAGTCCAAACGGCATCACTGTGAACTCGTAGTGGTCGTATCTGGTCCGGAAGGCTGTCTTCTCTATATCTGACTCAGCTACAGCTATCTGATGATATCCGGAACGCAAGTCAATCTTAGAGAACACCTTAGCTCCCCTCAGCTGGTCGAACAAGTCATCGATCTTGGGCAGTGGGTACTTGTTCTTGATCGTGACATTGTTCAGCTCCCTGTAGTCGATACAGAGTCTCATGCCCCCGTCCTTCTTCTTAACGAAAAGCACTGGAGCACCCCAAGGTGAGACACTGGGTCTGATGAAACCCTTATCTAGTAGCTCCTGCAGCTGTTTCTTCAACTCAACCATCTCTGCAGGGCCCATTCGGTAGGGAGCCTTAGTAATCGGTCCCGTGCTAGGTATGAGGTCGATGTTGAATTCGACCTCTCTCAGCGGTGGCAGTCCAGGTAGCTCCTCTGGAAAAACGTCGGGGTACTCCGACACAATGGGAACATCGCTCTGGAACTTCGGATCCATCCTCAGATCCTGGGCATAACAGTAGTAGGCGGTAGCGCCCTTGAACACCTCCTTCATCAGGGATAAAGCCGATACAACCTTCACAGTCGGCTGCTTAGGCTGCATCCGGTATGACACTGTGATCCCTGTAGCTGACTTCAGAAGGAGACGATGCTCTACACAGTGTAGTCTGCCTCGATACCGCTGTAGCGTGTCCATGCCCACAATTATGTCGAATCCAATTCCAGGGAAGACAATGGCGTCAAGAAGGAAGTCTGCTCCTTTGATGTGTATGCTCAAATCCTTGCATTGCTTACTGCATTTTATCAGCTCTCTGGATGGCAACAGGACTGAGCAGTCACAGATATCCTCTGTAGGGGCATCAATCTTAGCATGGTACGCTTGTGATATGAAGGAATAGGAGGCTCCAGAATCAAACAGGACTGTGGCCTCCACTCCATTAACTAGGAACGTGCCTGAAATTATAAAGTAGATTTTTAAGATTACTAGGCAACTTTTCCAACGTGGCTAATCAGGATGAATTGTTTATACCTATGATGACCATTCCATTTCTCTTTGCTTGAGCCTGGTTCAACACATTCAACCTGATCCCTGAGTTTCCAACCCCTACAATGAAGCAATAAAATTCTTAGAATTTCCATTCGTATTGAAAGCTTCATGAGCAACTCAAAGTTTACAATGCTGAAATTGTAAAGTACAAGGCTAGGTCTGTCTAAAGGTTAGGTTTAGACGGCCCGGTTTCATGTGGGTCTGGTTAATGATGGGTGTGGGGGCTGTGTTGGGCTTGATTCTCTTCACCCCATGGTAGATGAGTCTAGCTGCCCCACCAAAAATTAGTACATCACCCGACTTCAGGAGGATCTTGGTAGCAAGGTCCATCCTCCTTTGATCACCAAATAGGAACTCCACGTCGTCTCCAAGTGATATGGACACCACTGGAACTCCTTTGGTGACGAACTCTGGCGATTCGTCCTTGTCTTGGTGCATCCCTAGCTTACCTTCCTTTCCATAGAAGTTGATGATGCACACGTCTAAGGTTAGGTCTGGGACGGGCTCATCCTCCAATTCTTGTGCTGCCTTAACTGCAGCTCCAATGATGGTCTGCAATTCTTCCGGGATTGGTGGCACCTCCACTTCTTCATAGCTCTTAGTGGTGTGATTCCACTTCTTACCTAGGCACATGATCTTCACCTTCATGGTTGAACCATTCTTGAAGGTAGGGGTGTAAAAATTTCCTTCCTTCACACCTAACTCCTTGATCTTGAGGATCAATGCATACTGGACTACTGGGGTCAGGTACTCTCATAGTAAGATCATCCCGGGTCTCAATACCTCACACTTCTTTGGTGGGTGTGGTTTGGCTTCAAAGGGGATGTTGGGTGTGGAAAATGGCAAAATAGGAAAGCAAATATCGAAAGCTGAATGGAAACAACAATTGCCATTAAATAAATAAGTCAAGGTTCACACTGGTAATGAGAGGTTCGAAACAAAACAAAATAAAGGGTTTATAGTTCATCCCTTTTACATTGAAAAAAAGAAAAACTAGCCAGTGGAATGTAAAGAAAGTAAAAGTCTAAGCTTCTTCGTGAGGGAAGTAGTCCTCACCAGGTGAACTCGGGTCATCACTTGCTGCCGCGACGCAGTCCACCAGGTTATGAATCGGTGCCTTGCCCGGCCTTTGGGGGTAGTTCTATCCCGGCCTCTGTGGAAGGTTCTGGGCAGGGCGGCTGGTAGATGGTCCTGCACCTCCTGTACCACCTCGACCTCCTCCAGTAGTATTAGCAGCTGGGGCTCTAGCAGTGGTTCCGGTGGCTGGCTTGTAGTTCCAAGAATCCAGGTTCTTGTGACATTCGAATCCCCTATGCCCCTTCTTACCACAGTAGTTGCATTCTACCAGATTTCCTTTACAATCCTTGCCCGGGTGGTCCTTCTTGCACCACTTGCAGAAGTATCTTCTTACCGGTCTATTTCCTGTTTAAGTTCAGTGTTAGTAACGTAATATCTCAATGTAACTACAATATAGGTTCTAATTTATCTCACCCCTAGGTGGCTGGGAGCGGAGTGGCTCAGCATCAGTATATGAGGGGATCATGGCCCTCTCGTTCCTCCCCTTGAATAATTTTCCCTTCCTCTCGTAGTTCTGGGAAGAGTTTCCTCCATTCCCTCTTCCACCATCTCCCTTCCTCTTGCCTAGCACAGAGTCCTGGTAGACAATGGTGGTCTCGCAGTCATTCGTGTCATCCGCTAGCTCCTGTCGTGACAATATGTGTTAGTGGGGAAATCTTTGCGTACCAGAAATTCTAAATCATGTTCCATACCTGAAAGGTCATCCCTCTGGTGGAACTGTAACACCCCGGCCTAAGCCAATCATGGTTATCGCATCTTAACAACTTAATTATAAGCATCGTAGCGGAACAAACTAATACCGGGACCTTGCCACGGTCTGATCAATGAAACATACCGAACTTACTTACTTACAAACGCTTATCCAACAAGAATATACCGAATATCCAAAACATTCACCAACCGAGTTCATAGTATCTCTTGTTAACATCATAACCACTATCGATCTTAATATCAACAGATGGGAGCACAGGCGCAACCCATACTCAAAATAAAGTCCCAACTAAGTCTACCTACTCCTACTCTCATGGTGAATCCTCATGGGCCGCTTACCTGCAAAATAAAAATAGCCCCCAAAGGGGGTCAGCAAGAATGCTGGTACGATCCCCTCGTGGCCCACAAGCTAATGGGGCTATGACGACTAATTGTCGATAGCATGGCAGTTGATTAGAAACACAATCATAATATGAAGCGCAATAAAACAACCATCCACAGATGAACAAACATAGTTCACACACAAATGAACGAGTTAAAGGGTTCCCTTAATAACGAGAGAGTTAGTAAGTAAACTCTTCAAGATCCAACTCCACTTAACCTCAGTCCATCTTAAATTACCTCGGTCTTATCCTTAACTTAATCTCAGTATATAAACCGTTCTTTAATTAGAAATGGTTGTGCCTTATCTCAATGTTTACTTTGTCGAGTCAAAAGTAACCCTAGCCAATGAGCTATTAACTCCATTGGTTGAATAACAACTTATCTTATAATTTAGGATTTAGGTGATCCTACCGCACCATCTTAATGCCTCCTACCTTGGACTGGAAATCCAATGTAGCTGAGCCGACTTTCGACCCTAGGCAACAAGTCCGAAGACAAGTCCTTAAGCGGAAGTCGGATCTGATTCAGATACCGACCCCCTTTTTCCTTAGCATGCATGACCGGAGTCAGTCTCGGATTCCTCACTTCCCCCTTAAGTTCCAGTTAGTGAAAATCTTACAACCTACGTGTTAGTTAAACCTTAACGGGTATTAACCAACAGTTACCAACATACAATTCCTCTCTTTAACTCAATTAGTACTAAGCTTAGTTAGTAGCTAAACTCAAGTCTCGCAGGTTAGTGTAAAGAAGTCACATTCACAACGAGAGCAAAAAGAGCCGATTGCATGCTTTATCTTGTCTTAGTCATAACACATAATCAAATAGCACACAAGCCGAGGGACACCTCGTTAGCAAGCAGGTCACAAGAAAGACTGTACCATTCACCGTCGATTGTCCCGTTTGTTTAATTCTCCTCCGGGTCCAAACTTTCAAATCCTAAAATATCCACCCAACTTAGATCGTTAATTATTTACACATTACTTAACCTCTTAACTTACTTAACCCTTAATGATCCCCACTTAACACCTCTTAAGTTCTTACAACTTAATCTTACAAACTTAACCTTAACATTCTAGGCTTTAACTTAACTTAATCCTTTAGGTCCTTATGTTCCTAACCATCATTACCCTACTAATGGCATACCATAATACCCATTAACATCTTTAGAATTTAAAGTTTTTTTTATAAGTTTTGGGTCGACCGACCCTACCGACCGACCTTACCCAAGGTTCGGTCCATTCCAGAACATATTACCGTTTGAAAATTTTACCCCGACCGACCTTGCAAGTCCGGTCCCCAAGGTCGGTCCATTCCCGAGGGTTTTTCCTTTGAAAATTTAGGCCCTGACCGACCTTGGCAAGGTCGGTCCCAAGATCGGTCGATTCCAGAGACCAATTCTCGTACAAACATTTAGGCATGACCGACCTTGCAAGTCCGGTCCCAAGGTCGGTCCATTCCAGAGATTCAATCCGTACACAAAATAAAAGCCCGACCGACCTTGCAAGTCCGGTCCCCAAGGTCGGTCCATTCCAGAAACTTTCCCGGTAGTGTAAATTGGGCTTGACCGACCTTGCAGGTTCGGTCCCCAAGGTCGGTCTGCTCCAGACCTATGTTTCTAATTGCCCATTTGACTCCAAACTTCACCTTACATATCCTAGTATGTTCTAACCTTATTTGGGCACTTCAAAAAACACCTTTAGCCATCCACTAAACCCATTAAATCACCCTCCAAAGATCCTCTCAACAATTTACTCCTTTGTCTCATAAATTCCTAACACTTAGCATTTAACTACTACCTTTTCAAGATGCAATTCACCTAGAATTTCAACTAACCAAATGCTCCCTCCTTAAGAATTGACTACACTACACCATACACACCACCAACCACCTCAAATCATTTACCAAAGCCTCCCCATGACATACACGCTAGTTCTCACCAAGTCATTTCAAAGTTTTACACCTTATTCTCATCAAACTTGCACAAGCTTCCTAGTTTCTTTTATCATGGTCTTGGTGCCTAAAATTCACCAATATAACCCTTAGTTCCTCCTAGGCATACCTAGGTCACTTTAGTTCACAAGAACACCCTAAACTCACTCTTTTTCATCAAAACAACACCTAAAATTCTCTTACACTTCCTTAGTCATAAAATCTCCTTAGAACATCTTAAACACTTAGGTTCTTCACCAAATTTTGACATGGGTTCTCTAGTATCTTGTTACACTTAAACACTTAGCTTTTCACTATCAAACAATCTTGAACACTTCAATTCTCATTACACCATCTTAACACACAATATACACCCAAACTACACTACACCACAATATAGTGCATAAACTTAAATTGCTTGGCACTTAGGCCCTTAAATGCATAAATCTTAACACTGAATTTCCCACATAATAATTCCCTTTAACATGCAAATACACACAACAAGGCTCCCATTGCAATATAAATTTTCTTATAATTCACCTTGACATTTGTTTAAGTATCTCCTTTCTCATTTGCTCCTTAGTCACAAGTTCTCAATATAATCATGTTCTTTCTCCTAGGTTTTATAACCCTTTCCCAATGTAAACTTTAAACTAAACTTATTATATATCTAAATCCCATCCCTTAATGCATTAAACACCTTAGGGTAAGACATTTACCTTGTTCTTTTACAAGCTCCACAAACTTTCCTCCTTAGGTTTTCCTTGTACAATCTCGGTCACCAACTAAATTCTCCTTGCCAATGTTCTAACCAATAACCAATGACTCTAATGAGTGGTATGCAATACACCAACCTCTAGGAGCAAACCCTAGGTTAAAAATGTGTATTAAGGTATTAAAATGATTGTTTTACCTTGGAGTCTTAGAATAGGCTTGGATATGAAGCAAGAAGGACCTCCTCTAGCCCATGGAGAATAGAAAGCAAGCTAGAACAAGGCATAAAAATGGAGCCCCATGAGTGTGATTTTTCGGTAATGAAGAAAGGTGATGGAAATCTAGTTTTTCTTACATTTTCCTTACCTTAAGAGAATGGAGAAGCTAATGGAGTCTCCAAGCTTGTTTTTCCTCCTCTAATGGCGGTTTGCCTTGGCACCGAAATGAAGCTCTTGAAGTTTTGGAAAGATAGAAAGGAGGAGCTTGAGCTAACTAAGAAGAATATGTACTTTGTTTTTATTTTGGAGCTAAAATGAGTGAGCTATGGTCAAAGCAAGGTGGAGCTAGCATGGGGTTGTCTTCTACATGAATGAAGAAGGAAGAGAGCAAGAGAAATCGGTGAAGAGAAGAAGAAGAAAATGAAGAAAGGAGGAGAGAGGTAGCTTAAATGAGATATTTGTTTCCTTAAAAGCAAATAGTAAAACCACTTACGTTTCCTCTTCTTTTCTAATATTGGATGGCTACTCTTGGTGACTCATCCCCTTAGAAAACCGGCCCCCTTTATTGATTAGGCTAGTCATGGTCTTGTTTGACCAATTAATTGAACTTAATTGACTAAAGACTAAACTAGGCACTATTTGGTTACTATTCACCAACTAATGCACATATTTATGAAATTTATGATTTCCCATTGATTTAGACTTCCTAATGTGATAATAAGTAGTACACAAGTTGATTAAGGAGTAATCATGGGCATTTAACCACTTAAAACCCCTTTCTAAGACAATTTTTCAAAAATGTGCTTTAAGAGTCCTTAAAGCACAATTTGTGTTTTAACTTGTTTTTGAGCTTGGTTTTCTTTGGTAATTGATTTAACATGTCCATTATCATGTTACTAAAGTCTTAGAATGATATTTGGGTGTTACCCAAAGTTATTCCAAGCTGAGAACACATTTTTGCTTAAATTGCTCTTATGGTGTTTCCTTGTGTTTCCTTAGGTTTAAATTGTTTCATAATGTTTCTAAGGCATTATTTAGCCTTCTTATATCTTAGTTTATCATTTAAACACCATATATAGGTTTGGGGTATTTCACAATCTACCTCCCTTAAAAGAACTTGGTCCCCAAAGTTCACATGTATTCTCGATCATTCTCGATACTCAGTTTCTTTAATCTTAACACCTCATCTTATATTCACATCCACACATCTCAAGACTCAAAGGTCTACCACAAGTACAATACATAAGTACTATACACATCTCAAACTTACCACCAAGTGTAATAACTTACACACCCATATCTTACACAAACCAAACAAACGACAAACATGTTCGTTTACTAATCTCAAAAGCGAGGAAGCTCTACCCCCCTTAAAAAGGGGTACACCCCGTACCCTGTACAGACAATCTAGTTGGTAAACAACGAAGGGTACTTCGATCTCATCTTATCTTCTAATTCCCACGTGGCCTCTTCGACATCCTGGTTAGACCAGAGAACCTTCACCAGTCGCACTGACTTATGGCGAGTGTCCCTAGTCTTACTATCCAAGATTCTTTGAGGCACCTCCACTGATCTCATATTTGGCTCTAACGTCAACCTCTCAGGTTCTAACACATGGGAGGGGTGGTGCATGTATTTCTTTAGCTATGAAACATGGAAAACATCATGCACTTTATCCAGCTTAGCAGGTAAATTCAACCTGTAAGCAACTGGGCCCACCATCTCCGTAATCTCATAAGGACCAACAAACTTCGGGCTCAATTTGCCCTTCTGCCCAAATCTAAATACACCCTTCATCGTGAAACTCACAGAAATACCCGGTCGTCCACTGCGAACTCTAGGTCTCGTCGTCGAACATCAGCATACGACTTTTGCCTATCTGAGCAGCTTTCATGTTCTCCCTGATTTGCTGAACCTCAGCCAGAACTTGTTCTAAGTATTCTGGTCCTATAATGACCATCTCACTCGACTCATCCCAGTAGAGCGGTGTATGACAAGGCCTACCGTACAACGCTTGAAAAGGTGCCATCTTGATCGAAGCATGATAACTATTGTTGTATGAAAACTCGATTAGATGCAACTTGTCGATCCAACTGCCCTAGAAGTCTAAGGCACATGCCCTCAGCATGTCCTCGAGTTTCTGAATTGTGCGCTCAGTCTGACCATCTGTCTGAGGATGGAACGCGGTACTCAACTTCAATTCCGTACCCAACGCTTCTCTGGTAGCTCTCCAGTACCTCGAAAGGAATTTGGTATCTCTATCTGACACTATGGTCTTCGGAATCCCGTGGTGTCTCATAATTTCCTTCTCAAATAACTCAGCTAATTTTGTAACCTTCCAAGTATCCTTCATCGGTATGAATCGGGCTACTTTGGTAAGGCGATCCACCACCACCCATATCATGTTGAGACCTCCCCTAGCGGGTGGGAGTCCAACTACGAAGTCCGTGGAGATATCATGGAACTTCCACTCCGGAACTGGCATCGACTGTACCATTCCGCCCGGTCACCGGTGCTCGAATTTTACCTTCTGGCATGTGAGACACCTCAAAACGAACTCGGTGACATCTGTCTTCATCCCCGACCACCAGAAGTACCTCTTCATGTCTTTATGCATCTTAGAGGCTCCCGGATGGATGGAAACTGAAGAACAGTTTGATTCTCTAAGTATACGGTCTTTCAAATCTGTGCTGCCTCGTGGTATGCATGACCGGCCCTTTAGTCTCATCAGATCATCATCATGAAGTCTGAAGTCGTATTTTTGACTCTCAAAGGTACCCTCTGTCAGCTTCTGCCTGACTTCCCTCATATACTCATCTGTCCTCTGAGCCTCTCGCACCTCATCAACCAAGCTGGAGAAAGAAACTAGCGAATGGAGTGAGTATGCTCGACGACTCAGGGCGTCAGCTACAACATTGGCCTTCCCTTCTTTGTACTGGAGGTCAATATCATAGTCCTTCAAAAACTCTAACCATCTCCTCTGTCGAAGATTCAACTCTTTCTGAGTAAATATGTATTTCAAGCTCTTGTGATCGGTGTAGATCGTCGCACTAACCCCGTATAAGTAGTGGCCATATCTTCAAGGCGAAGACTATAGTCCCAGCTCTAGATCATCCGTAGGGTAGTTCTCCTCATGTTTCTTCAACTAGTGTGAGGCATATGCCACCACCTTGCCATTTTGCATGAGCACGCAGCCCAGCCCTCTGTCGGATGCGTCACAGTAAACCTCAAAGCCCTCCGTACCGTCTGGAATAGTTAGAACTGGTGCAGTGGTCAGTGAGTCTTCAAACACTGAAATGATAACTCACAATCATCCGTCCAAACGAAGAGTGCATCCTTCTTCATCAGACTGGTCATCGGCTTCGCGACCTTGCTGAAATCCTTAACAAACCTTCGGTAGTAACCTGCCAAACCAAGGAAGCTCCGAATGTCGGTAATTGTCTTCGGTCTTGGCCAGGTGCGCACAGCATCAATCTTAGCTGGATCCACCGCGATCCCAGCATCTGAGTGACATGACCCAGGAAAGAGACCTGGTCAAGCCAAAACTCACACTTGGAGAACTTAGCGTAAAACTGGTTCTCCTTCAGTATCTCTAATACCGTCCTCAGATGTTCCTCATGCTCAGCTTTCGATTTCGAATATATTAGAATGTCGTCAATGAATACCACAACCGACTTGTCTAGTTGCTCCCGGAACAAGCGGTTCATCAGATCCATAAACTTCACCGGTGCGTTCGACAAACCGAACGGCATCACTGTAAACTCATAGTGGCCGTATCGTGTCCGGAATGCGTCTTCTCAATATCTCCCTCCTTAATGGCTATCTGATGATACCCCGATCTGAGATCAATCTTGGAAAACACAGATGCCCCCTTCAACTGATCGAACAGATCATCAATGCGGGGTAGTGGATACTTATTCTTTACAGTCACTGCATTCAACTCTTTGTAGTCGATGCAGAGGTGGAGACTACATCCTTCTTCTTCACGAAGAGAACTGGTACTCTCCATGGTGATACACTGGGTCGAATGAACCCTTTGTCTAGCAAGTCCTTCAGCTAATCCTTCAATTCTCTCATTTCTGCCGGAGCCATGCGGTATGGTGCTTTAGCTATCGGTCCGGTTCCTGGTAGCAGCTCGATAGTGAACTCTACCTCCCGAGTGGGTGGCATGCCGAGCAGTTCCAGTGGAAAGAGATCGGGGAACTCCGACACTACCAGTAAGTCGGGGTCGAACTCGGGGTCCCTCCCTATGTCCTGAACATAGCAGAGATATACTTCTTCCTTCCTCCTCAGTTCCTTATACATTGCCATAGCGAAAATGATCTTGGTCGAAGGCTCTCTGGGCCTCTGGCGGTATGATATTGTTACCCCAGACGGACTCCTAAGCAGCAATCGATGCTTGGCGCAGAGGATACGACCCTTGTGCCGCTCCAACCAGTTCATCCCGAAGATAACATCAAATCCCAACTCCCTGAACTCAATAAAACTGACTGGAAAATCTTCCCCCTTAATTCTGACAATGGCTCCTCGGTAGTAGCGAGTGCAACGAACCTTATCCTTAGACAGGAGCGTAACCGTGAAGTTGGGTAGCTCATCAGCGTCTAGCCCCAACCTTCTCGCAAAAGATGCCGAGATAAAGGTATGCGAGGCCCTGAGTCGAAGAGAACTGATGCCTCAATCCCATTAATCGGAAAGGTGCCGGTGAGAATAGTACCGCTCACGTCGGCCTGTGCCTCTGTAAGAATGCTTAGTGCACCTTCCGTACCGAGTCCATAACCTAATTGTATTCACAAGCTTTCATGAGTAATGATGGTATAACAGAAGTCGTAACAATTAATATGAACAAAACTGTTATTTTATTAATAACCATCCTTTTACAACATGTGCTTCTTCCTTATATCTCATTTCTTATCTCGTACTTAAAGCATTACATGGCTAATATTGTCTAAAGGTTAGGTTTAACCGTCCTGGTCTCATATGCGTCGCATTAATCATTGTTGACGGTGCTGTATTCAGCTTAATTCTCTAAATCCCATGATACAACATCCTTGATTCTCCTCCCATAACTAATACATCTCCAGACTTAAGTACTAACTTGTTAGCACGGTCCGCACGCTTCTGCTCGCCGTATAGAAATTCAACGTCGTCTTCAATGGACCAAGACTCTACGGGTATCCCTCTTTCGAGAGACTCCGTTGTCTCGTCCTTATCCTGATGTAATCCAAGTCGCCCGTCTTTCTCGTAGAAATTTACAATGTAAAGATCTGCTTGTATGTCGGGACCGGGTCAGCTTCCAACCGCTGAGCGATCTCCACGACTTGTGTAATAACCGATGGAACTCTTCGGGTATCCCCGGTGGTGAGACTCCATCTTGTGCCCTGGTGGTCTGGTACGTCTTGGCATATGGATTCCAATCCTTGCCCAAACTCATCATCTTTAACTTCATTCGTGCTCCTCCTGGGTACTCCGGTGTATAAAAACCTTCCGTCCCACTCCTAACTGACTGCATCTCTTGATGATGGCTATTTGTGCTTCAGGTGTCAGGTATCCCCTTAACAAAATCATACCTGGGCGGATAACCTGACATTGTTCGGTTGGAAAGTCTCAGGTTTCAATGTCGGTGTCTTCCGGTTGGGTGTTGGAGGTATTGGATAGCAAATGTTGAAGTTTCCTAAGGTGATAATAGGTTATATCTTACTTAAGTTCTAATCTCATCTTATTCTCACTTACTCAGTTATTCACCAAGCATGCATGAAATGCGGTAAGCAGGCAATTTTATTTCTAAATGGTTTATAGCGGTACCTGGCCTCGATGAGGGTTCAGGCTCATCGTCCCGGTCCACCATGTGTAGTGTGGGTCCCGACTTCTGGACTACCCGGGGTTCTTATCTACAGCTTGCTGCACCTCTTCTGACCGTCAGATCCAGCTCCCTGGCCGGTCTTGCCCTTGCCCTTCATCTCGGGGCTGTAGGCTCTACTCTTGGGGTTCCGGAAGCACTCGTATGCTCGGTGTCCGTATACCCCACAATAGTTGCACTCAATCTTGTTCCCTTTGCAATCGAGCCCGGGGTGGTCCTTGTGACACCACTGACAGATGTAGCGTCGTTGGTAGCCACCACCGGCTCCTTTTCCAGTCTCAGATCCTGACCAATCTCAATATTAGTACTTATACCCTTAACGAATTGCTAAATAGTTCTCAATTCACTCAATGCACATTTCCTTACCCTTTGGCGCCTTAGAGCGCAGGGGCTTTGCAGCTATAGCATAAGTCAGCTTCAGCGGCTCTTCCGTAGCCTTCTCAGCCTCCATCTTTCCTTTCTGACTCTTTTGGGCTTGAGGCTGGTACTTCTGTTTCTTGTACCCACCTTGCCCTTGGTTCTCTGTGCTCTTCCCGGCACTCTTCCTCTTAGCATTCTCCTCGTCCCTCAGCTGGACGGTTATCTCAACCTTTGCAGCGGCATGATAGCACTCCTACTTTCCAAGTGTTAGTTTATCGTATTTCTCAAAGTCTAAATCTTATCCACTTACTTATATCTCAAGCATTCTTATTACCTGCAAGGTAGTATAACTCGTCGGCCCCATGCCGTAGCGGAGTCGATGGCTAAGCCCGCCATAGAAGCGGTCCACCAGAATCTGGTCTGAGTATCCAATACCCAGCAGAAGACGAAGCAAGGCGGTGAACTCTGAGTAATACTCGTCCACCGTCATCGTGTTCGTCTACTTTAGCGCATCCAACTGTAGGCGCTTCTTCGTCTGGACATGGGCGGGGTAGTACTTTGCTCGTAGTAGTGCGGTGTACTGCTCCCAGCGAACTCTGATTGGACACATGCTCGGCCCTCACCAGCTTCCACCAATCGCCTGCTGCCCCTTTCAGATAGAATGCAGCCAGACGCACCTTGATCCCAGCAGGGACGTCAAGGGTCTCAAGGCGGTCTCCAACTCGGAGATGTACGCCTCAAGCTTGGCGGGATCAGTCTCCCCCTTAAAGTGTGCGGGTCGAAGGTCAGCCAGACTCTTCACCCAATTCGGTTCCCAGGGCTGTGGTGGTGGAGGTGGTGCACCCACACCAAGCTGATAGCCCATATGCCCTAATGCGGCAGCCACGATCTCTGCGTCGTCTGCCCTCCCGTATCTCAGTCTCGTCGCCTCGGCCTCCTCTAGAACGTCCTCACATCTGAACAATCACAACTCACATTAGATTCGTATACACCACTATTTCGGTTAACGAATTTTATAACGTCCGTAGACGGTAAAGACGATCCACTCTTAATAGTAGTCATCTAACTCTGCTCACTCTAAAAACTCACACCCTTAGCCCATAACTTGTGTCTTAACTCATATCCTAACTCGGTGGTTACCTATGTCCGGTATTTCTTGATCAGAGCGTAACTACGCTCTGATACCACTTTTTGTAACACCCCGGCCTAAGCCAATCGTGGTTATCGCATCTTAACAACTTAAACATAAGCATCGCAGCGGAACAAACTAACACCGGGACCTTGCCACGGTCTGATCAATGAAACATATCGAACTTACTTACTTACAAACGCTTATCCAACAGGATTATACCGAATATCCAAAACATTCACCAACCGAGTTCATAGTATCTCTTGTTAACATCATAACCACTAACGATCTTAATATCAACAATGCGAGCACAGGCGCAACCCATACTCAAAATAAAGTCCCAACTAAGTCTACCCACTCTACTCTCATGGTGACTCCTCATGGGCTGCTTACCTGCAAAATAAAAATAGCCCCCAAAGGGGGTCAGCAAGAATGCTGGTACGATCCCCTTGTGGCCCCCAAGCTAATGCGGCTACGACGACTAATTGTCGATAGCATGGCAGTTGATTAGAAACGCAATCATAATATGAAGCGCAATAAAACAACCATCCACAGATGAACAAACATAGTTCACACACAAATGAACGACTTAAAGCGTTCCCTTAACGAGAGAGTTAGTAAGTAAACTCCTCAAGATCCAACTCCACTTAACCTCAGTCCATCATAACTTACCTCAGTCTTATCCTTAACTTAATCTCAGTATACAAACCATTCTTTAATTAGAAATGGTTGTGCCTTATCTCAATGTTTACTTGGTCGAGTCAAAAGTAACCCTAGCCAATGAGCTATTAACTCCATTGGTTGAATAAACAGCTTATCTTATCATTTAGGATTTAGGTGATCCTACCGCACCATCTTAATGCCTCCTACCTTGGACTGGAAATCCAATGTAGCTGAGCCAACTTTCGACCCTAGGCAACAAGTCCGAAGACAAGTCCTTAAGCGGAAGTCGGATCTGATTCAGATACCGACCCCTTTTTTCCTTAGCATGCATGACCGGAGTCAGTCCCGGATTCCTCACTTCCCCCTTAAGTTCCAGTTAGTGAAAATCTTAGAACCCACGTGTTAGTTATACCTTAACGGGTATTAACCAACAGTTACCAACATACAATTCCTCTCCTTAACTCAATTAGTACTAAGCTTAGTTAGTAGCTAAACTCAAGTCTCGCAGGTTAGTGTAAAGAAGTCACATTCACAACGAGAGCAAAAAGAGCCAATTGCATGCTTTATCTTGTCTTAGTATAACAAATAAACAAATAGCACACAAGCCGAGGGACACCTCGTTAGCAAGCAGGTCACAAGAAAGACTGTACCGTTCACCGTCGATTGTCCCGTTTGTTTAATTCTCCTCCGGGTCCAAACTTCAAATCCTAAAATATCCACCCAACTTAGATTGTTAATTATTTACACATTACTTAACCTCTTAACTTACTTAACCCTTAATGATCCCCACTTAACACCTCTTAAGTTCTTACAACTTAATCTTACAAACTTAACCTTAACATTCTAGGCTTTAACTTAACTTAATCCTTTAGGTCCTTATGTTCCTAACCATCATTACCCTACTAATGGCATACCATAATACCCATTAACATCTTTAGAATTTAAAGTTTTTTTTATAAGTTTTGGGTCGACCGACCCTACCGACCGACCTTACCCAAGGTCGGTCCATTCCAGAACATATTACCGTTTGAAAATTTTACCCCGACCGACCTTGCAAGTCCGGTCCCCAAGGTCGGTCCATTCCCGAGGGTTTTTCCCTTTGAAAATTTAGGCCCTGACCGACCTTGGCAAGGTCGGTCCCAAGATCGATCGATTCCAGAGACCAATTCTCGTACAAACTTTTAGGCATGACCGACCTTGCAAGTCCGGTCCCAAGGTCGGTCCATTCCAGAGATTCAATCCGTACACAAAATACAAGCCCACCGACCTTGCAAGTCCGGTCCCCAAGGACGGTCCATTCCAGAAACTTTCCCGATAGTGTAAACTGGGCTCGACCGACCTTGCAGGTCCGGTCCCCAAGGTCGGTCTGCTCCAGACCTATGTTTCTAATTGCCCATTTGACTCCAAACTTCACCTTACATATCCTAGTATGTTCTAACCTTATTTGGGCACTTCAAACACACCTTTAGCCATCCACTAAACCCATTAAATCACCCTCCAAAGATCCTCTCAATATACTTTTTGTCTCATAAATTCCTAACACTTAGCATTTAACTACTACCTTTTCAAGATGCAATTCACCTAGAATTTCAACTAACCAAATGCTCCCTCCTTAAGAATTTGACTACACCATACACACCACCAACCACTTTCAAATCATTTACCAAAACCTCCCCATGACATACACACTAGTTCTCACCAAGTCATTTCAGAGTTTTACACCTTATTCTCATCAAACTTGCACAAGCTTCCTAGTTTCTTTTATCATGGTCTTGGTGCCTAAAATTCACCAATATAACCCCTAGTTTCTCCTAGGCATACCTAGGTCACCTTAGTTCGCAAAAACACCCTAAACTCACTCTTTTTCATTAAAACAACTCCTAAAATTCCCTTACACTTCCTTAGTCATAAAATCTCCTTAGAACATCTTAAACACTTAGGTTCTTCACCAAATTTTAACATGGGTTCTCTAGTATCTTGTTACACTTAAACACTTAGCTTTTCACTATCAAATAATCTTGAACACTTCAATTCTCATTACACTATCTTAACACGCAATATACACCCAAACTACACTACATCACAATATAGTGCATAAACTTAAATTGCTTGGCACTTAGGCCCTTAAATGCATAAATCTTAAACACTGAATTTCCCACATAATAATTTCCTTTAACCTGCAAATACACACAACAAGTCTCCCATTACAATATAAATTCTCTTATAATTCACCGTGACATTTGTTTAAGTATCTTCTTTCTCATTTGCTCCTTAGTCACAAGTTCTCAATATAATCATGTTCTTTCTCCTAGGTTTTATAACCCTTTCCCAATGTAAACTTTAAACTAAACTTATTATATATCTAAATCCCATCCCTTAATGCATTAAACACCTTAGGGTAAGACATTTACCTTGTTCTTTTACAAGCTCCACAAACTTTCCTCCTTAGGTTTTCCTTGTACAATCTCGGTCACCAACTAAATTCTCCTTGCCAATGTTCTAACCAATAACAATGACTCTAATGAGTGGTAGGCAATACACCAACCTCAAGGAGCAAACCCTAGGTTAAAAATGTGTTTTAAGGTATTAAAATGATTGTTTTACCTTGGAGTCTTAGAATAGGCTTGGATATGAAGCAAGAAGGACCTCCTCTAGCCCTTGGATAATAGAAAGCAAGCTAGAACAAGGTATAAAAATGGATCCCCATGAGTGTGATTTTTTGGTAATGAAGAAAGGTGATGGAAACCTAGTTTTTCTTACATTTTCCTTACCTTAAGAGAATGGAGAAGCTAATGGAGTCTCCAAGCTTGTTTTTCCTCCTCTAATGGAGGTTTGCCTTGGCACCGAAATGAAGCTCTTGAAGTTTTGGACAGATAGAAAGGAGGAGCTTGAGCTAACTAAGAAGAATATGTACTTTGTTTTGATTTTGGAGCTAAAATGAGTGAGCTATGGTCAAAGCAAGGTGGAGCTAGCATGGGGTTGTCTTCTACGTGAATGAAGAAGGAAGAGAGCAAGAGAAATCGGTGAAGAAGAAGAAAGAATGAAGAAAGGAGGAGAGGTAGCTTAAATGAGATATTTGTTTCCTTAAAAGCAAATAGTAAAACCACTTACTTTTCCACTTCTTTTCTAATATTTGATGGCTACTCTTGGTGACTCATCCCCTTATAAAACCGGCCCCCTTTATTGATTAGGCTAGTCATGGTCTTGTTTGACCAATTAATTGAACTTAATTGACTAAAGACTAAACTAGGCACTATTTGGTTACTATTCACCAACTAATGCACATATATGTGAAATTTTTGATTTCCCATTGATTTAGACTTCCTAATGTGATACTACATAGTACACAAGTTGATTAAGGAGTAATCATGGGCATTTAGCCACTTAAAACCCCTTTCTAAGACAATTTTTCAAAAATGTGCTTTAAGAGTCCTTAAAGCACAATTTGTGTTTTAACTTGTTTTTGAGCTTGGTTTTCTTTGGTAATTGATTTAACATGTCCATTAGCATGTTACTAAAGTCTTAGAATGATATTTGGGTGTTACCCAAAGTTACTCCAAGCTTAGAGCACATTTTTGCTTAAATTGCTCTTATGGTGTTTCCTTGTGTTTCCTTAGGTTTAAATTGTTTCCTAATGTTTCTAAGGCATTATTAGCCTTCTTATACCTTATTTTATCATTTAAACACCATATCTAGGTTTGGGGTATTTCAGGAACCAATCATAGTCATGATCTGAAGTTCAAGCCGGTGTGGAATTTGTCCACCAGATACCTCGGAGCGTAAGCTCCCTCTCCAATAACAGCGAGCAGCTCCACAAATTTATTATAATATTCAGCAACAGAGGAATTCCCTTGCTTCAGCTGCTTGAACTCACTCCTCATCCTCTTCTGTAGGTAGAATGGATAGAACTTGGCTCTCAGGGCCACCAAGAAGGCTGGGAAGCCGAAGGCCGCCTGGGCAGTCAGCTCAGCTCTGGCGGTCTGCCACCATCGATGTGCGGGTCCCTGGAGGAAGTAGGCAGCTATGTCCACCTGGCGATCTACTAGAACGTGCAAAGAGGTGAAGGCCTTCTGCATCTCGTCGATGTATTTCTCTAAGGTCTTTGGTTCAGGTTGGCCTTCGTAGATTGGAGGACGTAGATCGTTGACCGCCTTCAGCCAGTTGAACTCCCGGGGACCATTAGGTGGTGGCAGTGGTGGTTGTGGGATCTGAGCCTGCTGCTGAGCTAATGCAGCCGTCACAATCTGCGCTATGACCTCTGAGGTGAGAGCGTCGGGTCCATAGCCTCCTGAGGGACCAGCTCCTCTTCCTCCTCTTCGAGACATTTAGCTGGTATTGACGGTTTTGTTACTCAGAAGGTGTATTGTTGTGTCTAACTATCTATGTAGTAAAGTATGTAATATTTATAACGTCCTAAGGACGGTTCGTAGATACGTGAAGTAAAGCGTAAGTAGTAAAGTAAGTATGGGGTAAGGGTCACGCGCCTTTCTGGAATTCTCACTTCCCCATTCTACCCCAGTTCCCCAGTTTTAAGTGCACCTATAATCTAAGTATTTCACTCGGCTTGTTTCCTCGGGTTCAGAGCGCAACTACGCTCTGATACTAATTTCTGTAACGCCCCTATTTAACATATTTATAGCGGAAATAAAATACTAAAGGCGTAACAGACCATCGGGTTCCAAACACCCGGTACCAAACCTCACCAATTACAACTTAAAAGATTACAATAGCCACGGTCTAAACCTCGAGAAAACTTAACATAAACATAACAGTAGTAAAATACATTAACTCTCCACAC
Source organism: Limonium bicolor (assembly GCA_023374045.1). NCBI lineage: Eukaryota > Viridiplantae > Streptophyta > Magnoliopsida > Caryophyllales > Plumbaginaceae > Limonium > Limonium bicolor. Next base: position 51,707,303 of record CM041782.1, read on the forward strand.
AACCTAATCTCATCCCAATCACTCGTTCACTTCGTGGCCACCTATATAATAATTCGTACCTGTAAAATAAAACCAAGCAGCCCACCCCGGGAGGGGTGAGTCAGTTCACTGGAATGAAACTGGTACGATTCTCCAAAATAAAACCTTTTAACATATCTCTTAAATAAGCAATAACTTGAAGTCAAACAACTTAAAACAAAACAGAGGAATAAGGCACTTAAAAATCACCAAGTCAAAGATAACAGGATAAGGTTAGAGGTAAATAACAGAAAGGTAAAGTTAGTCAATCAAAAGTCACACCACTAGTTAGTGAACATCCATTGCTTATGTTAGATTCAGTCCCAGTCAGGAGTAGAAAGTGTCGAATAGTCACAAGGACTAGGAATGAAAGAAGAGATCCAAGAACCAACAACTCAAGAGTGGAATAACACCAATTGGGAGAGATGGCCCCCACCGCCAGATATAAATGTCCATATGGACGAGGGATATACAGCCCCCTGCTGTCAGATTTAAATGTCCTGGTGGACAAGGGATATATAGCCCCCTGCTGTCAAATATAAATGTCCTTGTGGACGAGGGATATACAGCCCCCTACTGTTACCAATGAAGATGCGCGCACGTCACAACAAAAGACTTAGATGGATGAAACAATATCCAGAGTCAAAGGAAGAATTACCAAGATTGTACTTTTCCATATTTCCACTAGATCACTAACTACACCAGAGCAATACCAAAACACTCAGTCCTATAGAGTGCAGAAGCGTAAACCCTAGGCAGTTAATGTCTAATGAAACAACCAAACAGAAGGAACCAATAACCACGAAAGTCTCACATTCAAGGCTCAGTTAGTCACATCAAGCTGAGTTAGCCACACCAACAGTTTCCTTTGAAATTCCTTTAAACTCAGTTAGCGTTTTTTGAAAACGTCTCATAAGTCGGTCAGTAAAAGTATCGGAGTACGAGAAATCATACCTGGTATGTGAAGAATAGTAATTAACTCGAATGAGTGATCCCCCAATAGTAACCTATAATTAAGGTGTTTCAAGTGTTGATTAGTTAAGGGACTTATAAACTAAACACCTTCTATTCTTACTGATTTACAGTTCCATGTTTACCATTATTCTCTCACGAGGATTTGGGCTAGGTTTCATTAATTAATCTTTTGTTAGGCCTGTTCCGTTTAAACTGGAAGGATTTAGGATTGAACCCTGAGAGTGGCCCAAACTCTCTTTGAATTGTTTAAGTGGGCTTTTTGAAGTTCATAGACTTGGGCTTAGTAGGTTAGCCCAAGACCGTGTTACGTTTACGTTGTGTAATTAAACCCTTAAGTTATCGTTGACTATTTTACTGCACACCGATTAAAATCCTAAAGTTTAATATATATACTCTTCTTATTATATCTCCCACCAGGAATGTTATTTCCTTCATCTATTTTAATGTATTTATATATATAAATATATATATCTTTATGTATTAAGATTTATCCAGAACATTTTTAAGAAATTTTATTGTATTTAATTATATTTAATAACTTTTAGACATATCCACAACCGATATATGGTTTATAAAATAAAGTATTTTCCCTTATTTATTTAATATATATATATATATATGCATGTACATGTATTAGAATTCATTTAAGTCTTCCTTTATGTAGGTTATTGTATTTAAATTATCTCTATTAACTTCAACATTTATCTGCATTCCAAGTATGTTTTATAAAGTATTTCTTTTGTTCCATCTTAGAACATTAGCTTCTATAGTATTTAGTTAATATAAGTGTTGATTTATTTAACTCCTTGTTTTAACCTCAGTTACTATTTATTCCTTTTTATATATGTGTGTATATATATATATATATTTCCTTAGTTTGAATTAAGAGTGTTAACTTCCATATTATATAAAAAAAATGTAGATTAGTTTAGTTCCATGATTTAACATAAGTTTCTATTTTATTCTTCTCATATAAGTACATATATATATGTAAACAATTTTTTTTACTTCACTTAAAAGTCCATACCCAAAAATAATTATAAACATACTGTTACTAGATGTTAATTTAGTCTTCTCACATTTTCCCAACCTAAAAAGTTTATTAATAAACTATACTTTAATTTATGTTACATTAAAAACCTTATATTATAAGATAACTTATGAAAAACCTTATAAATACAATTTTTAAACCCATTTCCTCTTGTCCAAAATCCCCCAAATTAAATATATAGTAACTATAACATTTTAGACATATTATAAAATTTTTATTTCATAAAAATATCTTTTTAAATTATCCAAATAATTCCATAATACTCATAACTTGCAAAAATCATAACTTACGTTTAAAAACTCAAAACCGATATTAATTAACATCATAATAAACTACATTTTATAAGGAATCTATGGTTAAAATTTCAAGTCAAAATACATTCGGGAAAGTCATTAAATAAATTCGACAAGTTAGGGTTTAATTCTGGAATTATTACAAAACTTAAAACATTTAAACTTCTGCGTTTTAATCTCGGTCGTCCGTTTCTAAAACATACGATCCGACGGCCACTGAAACGCGAGTTCATCGGCAAATCGAATTCGAATGCCGAGTACTAATTCGATGATTCCTCTCAACTCACAGAACCAAATCGACTGATTGTTGTTTCATTGAATTCGAAATTTGATTGCGGTTCTAATGATACCGATTTCTCTAGCTATAATACTGTGCTCTACAAATTCGATACTGGGTTTAATGAGTTAGGGTTCTTCGGGTTTTCAAATTCGAATCTGTCAAATTCTCCCGATTCAACGCTTAATTGACTAAATTGATACAGGGGTTTGGTCGACAATGAAAAATCGATTAGCAACATCGGAAGAATTGGAAGAAAAACTCACCAGAATCACGTGAACGAGGAGAATCGAGTTCGGGTTTCTGGAAAAATTCGACCTTTACGAGCTGTTCGGGTAGCCAACTTTGTGGATCTATAAAATGAGTTCTAGATCGAATTAAACTACGAGTGTGGGCTTAATCGAATCAGGAACTTTAGGCTCCTCGCTCTTCCAAATGGTTGCGAATCAGCCTTGGCCGTAAACATCAAAATTGTAGAAGGATTTGAGATATTCAAAACAAGCTAAAGAACACGAAATTTGGCTGAGAAACGAAGAAGTTATGGCGAGACGAAGTTTACCTGATTTCAGAACAATTTGAAATTCTAGGTTATGGCTTTGCAGGGAGGCAACTTTCGATTGATTTTCCGGTGGATGTAGGAAGATTTAGGTCAAGTGTGAGCTATGGTTGTAAAGATGAGATTAAGGAGAAGAGAATGAAGAAGACGACACTAAAAAATTCAAAAGGATGAGTGAGATACGGCCGTCACAAGTTAGGGCAAAATACTGGTGAGAATGAGAATACTTAGCCGATTTTGCTGGGAATTCTGGCGAGGCTGACGTGGCGGACACATGTCTAAGTCAGGAGAACCCTAGTCACATCAGCAATCTACACATTTTTGACCCTAAACTTCTTTCTATCATATCTTTGGCTAGGATGATCCGTTTTTGACGTTCTTTTTATCAATCTTTTGGTTTTCCATAACCGTTTTATTGGTATAGGTTTCATGGGCTGGTTTGACCATTCTCAAAAAGTCAACCCTAGCAAGGCTTAATAAGCTTTAGGGTTTCCATGATTTTATATTGACTTTTATGATTCAATTTAATGTTCCAAATCTTTCTAAAATCTTTATAATATACTTGGAGTGTTTAGAAAATTTTCCAAGATTTATTGACTTATAGATCTTATTATTAAATTCATAATACTATATAATAATATATAGTAATCTAATATTTATTAGTATTCTTTAGGGTTAAATAGAAGAAATCCCCTAATTTAATTTCCATAATTCCATATAGTAATGTAATAATTTATTATTCATAATTCCATACAATAATTTAATAATTAATAGTATTATTTATGGTTTAATAAAAGAAATCCCCTAAATTAATTTAAATTAATTTAGGGGTATTTCAGTTCCTATGTCATAATTTCGGCCACCTAAAAGGGGGTACAATGAACTTTAGTTCATGGAAAAACTAGAATGAAAGGATAGGTTTAAGGGACCTCATATGTTCTTGATTTACCTTGCCTTTGGAGCTCCTTAAGAGATGTTTTGGAGCAGCTACTTGACCCAAGAAATGGAGTAGTTACCACCTTCATTTGGAGCATGGAATGGTGTAAAAATGGAGTATAACAAGTGCCATTTTCGGACATAACAAGAGGAAGAGTAAAAATGTGCTTTAAGGTATTTTTGTGTTCTTACCTTGTGTTATCTAGCCAAACTCCATTGTTCCTGGCCCATACTCTTTGATTTTCGGTCAAGATGAGATATAGGAGAGTTTAGGGGTGGTTTGGTGCAAGAAGATGGAGATTTGAGGAAGAAAAAGGCTTAAAACACCTTTTTGAAGCTTTAAAGCTTGAAGGGAATAAAAATGGTGAAGAGAGGGGAAGGGAGCTTCCATTTCCAGCTGGGAGAGAGTGGTGGCTGTAGAATTCGAGAGTATGGGCAGTGAGGCATAGGTGAGTGTGTGAGTATAAGTAAAAGAAGAATTGTCTTAGGTAACTAGGTGTGTAAGGCTATGTTTGTTTTATGTGTGAGTCATCTTACTTTTATTTGCCTCTTTTACTTAGAATTACCGTAGACAATGAAGAGAGATGGGGGACTTTCCAGTTTGTGTGTGTAAGAGAAGGTGATGTGGAATTGTCTTATGTGAGGTGAGTTTTTCTTTTAATGTTTCTTTTGTGTTTCTAGCTTGTTTATGACTCACTTTTGTCTCTTTTGGTCTTTGTACAGCCGAGAGTTACTGGTAGGAATGGTCCCATGTCAGCTTGTGTGTGAGAAGGGATGAGAGAAAGACTAGTGGAAAGTAGGTTTTACTTTTTTCCTCATTTGTACATTCTTGTCTTCTTTCTCCTTTTACTTTTTTCATTCCTCTCTTCTTTCCTTCTAGGTGTGGCCGGCTGCCTTAGTGTGTGGGGGGACCATTTTTAATTTCAAGTCTTAGGCCCCGTTCGCTCCCTCAATTAATGTGCAATGGACAGGAATCGTGATAGTGTGATGGGACATGTCCACGGTTTGTGCCGTTGAAAGTAGAGCAATTCGCGGCGAATTGAGCTTTATTAAAAAGCTACAATTACCTGCGTTCAGAATTATTCGCGTGATAAAAGCATCTCCTTCACCATACACATTACTGAATTACCCTAACTTTTTCTCAGAATTCAGAAGTTTACAGACGGGACATGCTCAGGGAGGTGGAGAACGGAGACGTCCAATCGATTGGGGTTAGTTTCGTATTTTGCCCACCAGACACTTCTGAAATCTGAAGCTCGGGAAAGAACGACCAACATTTGGGACAGGCCTTAATCTGGGCTCTAGCAATATAGCTTTATGTGACATTAAGGTACAACAAAATTTACCGCTGATGAACGAACAGGGCCTTAATATTAAGACATTAAGTTTGTACACTTGTGACTTTATTTATGTGTTAAGTGGTAACATGTGTTATTCTTATTTTAGTGTGTATATAAAGGGTTGTTGTGCTTAATAATTTGGTTTGACTATATAAAATGTTTTATATAGTATAATGAGTAATATTTGTGATATTTAATACATGTATTAATATATTACATGTAGTATTAATTTTAGAAGTTGATTTCTCCTTAATAATGTTGTCTCTTTGATTAGAGATTTAATGTATAGTTTGGTGTCCATTTTGGACTATATGTTTATACACTAATGTTTATAATGAGTATTACTCATTAGATGAATATTTAGTAATTATAACCTTCATTCGATTTAATTCTTTATTAATTACGGTAATTAATTTTTGGGGTATTTCACCTTAACCCTTTCTTCGTCACCCTCTTTGGAGTTGCTTGACTCATGTGAAACTTGGACATCTTGTGTTTTTCACTTACTTCTCAAAGTGATTTCCTTGGCCTCTTTATATTCCTCTTCCAACTTCATCTTTCAATCTGATAACCGGTCAAAAATGTTCTAAGGAAAGTCTTCTTGGTTTGAATGAGAGGCTCACATATTGTGGCTGGGGTTTCAAGTTGAGGTATTTTTTCTTTAGAAGCTTCAATAACCATAAACTCCTAGAGGTAAGGGTGAAGGTCAGAAATCTCAACCGCTCTAACGACCTCCATCTCCCCTTCCTCGATCTCTTTTACAAAGACGGCGTTGAGCTGCTCTTTTGGATTAGGCTTTGGTAGGCTTGGGAAAGAGCTCAGAGGTCTTTAAGAAAGCTGTAAAAAAAAATTCTTGAGTTGTGCTTCAACTCTGTTGTTGGTGGCTTCTTGACTAGCCTTGAATGATTCAAACTCTGCTGCCTTAGTATGGACTACCAAGACAAGACTCTTTATCATGTCTTTCAACTCAGTATTTGGATCTAAATAAGGGGAAGGGGTTTGTTGTTGCTGAAAGCCCGAAGGTAGTCCTTGTGGTCAGTAACCCATTTGTAAGTTAGAGATTTGAGATTACCCTTGTGACCGGTATTCTGTTGGATTGTTGGAAATATTGCTAGATCCCCCTTGGAATTGGTCATTGATCCTCCATGAGAAATTTGGATGATTTCTCCATGGGGCATCTTGTTGATAGTAATTGTATCCGGGGTGGTTTCCTACAAAGTTTAAGTCCTCTTGTTGATTGGTGTAAGCTTTGCCTTCACAAAAGTAAGCCTCATGAGGACCAGCGCAAATCGCACACCCCTCTGAAACTGAAGCTGAAGTAGATGATGAAGAAGATATCGACTTTGTTGTTTCTTGTAACACCCCATCCAAAGCCATTCGTGGTTATCGCAAAACTGAACACTTAATCGAATACGTCGCAGCGGGAATAATAAACACCTAGACCTTGCCACGGTCTGATCGTTAGAATATACCGGCCTTAACAATTACAACACTTATCCAAAATACATAACCAACCCAAAACATCACCATCCATGATACCGACAACCAACCGAGTACCCGTAACTAAGTCATAACCACAACCTTACATCAGTTTAAATATAAACAGACGGGTGCACAGGCGCAACCCGAACTCAAAATAAACAACCCGTCCTAAGTCTAACCGCTCCTACTCTCGTAGTGCGTCCTCATGGGTCTCTTACCTGCAAGTGTAAAAACATCCCCCAAAGGGGGTCAGCACGAATGCTGGTACACCCTCTCATGGCCCCTAAGCTAACGGGGCTACGACGACTAATTGTCGATAGCATGGAAATTGATTACATACACAAGCATGATATGAAGTGCAATAACAATAACCACAGATGAACATATATAGTTCACAAACAATGAACGACTCAAGCGTCCCCTTATCAAGTGGGTTAGTAACCCCCTCCTTAGTCCTTATTTCCTTAATCTCAGTTCCTTACCTGACCTTAATCTTAATCCCAACTTAGTCTCAGTATACAAACCGTTCCTGGAAGGGAATGGTTGTAGCTTAATTCGAACCTGGGATTTAGGTGATCCCACCGCACCATCTTAATGCCACCTACTCTGGACGGGAGTCCAGCGTAGCTGAGCTGGCAACCGGCCCTAGGCTACAAGTCCGAAGACAAGTCCTTAAGCAGAGGGCGGATCTGATTCAGATATCGTCCCCCTTTTTCCTTAGCATGCATGACCGGAGATCGGTCCCGGGTTTCCTCACTCAAGTTCCAGTTAGTAGAAATTTTAATCACCATGTGCTAGCTAAGCCTTAACGGGCATTAACCAACAACCACCAAACTTAACTCTTATTCTTAACTCAGTAAGTACTAAACTTGGTTAGTAACAATCTCAAGTCTCGCGGATTAGTGTAAAGATAACACATACACAACGAGAACAAATATAACCGGTTGCATGCTTTATCTTGTTTTAGTCATAGCAATTAAACAGATAGCACACAAGCCGAGGGATACCTCGTTAGCAAGCAGGTCACAAGAAAGATTGTACCGTTCACCATCGACGATCGTTTGGTTTATCTCCTTCCAAGTCCCAATTCACCAATCCTAAAACATTGACTCATGTTTAGGCCATTAGTTATTTGCACCTTACTTAACTCACTTAATCCCTTAAAAATTCCCGATGAATATCCTCCTAAGTCTTTACCACTTAACTTACAAACTTAACTTTAGACATTAAGGTTCTTACTTATCTTAACTTAATTCCTTAAGTTCTTAGGGTACTAACCACTACCACCCTACCAAGGGTATACCTTATTACCAATTACCATTCTTAGAATTCAAAATTTCTTTTTTTTTGTTAAGGGTCGTCCGACCCACCGTCCGACCCACCCTCTGGGTCGGACCCTTCCAGTAACTTCCGGGTTTGAAAAACTCTACATGTCCGACCCACGTCCGACCCAACCATCTGGGTCGGACCATTCCAGAAATTTAACCGCCCTCAAAAACTCACCCGTCCGACCCATGTCCGACCCAAGTCCTCTGGGTCGGACCATTCCAGAACCTTTCCCTGGCGTTAAACAGAGGTCGTCCGACCCAAACTTGGGTCGGACCCCTGGGTCGGACGCCTCCAGAACATGTCCAAACATTGCCAAATCTTTACCAAACTTTTCCTCAAGCCATCCAATGTGTTCTAACATCATTTAGACCCTTAAACTCATCTTAAACCATCCTCCAAATTCATTCCCAATCCTTTACACAATTCTTACAACAACTACTAACACTTAACACTTATTTCTTTCCTACATTTCAACATTCCTTTCACCTAGCACTTCTACTAACCAAAAGTTCCCTCCTTATGAATTTGACCACACCATATACACCACTTGCATCTCTCTTACACTTTCCAAGGTTTTCCTTAAATCCTAAACTCTAGTTTCTATCTAAATCATCTCAAGGTTTCACACTCAATCACATCAAACTTACCAAGGTTTCCTAGCTTCTTTTATCAACACTTACCTAAGTCCTAAATACCCAAATACACCCTTTTGATTTCTAAATCCTTCATAATGATGTCTAAGCCATTATAAGTCATAAAGATAGCTTAATCTCACCCTTTTTCATTAAGACAACCTCTAGAACTTCCTAGTACTTCCTTAGTCATTAAATCTCCTAAGAACATCTTAAACACTTAATTTCTCCTTTAAATGTTGCCATGGGTTCTCTAGTACATAGCACATCCTAACACTTGGGTTTTCTCCATCAAACAACCAATATCGCTCAAATTCTCATCACAACACCTTAGCACACAATTTACACCAAAACTACACCACATCATCTTATAGTGCATAAACTTAAATGCTTGGCACTTAGGCCCTTAAATGACAATAATCTTAACCATTGAATTTCCATATATATTTGCCTTCAACCTGCGAATACACACAACAAGGCTCCCATTGAAATAAAATGCTTCTTATAATTCACCTTGATATACTCAAACTATCTCTTTTTCTTATTTGCTCCTTAGTCACAAGTTCACAATCATGATCATTGTTTCTCCTAGGTCATATATAACCCTTTTATAATGTAAACTCTTCACTAAACTCATTACATATCTAAATCCCATTCCCATAAACAATAAAACACCTTAAGGTAAGTAATTTACCTTGTTCTTTTACAAGCTTTAAAAGCTTTCTTCCTTAGGTTTTTCCTTGCTCAATCTCGGTCACCAATATATATCTCCTTGCCAATGTTCTAACCAATATCCAATGACTCCAATGAGTACTAGATAATACATTAACCCTAAGGAACCAACCCTAGGTTAAAAATGTGCTTTAAGGTATTAAGGTGATTGTTTTACCTTGGTTTCTCAAGACAAGCTTGGATATGAAGCAAGAAGGACCTCCTCAATCCTTTGAAGAGTAGAAAACAAGCTAGAACAAGGCATTAAAATGAAGCCTCATGAGCATGTATTTTCGGTTATGAAGAAAAGTGATGGAAACCTAGATTTTCTTACACTTTCTTTACCTTAAGAGAGTGGAGAAGCCAATGGAGTCTCCAAACTTGAATTTCCTCCTCTAATGGTGGTTTGGCTTGGCACCAAATCAAAGCTCTTGGAGTTTTGAAAGGATAGAAAGAGAGAGCTTGAGCTAACTAAGAAGAATATGTAATTTGTTTTGGTTTTGGAGCTAAAATGAGTAAGTTGTGTGCAAGAGAAGGTGGAGCTAGCATAGAGAAGAGCTTCACGTTAATGGAAAAGGGAGAGAGCTTGAGAAATCGTGGGAAACAAGAGAGAATGAAGAGGTGAGGAGAGAGGTGAGTAAATGAGATATTTATGTTAAAAGGGTGAATAGTACTTTTGCTTTATAACTCTTTATTTGCTTAATTACTCATAAAGGTGGTGACTCACCTTATAAGAAACCGCCCCCCATTAGTAATAAGGGTACTTAAGTCTTTGTTGACCAAATCTCTCACTTATATTGACTTATGTTATAAACTAGCTTAATTAAGTTACTATTCACAAAACAAGGCACATTGTTGTGAAATTTTTGATTTCCCATTGATATAGACTTCCAAATGTGATACTATATAGTACACATGTTAATTAAAGAGTAATGATGGACATTTAGCCATTCAAAACTCATTTACAAGACAATTTTTCAAAAATGTGCTTTAAGACTCCTTAAAGCACATTTTGTGTTTTAACTTGTTTTCAAGCTTGGTTTTCTTTGGTAATTGATTTAAAATGACCATTAGGATATTACTAAGGTCTTAGACCAATATTTGGGTACTCTCCCAAGTCTCTCCAAGCTTAGAGCACGTTTTTGCTTAAACTGCTCTTTTGGTGTTTCCTTATATTTTCTTTGATTAGAAATGTTTCTTAATGTTTCTAAGGCATTATTTAGCCTCCTTATATCTTAGTTTATCATTTAAACACCATATCTAAGTTTGGGGTATTTCATTTCTTTTTGAGTTGTAGCTAGATTCTCCACCTTTTTTGTGAGTAAAGAAAGGTAGTAGAAAGATGGTCGGTGGGCTCAACATGATGGAGACCCGATGCTCTTGGAGTTCTTCCCTTGGGCTTAGAACATTACCTTGTGTTACTAGTCATCACCTCTATGAGTTTCATCCCCTCTTGAGGTGATTTAGTCATGAAGCTTCCTCCAGCTGAGGAGTTCAGAAGGAGTCTATTTGCATCGTCAAGACCGTTGAAAAAGGATAGACATAGAGATTGGTCATCCAAATCATGGTGGAGCACTTCATCAACATATATTTGAATTGATCCCGACCGTCATATAACATCTCCCCCGGTTCGTGGTAAAAAGTGTTGATCTCTCCATTCAATTGCCTTGTTCTACTGTGGGGTAATACTTGGCAAGGTACTTTTGAGCCATTTGTGCCCAAGTGTGGATTGACCTTGAAGGCAACTTTTATACCATTTCGATGCAGCATGTGACAGTGAGTGAGGGACGAGCTGCAAGCGTGTCCTCTCGTTGACTCTACCAGCTTTACCGAATGAGTTGCAAAATTCAAGGAAGATACTTAGGTGATTAAGAGCTTCATCAGGATTTGCTTCGTTGGATTCCCTAAGTCTCGGACAGTTGTAATGTAGTGTATCTTGAACACCCATTGTATGGCCTCTGGAGCTGTCAATTTCGGAAGAACTATGGTTAAAGGTCTCCCTTCAGTGTTCGGATGGTTGTAGTCCTTGAGAGTTCTTTTTTGGGTTCTCATTATCTTCTATCACCGGTGGTTCTTACTCAGCCATAATCAGATTTTTCGGAGTTTTTATGGCTCTCAGCAAGGAACGCTCGAGTTCGGGTCTCAGACTAACAAGTGAAGATCCTTTGGCTCGAGTGTTTGGCATACACCAAGAAAACAGAAGGTACCTGAACCACGCTAATACAAATTTCGTTAAAGTGTTAGAGAAGTTAAGAATAAAGAAAAACAACTAAATACACAAAAACTAAAATACCAAAACTGGGAAATGATAGAGACTATCAATTTCCCATGCAACGACACCAAAAACTTGTTGTGCAAAATAGTGATTAAACTATCTTACTAACTATGGGCAGTGAACCTAATCATTGTAGTACAACAAGGTCGTATCCATAGGGACTTCATAACTTTTGAGTTAACTGTAAGCTTCGTAAATGTGCAAGAATATAAACAAAAGTGCATAAACTTAAATTGAGGGTTTTGGGTTTTTGGTTGTTATTGGAGAAATAAAGAAAAGCAATAAACACTAAACTAACTATCTAAGATAGAGGTAGCCCGGGATGGATATTTGCACCCGTCCTTCCCTTACTACCGATTGTCGACCCTTGAACCTATAGCTGAACAATGAAATACTTAATTAATTAGAAACCTAATCTAGACCTACTAATCTTAACTAATTTAACCGAACTTCTCAATCAGCTAAGCCCCGGGTCAATAGATAGCACTAAGCTTAAGTTCCCTAAGTTGTAATGTAGTCTAATCCCAAAATCATTAAAATTAGAGTACACTATTCTAGTCTCTAACAGTTTAGGTTTCTATCTTAGAATAACATTTTGATAGAATCCCACAATAATGCTAACTAATCGGTAGGCCAAACCAACCAATTTAACACATAGATGATAATTTGGACAAAAACCTAAAAAATCCCTAAATCATGAGTAACCACTTTAGAAGCCATACACAATCAATACTCATCTTCATTAAGCACAAGGACTAAAATAAAGCATAAACATAAGTTCAAGGTTCAACAATGGAGTTTTAGGGATTTTGATGCAAAATTCTCATCCCAAGCTACAAGGAGACTACACAACCATGAAAGCACAAAAATGAGAGAAGTGAGAAGAATTAGCCATTGGAGGTTGAAGAAGAGCTTCAATAAAGGTGAGCCTTCTTCTCCTTCTCTTCTTCTTCTTTTTTCCTTTCTTATTCTTCTTCTTCCCTCTATTCTCTTCTTTCCCCGACTTTTTTGTGCTTTGGAAGCCCCCCTCTCTATCCTCTTCTTTTCCCCTTTTAAAAGCATGATTCTAGGCAAAATTTCAACCCGACCGACCCACCCTGGGTCAATCCCGTGGGTCGGTCGCCCCTATTAAAGACGATGCACGTGAGCGATTTAAGTCCGACCGACCCACACCTTGGGCCAGTTCCTGGATCGTTCGGTACTAGTAGGTTATGACTGACCCATCGTCTGAGTCGGCTAAATCCAAATGATTCTGGAAAAAGTTCGACCGACCCACCCAGGGTCGGTCATGTGGGTCGGTCCTATGGGCAGGCTAGTCTTTAAAATGTTGTATCTTCTTCGTGTTAGCTCTGATTTTGGGTGTGTTGACGCCCACGCATTTGTATTTTTTTCTACTATATTCCTAGCTATGTTGTTTCTCTTGTTTCAACGTTAATTATGTAAAACACCAATAAAACATAAAACTAGAGGAAAACTAGCTAGAGTGGAAAAATGAGTATGAAAAGTGATGATAAATCATATGAAATACACCCCTTAAGCATGCTCATTTGGACACTCATCAAGAAGGTGACAAGTGGTATGGTAAGATTGGTTGCATTGAGGAGCTGGAGACGGACTCTTGCTCGAGTCATGCGAGTGCAGATGTAGGGCATAGTTGGCTAGGCTCAAAGACAGGTCTTCCCAAAGTTTAGCTGGTAGATGAGGGTGTAGGCGGTGACAGCAATAGGAATTTCTTTGAGGATCTTGAATTTTTCCCAGGGTTTGAGCCGGGTGGAGAGGTTTCTAGGCTGAAGTAGGGTACCCCACATATGTATACGAGTGGAGTCTGGAACACGGGAAGTAGTTGACTCCATACTACGGTCCGAAGTAAAAGTCAAGCAAGAGAATGAATTACCAAAAATGGTGGAAGTAAAGGAACCCAGTAAAGTCAACAAGACTAAAAGAATCAGTGAATCCATTTTAAGGAAACGTTAAAGGCGAACAAGTGCGATGTGCATTGATTAGTAAGCAAATACATCGTATATGTCTTAAGGATCCGGATGGATGAACATAACAGCTGGAGTAAGTACCCAGCCTACACATGGCGAGACAGATGCCACTAATGGACACGATGATGTACAAAGAACGCAAGGCAATGTAGTTAATTAAACATACCAACAAGTGCAAGCCAGATATGATGGCATAACCTAATAACACCCAGGAGTTATCCTTAAAAGGGTGTTTGGGCCAACAATGGTTGAACAATATACGTGATGGAAACGGAAAGCCTGAAACTAACATCCGGTTTAAGCATAAGTCGTCAGGGAGAAGTCTGACATCCTTGAAAGAGCATCCCATGAAAGGAACAACGACCTTGTCAGGGAGCCCAATACAACCTATAAACCGTGTAATATGTACGGAGAAGTAAATGTGTGTGAACAGCCTGCAATGAGTAGAGCTCGAGACAATAAGGCTTATAAGCCACAAGTGGAATGTGTTAAGGAAATGTTATTGATCACAGAGATTTATGTTATATAAGTAAGTAAGCGGATAACGAACCACTGCTTCAAGAGTGGGGATACCTCGTGATATGTGAGACCGCAACAGCGGTAGTTATGCGAACTAAGTTCAGGGAATGTGTTAAGAGTTGACCATGTTGTGCCTACGAAAAGAGTTGCACCAGTTGGGGAGACTGAAAGAGTGATAAGTCAAATAGCAACCACCATTAGGTGTGGGATGCTAGATGTGTAATGAACAACACTCAAGGAGCATTGAGACTCGAAGAATAGAGTATTCAGCAGTCAGCCGAATAAGTGGCAAAACACAGTGTAATAGCGGAAGCTAATATAATAACGGATGCAGTGTAAGTTAATGTTATACAATGAGTAAGAGCACGGTGCGCAGTAAGCGACCGTTGCATAAGTCTTGTTAAATAATAATGTGACAAATAAAACCAGTATGAGTTAAACTCAATGGACATACAAGTAAGTGATGATACGCAGACCGGGCAATAAGCCAACGGTCGGTACTATGTGATAAGGAACTCAGTGTGAATTCCTATTGCAATCGCATAAGAGACTTACTGTCAAGAGTTTACGCCTCTGCACTCTGTAGGACTGAGTGTTTTGGCATTGCGCTTGCGCGGTAATGATCAAGTGAGATAGCTAGGAAGTTTGGGTAATGTCAATTGTGATGGAAGAACAAGACTTATGGTGTGATAAAACCGATGCATAAGAGAAGCACGGTCGTACCAATCAAAGAGTACTTGACTGACATAAGTGACTACAGTAACACGATTATCAAATATCGGTATGGAATATACCTCAAGTGTTGGAAATAACCGACAGAGTACTACACAATAGGTAGTAGCTCAAACTCAACCGACAGTAAGTCGGAAGAAATCAAGTAAGTCATTGTGGAATACAGTAAATTATCATGGAAGTGGATAGTAAGTCTGTAACTCACCGAGTTCGCTCATGGTAAGTGATACCACGCGTCGGTAGAGAAACCGTTATTGCCAAGATAAAGGTGATAATCGAGGATGTACAATATAGTAAGAATAATGTATGGGACAAACCAAGCCCTGAATTATCAGAGTCGCACAGCAGAAACTAGTGAGCCAGCAATTCGAGTGTTGGACGCGCGTTGTGAATATGCGTGAAAGGCTAATTATTAATGCCTAGAAGTACACAGGCCAGAATCGAAACTGGTTATGAATTAAATAAACTCTAAGGAGAATTCTTGGTTAGGGACTAAACCGCCAATGTGGCTAAGATCCTCAAACCAGAACATATTGTATAATAAACCGCGTGGAGACACAACACTTCACGACGGTAGGACGTTATAACCCAGTGGTTAAGTGATTGATTACATGGGCGTAATCCTTTTTAAGGGGGGTAGAGCGCGAAACCGTTTAGTGTGTTTTACCGTACAAGTGTACGTGAACAATGGTGTGCATAGCACAAAATAATTTGTTTTGATGATTGGTGTGTGTGTTACATAAACATACGCATTCATTCATGGTTAATTGTGGTAATTGCGCACAGAAGATGCGAATACCATTGTGATAAGTGTGTTATTGTGTTAACGGATGTGTGTGAAAGTATAAGTATAAGGGAGTAGAAAAACTCCCGGGGAATTAAAACCCCGACAGTATATGTTCATATGATACCAAATGTAATATTGTGTATTATATTTTGATAAAAAAATATATATAGATATGTGTATATATACAGTGTTGTGATTTATGGAGAGGTATGACACCAATACAGAACCTAGTAAGAATTAAATTCCCTAGGTAACTTAGATTAAGTTGAATTTGGATGATGATTGATAGACGGAGTTCTATCCCTTGGAGATGTAATGATTATGACTAGATGTATTAAAAGATAGAAAATGTACATGTTTGAATTAGTTGTTGTTTGAAAATGAAGTGGGAGGTGAAACTTGATTATCATGAGATCAAGGGAAGCCGAACACAAATTGGGGTGGAAAGATAGTTCAACACTGATGCTGATCACATTAGTGTTGGATGATTCTTGAAACTCCCTATAAGTGATCACAAATAACCACATCAAGAATAAGATGCAGTTAGCAACAATTGGACTTGGAGTTGTATTGAGTTTTCAAAGAATTTTAAATTGGGTTTCAAATTGCCAATTGGTATTTTCAAACTTCAATAAATATTTTTTTTAAGATTCTTAAGTGGTATTTTCAAAGGAAGGACTACTTTTACTTGACCTTGTAAAAGGATCTTCAATTGGTATTTTCCAATAAAGGATTTCATTCTACTTAACCTCATATAGAGTATTTTCGTATTACTTGCTCACGAGCTGAGGACGTATGAGCCTTTGTCTTCGGACCGGTGACATGAGAAGTATATTTTAAAGATGTATGCAATTGTTTTGATCTCCCAAAGGAACGGGGACCAGAAGGTGTCCATCGCGACCGGGTTCTGCGGGATCACAGTGTATATGTACTCAACTTGGGTCTCGAACCCATGAAGAGATGGAAAAGGAATTTCTGGTTGATATACATGCTATGACATGTTGGGTGGTATGTGTAATAAATATTATTTGACCTCGAGTCCTAATGTGGTTAAGTTCCGAAAGTGTTGTGTTATCAAGACCTATGTGTCTAAAGGATGTTATGTTATCAAGACCTACGAGTCTAAATGTTGTTATGTTACCCAGACCTAAGAGTCTAAGGGTTGTTATGTAAGTACAATGTTGATAAGGTACCCGGCCCATTGAGTTCGAGGTTATCATGTAAGTATGTTATGTATGTATGGATGTGTTACCCGGGCCGTTAAGTCCGAGGTTGTGATGTAAAATATGTTGTTATGGAAGTCTATGCTACAAGTAATCCCCGTATTCTAACCAATGATGTGTGGGAAGTGTGAACTTCGAGGACGAAGTTCTTTTAAGGGGGGTAGATTGAAATACCCCAAACCTTAATATGTTAATTAATTATGTAATTATAATTTTCTAAGGCTAATTGAGTCCTTAAGATCATTGGTGAAGAAATAAAAACCAAAAAGAAAAAAAAAAGAGAAAATGCGTAAAAGTCACAAAACGTGAAAACGCGTATTTAATTATTTTAGGAGGTATAAAACTTTCACTGGGGTTATAAATATATTGTACACCCTAATTACACACTAATAACATGTGGGAAAAATTCCGGAAGAAAACGGATCCAAATAACGCGTTAAAACGCTAACGGAGTCTTAAAGCGCGTTTTTGAGAAAACCCGAAAACGTGACTTTAAGTGGTCAAACGAACCCGTATAAATTATGGTTCATTAAATAACTATAAATAAATATTAATGGGAGTATAATAACCATTAAAATTTAAGAAACGAGAAAATTCCGGAAAACGGGCCCGGTTAGTGAATAGTGCTAAAACCGGGTAAACTAACGAGCGTTTTCTGTAAAAGACGAAAAACGCTCCAGCTTGTAATAATTAAGTGGGCCGGTTTTTAATTGTGAGACAGCCCTCTCACACACCTAATAAGCTAGAAAAAAAAGAGAAAGAAAGAAAAGTAAAAGGAGCCTCACCCTCTCTCTCCTCTCATTTCTCTCTTTCCTTTTCTCTTTCCTCCCTCTCTTTCTTCCCAGCCGGCTCCATCTTCTCCCCCAAGCTGTCGATTTCTCTCCTTCCTCTCCAATGGCTACTCCAACTTCAATGCCATGCCCAAGCTTCATACAAGCTCCAATCACAAAAATAATTACATATTTTTCATCTCCTCATCATTCTCTATCAATCTCTCTTTTCAAAATTCAAAAAGGATGAAATTCATCCACATGGGTTTTCCCCATTTGAAGAGAAATTGACATCAAAAGGAAGCTTGGAGTCTCCTCTTTCAAACAAGGTAAAAAGGTTCTAAGAAAAAACTCATTTTCTCCATCTTTCCTTGTTGGCCGATTTTGCCCATCCTCATACCTTGTTTTTCTTCTTGATTTTGAGCTCCATTTTGACCCTCCAATGGTGGAATAATCCCCTTCTTGATTCAAGGGTGAGAACCTCTCTTGAAAGGCCCAAAAAGGTAAACCCTAACTTGTGTTCTAAGCCCTTGATTTGGATTGAGATTTTCCTAAGGGTTTAGATAATTAATTGAGTATGTTTTGTGTTTCTTGAATGTTGGGATGGAGTTTTGAAACTCCATTCCCTCTTGACCGATTTTGAGGAGAGGAGGAGCAAGAGGAGAAACTTGTGGATTAAGGTAAGAAATCTACCTTAATGCCTATATTAATTGTTTTAGAATTGGGTTTGGGAAAAATAAAAGATGAAATAAAATCTGGAGCAATAAGGTGCTTGATTGTGGTTAGTTGGATTTTGTGAAATGTTGGTTTGAATTGAGGGCCTTGGAGCCAAGTGATTTGGGAATTGTGTTTATAGTGTTGTTTGGTGAATTTTGAATGGATATTATGTGCTGGTAGGACCCTTATGGGTGTGGCTAGATTAGGAATGTAAATTGATGTGAATTGATAGGTTTGGGAGATGTTAAGTTTATGGGGAAGTTATGGCGAAATTTCGATAGAAAATAAGTGTTTTAAGGTGACTTGGTAAACTGGAGGAGCTAGGTGTGTATGTGGTAGAGTTGAGATACTTGATGACCTTGTAATGGTAGAAGGAGAATGATATTAGAAGGGGGCAAAATCTGTAGCATAATGGCGATAGGAACTTAGAATTCCAAGAAAAAGAATTGGTGTTTATAACTTGTGAAACAAGGAGCGAACTCGGGTTTAGAGGATGCAATTGCTTAGGAATGATGTGTAATGGTCATTGATGCATTTGGAGAGGTTGGTAGGATGTAAAAACTAACAAGAAGAAGTTAGAAATGCAAAAGAGTGCAAAATGCAAAATGTGAGAAAACGAATTTGTTGAACTTGAGCAAGAATTGGGTGGTGGATTAAACCAATGATTTGGAGTGGTTTAAGGTATGTTTTGGGGTGATTAATTATGTAGAAAACTTGTGGAAAGAGTAGGGAAAGTTTGAGGATGATTTAAGGGTTGATTAAGGGTTGAAAAATGACCTTAACAGCAGCTTTTAGCAGGGTCCGGGACTTAGGATATGTACCAAGTCCCGGACCGCATTTAAAATCAGTTCGAGACTCAAAACAAGGTGTGGTCCGGGACCTTAGTCCAGGACCAAGTCCCGGACCAGTGTATGAAAATAGGCCGAGAGTTCATTCTTTGATTGGTCCGGGACTTAAGGTAGGGACCAAGTCCCGGACCACCCCCAGAATTGCCCAGGAAGTGTTTTAAGGGGTTCTAAACATGGGGGATTGAATGGTATTGGTTTTAGATGTTGTTTAGGAGTTGTTTGGTGACTTATAAAGGTCCTAAGAAGTATAAACAAGTGTTGGAAGTGAGTGAGTAAGTTAAGGAATTATGTACACTAAGTTAAACCGAAACAACGGGATAACGGGGTAAGTACGGGAGTAATAGAGTTTACATACCGTAAGACCTTGCTGTTAATAAAACATTTGAAATATTATCAGTTGTTCAAACACTACCCGGGGAGCGTGAGATGACGCGTTGGAGTGAACCCTCGGGAACACGGTAGAGTAACCCATGGTGTAAGGTATGGTTTTCTTGCAACCTGTGTCCTACCGGATTACACCGGCTTGTATGCCAATGTGTTTTTCTGTGTGTTTGCCACCTTGCAAGATAAAGCATGAAATGAGTTTATAGTAATTCATTATTGTGGCGTAATCAACTCCGATACCGCTTAACCTTATTATATGCTAAATAGTAGTTAACCGACCTTAGGTTCACATAAGAGAACCGGTATTCGGAATAAACGTCCCAACCCACGGGAACGTTCTAACTACGGCTATCCGTGCGTTTGTGTATGTTGTGACTATGTATGAAGTATGTGACTCTGTTTTGTGTGTTGTTGTTATCGGATACAGTTATCCATGTTTGTTAAAAAGGGGTGTTACTTCCCTTATGTGTCTAACAGAGTTAGTAACACTATGTGATGTATGTGTGTGATAAGTTCCATAAAGGAACCTTTAACTAATATGTATATGTTATGTATGGTGAGGAATCCGGTCGTTCCGGTCGCGCGTTTTGTTTGGGAGTTGATGTATATATGTGAATTAACTCCCATCCTGTTATGTTAGGGTTGTTTTCCTTCATTGGATTTCGACCTCCCACTAGCTTAGCCAAAGCTTACCTACCCAACTTCCAATCGGGTTAGGGGGAAATCATGTTTAATGTTGGTAGGGTGTCGATGCCTAAGTTCGCTTCGACTCCCTCTTTATTATGTTACGGTTGTTTTTCCTCCTTGAATTACAACCACCCACAAGCTTAACCAAGGCTTACCTACCTCATCATTATTGGAGCTAGGGGGAAATTGTGTAAGGTGTGATCGGTCCTATATGAGGCCGCCACACCTAAGTAAAGGAAACGTATGTATGTGTGCTCGGGCTTATATCACCCCGGCACTCCCTAAGTAAAGTTTATGATCTCTAAGAAGAATGGAATTAAGTTTGTGTATGTTATTAAGTGAAAAGTGTCGTTATGTTGTGTGTGCTAACCCTGTGTTGTGTTCTATTAACGGAAGTGTGCTTTTAAGCATGGCGTATGTGTGTGATGTGTGCATGTTTAAATAAAATCAACCGCATGCTAAGACGACAATTAGTTGTGCGTGGCCCGGTAGCATGCGGGCTGCGGGATTACCATACCAGCAAAGGTGCTGAGCCCCTGGGGGGCCACCCTTTCTTCTTTCCTGTTTCAGGTACAAGGAACCGGAAGCCGTTCGAGAGTAGGACGGGGTAGTTGATTGTACGTGGTGGTCATGTAAATTGTGGATGTGTTGTAGGTGTAGTAAGACCGAAACTGTATCGGCATTAGTTGGTAAATACTCGGTACAGTTGTAATGTAAGCGTACAATGAATGTTGGACAAGGAACGGGATTATTGTGTAGTTGCTCGGGAGTTTAGTCCATCAGACCGGTACATTGTATGTATGTTAGCCTTGTTAGCCACGTGAGTGGCTGACGGCGTGTAACACCAAGAGTCAAGTTATGTTGTGAGTTGTGATTTCCGCTGCAAGGTGTTATTAAGTGTGTTGTTAGTAGTTGGGGTGTTACAATGCTCATTTGGACACTCATCAAGAAGGTGACAAGTGGTATGGTAAGATTGGTTGCATTGAGGAGCTGGAGACGGACTCTTGCTCGAGTCATGCGAGTGCAGATGTAGGGCATAGTTGGCTAGGCTCAAAGACAGGTCTTCCCAAAGTTTAGCTGGTAGATGAGGGTGTAGGCGGTGACAGCAATAGGAATTTCTTTGAGGATCTTGAATTTTTCCCAGGGTTTGAGCCGGGTGGAGAGGTTTCTAGGCCGAATAATGACCCTAATGAGGCCTACGCGAAGGAGGAAGCGAGGCATACTCTTTTGCTTACGAAAGAGCTTGGGTGCCCTGTCTCCTTGGAAATTTTAAAGATAATCCGTGATAATAGAGAGAGCTCCCGTTAGAGATGCCAGGCCGCTGATGTAAACCTTAGGGTTGACTCAAATAGGTGTTTGAGGAATTCCTCTAAAGTTGGTTCCAAAAGGGTTCCGAGGCTACAAAAATCTTTTGTAGATTTAAGTAAGTTTTCCCGTGCTACTAAGGCAGCCAGTAGAAGCAGAAGTCGAGTAAAATGCAAGAGCTAAGGTATAGGCTATTTTTATAAAATATATGCAAGGTTAGGACTAGAAAGGTATATATGGGTGTTTTGTAATTCTCATCTTTACAGTTTCTTATTTGTTGTTGTTCCGCTATTGCGGTTATTTGGCTTTGTGCCTATAATTGTAAAAAAAAGGTGCTATACTAATGGATATCACAGTTTAAGTCCTTGGTGGCTCGCCTACTCCAACTTCATCAATTTGGCTATTTGTCAAAGTTTAGGATGATTTGGGAGATTTACTGGAGAGAGCTAGCCTAACTGCATGTAGTGCCACCGAGAGTAATGTTTGGACATGGTTGTCGAATGACTAGACCTGCTACAACACCATGATTTAGAGTGGAAAAATAAGCAAGATATCACTTGGTTAATTATAGTTATATTAGAGATTAGGTGGGGGTCACTCTGAACAATTAATAAATAACAAACTAAAATTAGAAGAGTAGTCAAGCTATATGGTCTCCGGTCGGAAAACGTAGAATATATAAGTTCAATGGTCATTTGTAACCCCAGGAGGATTGTTAAGGTGCTTTTTAAGTGTAACATCACTAAAGCTCACCATATAAAATGCCCTTAAAGAAAATTGACGGCCATAGGCCGGTTTGTTCTCCGCGAAAATAAACAGGCACAGCACCCAACACAAGTATGTCCAGCTGGTAGATTGTTATTGGTTCTGTTTTTTAGTGGAGCCCACAAATTAAACCAGGTTGTGATTGGTTAACTACAGGAGCGATTTTGTAACGCAGGGAAAGCTGCGTTTGCTCTTTTTTTTTTCGCCGGTATCGAACTAAGGCGCCGTTCGTTTGCCGCGATCGTGAGATTAATCTTCATTTGAGAAATAATGGGAAACAGGTGGCAAATTTTTATTGGATTTAAAACTGACCATAGCATATTTGGCCGACTAGCATTGGTTAACCGGAGGTGACTTAATGAAAACACAGCAAATGCTGCTTTTGTATGTGAGCAGCGAACAGGTCCTAAGCCCATGTCATCTGCTAATGCAACCTCACATGAGGGTTTACGGTACCCAACCATGGTTCCTTGATGCGACCTCTCTCAATGTCACCAAGGAAAGTAACAGGAGGAAGGTCATTCTTCAATGAAACCAATCGGAAGTCAGTAAAATTGCAACTCGAAGCAACACAACTTGTTTGTAGTTAATGTCTTATTTTCTTCTCTTTTCCAACTTGGACACCACAATTGCTAGCTGTTCCTTAAATGTTGTAGAGTAGAATCAGTAGATGATGGTCCGAATGCAAGTATGTAAGCTGACAATGATGCTAATGATGTTTAATGCTACAGACGTACGGAGCTTTAAATTCTAGTGGTGTAGTCGAATGACAGTAAACCAAGAAATTGGGGGGACATACTAACACCATTGACTCAACTAAAAAATAGTTCATCCCAATACCAGGAGTGGAACCACCTGCTCGATATGGAATGTCAAAACCTTTTTCTAAGAGGTAGTTTCATTCAACAATTGTTCTAAAATGATTCTGCGATTTATAGGGATCAAAAGTCAAATTGAGTTAATTTGTTTCTTATTTTTATTATCGAGATAATGTTTGAATAAGATTATAAAATAGATATTTTTTTTCCCTACAAAACCATCCTTTATAGTGTTGTTTTTTTTTCTCAAAATATTAGACTTCTATATTCCACAAGCTAGGTCTAGTCCAATATGTCTATATATTTCTCCGTATCAACCTCCTTCTCCTTCATAAAGACTATTATCATACTATTGTCAATCTGATATCGTTATCAGCTTTTACTAATCCCAGCTTATCTTTATGATTTAAAACTCTACATATTTGGCAATTAGTGTTACATATCTAAACTATAAATTACATTAATCGGATGACGTATTTTACAAGGAACTTTATAAGCGATATTTTTGTTTTCTATTTCTAAAAGAAATCTCATCGAAGCTATTCAACCTAGTAAGGAAAAATAAAAATAATTCTCTATAATAAGCTAGAAGAAAAATATATTGTCACAAGCAAAGTCATTCTTCCCATTCTTATTAGACACGTCTATTTGACATAAAAGTGTACTTTTCAAAAAAAAAAAAAAAACCTAATGCAGTGTTTGTATAGAGGGGAAACACGAGGGAAGAGAATAAAATATGGGACGTCGGTCTCCTACCATTGTTTATTAAGGTTACAGTTTTTTCCCTTCAAATCAGTCCGGTAGTAATCGCACCGGAGCAGCACTGGGGGAGTAGACAACAAGTTTTTTTCTTTTCAAATGTGAGTTATGTTATGTACTCCATACAAAATTGGAATTATTAAAAATAAAAGGTCAAAATGATTTATTTGTTTACACGGTAAAATTGGATAAATAAATGATGGGAAATTTTATGGGATACTATTAAAAAAAATTTAATTCACAAATACTACAATTTTAAAAATATTTTTCTGGTACCACAAAAATAATTTTTATTCTATAAATACCACTAATTGCTAACGCTAAACTTTTTAAGACTAAAATACCTCTATTTGTTAATAAATATAGTTCACATTATACCACGTTAATATTTTTAAATAACAAAATGTTAACATTAAATAAAATATATTAAAACAGTAAAAATAATAAAAGTTTATACTTACAAATATTGGTCAAATTGTATAAAATAAATATATTATTATAAAAACTTTAAAGATATAAAAAATTATAAATATATTATACATTATATAGAAGCATACAAATTTGAATAAAAATAGACAAACAGTAATGTGATATTCTGTTAATTAAAAATATTAATGTGGTATAATGTGAAATATGTTTATTAACAAGTGAGAATATTTTAGGGGTATCTAATAAATTAAAATTATTTTTTAGAAAAACTTTTTTAAAAATTATGGTATTTTGTGAATTAATAAATTTTTATTGGTATTTTGTGATTTTTTTCACAAATAATTGAATAAAACAAACACGTTATTTTTATTTCAAAACTGAATAGTCATTTCTGTATTTATTCTCATACATAACCAAACAATATACATATTTTCCCATTCCCTTTCTTATTCTCCTTGTTTTCCCGTTTCCCGTTTCCTTGTCGAATTCAAACGGTGACTAAGTGTATATGGGGAGAAGAAAAAGGATAGAGATCTCCAGAAGAAAAAGGAAACCCACACCGCATACCATTCCAATACTATTTGATAAACTCGTCTACGCGTAGCAAACGCGTCCAATGGCACCAAAGTTTGCCCACTCTCTCAACCTCCCTCTGCAGAAATTATATATAAATCGACTTATCCTTTCCGGGATTTGTTCATATAATTAAGGTAGAACCTTGCCTCACTCACTCACTCTGCCCACACCGAAAACCGAAGAACAAAGAACAAGCGAAAGAATGAGCTATCCTCCACCCGGCCAGAGCTACCCGCCTCCTGGACAAGGTAGTTTACTTACTTTCTCTTGTTTGATTTAAATAGTACTGCTATACTAGTCAAAACTAATTTCAATTCTGTATAGATGTATGCTTTCGCTCTGTTGATTTCATCCACGGATCTTGTTTGATTTTTCTGATTTCATAAAACAAAATAATCACAACCACTACGAAATTTTTACAAACAGGTTATCCGCAAGAAGGAGGGTATCCACCGCCACCACCACAACAAGCTTATCCGTATGGTCAGCCACCACCACCACAGCCAGGTTACGGTGGGTACGGTCAGCCACCACCGCCACAGCAGCAAGAGAAGAGCAACGATGGCTGCTTGAAAGGATGGTGAGTTTACATCTTCCTCAAAATTGATGCAACCTATGATGCAATTTGAAGTAGAGAGAGAGATCCATTATTCATCTGGTTTAGGTTAAAATATATACCCGAAAAAAAAAACTTCATTACTGAAAATTTATCCCCCTTTTGTTACTTTTTTTTGCAGCTTGGCTGCTCTGTGTTGTTGCTGCGCTCTGGAGATGTGCTGTGATTTCTTCTAAGATGAAGCCATTAAATCCAATTGAAGGATTATTGATCGATTTCCCAGTTCGCTTGTTATCTTAGGGATATGGGCATTATTGTAGCATCTGAAACACGCACTTTGTGTACCATTATTTTTGTGCAATTATTCTTAGTGTTTGTTACAGATATTTTTATCTTCTTTTGAAGGGTGACTTTGAAATTGAGTAGAGACTTTTGTGACTTTCTATCGCTGCGTGTAAATTGGGTGTCTAATGTTTCGACCAAATTTCTAGATCAGCGATGCTGGTACATGAATGACTTGGAAAGAAGCTATGGTGGCGGAGCTGGTAGGTAATTGCTCGAGAGTGTGTTGCAAGCAAAACCCATGTGTAAAAGTATGCGGATACAAAAAGTAACAAGACAAAAAAAAACTAAAGAAACCAAACACAAAAAACCTATTCAAAAGCTTGATCGGGGTTAATCAATTCAACTCTGTTGATCGGCCTCCTACTCCACAACAAATTTGAGCCCAACAAAGAAAAATCTCGAACATTTACTTGTTTAACCTCCACAACTAATTTGAGCCTTGAGTCTCCTCTGTTAGAAATCAATTTACTCTTCTATCCCTCCTTTTCCTTAATTGCTTCCCTTTGTTTAGCCGTTGTCTAATTACCGTTGTTAGTGTCCCGTTAATCAACGGCTCTAATCCCCTGTATATATTCCTCTCCGGGTTTACTTTCGATAATAACAATGAACACTATTTTCTTCTCTTCATCGCTTTTCGCTCTCGCTTTCTGTCACTCCTTCGTCTCAATCTCGATCTCGATCTGGATCACTTCTCTGTGATCTTCCTCCCTCAATCTCGATTCTTCTCCACGTCCTTCCACATGGTATCAGAGCGGTGACGGTCACCCTCTTCATTTCTTTCGATGTCGACACAATCGAGCGAAGGAGACGACGAAACTTCTGAAAATGAAGAAGAATCCTCTAATTCGGAGGAAGAAGAAATTATCAACAAAAAGAAGAACAAAAGGCGAATTGACTCAGACCCACTATTTGTGTCGAATTCAGAAACTCCCGGGGCGCAGCTTACATCCGTGAAGTTCGATGGCAAAAAAGGATTCCAAAACTGGAAGAAGAAGGTGGAGATATGCTTGTTAGCCAAGAACAAGATCAAACTAATAGATGGCTCTTTGAAGAGATCCAAAGTCTCCAAGAGTCGACGCGACGCCTGGGATAGGTGCGATGGTTTGGTCAGATCTTGGATATTGGCTTCAGTCGAGACCACCATAGGCGACAGTTTGGTTTCCTGCTCAACTTCATACGATATGTGGAGACGCCTCATTCGAAGATTCGACCAAGTTGACGGTACGAAACTTTTTGAACTAAATCGTGATCTATCTAGGATTGAGCAAGGGGATTCTAGTGTTACTGAATACTTCACTAAACTCACGAGTCTTTGGGATGATATCTCTGCCATGACTAACATAACCTCCTGTATTTGCGGCTATAGTGAAAAAATAGCTAAGCACTCTGAAAATCAAAAACTGTTTCAATTTCTGCTGGGTTTGCGTGAGGAATTTGTGAACATTAGGGGGAATCTCCTCATGAAGAAACCTCTTCCTAGTATTGATTCTGCATATGCTATAATACTTCAAGAAGAAAGGCAAAGAATTAATGGGAAGGGGGCTAGGGAAAACCTAGATGTTTCTTTCGCAAATAATGCTGGCAAGATAGGAAACAAGTTTGCGAAAACAAAAAGGGATAAGGATGGCACTAGCAAGAAGAGTTCCATGCTTTGTTCTCACTGCGGCAAAACTGGGCATTTGAAGTCTGGATGCTTCGAATTGTGCGGATTTCCAGACTGGTGGAAAGGTCCAAAGAACAGTGCTGTTGCAAACTTCGCTGATAAAGATATTGAAGGTATTAAGAGTCTGTCTAATCTGAACATTGATAAACTGAAAAGGATTTGCAATCTCCTTGAGCAGACAGGGAAAACTTCTGAGAAGGGTGCTTCTAGCGGTAATGTTACTGTCATCAGAGAAGGTTCTGATTTTGCAGGTAATATCTATCCTAAATGCAACAGCTCTTGTTCTAGGCAATCTGATCATAAATGGTTAGTGGATTCTGGTGCTAGTGAACATCTCACTGGTAACCAATCTTTGTTTACAGAAAAGAAACGTTTTTCCAATATTCATCATGTTATCATGCCTAATGGGCAAACTGAAACGATAGACAAAATTGGTTCTGTGCAATTGACTGAGGGTTTTCGTCTTGATAATGTTCTTCATGTGCCCAATTTTAAACTGTCTCTTGCCTCTGTCTGTAGGATAACTCAACAGAATGATTGTGTAGTTTCCTTTGATTCTAACTTCTGTTATTTGCAGGACCATACTTGGAAGAATAAACAGAAGATTGGACATCAGGAGGATGGTTTATATTTTTTAGATACTGATCTTTTAAATAGCAATTTCATTTCTTGTAAGAATGATAGTTTCAATTCTGTTTCTGGATATGTTTCTGGATATGCTTCTAGTGCTAAACTGTTGAGATGGCATAGGAGAATGGGTCATCCCCCTTTGGAAAAAATGATTCGAATGGGAATTATTCATAAGCATGACATTCCTGATAATTTTGTATGTGATATATGCTTTAGAGCCAAAGGTCATCGATTACCTTTCACCCATTCTAAGAATAGATCTAAGGATTGTTTTGATATTATTCACATTGATACTTGGGGTCCATGTCCCACTGCCAATCATGATGGTTGTCGATTTTTTCTTACCATTGTGGATGATGCTAGTAGATGTACTTGGGTCATTCTTATGAAATTTAAATCTGATGCATCTCAGCATATACAAAATTTTATCAATATGGTTGAGCGGCAATTCAACAAACTTGTTAAGATTGTGCGCTCCGATAATGCTTATGAATTAGGATCATCCAAAGTTTTACAAGATTTTTTCACAAAAAGGGTATTATTCATCAAACCACATGTGTTTATACCCCTCAACAAAATGGGATAGTTGAAAGAAAGCATCGGTACCTTCTTGAAACAGCCCGTGCTTTATTTTTTCAATCCGGTCTTGATATTGGTTATTGGGGAGAAAGTATCCTTATGGCTACTTTTATCATTAATAGATTACCTTCATCTACCCTAAACGGGTTATCCCCTTATGAATGCTTGTACGGTTCTCCCCCAAATTTAAGCAACATTAAAACTTTCGGGTCCTTGGTATATCATACTGGGCCGGCTATTCATAAAACCAAATTTGATGATCGTGGGCATCAAGGCGTCTACCTCGGGCCAGGCCTTTGTAAGAAGGGCCATCGAATTCTTCTTATAAAGGAAAACAGAATCATCACAAGCCGTGATTTAACTTTTTTTGAAGATATCTTCCCTTTACAGGAACAGTTCAACAAAGAAGATGATACCAGCCAACCTTTCTTTCCTTCTTTTCCTATTGTCTTCGATGATTACGATTCTCTTCATAACAATTCAGGCCCACGATCCAAGAAGCTTCATTCCGGTCCCGTTTCAGACAACATCGAAATTGACAATGGCACAGATGGCACGCCATTAGCAGATATGTCTGAGCCCAGTGATGATTCACCCACTTTGGAGTGTCAAGACCCATCACATCGGAGCCCACTAACATTTCAGATGACAGATGTCATTCTCCTTGCGATGCCGTCACTGAAATTCCAGAGTCCAACAACGATCAAGTCAACATGGAAACACAGAACAACTCCACTGATGCTAGTGGGCCCGACAACATTCGGCGATCCACCAGAAGCAAACACGTCCCCAGCAAATTTGCAGACTATGAGTGTTATCAAGTGGGCCGTGATCCCTTTACCCAAATTCTTTCTACCCGGCTTGAACATCAACGACCCAATTTTCTACCACAATTAAATTCCATTACTGATTTTGTTCCTTCTCACACTATATGCTCCCAAGTCCAAATTCAATGCCCTCTTGAACCTTCATCTTATCAAGAGGCCATGCAATATCCCGAATGGAGAGCTGCCATGAACATAGAGCTTCAAGCCCTTCAAGAAAACCACACTTGGACCCTTGTTAAACTCCCTAAAGGAAAAAGAAGCATCACATGTCGATGGGTATACCGCACCAAGTACAAAGCAGATGGAACCATTGAACGATACAAGGCCAGATTAGTCGTAAGAGGATTCACACAAAGAGAGGAGAAGATTTTCATGAAACTTTTTCCCCGGTTGTGAAAATGACCACCGTTCGTGTCTTAGTAAGTGTCGCCATCAAACGAGGTTGGAAAATTCACCAACTTGACATCAACAATGCCTTCATCCATGGCGATCTTCACGAAGATATCTACATGAAAATTCCCGACGGTTTAACCATCAATACAAACGGTTTGGTGTGCAAATTGCAAAAATCCCTATATGGTTTGAAACAGGCCTCTCGTCAATGGTATGCCAAATTATCCACTACTCTCACTAACCTCGGTTTTGTTCTTTCAGATAATGATCACTCCTTATTCAAGTGGATACACGGCTCATCCATTATTTTTCTCGGTGTATACGTCGACGACATCATCATGTGCGGAAATAATGATGACAAGATTGCCCAAGTCAAAGAAATTCTTCATCAATCTTTCAAGATCAAAGACTTAGGCATTCTTACTTTCTTTCTTGGGCTTGAATTTCATTACACCCCCAACGGAGTCGGCATCACACAAACCAAATTTGCCTCTCAACTCCTCACCGACTACAACATTGTATCCAAGAGACCGGTTGCTAGTCCCCTTGCCATTGGCACTAAACTTCAGCTTCAAGACGGTCCTCTCTTACCCGATGCCACCAAATACCGACGTCTCATTGGAAAGCTTAACTATCTCATCAACACCCGTCCTGACATCAACTTCAGCGTCCAACTTTTGAGTCAGTTCAATCAACATCCTTGTCAACACCATTGGGACGCCGCTATACATGTTCTCCAATATATCAAAGGGACGCTTGGTTATGGCATTTTTTTAAACAATACTATTGATTATTCTCTAACAGCATATTGCGATTCTGATTGGGCTTCGTGCCCCATTTCTCGCAGATCTGTAAGCGGATTCTACATTCTTTTCGGAGGATCACCAATTTCTTGGAAATCCAAGAAGCAAGCTTCGGTCTCTCTCTCTTCTGCCGAAGCTGAATACCGTGCTCTTCGACGGGTCACGACGGAATTAGCTTGGCTCTCTCGTCTTCTCAATGAGCTCGGCATCAGCAACATCACTCCTATACCATTGAAATGTGACAACAAATCAGCCGTTTACATCGCGCGCAATCCCGTCCTTCACGAACGTACAAAGCACATTGAAATAGACGTTCACTATGTTCGTGACCAGATTAAAGCGGGACTCATTGACGTTGTCCACATCTCCAATACACATCAAAAGGCCGACATGCTCACCAAAGCTTTGGCGGGAAAAGACTATTGCAAGCAATTAATGTCCATGGGAATGCTTAACACTTCAAACCTAGCAAAAATCTCTTTTCCCTAGGTTTGAGGGGGGGTGTTAGAAATCAATTTACTCTTCTATCCCTCCTTTTCCTTAATTGCTTCCCTTTGTTTAGCCGTTGTCTAATTACCGTTGTTAGTGTCCCGTTAATCAACGGCTCTAATCCCCTGTATATATTCCTCTCCGGGTTTACTTTCGATAATAACAATGAACACTATTTTCTTCTCTTCATCGCTTTTCGCTCTCGCTTTCTGTCACTCCTTCGTCTCAATCTCGATCTCGATCTGGATCACTTCTCTGTGATCTTCCTCCCTCAATCTCGATTCTTCTCCACGTCCTTCCACATCCTCCACGTAATTTTAGTTTTGACTGGCTTTTGACGGGATAACCGGTGTTGGTTAATCTCTAGGTTTTTTTTATCATGAGTGAAAGGCTCCTTGGGAATGGCTGTTTGGCAGTTATTTAAATTTGGCTATTTTACAACTGTTTTATATGTAACAGTATATTATTGAATATTGAAGGCGCAAGACCCTCTCATTTATGTCACAACAAAGATACTATTAAATATATCAAGGGGAAAATACCTAATTCTTGGTGGATAATGCTAAATAAAACAACCTCTTTATGAAGCTTTTTTAATTTGACTTCCGTCAAACTTAGTAGTTTGTATTAGAATTGACTGACATTCTCGTTAGGCTAAACACTAGTTTATAAGGTGCCAGACAACCGAGGTGTAAGTGGTTTGATGTGTGAGGAGTTGAATCATGAAATGAATATCATATATATTAGGCACCCTTTTTTTTTATAACAAATCATAATATACATGTGATTTGTTGTAAGCGTGTGGTACGCAATATAAACTTGGAGATCGCTATTGATATAGTAACTTTGTAACCATAATTCATATTCTATAACATATTAATATTGTGGCCATGAACCTACCCAAGCTATAATAATCTCCAAATATCATCTAATATCTTTTAATATTTAATGAAAAAAATAACTTGCAGATTGTAATTGGTGATCATCTTATCACTTACACATACCAACTTGCAAGTTGCAACTTGCAATCCTCACCTTTCTCACAAATAATCTATTCGCAAACTAATAAAAAAAACAAGTTCAAAAATTCAAAAGACTATTCAAACTTAACCACAAGGAAGTGATCATGTTGAATACAAAAGGTTTTTCCTTAGTCCTCAGCATCACCCCACGTGGGTCATCTTGTGCATCGCTCACTTGAAAGTTGAACCTTTTTCTCACCATGATCAAAATCGCACACCTCATCATGAGATGTCCCTTGTCTCGCTTAAGGCCACCTCACAAGTCACTTCTCATGTGCCATGAGTCGGTGAACCATGCTTTTTAAAACCAAGGTTGACCACGAGTTAACTTAATTGGAGGATTGTTTTGTTGTACAAGGTGAAACCATCATTTTTGAAATTATATATCGATGTTAAATAAACAATTTACACTTATAAAGATCTATATATTTTATAGATATAGATATATAATGATTTAGTAGTTAAATATAGGCTCGAACTAATAATTTATGATATTTTCGGTCAAAATAAACTATATGCTCGAATTCGCATTATTTATAGAAAGTGATATGAAGGTGCATAAACTATACAATAAGGATGTACTACAAAAGAATATAACGATAAATAAATAGTAATAAAACAAAACGGAATAAAAATGTTAGGTTTCTCTCCATGTTTTTTTCTAGATCTCTTTTAAAAAAATTTAAGTATCCCTTTTATTTCAGACGGGATATGAATTTTTGGGTTACTTTGCGAATTCTTGGCTACCTTCAAATGTAGCCAGATAGCTACTACATATGGGCCAGACATACAGGGAGGACGCGCTACATATGTTGTGTGCGCTGTGTTCTTTTTTCTTTTTTTTTTCTTTTTACCCCAAAATCTTTAAATTATTATAACTTTTGATATATAAGTTCAAAATGAAAAAAATTATATCATTGTTATATAAATTCAAGCTCTTCAAAACAAGACCAGTCATGGATATGTTTTGACAACTTTGAAAAAAAAATATTTTTACATATAATGATATATTTAATGTGAGGATGTATGTACATATTTTAATGTAAGAATGTACATGTTTAAATGTGACGATGTACATGTTCAAATGTGAGAATAGTACATGTTCTTTAATTAACATTTGTACATGTTTGTATAGCCACCCTAAACCCGCCACTACACACCCTAAAAATGTCTTCGACGTTTTTTAGCTATCCTAGTGGTTTTTTGGGTGTTTTGGGGTAGGGTAACTATTTGGAATTTATTTCGTACCTTTATATTATAGCAACTAACTCGACATGTTTTTAGGGTTGTGTGGTAGCGGGTTAGGGTCTTTAGACCCTAAACCCGCCACTGCAAACCCTAAAAATGCCTTCGACGTTTTAGCTATCCTAGGGTGGTTTTTGGGTGTTTTGGGGGGTAGGGTAATCTATTTGGAAATTGTTCTATACTTTATATTGTAGCAACTAACTCGACAGGTTTTTAGGGTTTGTGGTCGTGGGTTTAGGGTCGTTAGACCCTAACCCGCCACTACAAACCCTAAACTGCCTTCGATGTTTTTTAGCTTTCCTAGGGTGGGTTTTAGGTGCGTGGGGTTAGGGTAATCTATTGGAAGTCGTTCTATACTTTAATGTGAGGACGTATGTACAGATTTTAATGTGAGAATGTACATGTTTTAATGTGACGATGTACATGTTCAAATGTGAGAATGTACATTTTCAATTATGAGAATGTATATGTTTAATGAACACCTGTACATGTGTGTATGACCGTCTGTACATGTTTGTATGACTGTATGTACAAGTGTTCTTTCTTATATGTACATGTTTTAATCTAAGAATATACATATTTAGTGATTCTACAAGTTTATGTGACCTTCTGTATGTTTTTAATGTACATGTTTTTACGTGATGATGTACATATTTTAGTGAACATTTGTACAGGTTTGTATGACCATCTGTACAAAGTTTTTCTTTTATGTTCAGTGCACTATACATGTAAAAATAATTTTTTTAATGTTGTCAAAATATATCCATGACTGGTCTTGTTTTGAAGAGCTTGAATTTAGGTGAACAATGATATAATTTTTTTCATTTTAGACTTATATATTAAAGTTACAACAATTTAAAGTTTTGTGGTTAAAAAAAAAAAAACCAACAATCGTGCGCGTACGGAGGGGGAGTGTAGCTAGATAGTACACTTAGGTGTAGCTAGAACGATCCTTGCGATGAGCATTTTGAAATTTGAACGGGACATTCTCTCTCCGTATCTTAGGATTCTCATTATAGCCACAACTCAAAGTGACTGATTTTTTATCTATGGACAACAAGAAAAGTTTCCTCATGGGTTGGGGGGTGAGAAGCACCTTTCCTACCCTAGTTGTCCCACCCTCATATACGTTGCTTTAAAGGGTGGATTTGGGCTTTTGAGTTAGGAAATTAACACCCTCATATATGTGATCCTTTATGTGGTTGAAACACTGGGACGACAAATCAACCCTTATTTCATTTGGCACACCTTACGCGCCAACATGAAATGTGGAGGCCTTGGGTCTAAGGAAATCCACACATGGAACCTTTGCTTTCTGCTGAAAACTATTTGGGCCAGGCCATTAATTGCAATTCTGTAAGACTCTGGACTAGATGGATCCATAGTGTCAATATATAAAACTCCAACATCAGGATATCTACCATCAAGGGATCTATCTTGCATTGTCGTAATTGGTGGATTCAAAGATGTGGCACTACTTCTAGCGCCTCTTCCCTTCTACACTCTACCCGAATGGCCCCCTCCCACCTCCCCCGCCGTATTTGACTTACACGGACTCTTCCCCCACACTTTTGCCCTTATTATTACACCTTCCTAGTTAGAAAACTTGGACTACCCTCAAAATCAAATTCATCTTTTAGCTAACACTCAAAGGCCACCTCAAAAGCAAGAATAGTCTTCATTCTTGGAGCAACATGCTTGCTAATAAATTATAGCTTTGCGAGTTAATCAGAGAGAAGATGTCTTCAAGGTCGTTGCTTACTTCAAATCCAAGTCTATCGTCTTGATGAATCTTGGTTTCTACACTCGTCTTTAATTTTTTTTAGCTATGCTTAACACATAATATTGTTATAACATATCCCTTTCAAATTGCTGATTGATATTGTTCGTTTTGTTTGAAGTTTCAAAGTTTTGTTTATGAGGGTTAACCAGGTACACCACTCAAAACGCGTCTACCATGGAAAAATATTGATTCCCTTATAAGGAATGCTTCGTTCATCCCTCCAACTAATGTGGTGTGCCACTTTTTGTATAAGTATTGCTACTTTTTTACACTCTCAACTCTTAGTATAAATGGTACACTCTCACTTTAGGGGTGGGTGATACCTAGTAGTGGTTCTTAAGCGCTAAAGATTCTCCCTTCTATTAAACCGATTCTTTGGGAAAACTCTTCACTTGGACCGCTACTAGGTCGTTATAGAGTATTTTGATCAGTGATGAAGCTACTTGCAACCTTAGGTGGGCTTGGCCCCAACCTTTTTGAAAAAATTCAAAGGTTAAGTTGGTGGAAATGAATCATCACTCTGTAACTCATGATTCTAATCAAACATAAATGAGATAATTCAGATAGTGCTATAAAGATGAAACTGCCGAGCCAAACCAAGAAACTATAAATATCTTGTTCAATTACATTTTTTTTATAATTGCTTGAAAGCCCAGTTACTAGGCAATACTATGGCGTAGTGCCCTTCTCGCCAATCAAAAGAAAACATAACACAACTACTTAACAAACAAAAAATAAAACATATTGACGAATCCATCCTAGTGGTGATATGACTTTCTCAAGATTTCCATTCTCTGCCAAGCTTCCAGTTGCTCGAGGTCCAACATGGCTTGCTTAAGTTTCATGTCTATGTGTTCATAGACCTCTTTATTCTACTTCCTCAACGATGCCTTGATCTCCTTTAGCTTGGAAATGAGTGTTTTGTTTCCTAGCCTTGTCCATTCGGTTTTGAAGAATTCTTGGCATCCTTTGTGATCTAGCCTTTCTTTTAACTCCCACTCTAGGCGAATACTCTATATATTCGACTCATGGACTTCTTTCTTGTCCATGTGTATTTTGAAACCTTTGGGGTCAATCTCATTCAAACTCATTTGTTGGATCCATTCACCAAGATCTTCCCTGCCCCTTGTTCGTGTGGAGTTTGTGCCTCTTTTCTGATCTAGACATGTCTTCCTGCTGTTGCTTGAGTCTGGGCATAGATGAAGATTATGTAGCCTTCGAAAGGAATTGTGGATCTCAATCGTAATCAATCCATTACTCTGCCAAGCGTTTTGAATACTGATGACATTTGTTCCACTTAACTGTGAGCCCTCCAGATTATCCGGTTGCGGGGACTTCACTCATATTTGAGTTATCGTTCTGTCCCCAGCGGTGCTCCATCTATCTAGAAGCTGTAACCGATGTGTCTCGAGGATGTCAATTATGTTTGTGTCTAGTTGCTCTATTCCTTGCCGGTGTAGTGCCCATTTCTCTCGCTTGTTTGCCCCTCTGATGGTGTGGAAGCAAATTAGAATTGCCATCATGCTGCGAGTTATGTTTTCCTTCTACTCTTTTGCTTCTTCTAAGAATCTGAGCAAAGTTGTGGACTGAGGCTTCTGGATTTGGAAAATGACAATTTAGCCTTTTACCAAAATCTAAACATTTCTTTGCTTCGGCTAGAGTTGGGCTTAGCGGGGATGAGTTTGTGGAGATTGGAGTAGAAAAGTTATTTTTGGTGGGGGATGGGGTGAGTATAACTTCAAGGTTGATTGCAGGAAAATTGGAGAAAGAATTTTGAGAAGGTTGGGATTGGAAATTTCTTGTTGCCGTGAGAGATGTGGTTGGGGTTCGGGGGAATATATCTGATGTTCTTTTTCTTCAGATCATATTAAAGTGACTACAGTCGCCTACCACCAACAAATCCCTTCCCCAATTTCCCTCTCTGCCCTTTTGATCTTCCCCGTTTTCTGAATGTCTCACCAAATCCTCTTTCCAAACCCCGCTTCCATGGCAAACCAAAAGCCGGTTCCAGGTGCGACCGTTTTTATAGATAACATTAGTCCCGAGTCCAGGGTGGGTACCATTTTGAAAGCTTTCCACAAATTCGGCCAAATAGTTGGTATTCGTATACCCAAGACTCTACGAATCAGAACCAAAACGAGATACGGTTTTGTCGAGTACAAAACTAAACAAGAAGCAGACCAGGCCATTTTGGAAACCAATGGGTTGCTGGTGGACGGCTACAAGATTCAAACTCAGACAGCAATTTACCGCAAGCCACTCTCCACAGCTCCACCTCCAAATTCGAGATGGACACCAAAGGTCCAACCCCGCCCACAAGCAGAGCCGAGTCAGACGCCATTCAGACACCAAAGTCCCCCCGCTCCACCGCACTCAACTCCTCAAGTTCCCATAGCGCAAGGTTTCATCAGCCTAAACAGCTCTCTGGTAATGAAGGCAAAACTAGAACGGGGAGTGGTGATCGTTACTCCATTGCCCACCAGCCCGCTAAAAATAAAGCAGAGCTTATCAGTTTGGGAGAAGCACATTGAGGAAGTCACTTGCTTGGCCCTCTCCAAATATGTCGTTGTTTTCAATTCTTACGACACTGCGGCTGAGTTCAAACAGTCCAATCTGAATGAAGAATGTGGCTGGGAAGTTAGAGAATGGCGAACCACAGACCATCCAACCAGCAGGCCAACTAGCATTGCAATTTAGGGTATCCCATTACATGCCTGGTCCGAACAATTGGTTAGAATGATAACAAGACACCTCGGAGAAATCACAGAAATCGTTTCGGATATGCAAAAAATTCTGAAGCACTTGGAAGTACAGACCGATATTATCACCACTAAAATGTCCATTATCAACGAGGACATTCGAATAGAAGTAGAGGGAGAATTTTACAACGTCAGAATTATCGAATACTGGTCTGAGGATCGATCGCACCACCAGCAAGAGAATAATCAGGAAGACTACTCATCGGAGCCACCGGAAGAAACAACGAAAGAAACGGAGGGCCTCCGACAAACGCCAGAATTAGATAGAAAATCGGCGGTGCAAGACACGTCAAACTCACACCTGCAAGTGCAAATGACGTCTTTTCCATGCACTTTGTCATTTCCCAATAAAAAAAATAATAATGAGCAGGGAAAAGGAAGCAGCCCAGCCTTGGTAATCCCCCACGGCTATAATATTTACACGGCTGGTAATAATGTGAGAGGCACAATTATATTGGGAAAAGGAAATTGTTTTACCCCCCGGCCACAACTCCTGACACAGTCCTTCGACAGATAGGCCTCCTCATGTCTTTTGAATTAAAGCAAAACCGTGGTGTTGCCTCGATCATTTACTCCAAAGGAAGAACCTCGAAAAGTCCCCGGGATCAAGTGCGCTCCACCGTTCTGAATACCTCCAGTCTCAGGAAACCTGTGGCAGTGACAGCACCGCAATCACTCCTCCCCTTGCGGCCAACAGTCATAATTGACGCAGAGGAGACCGGTAAGCCGCATTCCCCTGACAATAAAATACCTTCGCCTGATAACCTAGCCCCTACTACTCCCCCTTCACAACAATCTGACGAAGTCTCTTCCTCCCCCCTCCCACCCTCACCCCTGCTCTCATCTCTCAACTCCCAGACAATGATCCCTCAAACCCTATCTCCTCCTCTACCATCACACCTGTCACCTGCAAAGCTCTCACAACTACCTAATCAAATCTTGTTCAATTACATGTTTCTTACCTTAGACTAGACATAAAAAAAAATTAATCACAAAAACAAAGGGGTTGGATTGACGGCGAAGATTAACAAAAGAGCATTAGAGTCACATTTTTTCTTGAATTTCTCCATTTAATAGATAATACTCCATCCATTAATTAATGTCTGCCATTTTAGGATGTGAATCTTGTCTAAAAATATTTGTCATTCTAGTTTTTTGATACATTTCTTTCCACTTTTATCCCTACTATTCAATATAAAAGTAATTATTATCTAGTTGGAAAAGTAAAAAGTAAGGACACATGTATCATTATTCTACTTTTCTTAATAAGTGTGTAAATTTTTAAAATGACAGATATT
The DNA here is from genome assembly GCA_023374045.1 of Limonium bicolor. Lineage (NCBI taxonomy): Eukaryota > Viridiplantae > Streptophyta > Magnoliopsida > Caryophyllales > Plumbaginaceae > Limonium > Limonium bicolor. The sequence goes on from CM041782.1 coordinate 51,746,877, forward strand.
GTTGGAGTAGTATTAACTTTTGTCAAACTATATTGACCCCCTAATTTATAGTTTCCGTCGCCACCCTTATTTTGATGACCAAACTTATGTTTCATATACTATTATTACCGATTAAAAGTAAATTGTTCATCGGCCAATCCATGCAATGACCAAGTGACCTTGAGCTTCCACGTGTATTATTAAGCCAATCAGGACGCACAGGCTGAAACGCGAAGGGATACGGTGTAAAAAGGAACGCGGATACCTGATTGGAAGGACGTGGGTTGGGGTGAATACTCTGCATGGAAGTGATAAACTGCAGTGAGCAGGTGTTAGCATTCAGCATTTCACGCATGCCACATAGACACAGATCCAAAATACAAAGAACCAAATTGATAAGAGCGTAAAGGCATCCACAATAAGGAAAGTGGATTCCACCCACCTAAAAATATTATTATAATCTCTTCTCTCACATTCTCTCTCCATGTGTCAGCAAGAACCTTCTCTCTCCAGGTTCTTAATTAAGCAACCCTCTCACATCTTCTCTCCTCCACCTCATCATTTTCTTTTTTTTTTTACCACTATGAGTGGAATCCACACCATTGTGGATGCCCTAAGAATGATGAACTGATCGACGAGAGCAGTAGTGTAGTGATTGGTGAATCAGCTAGAGGTGATGGGCGGTCTGGTGTTGGAGGAAAGCAGAGCAACCACACCCCTTTGTTCTCATACTGTAGCCATTCCAATGCCTTAGGACATCCACAATGGGATAGAGTTTCTTAACATATCCCTAGGTGCCATGTAATTATCTAAGCAACTCTATCAATTTGTTCATACCTACAATAATGGAGTTTCTTAATCTTCTCACTCCTCCTACATTTATTCTCTCACTATTTCTTTTTTATTTTACTCGTATATATATTCACTCAAACAAGCAATATTTTACCTATTAATTAAAATCAAAAGCATATTTTCAGTCGACACAGTACTACAACCAATCAAAACAATTTTTGTATGTTCCTTATTTAAGCAACGATGAAAGAGAAAGTGGGTGGATTCCACACCACTAACTCAAACAACCTCAAATCCCTCTTGTCGCGATTACAAAACCTCTCCAGCCCTTTTTTCAAAAAAAAAAACTTCTCCAGCCCTCCAATCGTATGAATGTAGAGTAAGTTAACACGCTTCACCTTCACCGCTCCTGGTTCTACACACGTACACTGGATATGGTATGGTTATACGTATCTTCTTTCTCTTCTCACAGCCCACACCACAAGTACACCGGATCTATTCTGACGTCAAATCATCATATGCATAGTTGTGTTGCTGGTAACTATTTCTATTGATCGTTTAATGTGTTTTTTTGTGTATGTACGTAGGATAACAAAATAATTTTTAGGTTTGGAAGTTATGGCAAAATTAGAATTTGAAAGTTAAAAACTTTTTAATTGTAAAATATAGAATGAAAGTACAACCTATAATAAAAGCAGTCTGGATTACATATAGGTAAGGTTGATATTAACTATACATATAGTAAAATAGAATGTTTATTATAACAATATATTGTGCTACTCATCTTTTCCTCAAATTTTGTGAACAGGATCATACTAATCTACCTTTTACTCGATCTACATCAACGGCTTCCAACAGGGTTCTTTTAAAGGAGAGTGTGCGCTTTATCAGGGAGAACCAATTGCTTCATATTCCTCTAGTCTACATGGATATGCTCTTTTTGCCTTCTTGATCATCTTTACCTTAGCCCCACTCTCCGCTATCACCCACTTGTACAAATCTTAATATCACCAGCATCTTCTTCGCTGATGATGTTCTTTATTCTTTTCTAAGGGGGGGGGGGGGGGGAGGTGTAAGGAGTCTATCTCCATTGTGCAATAAAGTGAACCTTTTTTTCAAAGTCCCATCTCTCAGCTAATATGATCATTCTCTCATCGGGTTTCAATATAGGCTTCTTTCCTTTTTGCTAACTGTGCATCTGCATTACAACTTGGAAGCCTAGAACCTTAGCATTAGGAAAAACATCTCATCATGGGATAGGAAGCACCTATCATTTGCGAGTCACCTTCCCTCATTTGGAGTTTTTTATGGCATTGACATCTTTTAGGCTTCTAGTGTTGCCATTCCAAAATATGTTATCAAAAGCACTAACAAGGGTTTTCGCTCCTTCGTTTTGTTTGGTGAAGCTGACGGAAGTCCCACCGCTTGGGTGGCTTGAAGTCTGTCTTTTTGAATAAAATTTTGTGATCTTAGGTTCAACGATATCCATAAATGGTACATGTGCTTCTTTCTAAAATTCATTTCGGCAATTTTAACAATGCTGAGAAACTTTATGATCCATCAGTGTGTACCTTATAACTCCAACAATGTCCCACCATCCTGAAAGAGGAAGACCCCGTGGCCGGGTCACATATTGTGGTTCCACCCCTTATATCATTTCTCTCATTCTCTCTTATCCTAATCACCCCCAGGTTAGCAACTTCTATAATGACATATAGCTGATCATTCCTTCCATCCCCGTGGTTTGATATTCGTTAAACGACTTCGGCTATCTCGAAAGATAATTTATATCTTTGGGACACCCTTAAAGGGTTCCTCAAAATATCTAACAAGCTAAAAGCCTAGGGAATTTGTTATGTGAACAAATACTTGCTCTATGAGCATATTCTAGAGACTAGTGACCATCTATTTTTCTTTGTAGGGTTTATTGTAGGATTGAGATCCTTACTAACTGGTTCAGTCTTCACAACTGCATTATTTGAAGCTTCCGCTACTGTGTGAGGAAGAAGCACATAGACTTTATGAAGTGACCCGCCATTACCAACACAATTTATAACATTTGGATAAAGAGATGCAAGTGAGTTATAGAAAATCAAACTAGAGACTTCGCGCATATTGTTCCATTAGCACTATTAGTTTGTCTATCTAATACGTAGACCCTTGTTTATTTTATAATCGTTACTTTTATTTAAAATGTGTATAAAAATAATATATTTAGCAAGATTAGTCCATAACAAAAAATTTTGTTATTATGATGTATGTTTATATTGTTAAATATATAATAACAAAGTCGTTTTAACTACATATATGTGGGCAAGAATTGACCTAAAATGATAAAAGAAAATGGCACATCTAATTAAGTGGATAGCACAATTTTTTTAACATACCCATTTGATTACTTACGTTTCTTCAATTAACCAAATATAGAATTATGAACAAATTCAATTTTTGATTATTTTAATTATAACTGAATTAATCAAAATTCAAAACTAAACCAAAATCAAATATGAAAATTTGAAAGTAAAATTATGATTTTTCTTAATATTTAGCGTATTTTAATTAAAAATTGTAAATAAAAAAATATCAACCGAGATTTTATTCTGAATTAACGGATCCTTATAGGCAGCCTTACCCTTAACTCAAACACGTAGTCCCTCTTACTTTGCTCGTACGACACATGTCAATCACTCCTTGACCTTATTCATCTCATCTTGCATGCCACTTTTCATTGGTTTACTTTCTTAAAACTCTTCAGTCATGTAATTCTGTTCTTTCTTTTTTTTCCTTACTTCATTCCATGCATCCCCTTCCTCGCCGCTTCTACTCAGTCGCCGCTTTCAATTTGTTACCTATTTCTTGAATCCTTTTGATAGTTGTTATCTCAGTTGATTAAGACGACGGGAAGAGGAAGAAGACGGATTTACCGATTTCTTCCAATTTGATTAGAGAAAATATATATACGGTACCAAACCGCGCGCATGCAGCTGCAGCTAGAGCTAGCTAGGATGGTTCATCAGCCGCCCTTGTATCCTTATAATTACTCCACATCATCATCGAAGAGGACTGAAGAGATCCTCTCTAGATATAGACCTATTGCTCCAAAACCGCCCAGCAACTCTCCGTTCCTATCTCGGCTGCTGCTGCTGATGGAGATTATAATTCTAATTGCTCACCCACATGTCCCGCTGTTACTGGTGGTACAGCTCAAAAGCTTGGGCGGCAGCGGCAATACTCTCTTCAAGCAAGTCCCACCACAAGGACAAAGAAAAAGAAGCAGTCCACAGGTCTCAAGCAGATATCACACGATGACTACTACCAAGCAACCCATCAAATTCCTCCTACCTTCATGGGTATACCTCCTCTGGGGTCGCCAAAGACGACACCGTCTGTTTCCTTTCACGGTCTTTTGTCTCCTCTCAATCTCACTTCTGTCCCTGGAGTTGGTTTGACGGTGGAAGCAACTCATTTGGTTTCAGCACCTCATTTGATTTCAGCACCTCATTTGGCTTCAAACCAAGAAGAAGCAGCTAGCATCACCAATAACACTAATGTCGGGATAGTTCAGAATTATATATATGACAGATGTTGTAGTATGGAAGAAAGAAAACTCATCCTTCAACTCAGTGCAGGACCCCCAAGTCAAACCTCCTCCTCCTTAACTCCCCATGTCATATCTCCACGTCCAATCCGGCCCATTGGTTCAGTCATAACAATAGTAGGCCCAATGCTTAACACCAAATATGGGTCATCACTAACCGACAGCCCACCCAAGAAAGCTGCAGAGATAGTAGAAGCGGAAACAGAAGCCGAGTGCCTCCCAATGGTGATATCCGATTCAACAAACAGAGTGAGGATGGCAAACACGGCGTATAAGGAGATGGTGGGTCAACCTGAATGTGAATGGCTGGGGGAAACCACCACCTCCTCCTCCTCCTCCCCTGTGAAAGGGAATAGTTTTGGGAAGAGGATTAGTGGGGAAGTGACAATCGTACAAGCTCTGTCGACGCTTGAAAGTCCTCCTGATTTGGAAGATGGGTTCGAGTGTTGGGTCAGAATTGAATGGGGTGATGATGAGAAGAACAGTAACAACAAGAAGAAGGTTGTGTGTGCTTTCTGTGATGTAACGAGGTTGTGTTGTGAGAATAGGCGGCATGTGTTCAGTTGGAGGTTTCATACAGGAGACATATGATGATATTAATGCTGGCCACGAATCCGAATCCACCGGTTCCGGTTCCACCGGTTCCGGTTCCGGAAAATGTGTATTCGGATTCGGAACCGGTTCCAGGCGGTTCCGGGGCGGTTCCGGTTCCGGTTCCGAACTCTGTATTCGCTTCGGATTCGCTCAAATCAACGGTTCCGACCGGTTCCGGAGCGGTTCCGGTTCCGTTCCCCGGTTCCGATCGGTTCCGACCGGTTCCGGGGCGGTTCCGGGGCGGTTCCGACCGGTTCCGGAAAGATTCGATCGGCTCTAGTTTCTTCTTCTTTTAACTCCGATTTTAGATCCGTTTGCGCGCACACGTTGCTCTTTTCGTCCACTTTACTCCTAGCTAGGTTATTCCTCAAGTTTATAATCTTAAATGTGTAAGAACCAAAGACTAAAATTTTTGTATTGAATTTACAAAAATAAGCTGATTTTATAATATGATTCACTGCCTCGTTAAAACCTTATTAGGTAAAAACCCATTGGGAAAACCCTAATAAGGAAAAGAGTACAGCTACTAATAGGTTACATGATTTCAATTTGGAAGTCTTAAAAGATTACATAGAAAGAAAGTAATACTAATACTTCTAAAAGATTACAATACAAAATAGTAGTCCTAAGTGGTGTTAGCCAAAAATATGGTGGCATTTCATGAAATTTCCCTTTCTTTATTCTTGCAAAGCCAACACAGTCACCATTCCATTGGAACCTTGATTTCTTTCAAAGTACGTTGAAGAATGGGGTTCACTTTTCCTATAATGTGGAACAAAATCTCTTTACAACTGTTAGTTCTCCAATACGTTCTAGCACATACTTGATGTTCTTGGGTGGTGAAAGATCTAAAATGGCTTGTGACTTTCTGAATCGACCTTATTCTCTATTTGTCCAACCACAAATCCTAGAAACTTCCACGTGTTACTTGAAACTCACACTTTTCAAAGTTATGTTTTGTTTCATACCTTTCCATACTTTCAAATGTTTATTTAGACCTTTCTATGTTGTTCTTTAGAGTTGCTTTGGACCACTAGATCAGTTAAACACCTCAACATGTCTAAGTTGTTGCTTGAATACTATATCCATCTTTCTTTGGAATGTGGATCCCAAATTGTTTGATCTAAAAGGCTTGCATTATAACAGATAATTATGAAAGATGTGATAAGCACTATTTTTGCATGCATCATTTCTATTCATGAAATACCCCCAACCATAATTAATAAGGAATTAATTCAAATGAAAAAGAATAATCAATGATTATTCATCTAATGAGTATACTCATCATTAATATTAGTATATAATATATAGTCCAAAATGAACACCAACCTATACATAAAAATCTCTAACCAAACTTATCCCAAGCTTAGAGCACATTTTTGTCTTAGAACATTAGTAAACAATTTAAACCTTAGGAAACACAAATAAATGCCTTAAGGTCAATATGGGCTAAAATGTGCTCTAAGCTTGTGATAAGTTTGGTTAAGACTTAATAAGCTTACCAAGACTTTATTTATATATTAATGAACATATTAAATCAATTACCAAAGAAAACCAAGCTTGAAAACTAGTTAAAACACAAAATGTGCTTTAAGGAGTCTTAAAGCACATTTTTGAAAAATTATCTTGTAAATGAGTTTTGAATGGCTAAATATCCATCATTACTCTTTAATTAACATGTGTACTATATATTATCACATGTGGAGGTCTATATCAATGGGAAATCAAAAATTTCACTTCTATGTGCCTTGTTTTTATGAATAGTGACTTTAATAAGCTAGTTTGTAACATATGTTGTTATAAGTAATTAAATGAGTCATCAAAGACTAAAATACCCTTGTTATAATAATAGGGGCCGGTTTTTAAGTGTGGTAACTCACCACTCTTGTAACTTGTTAAGTAAATAAATGACTAATGGTTACTATTTGCTTTAAGGTATAAATATCTTCAAAAAGCAAGACTTATCTCATTCTCTCATTTCCTTCTTCATTTCCCACGGTTCCGGTTCCCAACGGCTAGTTTCCAACGGTAACTTCGACCGGTTCCGGTTCCACCGGTTCCACCGGTTCCGGTTCCGGTTCCACCGGTTCCGGTTCCGGTTCCACCGGTTCCGGTTCCGGTTCCGGTTCCACGGTTCCGAATCCGACGCGAATCCGGGCGGTTCCGGACGGTTCCAGGCGGTTCCGGTTCCGGTTCCGGTTCGGTCCCGAATCTCAAAACTTGTATTCGGATTCAATTCGCAAGGGGGCGGTTCCGGTTCCGAATCGGTTCCGGCCCGGTTCCGGCCGGTTCCGGTTCCAATCGGTTCCGGGTAGATTCGTCGGTTCCGGGTAGATTCGGATTCGGTGGCCACCATTAGATGATATCACCGTTGTGTACTTGAGAATATGGCTTGCAGAGTCTGAGCATACATAGTTTATTCTGTTCCGAGAAGTTGCCCCCTTTTTGTATATGTAAGATAGCATAGGTCTAGAGCAAAGACTAAAGGACAATAAATCAGCCACCTAACTTTAGAAGTATGTGCATGGGTACTACTGCTAGTAGTAGATTCCAAGGTTTTTTTAGGGTTCATTTTATGTAGCATGTTTATTACAAAGATTTATGAGCAGCCAGATACGAATCATTTTAATTGAGCACTAGCACAGCAGCACCCCACCTTCAATTAGAATAATCCACATTTATTGGAAGTTCATCGACAATACATTCAGATCGAACAACATTAATACATACTACATGGTGGAGAAAGAAAAAAAAAACACAAGGCAAGCTTCTCCGCTCTTTTCACCTTCAAAAAGTTAAAAAGAATTTGTGAATTTCAACTGATGGAAGATAACAAGTCCTTCCTCACAGCCAGCGACCACAAGAACAAAAGCTCACAAAACTCTTTAAAAGAGAAATTACTGTCTATTTCTTCGCTGCTTCAGCAGCGCCAGCTGGACCCTTCCATTTGAAGTTATCTGCGTATGCCTTGGGCTAGACAAAACAAAAAGCACAAAACTTCAAACAAACTCCCTCACCTTCGTAACAAGAAGCGAATGCCAAGAAGATCCCACCATATAAGCATGAGAACACCAAGAGTAAAGGCAGGACAGGAAGAAAATTGTTTTAACTGACATAATTTCAGAAGACACCCAACGTTCAGTGATATTCCCAACACTTTCATGTTGTTTTTTTGGGTGTAATGACAACAATGAAGAGGGGAGTATTATTCTTTATAAACATCTTGGTCGAACTGTGTTTCTTTTATGGAGGGAGCATTACTCCCTTCTTTATAATATAAACAATGAAGACCCCAGAAGAACTGCATATATAAACACATAAGGAAGAGGCTTTCCATTTGCAACATCTTAACTACAAGTTTTGAAGGAAGGAATCATGCATCTTAGGAGAGACGAATAAAGGCATGACCAGAAGCACCGTTTCTCACCTTAATTATAGGAGTATGGCGCTTTTTTACCTGCAAACAGTCATATATATGAACCAGGAGTTAGCTAATAACAATGTCGACCTTAAATCTACATTCCAAAAGAACGAAATAATTTTACCAGCAAGTGCAATTATCACTTCTCACTCAAATCTTTGCACTATACCCAATAAAGATACTATTGTTCACTACTTCCATCCTGTAAGATTTGTACCTACAGCTATTAGTATTGAATCTCTCTTAATGTATTACTCCAACAGCTTATTGTGAAGACAGTACTATGAACCCATTATCTACAAGCATGCATATGACTAACCAAGAAATGAATCTCGGAGAACAACTTGAACGTACCGTGTACTGCCACCCATGCCTCTCAGCAAATGACATAGCTGCTGCTTCTTCACTGTCAAAGTACAGGGCAGAATCGCCAACATTGGCATATGGATCTCCAGTGGATGTCCACCCCATCAGAGGATTTTCCCACCTAACCAAGGTGCCAAGGGAAGTATTAGAAGATTACACCGCCGAGAATAACATGAGTGAAGAGACTAATATTAATTAAAAGTCTATCAATCACCGGCTTAATATCCTGCCAGGTTTAAGATGTTATGTCTAGAAGAAGTTAGCAAGTGAATCTAGAGTCTTCAAATACACTAATACAATAGAGAGATAGTAGACATACTTCTGCGTGGACAAGAAATTGATCTTCCATTTCCCCACTTTCCCGGATCCTTGTTGGGTTGCAGTACGAGCAGGAGAGTATATTACAACCTATGAATAATATATTGAACATATTGTTCCATCGGAAATGAAAAGAGTCACCAATACCACCCAAGAAAGAAGAAATGCTACAATATGATTGCAGAGTAACAAGTATAGCTCACCTAATGTTTTAAGAAGTATACTGGGAAAATGCATCTAGCCCCCTTTTTTTTTGACATTTTTTCATATCTTTATTGTTCCTTTTGATTCCCGTTTTATCATTTTAGACATGCACGTTTATATTTCCACAAAAAGTGAAGATGAGAAGTTCAGGGTGTCAGCATTTCTTACTTAAATTTGAACAAGTTTACCTTTCTTTTATCATATTATCAAACGAGTTTATTTGATCAGCTGGTTTTTTCTTTCTGTATGTCACATACATCAATTGTCATATCAACTATTTATTCTCTCTAATTTTTCTAATTTCTAACAACTGACGTCAGCTATATATTTCAGCTAACAAAATAATGGGGAGTGCTGTTCAACCAGATAAACCTTGAATTGCATTCTAAGCCGACCAGGAGTGCAACTAATGGACCTATAAAATAATTCATGTAGGCCAACCCAATTGGAAGACAAGCAAGCTCATGGTGCAAGAAATGCAACATATTGTTGTCATTCAGTGCAAAGGGATTATACACAGTATATTTTGACATATGAAAAAAGGGGGAAATTTAGCAGTGAGGCACCCGAGTAAAGAACCTAAGCATCATCTTCAAATCACGCACAATATATCTCTAAACAACAGACTGAAAACCAAAATTCCATCATACATGTTTAATATTGCTGGATGCAGCCTATCATTCGAACAAGAATATCCCCATTTTCACTACGCTAGTACATCCCCAAATTACAGATCAATCCCACAGCGGATTGTGTAATTCTTTACTATTTGATTCCAAACCCACAATCCAGGAAATGAAAACTCGATATCTCATCAAAGTTGAATAAAATCACACACTAATCAGCAAAAATGAGAGAAGATACAAAAAGTGCAGAGACCGAAGACCTACTCTTCTGGTAAGATGTTCTTCAGGGATTCCGGAGACCTTCCCGACCTGGCCGGGCTTAATTTCTACAAGGGCTTCTGATGAGAAGGATCTCATCGTAGTCATTGCAGATCGATGGGCGCCATCCGCCAGTCTCAGTGCTCTTCGGAGAGATGTCGCCATTTACTTCCTCCCACCTCGCAGATTCCGGTCCCCTTTCGTTTCCCTCCGTCTTCCAGAAACAATTCTCCGTCTCTTCTCTCGGTGTGCTTCAGTGCACCAGCTGCACCAGAAACTTCTCCGCCTCCGAGGGGAGATAGGCCCAAGCCCAAATAATTCTGGCTTGAAAATAATGGGCCGCGAATGAAACCCAAAGAAATAATAATAAAAGCCCAATAACCAACCGTCATTGGTAATCAAGGAATACAATCGTATGAGAGAGGCGTGCGAGTCAAAAACTTTGAAAAAAGGTCAAAGAAGTAGAAAATGAAAATCTCCGAGTTGGACCTGCAACAAGCCAACAACATATATGCCTGCCGCCCCGTGCCGTGCACTCTATCACATACGACGAATCTACCTCTCTTAACCCTGCAAGATTGTACCTTTATCTTGGTTAAATTACTACCACAACCCTGGAACCTGATCTCCGCAGTCCGCCCAATTCCAATTCGTTAATCTAAGCACAAACGGCATTCATTTTCTCTTCTTCTGTGAATATTCGCATCGTCTTTCTCACAACACAGACCATTAATCGTCTTGCAAAGGAATTATCCCATTTACGTGGCACGGATCTACCATTGCGCTTATACTACTACCTTTTCACGACTATCATTTTCTGAAACTCGGAGATAACTCCACCCGAACCCGGCTACACAATAGCTGTCTTCTTCCCTCTCAAATCCAATCTCTAGTTGTCGGTCGAATTTTCGAACTCAACAAATCGACAGATTACTTAGAAGAAACAAGCTTGATTGTATTGGCAAAATGGCGAATCCTGGTGTTGCATACTTTACCCAGAGCTGCTCAATTTCCTTCTCCGACTTCCCAGAGGATGTTCAGCTCTGCATCCTCTCCTTCCTCTCACCATCCGACCTGGCCACCTTCGCCTGCACCTCCAAGCACTTCTCCTCCCTCTACCGCGCTGACAGCAAGCTCTGGTTCGCCCTCTGCGACCGAAGATGGGGTTCCTACACTGAAATTAAGAAATGGGGAAATGGCCATGTGGATTTCATGCTCGTGTACCGAACCCTAGCTGAGTACGAGAACCTGATTGGTTTCTGGCGACGAATTGGAGATGCTGGCATCAACAATTCCATCGCCGGTTCCCCTCCTCCGCATTCCCAGCTCGTGTTCTTCGAGTGGGGCCCGTCGTTCTTGACCGGATCCACGGTTTCGCCATCGAAAGATGGTGGGTACAATGTTATCAAATCGCCGTTCATTTGGATGAGCATGTCGTCTGAAGGGGAGGCGGTGTGTTACCTTGATCCAAATTCCCGGATTGGGTTGCAGGAGCTGCCGGATTCACCGACAAGGGATCTGGTTCATGTGAATGTGAGTTTCGTGGGTAAAGGTCACCTCTTTGTTGAAGAATGTCGGAATTTCGGGGGTCGGGGTGGAAATAATCAATTCAGCAATTCTTCTTCCCCCGATACGAGGAGAATTGGGTATGGGTTTAGTAGGAGCGGCAGTATCGGTTTAATTTCGGATGATTTTGGTGGTGTGGATATGGAAAATATGGGTGGAATGGAGATCGGATCGCCTCCTGACCGTTTGATGTCTGAAATGTATCAGTACTTTGCGAACAGGACGAGTCCTGGTTCTGGTGGGGATAGAGCGTGGAGGAGGCAAAGAAAAAGGGAGAAAGAGAGGAGAGGCAGAAGGAGATGGGAACCTGAGCATTTGGTCAAGATCACTGGTTGTTCCCCGTCCTCAACTCGACCACTGCAAGGCCTGTGGAAGGTAAAGCGAATAGCCCTATTCTTTTCTCTAGTTGAGTCCATGATGAGGAAAATTAAAGTATGAGAGTGCAGGAAGATCTATGAGCACCCTCTCTTGAGTTTTGTGAATAGCTGGAGTGGTGACTATTTTACTGCTGTGTTACCTCTGCTTGTAAACTTGCTTTGGGAGAATAGTATCAGCATTGGCTGATATATCCATCACAATTTTTAAAAGAGAATAAGAACAATGTTTTAGGTGGTTTTCTACATTACAGATGTGCTTTGTCCACCTTTTAAATTTTTTGGCGCTTGGAATGCTGATCATATGTATTTTGCATGTGATGAAGGAGTCTAGTGTGTATGATTATAGAGGATATCAAGGAAAACCCATAGGTTTGATTCTAGATTGTGATATGAACAGAGAATAGACGCATGACATGAGTGGTTACACTCCTTTCTTGGATCATATTGTCCTAGGTTGAACTTCCAAAGATTGTTTGGGGAAGTCCTAGTGGCTGGATGTTTGGGTGATTCCAATATGTGACTGAAGGTTTTGGTGATTCAAATTTGCTGGTTTTGGGTAATGTCTTGTTTGGCGGCTGGATGTTGGGGTAATTCCTATTATCTCGCCTTAAAGATGAGCTTGTAATGACTGCATCTTGGGGTGATTCCATTGTTTCTGTTAGGCTGATGCTAAGTTGGGTGATGATTTTCGTAACTTATATGAGAGGAAGATTAAATTGCAGCTGGCTCTGTTCGTATTTGTGGCTTATTAATGCGGAATAATTTTGAACTTGAGATTGTGGAAGAACAACACTTACTTTTGGATGTAAAATCTTTTGGGCTAAGTAAGATTGTAGCTAGCCGGTTTTGTTCAAGCAAACATATGCAATTAACATTGCCAAAATAAGATGAGGATTGCATTACAGCATGATGTGCGACAATCTAATTGGTCTATTATGAATAGCGGAATTACTCATGTATGATCAATTGCTCTTGTACTACTATTGTTCTGGACAGTATGGTGCCAGTGTGTGTCTTTTATGCAATGATATAAACATATTGTTCTGGACAGGGCATCACCGATGATATGAACCTCGACTTTTTCCTGGTCTCGTATGATGAGATGGGTGGCATTACCTGTCGAAGGGTTGGGGATTCATCTAAACCCTTTTGTGGTGGACCTCCAGTATTCTGGACATCAGATGCCACCTTCACTGCTTCTCCTCTTCCTTCTGAAGAGGAACACATATATGCTTCTAGGCTCCATCTAAGGCCAGTTGAAACCGCAATGGATGAGGATGAGGCTTCTCTTCTTCTTTATGGAGGAGAAGAAGACACTGAAACAGCAGCAGTTTCCAAGATCATGTACATTAACTCTAGTTATGATTTGGTGATTCCAGACCTGGCTGGGATCTCCGTAAATCCTAGACATGTAGAAGGTAGGATTTGGCTCTACGTTGATGGTTCTTTTGGGTTTGGTTTCCTTAGAAATCAGTTCGTCATTGATTTAAAGCGCATCGCTCACGATGGACGACTCCTTGACAGCACTGAAGTTGCACGTGCAAGTGGCTTGTGATTTATTATTTGCAATTCGTTTCCTGCTTTTTCAGAAGAATTTGTACAGGTTTGGTTTATATTGTTTACAATGGGGTCACTATTTCATTGACCCTGGGACAGCATCGCATCTAAGCTGTAGTGTGCTTTGGGTATGAACATGCATACCTTGTCAAAATAATCTTATGATAATTAGTTTCTGTATTCATTAGGAGTTCATCTTTGCTGTTTTACATTTGAACTTGCAAATAGTTGGCGGATGCTATTTCTTGATATTTCATGGACAATGTCCGCCAGGAACAGAACAATATTACAGTAGAACTGTAATGTTAAAACACCCCCTCCTCCCAAGTGATTACCTTTTGTAATTTGTAGGTGATGATGATAAAAGGCCGACTTCATGAGCTATGTAGTTTGATGTGCTAATCTTGCATCTCCGCTGACAGCAATTGGAACTTTAACCCCTTAGATGGGTAGCAAACGCATTTACAGGCCACTTGATATTTGCAACTTTTCATTTTAAGTGGTTTTTAACAAAAGGTAAGAATCAGTCTAGCTGTTCCGGTCAGCCAAAATAAATAAAAAGGGGAACCACAGTGTAAGGTTGGTACCTTAAGTCTTTCTTCTAGCAAAATCAATAACAATGGCTCTCTTTGATGCATTGGGGAGCTAGCAAATGCTGTGTTTTGTTTAATCTCTCCTTGCATAGCATAGTTAACCAATAGTGTATAGACACAATTGACGGGACCTGAGTCTCACAGCTAATCGAACCCAATAAAAACAAGTCAAGCTTCGGTTGTATGATCTCAAAAGAGACTGCAGAAGTACAACTAGAAGTTCAGAAAGAAGGCGTAAAAAAATGGTGGCCCAGCTACATCTTACCAGTTAAGTCGAGGGAGGAAAAATGATGAGATGTAGAGTTAATTAATGAGGCCTAGCCGCCTAGGTGTCATGTCACTAAAATAATATATTTTATTTGTCAGGAAACTTCTAACACTACAACAACAAAAGTTCTTAACTTCTATCTTCTTTACTTTTCTATTACTTTTTCACTAGCCAACAGAGAGAAAACAGAGAGATGCAGGAGAGAGAAGGGGATAAAATGGAGGGAGAGTCTAGACTCATTACCAATAGCAATAAAGCAAGTACAGTTCTTAGGCCCCGTTCGAACTTGACATTTGAAACGCAGGTATTGCTGCGATTTTTTAAAGCTAGTTTAAGCTAAGGGTGGTTAACAAATCACTTACCTCCATCTGTACCGTGGTTGCTTTTTGTACAAATATAATCCTATTAGAAGCTGACAAGTGTACTAAAAGAATTAAAAAAGCAGCATAAAGCTGTAGCTTTAAATAATCGTTGTCAGCGAACAGGGCCTTAGTTAAAAACTGAGAAGAGAGATTTTAAGTGAATCCACTCTATTGTGACCTTATTTTTGTTTTCTGACACACATGCTAGATTCCACCCTGCTATGATTGCTCTTATAATAGAAAAATGAGCAAGATAACTGTTATCGGAACATTAGAAATCAAATGAGCATGAATGGAAGTACGAAATCTTAGAGCACTAAAAAGTACAAACTTTATGGGGGAATTTTTTTTTTATAAATTGTAATAATGGAATGGAAGTAAGTATACACTGAAGACTGAGACCTTCACTAGTAGAAAAAAGGCCTTTTTCGGTCCCCAATTTTCGGCAGTTTTAACATTTTGGCCGAAAAAGAGTGTCGGGTTGGTGAATTTTCGGCGGTTGTATACAGGAACCGCCGAAAAACGTGTTTTTTTATAAAAAAAAACATCATTTTCGGCGGTTGTATACAGGAACCGCCGAAAAACGTGATCATTTTCGGCGGTTCCTATATACAACCGCCGAAAATGATGTTTTTTTTTAAAAAAAACACGTTTTTCGGCGGTTCCTGTATACAACCGCCGAAAATGACTCTTATTTCTACCCCCAACTCGAGCTCGACATTACTGAAATCAGTATACTCGACACCGCATTCGAACCCTAGCTACCTTCTCCAAATCGCCTCCAAATCGCCGTCCTTCTTTCCGTCGAACGCCGTCGCGCCTCCAACCACCGTCGCCGCCGCCTGGAGCCGCCCCACCAGCCGTGTCGCCGCCGACCAAGCTGCGCAAGTTAGGTTCGAAACATAGGCGATTTAGGTTATTTTTTTGCAAATTTTAACTATCGAATTTTGGTTGAATTAGGTCTTAATTTGTTGTTTATATGTCATTGTTGATTGATATATGTCATCTGGAGTGTAAGTTATTGATTGGTTTAATTGGAAATACTATATGTGGTGAATTTTTGAAAATAATCTATATGCTCGCAAGGTGTTCGATGAAATGACTTAACCAATTTCAGTGACTTTTTTTGCTATTTTACCATTGTTTGTGTGAGTTGTTGACAAGTAAATGACATTGGTGAATTATCGTATAATTTAACATTAAAAATGTTGACTAATTGTACTAAGTTGTTGATAATTATTATTTTTTTACATAACTATAACTATTATACTCACTTCTAATTTATATAATTCTTTACAGTTACACCCTTTGACATTCCCTTTGTCGTTGTCCTCCGCTCTATTTCCTCCCTTTGAGCTCCACCTGAGAATCTCGTCCTTTCGTTCAACATTTATACGTGGTGCACTTATACCAAGACAGGTTAGCTTTATTTTTCAACTAACCTCAATCAATTACCGTTTATCATAATTGTTTGTGTAATTAGTTTATTTTTATGTAATAGTTAGTTGAGATAAGTTTATATAACCAAATAGTATTTAGCCCCTATTATATAGTTTACTTGTAATTAGTTTATTTTTATGTAATAGTTAGTTGAGATGTGTGTATATATATATATATATATAATAGTTTGTATATATAAGACAACCTATTATATAAAATATATATACAATAGTCAGCGACGTTTTATGCTTTATCACCATTGTTTGTGTGAATTATTGATGAGTAAGTGTCTGTGATGAACTGTCGGTATGAATTAACATTAAAAATGTTGATTTATAGTTTACTTGTTTTTATGTTTTGATTCTCCAATAAGTCATATATAGTATTGATTATGTAATGTCAACGAATTAGATTACTATACAAGTCGTCGGTGTATCTACTCGCGTTAGCTCTTCGCTGCCTTCCCTCACTGCCTACCTCTGCTACTCCCATCCGCCCTGTTATCTCCCTCTGAGTTCCACTTGCTCCTCGTCCTTGCATTCACCCTCATATACGGTATACATATACCAAAGACAGGTTAGTTTTATTTTGTCAATTAACATTAATCATTTGTCATTTATTATGATTGTTTGTGTAATTAGTTTGTTGATTAATTATACATATATAGTACAACACAATAAGATAACAAATTATATATTATAGATATATGTATATACATATCACCAAGTAGTACTATATATTATATATAGACGTATATTACATATAAGTCAACCTACTAAATATATATATATATATATATATATACAGACTCGCCATGCAAGAACCATATCATTATATATCATTTCCAAAGATAGTTTAGTTATTGTTGTTTTTATATTTATTATTTTAAATATAAGTTAATTTATTATGCATTATCAATATATTTTTGTAGTTATTTTTTAGCTTTAACTTTCATTTGGAGTTTGTAGAATGGACCGTGAATGGATGTACGGTCAGCGAGGGAATTATTTTGAATCAAAAGTGGATAATGAATTTTGCAAAGCAGCTCTCGATCATCAGAAAGGGATGAACAAGACACACATTCCATGTCCATGTGCATAATGTGAACTTCGCAATAAGATTCCTAACCTACATACAATCAGATTTCATCTATCAAGGCGTGGATTTATGCCGAACTATAAGATATGGTTTTTGCATGGCGAGTCATTAGAAGCTAGTAGCAGGGTGCAAACTTCCACACAACCAAACAGTGAACCAGAAATGGTTACAGACGATACTACATTTCCTGATAATACGTGTGATCTGAGTGACACTGATATCAACGACGACAGTGATAAGATTGAACAACTGGACTCTATGCTGCAAGATGTTGAAGATAATTTCACAGACAAGCCGGCTGAATATCAAAGATTACTTGATGCATCACGTTCCCCTTTGTTTCCCGGATGCACCAAATTTATAAAGTTGACATCCGTGCTGCATTTATTCAATCTTAAAGCAAGATTTGGCTTGAGTGATAAGAGTTTTACGGCCATACTAGAACTATTCCACGACATGCTTCCAGATGATAACAATCTTCCTACTTCCACTTATGATGCAAAAAAGTTGATGTGTCCTGTGGGTGTGGAGTACGAAAAGATACACGCATGTCCAAACAGTTGTGTATTATACAGAGGAGAGAATAAACATTTGAATGAGTGTTCAAAATGTCATTTGGCGTGCTATAAACAGAAGGACGGTCAATCATCCAATTCTAAGAAAAAAAGTCCTCCAGCAAAAGTCATTTGGTATTTACCCATAATACCAAGATTCAAACGACTTTTTGCAAATGTCAGAGATGCACAAAATTTAAGATGGCACTCAGAAGGAAGAAAAAATGATGATAAGTTGAGACATCCAGCTGATTCACCACAATGGAGGACAATCGACAGAAGATTTCAAGATTTTGCCAGTGACAGTCGAAATTTGAGACTCAGGTTATGTACGGATGGGATGAATCCTTATGGCAGTCTAAGTAGTCAGCACAGCACTTGGCCTGTTCTATTGGTGTCTACAATCTTCCCTTGTGGCTGTGTATGAAGCGGAAATACATAATGTTATCATTGTTGATTTCTGGACCTAAACAACCAGGACATAACATCGATGTATACCTTGCACCACTGATTGACGATTTGAAATTGCTATGGAATCAGGGGACAGTGGTTTATGACAGTTACGCCAGACAAAACTTTACACTTCGTGCCATGCTTTTTTGCACAGTGAATGACTTTCCAGCGTACGGGAACTTATCTGGATACACAGTAAAAGGCGCATTTGCTTGCCCAATATGTGATGACGACACTTGTTCTGATCGTCTACATTTTTGTGGAAAAAACGTCTACATGTGTCATTGTACATTATTGATAAGTGTCAAAATGAGCATGTTTTATAGGTGTATTTCATGTTTAATATTAGCACTTTTCTTGCTCATTTCTCCACTTCGGTTAGTTTTCCTCTAGTTTATGTTTTATTGTTTTTCTCACAAAATTATTGGTTTAACATGAGGAAAACCAAGCCGGGAGTAAAATAGACGAAGAGACAAACGCGTGGACGCAAACGGCTCAGGAAACAGAGTCCAAACGAAGAATCTAGAGCCGGTCAAAGTTTGAAGTAAAATAGGCCACGGTCAAGCTGCAACCGCCCAAGAGGAGGCGGACGTCTCACATGCAACCGCGTGGCGGACGTCTCACAGGCAACCGCCTACTAAGTGGCGGACGAGACTGGTGCAACCGCCTGCGGACTTCACCCACAACCTCGAGGCGGACCACTCTCGCACAACCGCGAGGCGGACCACTCTCGCACAACCGCGAGGCGGACCACTCACACACAACCGCCCATAATGGGGCGGACATCTCTAGGGCAACCGCGAGGCGGTCAGCACAAGAAAACCGGTACAGACTAAAATCAACCCGGGCTAGTTTCTTCTTCGGGCAGTCGTCTTCAACTTGAATCATCTTATCTATCTACTCCGACGCCTACCTTAAATCGCTCCTGCAATCTGCCTCCTGTCCCCTGCAATTAATGCTTCAATCAATGAAGCAATCAATGAAGCAAATATCTACGGAAGACTGCCTCTTCATTTCTTCTATAAATACCCATTCCCTACAGCCTTATACGAGTGCACGGAGAAAACCAGAAAATCACTCACACTCACCTCATCTCATTCTATTCCAGTAATTCGCTCCCGTATACCATTTCACTCCATTAATTCTCTAATTCACCCACTTCACTTATAATAACCTACGTACATGTTTCACTCTTCGACCTCTCCATTTCTCCATTCACTAATCACGTCTCCGTGCTGTTATTACATCCAACCTCTGTCAGATTTATTACCAGTTAATATGTCTGGCTAAGGAGGATTTGCTCCGGGCAAGGTTTTTAATTATGGTTTGTTAAGCTGTGTAATATATTTCTACCGGTTTAAATAATTTCAGTTTGTTACGATTAAAGTTTTGTTTCTCTCCCTTTTTAATAAATTTCATCGGTTTATTAAAAAGCCTTACTAAGTCTGTTTTTAATTTCATCGGTTAGAATCAGACGGGTTAATTAAGCCGTAAAACTGTAAGAACTTATTTTCATCGTTTAAGTTAATACATGTTGCAAGAATAAAGCCTCATACTCCTCTGCCGTTTACAGGCTTTTGCTCGAGTTTTCATCGGACCTTGCATTACAGGTAAACGAGTTCTTAAGAGTTTTCATCGGACCTTAAGAAAATTATAGGAATCTTGCCAAACTATTTTATTAAACCGGTAGAGATAGCACAATTAATTAAATCATATTAACCTGAACCCGGAGTTCCATTTAATTCATCTGCACTCAGTTTTCTAATCTGCTCAATATTTTTCTCTAAAACAAGTCAATTAACTCCCCCCTTTTTGTGACAAGCTTAGGAACTAATTTAGCTCGCTAAAAGTCCCACGGTTTGACCCCGGCCGCTTCTGTCTTCTATACTACTGCGACCGGGTTATAATTTGCAGCCCGACGGATATTTTGAGTATTAATTTCTTTCTTTTAATAACTACACCTCTTCTAATCACTCACGATAAATCCACTCTGCAATTATTGCCATCAGCTCACCCGTACAGTAAAAAGAGGAAGTTATTCAACGGAAAGACTGAGTCACGTGTTGCTCGTATACCTCTGAGTTCTGAAGAGATTTATCAAAAGGTGAAAGACATTGACAATGTTTTCGGTGTTCCGTCCAAGTCTACCCAAAAAACATCTGGAAAAAATGTTCAATATTTTGGGAACTTCCGTATTGGAAACATTTATCTGTTAGGCATTGTCTTGATTTCATGCATATTGTCAAAAATGTTGGTGAGGCTGTTGTTGGGACTTTGCTTAACATACCTGGGAAAACAAAAGACGGAATAAAGGTTCGAAAAGACATGCAAGCTATGGGCATACGTGAGGAGTTGCATCCCCAAGAAAGAGGCAAACGAACATTTTTACCTCCAGCATGTTACACTTTGTCTAAGAATGAGAAGAACAGCTTTTGTAAATGTCTTCATTCCCTTAAGGTTCCTACGGGTTACTCATCTAACTGGAAAAGTCTTGTGTCAATGAAGGACTTGAAGTTGATCGGGTTGAAGTCTCATGATTATCACATTCTGATGTTGCATCTACTTCCTGTTGCCATTCGGGGTATATTGCCGAAAGATGTGCGGAATGCAATTACAAGACTATGTTTCTTTTTAAATGCAGTGTGCAATAAAGTCGTGGATGTTGATACACTAGACAGTCTGCAACGTGATGTTGTTGTTACGATGTGTCAACTTGAAATGTATTTTCCACCCTCGTTTTTTGACATCATGGTCCACTTGGTTGTTCACATTGTAAGAGAAATCAAATTATGTGGTCCTATATATTTAAGATACATGTATCCATTTGAGAGATACATGGGAATCTTGAAGGGAAGGATGAAGAATAGATATCGACCTGAAGGGAGTATCATAGAAAGGACAATAACCGAAGAAGTGACAGAATTTTGTACTGAATACTTGAAGGGAGCTGTAGCTATTGGAGTGCCACAACCGAGACACATAGGAGGGACAGAAGGTCAAGGTGTTATTGGGAAAAAAATTGTGGCAATTGATTCATCCTCAATGGAGTCTGCACATCTATTCGTTTTACATCACCTTGAGATTATTGAGCCATTTTTTGAGAAACACATGACTGCACTAAGAGCTCAATATCCTGGGAGGAATATTATTTGGTTGATAAAGGAGCAAAACAAGACCTTCTGTTCATGGTTTAGAGATCATGTCATGAAGATTGCATCACTAGCCTGATAATGTAAGTGAAGAGCTCCGTTGGTTAGCCTTGGGACCTGGTTCCACTTGTATATCTTATGAAGGGTATGACATCAATGGGTTCACCTACTGGACAAAACGGCAAGATGATAGATGTTTAAACCAGAATAGCGGGGTTAAAGTAGAAGCAACAACAACTGAGTATACCAGAGGTGATCCAGCTTCAACGATTTCAACCTCGAGGTTGTATTATGGATTCATTGCAGATATTTGGGAGCTTGATTATCAGTTTCAAAAGTTTGTTATTTTTAAATGCAAATGGGTGGATAATAGAAACGATTATCGGGTTCACGATGGGTTTAACTTGGTTGATTTATCACGCCTTGGTCATACACAAGATCCGTTCATATTTCCCAAGGATTGTGAACAAGTATTTTACATAGAAGATCCCATCGATTCCAGGTGGTCAGTTATATTACCAGGGAAAAGATTTGTCAATTAATGCTGATCAAGATGTTGATGATGATGAATTAATGTTCGATGAGACACCACCTTTTTCTACCAGTATTCCTGTCACAGACATTGTTGATGTTCCAGACGATGTAGTGTATACTAGGTCTGATCACGATGAGGGTTTATGGGTTGAAAACCATAAATGATGTGTTTAATTGTTAGGTAATTAAAAATATATTTTATTGTTTGTTTGTTCATTAAATAATTTGTTGGAATATAACGATGTCTTATTATGTATTCATTACATTATTTGTTGTGGTGTTATTGATATACGGTTGTTTATCTTTGCAGATAGTTAAATGTATGATACGGATGACCTGGTCGGCGAGCTTTTGACAGAGGCATCCCGACCAAAGAAGAAGAAAACACGTGGAGGGAAAGGTCACAAGTCACAGGCCCGAGCTGATGAGGGGGGTAATGGCGGTGAGATTACTCCAGCCTCTGTGCCAGCTGAGGACACAGAGGCTGGACCTTCTGGATCACAAATCCAGCTTCCTAGGACCGTAAAACCTCGAGGTCCGACGAAAGCTCTCAGATCAAAAAGATTGAATCAAAGCCGTTACAGTTTAATGCGTATCTACAGCCGATTGGGGAATGGGCTACAGACTTCACTACAGAGCTAGGCATCATTGTGCGAGAGTATTGTGATATTACTCTCACCTGGCCTCAAGTTGGAAGGACTAAAGAACAGATGTTTGAGATCGTACAGGTAAATAAACAATAGTAAAAGTATTATTTTTGTACAATTTGTAGGTATCCATCACTAACATTTGTTTCATTTATGGTAATATGCAGAAACGATATCAAATACCTGCAGAAAGTGAGTACTACTCCATGGTCAAATCAATGATGCGCAAGAAATTTGCAGATCATAAGCATGATCTGGTTAAGTGGTTTATCACAAGAAGCTTAAGAGGCCGGACGGCGACACACGCCAGCCTTGGGAGATTTACACACCAATAACCAAAGAGAAGTGGCAGGAGTTCTATGATAAGAAGATGGAGACAAAGGTATGTATTAACTTTAAATAATTATTATATAAATATATATTTTTGAGGTATTTAAATTTACATATGTATATTTTTGGTCATCTTAATTGTATGTTTATTTGTTAACAGGAGTACCGCGAAGCCCAATCCGCGAATGCGAAGAAGAATGAATATCATCACGTGTTAGGTGCGAAAGGGGTTAATAGAAGAGTGCCTGAATGGGTGGCAGAAGGAGAGTTGCCATCAGATATGAGCACTCTTGATGAGCACCAGCTACGGGGTACGTTTTGGAAGCTTTCACGTACTAAGAAAGACCCGAAAACTGGAGAGCGTTTATATCCCTTCGAGAAGACGAAGGAAATTGTTGATAAGATGGTAAGTACTTTTCTTTACTTTCAAATTTTTTGACAAATTTATTTTTATCATCTTCTAAATTATAATTAACTGCTTTCTACATTTAATTATAAAGGATGAGCTGAATGAACAAGTTACCCAAGGGACTTGGGTACCTGATCGACATGATGACCAGTTGTCTCGTGCACTTGGAAAGAAAGATCATCCAGGTCGAGCTGTGGGGTTAGGGGGTGTTAACATAGGGATAAGAAAACTTTTTGGTAACCCCGGGTCAAGGAAAGGGAGTAGTCAAGGACAAACAATTTCTTACGAGCAACACATGCGTGCCATTAATGAAATGAGAGAGCAGTGGAAGAAGGAGGTCTTTGATGAAATACGTCAAGGCAGTCATGCATCCTAGCCATATGTTCCTGCTTCTGATCCTCATGCTTCTAATCCTTCTTTCCCCAGTTTTCATGATGATCCTCTCTCATACCCAAGAAATTATGACCCTACTCCTGCTGGAGTGTACACAAGTGTGGATTCCAATGACCAGTATCCTTACGCTTATGTACAGGTAATTTTTTATACCTTTAAATGTTCTATTAGTTGTCATATTTTTTATTACATATTTTTAGTTCAACATCTACTAATCTGATGAAATTGTAGGACCCGTGGAACTGTAACCTCCTGCTTCCATACAACAATGAAGAAATATGTGTCGCGGAAGGAAGGGTGTACTCATCAGGCCCTAATGACGTGACCCATGGAATACCACTGAAGCCGTATCATGGGAGAGTCTCTGTGGACGAACCGATTTATGAGGTTCCTGATCTACCACTCCCTGTACCTACGGAGGAGTACAGCACAGTTCGGTCTGCAAAGGGTGCATTCGTTCAGTGGCCCATTCGTCTGATTCAGAAGTGTGTGAAGGTATGTCTAATACTAACCACTAGTGTAGTTATTATTCTTCATTCCATGAATATACTATGTGTGGATGCTCAGTTCATGACTAGTATTGAATGTCGGTTGTAAATAGGCATTAAGAAAGAAATCTGCATCTCCAGAGAAAAAGAAGTCAAAGATTGGATCCTCTAAATACAGAGCATCCACCAATGTTGTAGAAAGAGAAAATTTGGTGGACGATTCCGTATATGCACGCTTGGGGCCAAACATAAAATGCTTGCATGATCTAATCCGTGACTTCCCAGATGGCAGAAATTCTATCCTACTCAGTTTTGACGATGACCTTCTTCACTACGGACGAACTGTAGAAATCGACATATGGACGACTGATGTTAGGGACATCCTACGATTTGATTGGGTGCCTGTTGCAGTGATGCATTCATTTATTCTATAAGTATTAGTTTTGTTTTATAATTAAGTTATAAATTGATGTTCTGAAACAATGTTAATTAATTTTATGTCTTTTTATTTATGAACAGGTTTTTGAATGACAAAATGCAATCTTTTGCCCTTACCAACACTAGTAGAAAAAAGATTTTAAATGACGGACTTTAAACCACGGTTTATGTGAAAACCGTCGTTTAAATATTATACACCACGGTTTTAATATAAACCGTCGTTTATACTGCAAGGATCACCAGATAAACGACGGTTTCTGGCGAAACCGTCGTTTATTGTATGACAACGTAACCCATAAACCACGGTTCTTTAGTTAACCGTCATTTTAAGTTTGACGACGCATCAAATATATGACGGTTTGTTGACTAACCGTCATTTAAAGTGTGGTGACACATCACATATATGACGGTTTATAAATAACCGTCGTTTATTATCTTTTTTCTTGTGCTTTAAACGACGGTTTCCTCTAAGAACCGTGGTTTAAAGTTCTTCGATATAACCCAGGCTTTTAATCTCTTCTTCTTCCTCGACCGCGCAACCTATTCTCTCTCTGGCGATTAATTTCTCCGTCGTGCCCCGTGGAGTTCTCCGTCTGTCCCCCGTCGTTGCCGTTGTGCTCCCTATCGCCGGTCGTCTACCTTCGCCCCGCCACCCGCTGCTGCTTCCTTCTCCGGCGAAGTCGAAGTCGCGCCCCGCTTCAATCTTCACGGGCCAGTGCAGTCGACGTCGCACCCCGCTTCACCTCTGCCTAAAGTCGTTGAAGCTCTGAAGTCGTCGAAGCCAGTAGCCATCGTCCACCACCCTCCTCTTCCGCCGCCTGAAACTGCCGCCTGAAATCTCCGCCTGAATCCATGTCTGGTAATACCCAAAATCCTCATTGTTGGTTCTCGATTTTTTCTGGTTGTATATACTAGCAATCGGTATAATTTGGATTGTGTGTTGGTTTGTTTAACTCTACATTCAGTCATTCTGTATTGTAGCCTACTTATCAAAAAAAAAAAAATACTTGCAATCTGAAAAAGTATTGTGGTATATTCTGTTATATATAATGTTTCGATTTGTTGTTTGTTTTACTTCCTAAATTGTACATCCCTAATGAAAATACAAATGTATTCAATTTTGTTTGATGTTTCGATTTGGTGACAGCTGTATGTTGCTGGCATCTCGGCCATAATCCACTCCAATCTTTCCAGTAGCATATGCTGTATTTAACAATCAAATAATTAATTAAGAACATATGCAGTTTGTTATATGTATCGGTCGGTTATGTTAATTATACCTGTGACAGCAATAGAAAGAGATAACAGAAGAGCTGTAACACCCTAGATTTTACCTCATATGAAAGTACACGACGATATGCAACCAACGCCGCAGACAGATTTGAAAACGGACTTCACACGAGTCCTAAAACTGAAAATGAAGTTTTGTCCGAACATTGGTCCGGACATGTAAGTTCGGACCAACGCCGAGACTTACACCCCAGACCCGTCCTCGCATGCTGTCCGAACATATAAGTTCGGACAGATGTTCGGACACCACTGAAGTTGCAAAATAAAAGAACTTTCGGGGCCTGTCCGAACATGGATGTCCGGACGGACGTTCGGACAAGTCCAATTCTGCAAAAATACATTGAAAACATCCTTGTGAATTGTACTATAATGATATCATTGTAATTGCATCTGATGAAGAAATTTTGTAAGCAAAGTTGTCAAGAGTTTAACATCAAAACCACAACGAAAATATAAAACAATCCAGAGTGCTACCGCCACACTCAATCCTTGAGTGCTCACGCTAATGATCCAACAAAACAATAAAACAACTAAGTGAACTTGTAATTTTCAAAATATGCGGAAGCTCCAATATTTCAATCCAATGATGGTAATGTAATCATAATAAACCAAAACATTGTATTTCGAACACTACAACTCAGAATATTCTATCACAAAACATTGTAACCCAACTTAATGTCTCAGAAACAATTTCAGATTTCCTAATCTAGGTGATAGCGCGTTTC
The DNA here is from genome assembly GCA_023374045.1 of Limonium bicolor. Lineage (NCBI taxonomy): Eukaryota > Viridiplantae > Streptophyta > Magnoliopsida > Caryophyllales > Plumbaginaceae > Limonium > Limonium bicolor. The sequence continues at coordinate 51,773,704 of CM041782.1, forward strand.
CCAGCCCCAACTTCAGCAACCATTACCTGCGATCAGAAAACAATATACAAAAACACGAAGGGACCGCGCAAATCAGTGAAACTGAGTAAATTCCATCTCATCACGTAAAATACATTTTGAAAACAATCTTTGTGTATTGATTAAACCGAAACATACAAAATTGGCAAACACAAACCAAATCCATTTTCCAATAGCACAACCGCAAAACCAATAGGGAGTCTTCAACAGGAGTAATCACCAAAGCAAACCAAGCAGTCACAAACGGACTGAAATACCAAATACCCTCACTCTAAGTCCTTAAGTGTGCACACCCCCTATGAATCAACAGTCCATAGAGTAGATCATAGAGCTTAACTGCAGTGTAATTAATTCATGCTCAGGGTGCAGAGAACCAACATGGTGAATCAGGGAGCACCAAGAACTCCAACATGGTGAATCAGGGAGCACCAAGAACTCCAAGTAATTAAAATCCAGTGAAGAACTCCCAAAACAAAACCAATACCATCAAGAATTCCACAACTTTGCACCACATGAAGAAATCACAATCTCATTTTACCAAATCTCCATCAGAGTTTCTCAAATTACATTTTGTGATAGAAAGCAATCCACATCAAAATCCAACAATGAGCACAGAATTTACCTGATTATTCCTTGACTCAGGAAGACAACTCAACAAAATCACCAGAAGCTCGCCATCGATACCGATGTCTAGATTAATAACAATCCACAATTAAAATCTACTAACCATAACCAAATAAATTTATAAATCATCTAAGTAGTAGACTTTTACCCGTTGTTAATCTAATCGGCACCAGGGTAGAGATTCGACAGCAACAACGAAGAACGTGAATAGGAAGTTCAGGAGAGAAGGCACAAGAATGTTGTAATTGGGAATAAGAGCGTAGAATGTTGCAACGACGAAGAGGAGAGTGGGGGAAATCAGGGTTTAAATATTACTAGTAATTTAGGAAGGAAAGATATTCCGTAAATCAGTTTTGTAATTTAATTAGGAGAGAAAGAAACCAGATTGACATTATAATTAGTTTAAGCGAGTAAATAAACTATCTAGAAGATATTTAGTTGAAAGAAATAAATAACAATTCAAATGGTTAGTTGGAGTAACGAGATATAGATGACTTGCTGTTGCGTAAAGATAAGGATGAAAATATTTATCTTTAAGGAAAGATAAAATATTTATTCTGAAAAGGAAGAAGTAAAACTAGAATTGAACTCTTTTAATTAGAAAAACGTTGTTTATAATTTAAGAGGTAAAACAATGAGTGTTGTAATTTATATAAAAGAAAGAATATTTAATGACGTGAATAATGTAGAAGAGGAAAATAGTAACTAACGTTGTTATTAATTTAAAGGGAAATTAGATCTTACTACGTAACTAACTAAGAGATAAATAATGACTTACCAATATAAATAAAGAAAACAATTCAGACATGGTAACAAGACGAGGGATGATTGTAATTATATTTTAAGGAAAATGACTTATTTAAGAAACAATAAATAGTTAAATAGATACTAATAATTCCTTTAAGACAGAAGCTAGATTTCAAAATCAAATTATAATCAGTGATTTCGGAAGATAAGGAAGGTATAACATACTTTAGTATTATATCAATTTAGAGAAAGGATAAGGATTAGATAATTTTATTGACTTCCCTGGGCCTCTAACACTCATTCCCATATACTACTAACTTATTTTTTTTAACATACATTATATATCCTAACTCAAAATTTATGGGTATTTCAAGAGCGAGGGAGGATGCAGCTGTAGAAACAGCCATGGTAGTGTTTCGGAGAAACCTATCTGAGTTTTAGATAGAGATGATGATAATGATTATAATATAGGCAATGAGATCAGGCATATATATATGGAGTGCAGAAGAGCTCAGCCAACTACGTGTTCTATGGGCTGCTATAGTCGTCGCTGACCGACTTGACCTGAAACAAATAGTGTGTTCACTTTGCCCGACTATATCAGGAAAAGGAATAAAAATGGGAGCTAAGTGTAACACCCCAACCGTTAATCTCGTCATTACCTCTTAAACTGCTACCAATTACTCCTACTCACGCAGCGGAACTCTAATTACAACGAGGGGTCAAACAACGCCGTTAGCCACCCATGTGGCTAACCAGGCCTTTCTTACATACCGTAACGGTCTGATGAACTGGAACAACCGAGTACTTCATACAAATACAATACTCAATTCATATCTCTACTATACCGAGTCTACAATATACGGATGCCGATAACATACACGGACTTACACCTCATTCAAACGCATAAGTAATTACAATCTAACTACCCATGCTCACAGCCGTCCCCGTCCTACTCTCTCGAACGGTGGTCAGCTTCAAGTACCTGCACACTAAAAACGTTCCCCCTAGGGGGTCAGCTTACGCTGCGCATGAAATTCGCATATACCGCGTGCTAACCGCGGTACGCCGACTACTTTGGGTCGGATATACATGGAGTTCATTTTAATCAAACAACATGCATCATGGCAATACAATATATGTATATCACACAAGGAATCTACATCCAATCACGGAACACGATTCCTAACTAACATAACAATGTTGTTAGTGGTAACTGGTTACTCAGGCATTGAGGGTTATTCCTCACTATGCCTTGTTTACTATTCAATACCTCGCCCGCTCTCTCGGGTTACTTATTCGTATACACACCCATTCTCTTGGGCTATTCATTCTTATACTTACCCATTCTCTCGGGTTACTCACACATATACTCACCCCTTTCTCTCGGGTTATTTATACTCATTATCTCACCCACACTCTTGGGTTATTCATACTCAAGCTCTTGTAGATTCTCGAGACACTACAGGTCTCCTACGTCACGCTTGTTACTCTCTTACATACTTAAGCCAAAACACATGGCTCTCTAGCATAGTCTTACTTCCCCGGTTTCGACCCTACTCTGGGTCTAGCATGGTGGGAAGGTTCAACTAGCTCACGGAACTCTCTCTTAGTTCCTATCTCTTTTACTTAGGTCCGACTACTCTCGGACTACACTCGTTCCCATACACTCCTCTCTCGGAGTTATAATAATATCATGTATTTTAGTCTAGAAGCATCATTCTCGATGTTTCTAATGACTTTGGGAACTTTACTTAAATTCGGGTAATCTTAGGTTTTAAGAGTTACCTTTACAATACATATACTCATACTTTCGGTTATATTCTTATACCGGGTAAACCCTCTTATAGGAGGTCGACCATGTCTCAAGGGAGTTACTAATCCCCTAGGTCTCTTTTACCTTCCTTATAAGTTCACATTATTGGATTAACTTCAATCCTCTCGATGGAGGTTCATTTATCTCTCCACTCATATTTATTTCGTGGATTGTTTCAGTAAGGTTTTCTAACCGTTATCGGGTATTTACTCAACCCGTACATCTCCTCACGTTCTAGGGGGTTCATATGTTCGCGTTATCGTTATACTTTAATCGATAGCTTGTGTGTGTTTGCATGTTTTCGTTATCATACGCATCGATCCGCTCTACGGATCTCTAGCCGAACGTTACTCACTATGAGTCGGTCTTTACACTATGTTAGACCACACCGGCATACAAGTATGTTAGTTCATTCAACATACAACAAGACATACATAATCAAACAAGGGATTATTTTCATGCTTTAGTCTTGATTAAGCCGGCACACAAACACACAAATCAGAGTAACTCGGTTAGCATACAGGGCATGAGAAAATCATACCTTTCACCGGGTTTTTACTTTACCGTGGCATCTCACCATGCTCGGGTCACGCACGACTCTCTGATAATGTTTCAAACATTATTGTTAACACTAAACTCATACGGTACATAATAAAATGCTATTCCCGTATTTACCCCGTTATCCCATTAACTCGGTTTTACTCTTGTCAATTTGAGTTCTCACTTCTCAATCACTTCTAACGCTTTCTAGGGCCTTTACATGTCACCGAAAAAGAACCTTAACACCTTATAACATCATTGGCATTCAAACCCCCATCACTTACAACCTTTACAACACACCTAACTGGTCTTAAACAACCTCTCACCATCTTTACTAGGTAATTACCATTTTTAGGCATCATTTCCCAACTTAAAACAACATTTTTGGTCCGTATAATGGCCTGTCCGAACTTGTGTCCGAACTTCCAAGTTCGGACGCAAGCCGTGACTTTAGACAGAAAACAGACACACGTCCGAACTTGTGTCCGGACTTCGGAAGTTCGGACGTGAGTCGAGAGAAATTCATTACAGAAGTCCATGCGTCCGAACATGTGTCCGGACTTCCCAAGTTCGGACACAGTTCGAGGATAATTCTACGGAAGAAATAGGTACGTCCGAACTTGTGTCCGGACTTCCCAAGTTCGGACACAGTTCGAGAATGAAAAATTTCCTAACCAACAGAGCCTGTCCGAACTTCCATGTCCGGACGGAAGTTCGGACAAGGCAAAATCCTCACTTTCCAAGCCTTTAAACTCTTAGCCAAATTTCTCCAAAACTTCCAACATAATGCACACCTCTTACCAAGTTCCATAACTCACTCTTAAGGCCTTAAATCTACTTTGTTTTCTACAACTCTTCAAGCGTTTAAACCACCTCTTTTGCTACAGATTTTGCACAAATCTCTCACCTTTACACAAGTATTCCCATGGTGATTTTCTAAGCCAATTAAATCTCCTCCAACACCTAGTTTCTCTAGGTCTTTCCTCTACTCAAAACATCACTTAAACCACTTAGGTTTCCACATAAATTTTGCCATAACTTGGCTACTTCTCCAACATTGCCCAAACTCATACCACCATTTAAATCATCCTAAAACTAGCCAAACCTCAAGGGTTCTATCAGCACTCAATATCTCCTCATTAATCAAGCAAAACTCATTACACCATATAGCATAATTCATCAAATACATAGCTCCCAAACAAACATTAACTCACAAATGTTTTCTCACTTGCATTATTACTAAGCAAGCACATTATCACCACAACTCAAGTGGGGTTCATTCATTTAATTAACCCTTCCCAAATGCTAAAACACATAGGATACACATTAGGGTTGGTTTCTTACCTTAATTTCTCTTAAGTTTCTTTTAGACATTCTTCTCCTCTTCTCTTCATCCAAAATCGGTCATGGCCAATCACTAGCCCAATTCTCTAGACCAATATACCAATGGATATAAGGAGTACTCATTAGTTCTCCTAACTATGAAAATAACTCATGAATTCAAGAGGAGGGTTCAAGGCATTAAATTTGAACATTACCTTTGGAAACCCTAGAATTGATTTGCCAAGAATCAAAGAAGGAGCTCCAACCCACCATTGGAGACTTGGAGGATAGCTCAAAACAAAGAGAAGCAAGACATTAATACATGCCAAAATCGGCCAACACAAGGAAGTGGGGAAAAATATGTTCTTCTTTGGATATTTTTACCTTGGATGAAAGAGGAAGCTTCAAGCTTCAAGATGGTGTGCTTTTCTCCTCAAATGGGCAACACCCACGAAAATGAAACTCACCATTTTCGAGTTTTGAAAAGAGAGAATGATAGAGAGTGATGAGAGGATCGCAAATATGTACTCATTTTTGAATTCGGAGCAAGGATGAAGCTTGGGCATGGAGGAGAAGGTGGAGAAGCTTGCTTGGCTCCAATGGCGTACAGCACACAGAGGAGAGGGAGAAATCGTGAAGAAGGGGAAAGAGAGAAGAAGAAAAGAGAATGGGAGGAAGAGAGAGAGAGAGGAAATTGTTTTATTTTTGCTTTTTGCTTTTACTTTCTCTCTCCTCCTTTACTTTCTTTCTTACTTTTACTAGCTTAGAGTGTGTGTGAGTGGTGACTCACCAATAAAACCGGCCCCCACAATATTAGAGAGCTGGAGCGTTTTTCGGTTTCTGACAGAAAACGCTCGTTATTTTACCCGGTTTGGCACTATTCACTAACCGGGCCCGTTTTTCGGATTTTTCTCGTTTCTTTATTTTTAATGGCTATTAAGCTTCCATTAATACTTAATTATAGTTATATAATCAACTATAATTTTTACGGGTCCATTTGACCACTTAAAGTCATGTTTTCGGGTTTTTTTCTCGAAAAACGTGCTTTAAACTCCGTTAGCGTTTTAATCCATTATTTGGATCCGTTTCTTCGGGAATCATTCCCGTATACTAATTAGGCCTAACTAAGCCTTAGGAATCCATCTCGGACCCTCTCGAGATCATATATCTCTTACACTCATTTAACGCGCATTTTAGCGTTTTTCGCTTTTCAAGCGTTTTCTCTTTTCTTTTGGTTTTATTCTTTTTACCAATACTCTTTAGGCACCATTAGGCCCTTAATAATTTTATTAGAGTAATTTAATCACCATTTTTAGATCTGGGGTATTAAAATCTACCCCCTTAGGAACTTTGTCCTCAAAGTTGGTGAATCTAGATGGTTACTCTCATGGCGTACTATGCCAAGGTTATAATACATGTATAACCTTACAGACTCCACAAGTCTGTCTCATTTCATACTACACATACCACACACATATCACAGCATGTATAGCAATCAAAAATACTCTTTTACCTCTCCATGGAATCGGTCCGAAGACAAGAAGGCACTACAGTCCTCGAATCCATATTGAGTAATATACTACTGATCCCTCAGGTACCGGTCACGTTGAACACTTACTCTTTCTGGTTCACGGCCGTTTCATGACAAATGGGCACTTACTCTCTCTGGCCCACGGTCCCTTCGGTTCTGATCAAAACATTACACATATACATATCCTCAGGCACTCTGGTTGACTCACTCAACACAGGAACATCTCAGGGTATTCTCCCCGTCCCGCTGCCTTTGGAAAAATCACACACTGTCACCGCCCCAACGGTCACTTAGGACCGCCGCACGTACGGTGAAATGGTTTCAAAACTAATACACGCCCACCGTTCTACCGGTCATCAAGACTTAAGGCCACAGCCATCGGCGGGTGATAGCGGTTTCAAAACCATTTTCATTTCCATCTTCATACTTGAAGAAAATTCTTTTTCAAAATCTGTTTGAAAATTCTTTTTAAAACATCACACAACTCCAAATCCGGTTCACGGTAGTTGTATCTTTTCTTAGCGTGATTACTTGTGACCACTTATAGGGAGCTTCAAGAATCATCCAACCCTGATGTGATCAGCATCAGTGTTGAACTATCCCTCCACCCCAATTTGTGTTCGGTTTCCCTTGATCGCTAGCAGATCAAGTTCCACCTCCCACGTCAGTTTCAAACAATCAGATAGTCAAACATTTTCATTTTCTATCTTTTACTCTTTCTAGTCATATTCATAAAACAATCTGTTTCAATTATCCCTAGTTCTTAGAACTTAGGTCATCCATTATTCTCTATTTCCTTTGCTTACTTAACCTAGGCATTCCATACTTGTGGCCTCATTAGTCGAATTATTACTCAACTTAAAGCATACAACATACAACTCCAAAGGATGGAACTCACTCCATCAATCATTCTCAAATAAAATCACCTAGGGAACTCACTCCCTCTTAGGTTACACATCGGTTTCATGCCGATTCATACTCATCATAACTCATGTCTAATCTCACTAGACATATACTATAGGGATTCTCATTCCCTAGGAGTCTCTCTACTCCTCTTTTCATAAATTACATACTCTACTTGCATCTCTCATGCACATACTCATTATTACACAATGAATGGGTACTATGTTTATGTAACATAAGTTCCAATCATCAAAACAATTTCTTTTTGTGCTATGCACATAGTAGTTTACGCACCAATACGTAAAACATACTCTAAGCGGTTTCTCGCCCTACCCCCCTTAAAAGGGGTTACGCCCGCGTAACCAACCATATGTTATCACTGAACATTGGTTCATTAATTCGAGTATTATGAAGTTTTTAACTTCATACGGTTAATTAACTCATAACCGGGTTCGGTTTAGCCTCTAAGGCTTCAAGGGGTTTATGACATAGGTATACTTAACCTGAATCACGGTCCACAAGCTTCTGCTGCGTGACCTGATAACTAGAGCTTAATTCGCTCTTGGTATTCTCAATGTATTTCAATCGTCGCTTGGTATCTCTTACCGTATGCGAATTCGATGATTTTAGATTTCTCTCCACTCTCTGGAAATCTACTTGTATAACACTGTATACCTTGTGATTATTCACTTACTTTTCCCGATTTGTCGGTTGAGGTCAAGCTACTACTTAGCATGTAGTGCTTCCTCGTTTAATAGTGGCTCATGGATTATGTTTGTTTCTTGGTTCTGTACCAGAGTTCTTCATTCATACTACTCTGCATTTTTCCACATATCGATCCTGGGCCCTGTGGGTTACTGCCCACGTTCTTTGTGCATCTTTGGCCAATGGCCGCACGGTTATCTCTCTAGATTCTCACTCAACAGGCTTCGTTGACATTTCTCAATTCCTGGCTCTCCCACTTGATCATTACCGCACAAGTGCAATACCAAAACACTCAGTCATACAGAGTGCAGAAGCGTAAACCCTTGACAGTAAATCTCTCATGGGATAGGAATGATTATGTCTCCTTACCACATTTTCTCATCAACTCTAATCACTATCTAAATATACTCTTACAATGGTTGCTTGCTGCGTACCATGTTCTACTCATTAACAACATTCGTTTATAAGGCATCCGCTACTACTTTAGCTTCTGCTCATGTACTCCCGCCATTTATACTATGGCTTGCCATTCACTTGGCTCAATGAAATACGTTATTCTTTAAATCTCTCTGCGCACTTGCGCGCTGCTTGCTCTGCAGTTCATATTGCACACTTACAGTGTTTACTACTCAACCGATTACTCTTCGGTTCGAATTGCTGCTATCGAGGTTTCTCTTTATACTCTACTATTGTTCATATACTCATTGGCAATATACACATGCTCAAGTTTTACAAGTGGTATCCCCCACTTAAGGTAGTGGTTCGTTCTCCACTATAACTCTTATGCCTTTATGCATATGTTTTACAACGTTTGGATCTACGTATTATAGTTGGTTTTATCGGCTTACAAGCCACCTTGCCTCGAGTCATGCTCCATGCGGGCTGTTTATATAGGTTTTTGCTTCTCCGTATACCATTAAATGGTTTGGAGGTATTACTGGGTTTTTCGATAAGGTTGTCTCAACACTCTTCCATACATGGAAGGCCCTTTAAGTAACTTGATATTTGTTGATGCCCTCTGGCAATCTAGGGTATCCCGTGTACCATGGGATCCCTTCGGGTTCTACCCGAGTGTTTGCTTAAACACTTGTGTTCTCAACACGATATTTTGTTCAACTACTGTTGACTCCAGCACCCTTCTCGGATTGCTCCTGGGTGTTACTGAGTAATGCCATTACATCTGGCTTGTACTCATGGTTATGTTCAGTTGTGACTTCGCCTTGCGGCTATGTCCTTGACCATCCCGTTTAGGGTTGTAATGTCTCCCATTATTGGGCAGATCCTTGGTACCTTCTAACACCTTCTGGGTCAGGTCATTATTCTCTTCAGTGAGGTATAAAGTGGGAATTCTATCCCGTTTATCGTACATTAATAAGTTCATTTAGGCATTCGCCGTATTATTTACACTGGTATTCACCCAGTTATTAGGTATTTCCTGAGACATTTCCAATGTCTGTACTTAATACTCTGTGCTTCTCGCACTTTTTAACGCCTTATCCTTAGGTCCGTGACCTTGCTGGATTCTAGACTCCCTTAACTCGGTAAGCTTCCTTGTGTTCTTCGATCATTCGAGGTGTCCAACTGTCTTGGTTTGGATTGGCTCTTTCGTCCGTAGTATGGAGTGGGCTACTTCCCGTGTACCGTACTCTACTTGTATACATACATGGAGTATCTTATTGATACGTTACCACTTACCCAACTAACTCATAATTGGTCTGTCAGGCCCGCAAGCTCCTTTGGAGTGCGGTGTTCCATGTCTCGTTTGTGTACACTCGTAGTGTCGGTCACGCCTAAGTGAAGTATTCTGTTGCCAACTCCTCTTTATCGTCCTATAATAACTTACCATGGTTCTCTGGTTTGGTTTTAAAATTTGGGGGTTTTTGGAAAATTTCGTTTGAAAGAAAATTTGAGTTTGAAATAAAATCTTTGGCATTTCAATGCCGGTTGCTTCTTACCAGGTCTAGCTCTTGCGGATATCTTATACAGTGGTCAGGCTTTAGGCCTTTCCAAGGTTTCATTTCAGAATTCTTAGGGTTTGTGGTGCTATATTGGCTTCTCTTGCCGTCTGGTACTTGCTAAGTACTGGTCGCTTGTCAAAGCTCTTCTTAGCTGTCTATACTGCACTTGCCGAGGCAAGTGCGCGGTAGGCAGTTTTTGGGTTAACTCATACCGGTCACGGTATTGTTCACATTGTATTTGGTAGCCTCGTTGGCTCTTCCTTGATCCCTAGTTGGATAACTGCTCCTTGGAGCTGATTCTCATTCATCTTGACATGACTGTCATTCTTAGGTGCTCCTCCACTCTCGGAGTTCCTTAATTACTTTAATTCTATGCTTTACCTCGTTGCTCGTTCCCACGTCTTTACTGTGGTTACCGAGGTTTAACTTATTTAGGTACTACTTTGTAGTCCTATTCGGGTATATCCCGTAGTTATGCTCGTAGCTGTCTAAGCTATATCAGTAAGTATTGCAACCTCTTCGGGTGTGGCAGGGTGGGTGCATCTACCTTGACTAGATTCTAGTCAATATGTATACCATGGATGGTATTAGTTACTATGGCGGTCCGTAGACATGTGTCCCGGTTTTGTTATTTATTGAGTCCGCCTTGTTGCACGGTTGGTGCTTCTTTTGTTGCTGCTCGGCCAGCTAGGTTCTCGCGACTGCTAAGCATGTCGCCCCAAGTTGCCACAGATTTCGGTCTCCTTGGATTAGGATTTCTCGATCTCTCGCCATTATGTGCGGTTATTGTCATTCCAGCGGGATCCGTCTCCGGGCTTTCCGGTTCTCGGGACTTACCGCATGACAGGTTCTGGTTCATATTGAATATTAATAACTGCCAGATTGGGTTTCCCGTCTCTCTGGCGTTCTTTCCCAGCTTTAATACGGGGGTTGTGGAGGGCGGGTTGGTATTGTAGGTATCCAGATCATACTGGAAGTTCCTATCTAGCGCATCTCTCACGCTACCACTCAACCCATAGCCCTAAGTCTCTATTTCCTAACTCGGTATTTCCTCGGTCATCAAGAGCGATACTTCGCTCTGATACCATTTTTGTAACACCCCAACCGTTAATCTCGTCATTACCTCTTAAACTGTTACAATTACTCCTACTCACGCAGCGGAACTCTAATTACAACGAGGGGTGAAACAACGCCGTTAGCCACCCATGTGGCTAACCAGGCCTTTCTTACATACCGTAACGGTCTGATGAACTGGAACAACCGAGTACTTCATACAAATACAATACTCAATTCATATCTCTACTATACCGAGTCTACAATATACGGATGCCGATAACATACTCGGACTTACACCTCATTCAAACGCATAAGTAATTACAATCTAACTACCCATGCTCACAGCCGTCCCCGTCCTACTCTCTCGAACGGTGGTCAGCTTCAAGTACCTGCACACTAAAAACGTTCCCCCTAGGGGGTCAGCTTACGCTGCGCATGAAATTCGCATATACCGCGTGCTAACCGCGGTACGCCGACTACTTTGGGTCGGATATACATGGAGTTCATTTTAATCAAACAACATGCATCATGGCAATACAATATATATGTATATCACACAAGGAATCTACATCCAATCACGGAACACGATTCCTAACTAACATAACAATGTTGTTAGTGGTAACTGGTTACTCTAGGCATTGAGGGTTATTCCTCACTATGCCTTGTTTACTATTCAATACCTCACCCGCTCTCTCGGGTTACTTATTCGTATACACACCCATTCTCTTGGGCTATTCATTCTTATACTTACCCATTCTCTCGGGTTACTCACACATACTCACCCCTTTCTCTCGGGTTATTTATACTCATTATCTCACCCACACTCTTGGGTTATTCATACTCAAGCTCTTGTAGATTCTCGAGACACTACAGGTCTCCTACGTCACGCTTGTTACTCTCTTACATACTTAAGCCAAAACACATGGCTCTCTAGCATAGTCTTACTTCCCCGGTTTCGACCCTACTCTGGGTCTAGCATGGTGGGAAGGTTCAACTAGCTCACGGAACTCTCTCTTAGTTCCTATCTCTTTTACTTAGGTCCGACTACTCTCGGACTACACTCGTTCCCATACACTCCTCTCTCGGAGTTATAATAATATCATGTATTTTAGTCTAGAAGCATCATTCTCGATGTTTCTAATGACTTTGGGAACTTTACTTAAATTCGGGTAATCTTAGGTTTAAGAGTTACCTTTACAATACATATACTCATACTTTCGGTTATATTCTTATACCGGGTAAACCCTCTTATAGGAGGTCGACCATGTCTCAAGGGAGTTACTAATCCCCTAGGTCTCTTTTACCTTCCTTATAAGTTCACATTATTGGATTAACTTCAATCCTCTCGATGGAGGTTCATTTATCTCTCCACTCATATTTATTTCGTGGATTGTTTCAGTAAGGTTTTCTAACCGTTATCGGGTATTTACTCAACCCGTACATCTCCTCACGTTCTAGGGGTTCATATGTTCGCGTTATCGTTATACTTTAATCGATAGCTTGTGTGTTTGCATGTTTTCGTTATCATACGCATCGATCCGCTACGGATCTCTAGCCGAACGTTACTCACTATGAGTCGGTCTTTACACTATGTTAGACCACACCGGCATACAAGTATGTTTAGTTCATTCAACATACAACAAGACATACATAATCAAACAAGGGATTATTTTCATGCTTTAGCTGATTAACCGGCACACAACACACAAATCAGAGTAACTCGGTTAGCAGCGGGCATGAGAAAATCATACCTTTCACCGGGGTTTTTACTTTACCGTGGCATCTCACCAGCTCGGGTCACGCACGACTCTCTGATATGTTTCAACATATTGTTAACACTAAACTCATACGGTACATAAATAATGCTATTCCCGTATTTACCCGTTATCCCATTAACTCGGTTTTACTCTTGTCAATTTGAGTTCTCACTTCTCAATCACTTCTAACGCTTTCTAGGCCTTTACATGTCACCGAAAAAGAACCTTAACACCTTATAACATCATTGGCATTCAAACCCCCATCACTTACAACCTTTACACACACCTAACTGGTCTTAAACAACCTCTCACCATCTTTACTAGGTAATTACCATTTTTAGGCATCATTTCCCAACTTAAAACAACATTTTTTGGTCCGTATAATGGCCTGTCCGAACTTGTGTCCGAACTTCCAAGTTCGACGCAAGCCGTGACTTTAGACAGAAAACAGACACACGTCCGAACTTGTGTCCGGACTTCGGAAGTTCGGACGTGAGTCGAGAGAAATTCATTACAGAAGTCCATGCGTCCGAACATGTGTCCGGACTTCCCAAGTTCGGACCAGTTCGAGGATAATTCTACGGAAGAAATAGGTACGTCCGAACTTGTGTCCGGACTTCCCAAGTTCGGACACAGTTCGAGAATGAAAAATTTCCTAACCAACAGAGCCTGTCCGAACTTCCATGTCCGGACGGAAGTTCGGACAAGGCAAAATCCTCACTTTCCAAGCCTTTAAACTCTTAGCCAAATTTCTCCAAACTTCCAACATAATGCACACCTCTTACCAAGTTCCATAACTCACTCTTAAGGCCTTAATCTACTTTGTTTTCTACAACTCTTCAAGCGTTTAAACCACCTCTTTGCTACAGATTTTGCACAAAGCTCTCTCACCTTTACACAAGTATTCCCATGGTGATTTTCTAAGCCAATTAAATCTCCTCCAACACCTAGTTTCTCTAGGTCTTTCCTCTACTCAAAACATCACTTAAACCACTTAGGTTTCCACATAAATTTTGCCATAACTTGGTACTTCTCCAACATTGCCCAACTCATACCACCATTTAAATCATCTAAAACTAGCCAAACCTCAAGGGTTTCTATCACACTCAATATCTCCTCATTAATCAAGCAAAACTCATTACACCATAAGCATAATTCATCAAATACATAGCTCCCAAACAACATTAACTCACAAATGTTTTCTCACTTGCATTATACTAAGCAAGCACATTATCACCACAACTCAAGTGGGGTTCATTCATTAATTAACCCTTCCCAAATGCTAAAACACATAGGATACATTAGGGTTGGTTTCTTACCTTAATTTCTCTTAAGTTTCTTTTAGACATTCTTCTCCTCTTCTCTTCATCCAAAATCGGTCATGGCCAATCACTAGCCCAATTCTCTAGACCAATATCCAATGGATATAAGGAGTACTCATTAGTTCTCCTAACTATGAAAATAACTCATGAATTCAAGAGGAGGGTCAAGGCATAAATTTGAACATTACCTTTGGAACCCTAGAATTGATTTGCCAAGAATCAAGAAGGAGCTCCAACCCACCATTGGAGACTTGGAGGATAGCTCAAAACAAAGAGAAGCAAGACATTAATACATGCCAAAATCGGCCAACACAAGGAAGTGGGGAAAAATATGTTCTTCTTTGGATATTTTTACCTTGGATGAAAGAGGAAGCTTCAAGCTTCAAGATGGTGTGCTTTTCTCCTCAAATGGGCAACACCCACGAAAATGAAACTCACCATTTTCGAGTTTGAAAAGAGAGAATGATAGAGATGATGAGAGGATCGCAAATATGTACTCATTTTTGAATTCGGAGCAAGGATGAAGCTTGGGCATGGAGGAGAAGGTGGAGAAGCTTGCTTGGCTCCAATGGCGTACAGCACACAGAGGAAGAGGGAGAAATCGTGAAGAAGGGGAAAGAGAGAAAGAAGAAAAGAGAATGGGAGGAAAGAGAGAGAGAGGAAATTGTTTTATGCTTTTTTCTTTTACTTTCTCTCTCCTCCTTTACTTTCTTTCTTACTTATTTACTAGCTTAGAGGTGTGTGAGTGGTGACTCACCAATAAAACCGGCCCCCACAATATTAGAGAGCTGGAGTGTTTTTTCGGTTCCTGACAGAAAACGCTCGTTATTTTACCCGGTTTGGCACTATTCACTAACCGGGCCCGTTTTTCGGATTTTTCTCGTTTCTTTATTTTTAATGGCTATTAAGCTTCCATTAATACTTAATTATAGTTATATAATCAACTATAATTTTTTACAGGTCCATTTGACCACTTAAAGTCACGTTTTCGGGTTTTTTCTCGAAAAACGTGCTTTAAACTCCGTTAGCGTTTTAATCCATTATTTGGATCCGTTTTCTTCGGGATCATTCCCTATACTAATTAGGCCTAACTAAGCCTTAGGAATCCATCTCGGACCCTCTCGAGATCATATATCTCTTACACTCATTTAACGCGCATTTTAGCGTTTTTCGCTTTTCAAGCGTTTTCTCTTTTCTTTTGGTTTTATTCTTTTTACCAATACTCTTTAGGCACCATTAGGCCCTTAATAATTTTATTAGAGTAATTTAATCACCATTTTTAGATCCGGGGTATTAAACTAAGGAATTCTCAAAAGACTGATTGGTTTTAATTTAGAAACAGAATAGCGATCATTCCCTTTATTGATTTTAATTTAGAAACAACGATCATTCTCTTTATTGTTTCATCATACTCTCTATTGTAGTCGATATCAACTTAATTTCCAGCTTGAAAATCTTAATAGAAGATACCACTTCAGTGAAGGATACCAGTACTTTAGTTATTATATCAGTCGCTTATTTTGTTTACTATATCGTTGTTGATGATGAATGGGAATGGGGTTGTTGATATTGTCAATATTTTTGTTTATGCTAGGTGGGTTTTGATGTTGTTTTAGATTAGTGGTGCGTTTGTAAGTTCTCCTCCGGTTCCCCGTCATTGAGTCTCCAACCCCGTCATTGATCCATCTCTAGCCCCGTCACCGCCTTCCTCCGCAGCAACCGCCAGCCAGCCACGCCCACTGCCTATAAAATTTGGCCAGGTCAGAATTTTACCGTTTTTATTGTTACCATTAGATATGCTAGCATTAAATGTTTCAACGTGTTGTTGAAAATCACTTGAACCTTGACCTGATGCTGCTATTATGTTTTTTTTTGCCTAAAAAAGTGTGGAGTATCTAAAAATACGCAATGGTCATGCCAATTTTTTTTCAGAATTAACCTTATTGTAATTTTCATTGAATAGGTGTTACTACGGTTGAACAATCCCTCTTCCATCCAATTTGTGAGTTGATCATCACTACTCATTAGGTTAGTTTTTCTAAAATGTTTCAACAACATGGTTTGTTCAAAATATATTCGTTTGTTAATTAGTTCAATTATTCATGTTTTTTCAAATTAAAACCTTATATTCTAATTTCATTGAATAGGTGTCACTACACAAGGTCGGATTGTCTACCTGTCACACAATCTGCTGCCTTGTCAACCTCTGCCACCGGTTTGCCTGATCAGAACCCACGGTAAAACACTTGCGTTTCTGATTATATTTTGAAACATAGTTATATTTGTCACGAATAAACGTTATACTAAATTCTACTTGTATTCTGCAATCATTAGAATATATATTTGCATGTGGCGAAATGTGATTAAGTTGAAATGAGGTGGTTGTTTTGTTCATTGATCATATATATATATATATACATACATTTACTATTGCATACTGTCTGTCTGATAATAATTCGTATGGTTTGCGGAGAATAAATGTTATTGCTGCTACTGTGTTTGTTTCTGCCTTAAAAAAATGTGGAGTGTCTAAAAATACGCAAAGGTCATGCCAATTTTTTTCCAGAATTTAAGCTGATTCTAATTCCATCGAATTTAACTTTCTTCATAATTACTTACAGTTTCAATTTTTTCATCTCTTGCAGTTTAATATGTTCAATTATTCAAGTTTTATAAAATTAAAACCTTATTTTAATTTCATTGAATAGGTGTCATATACTACGTGCAAGAACATCTGTCTACTTGTCTCTTCTCTATCTTGTGCTGTTCGCGCTGACCATCCAGTACTCATCAGGTTGGTATTTAAAATGTTTCAATTTATTTTTGTTTTTCTATTAAACAATGGAAAATCAATTCAAACATAGAATTACCTGTCTGAGATTTACCTGATAGAGGTATGTCTTAGATAGTCCCTGTTGGGACTGTCCAATGACCTTTGATCTCACCATCTAGGTTGTGAATGAGTTAATAATATACAGTAGTTCAGTGATAATTTCAGCAGCATTACCCTAGTGTTCTTCTAGTGTACATATATAATGTAATGAAACGATTCATATATATATATATATATATATATCTACACTAGGAGAACTGTAGGGTAATGCTGCCGAAATTATCACTGAACTACTGTATATTATTAACTTGTTCCTAGGTGAGATCGAAGGTGATTGGATAGGTTTAGGTTGTTAAATCTGTAAATAAAAAAGAGGAGATCAATGGAACGAGTTCACGACATCTGTGTGTTGAAAAAGGAGATGGAGCGCTCAGTGATGTACAGTGACAGATTGGACATCAAGTACCTAGAAGGGGTCAATAAATTTTGCAAAGTCCTTGTTGACAATCTTAAACCAAGGGATAAGGGATATATTCGATGTCCTTGTGTCGATTGCAAGAACGACTTCAAATACCGAGGTGTGGACAAGATTAAGGATCATCTGATTCGCAGAGGGTTTACAGATGATTATGAAGCCATAACAATACTGCATGGTCAACATTCAGTACAAGTGTTTGAATGTGCTGATAACGTCGTTGCAGAACAATCAGAAATGGATGCTTCACACGATTTTGGGGATACTCAAGATGATTCACTAGGTAGTGATTCAGATGATCAGGAGGACCTTAATGCAATGATGGAAGATGTTGAACAACATTTTTCCAACAAACCCAAAATTCGAAAATCTGATGCAAGCATCAAAGGAACCGTTGTACAGTGGATGTGAAACGCAAAACAAAACAAATTGAGCGTTGTCCTAAAACTATTCAATCTGAAGGCGAGACATGGATGGAGTGATGTCAGTTTTACAGATCTTTTACAACTGCTGAAGGATGTACTACCAAAGGACAATGTGATACCCACAACAACTTATGAGGCAAAGAAGTTAATGTGTCCGATGGGTATGGAATATAAAAAAATACATGCTTGTCCAAATGGGTGTATGTTGTATTGGAAGGAGAATGAGTTGGATGACCATTGCTCTGAATGTGGGGAATCACGCTATGTAAAAAAGGGTGACAGAAACCACATAAGCACTAAAGTGGGCTCTCCTGCGAAGGTGTTGTGGTATCTACCGATAATTCCCCGATTCAAACGTTTGTTTGCAGTTCAGAAAGATGCTGAGAACCTCCGATGGCATGCTACCCATAGAAAGGATGATGGTAAATTGAGACATCCAGCCGATTCACCACAATGGAGAAACATTGACAGAATATACCCTCAATTCGGTACAGACCCAAGGAACTTAAGACTTGGTTTATGCACTGATGGGATGAACCCTTATGGCACTTTGAGCAGTATACACAGTACTTGGCCTGTTTTATTGACAATATACAATCTGCCCCATGGTTGTGTATGAAACCCAGACATATTCTCCTCTCTCTGTTGATATCGGGTCCAAAACAACCGGGAAACAAAATTGATGTGTTTTTGCAACCACTTATTGACGATTTAAAATTGTTGTGGAATGAAGGTGCGACGGTGTATGATTCATATGGTATGGAAAACTTCACGCTCCGGGCTATGTTGTTTTGTACGATCAATGATTTCCCTGCATACGGTAACCTCTCGGGATACACAATTAAAGGAGCTCTAGCGTGCCCTATATGTGGAGATAGAACTTGCAGTATACGGTTAAAACACAGTGGAAAAAATGTGTACATGGGCCATCGGAAATTCCTCCTAAAGGGCACAAATACCGTAAGATGACAAAAGAGTTTGATGGAAAAACGGATCATGCAGTCGCTCGACCACCACTATCTGCTGCTGAGACTTACAATCAGTTGAAGAATGTTGTGAACAACTTCGGTCCACCAATTAAAGCCACTGAAAAGAGCATCTGGAAGAAAAAATCAATATTTTGGGAACTTGAATATTGGCAACATTTAGAGGTGAGACATTGCATTGATGCTATGCACGTGGAGAAAAACATTGGTGAAAGTGTATCTGCGACACTACTAAACGTGAAAGGAAAGACAAAAGACCATTTAAAGGGTAGAAAAGATCTGGTTGAATTGGGTATACGAGAAGAACTCGCGCCACAACAAAGAGGGAAAAGAACATTCTTGCCTCCCGCTTGTCATACATTATCCAAAGAAGAGAAAATAAGTTTTTGTAGTTCTCTTCGTCATATTAAAGTGCCATCCGGTTACTCATCGAACATATCAAGTTTGGTATCAATGTCTGATCTTAAATTGGTAGGGATGAAGTCTCACGACTATCATGTGCTGATGCAGCACTTACTTCCGGTTGCTCTCCGTGGAATCCTTCCAGCTGATGTCAGGAAAACTATTACAAATTTATGTGTTTTCTTCAAAGGAATTTCGTGTAAAGTGCTTGATGTGGAGACGCTGGATAAACTACAGAATGACCTTGTGATCACCATGTGTCAGTTGGAAATGTATTTTCCTCCTTCGTTTTTTGATATTATGGTGCATCTACTTGTTCATCTTGTTAGAGAGATCAAACATTGTGGTCCGTTATACCTTCGATACATGTATCCGTTTGAGAGATATATGGGTATACTGAAAAAGAAAATGAAAAACCGTCGGCGTCCAGAGGGAAGCATAATTGAAGGGACAGTAACAGAGGAAGTAGTTGACTTCTGCACTCATTACTTAGACGGTGTTGATGTTATTGGATTACCGAAAGCAAGACATGATGGCAGGCTTAAAGGGGTTGGTACCTGTGGGAAAAAATTATGCAGAGTTGATATTGATACATTGAACAAGGCACATCTGGTTGTGTTGAATCATTCTGAAGTTGTTGAACCGTATTTCGATGCACACCTAGCCTACCTCAAAACAAAACACCCAACGATGAGTAATGCCAAATTAAAAAAAGAGCAGAATGCAACATTTGTTAAGTGGTTCAGACAGAAGGTGTTGTATGAAGATTCAAGGAACGTGGATGAAATGATCCAGTTGTTGGCACTTGGTCCAAATCTCGATGTGTTGTCTATGAAGGATATGATGTAAATGGATTTTCTTTTTACACTGCACGTCAAGATTGTAAATCGACAAACCAGAACAGTGGTGTGCATCTTATCGCTTCACAAGACATTTTCACAGGAACAAGTCGTAATACACTGAAGAACGAATATTATGGTGTTATTGAGGATATTTGGGTCTTGAATTACACTAGTTATGAAACTTGCGTATTTCGTTGCAAATGGGTGGACAACAAACAGGGATATCGTGAGGAGGATCATGGTATGAAGCTAGTTGATTTAACGACAGCGGCTCCTACTGATGAACCCTTTATTGTTGCATCAAAGGCAAAACAAGTGTTCTACTGTCGTGATCAGTCTAATCCCAGATGGTCTATTGTAATGCAGAGTAAAAGATCGATAGTTGGGATTGATAATATTGTTGATGAGGATGAATACGACTGTGAAGATGAAACAGATGTACCTATTCGGTTGCCGATGGAGGTAGATAATGTAACTAATTTTGAATATCGAAGGTCCGACCACAATGAAGGATTGTGGATTGAACGATGAAATGTTATTTTGTAAGTTTGGTTGACAATATTATATTATTTATTTTTGTCATGTTTCAATATTTGATTCAGTAGATGTTCGTATTAACCTTGTTAATTGTTGATTATTTTTCAGATTATGGATCCTGACGATAGAGTCGAAGAGGACTTACTGTTGGGGCTGGATGATATTGGCGATGACGTCCCTACTGAAGAACCACCAGCTACATCTACTTCGCAGAACCCTCGGAAGGGACGTGGACCGACCCGTGGGTTGAAGGAGAAGAAAGATTCTCCCATCGATTTGATCTGGGACAAGTACCTCCGACATCGTGGTGGGTCGAAGCAGAAGTTTGCTTCCTACTTGGGATTGATGGTAAAATCCCATTGCTCGATTAATAAGGATTGGAAAGATCAAGAAAAGGCAGACAAAGACATCATGTGGCAGATGGTGCAGAAGAAGTACAAGGTCGCGGATGAACTTCGGACGAAGATTGAATCACTTCTAGCGACATCACTGCGACAGTTCAAGCATCGGTTGGTAGATGGCTGGATTACCAAACCGGGCTCCAAGAGGTCACCGCCGTGGGTAGTGTATGATGGTATGATCACGGAGGAGGACTGGAAGATATTCTACGACCATCGCCAGACTGAAGAGTTTAAGGTACTTTTACAATTATTCTTTCTTAATTATTTAAGGAATAAAATTTAACAAATATTTTTTTTATTATGTATAACTTACAAATATACAAATTTTGTAACAGTTACGTCAAGAACAAGCGAGACGTAACCGGGCGAAGAATATCTACAAGCACTTCATGGGGCGAGCTGGATACACGGGGCGGTTGGAGAAGTGGAAGAGCGAGGGCTTACTGACTAAAACTAATGAAGACGGCACTCAGTCAGTTATTGATGATGTTGACGATGCAAGTAGAGTGCAGACATTTATGCTGGGTCGAATGGTGAAAAATGACGAGGGGTATATGTGTTCCCGCAGAGCGAGACTGCTGAGTTGGCGTCCAAGATTGTAAGTATATATTTAAAAGTTGTTGTTTACTAATTAGTAAGTTCATTTCTAATATTTTTGTTAATTTAAAATAGTCTGGCTCGACTGAGCGATGGGAGATGGTTCCGGCCCCTCCGTCTCAGGATGATCCACTGAATAAGGCCCTTGGGCAAAAGGATCATCCCAGGGCGAGTGCGGGGGCTTGGAGGGGAAGTTCGCCAAAAAGACGTGTTTCCTACGTCTCGATCGAGAGTACCACAGGCTGAAATGATAGAGAGAATGGTGGATGAACGGGTGCATGACCGGTTGGAGGAGTCGGAGAGACGTCACGCTGAGTCGGAAAGACGCCACGCTGAGGAGCGTCAAGCCTACGAGGAGCGCCTGCGAAGACTTGAGGCTTTAGTATTGGGCCAGGTGCATGCTCCTACAGACACCTACTCCTACACCGGTGTCTACTCCTACCGCGACGGCGGATACATCGATAGTGGCCGCGTCTCCTACACCGGCACCTACTGCTAGACCGACGTCTGCTCCTACCACGACGGCGGATACTGTCGATGATCCTACACCGACGTCTGCTCCTACCACGACGGCGGATACTCCGATGGTCGATCATCCTGCACCTTCTTCTCCTACCAGAGACACATTTCCTTATCAAAACTTTCGGTTTGTTCTTTTTTCCTCCTTAGTTATTTTAACATTACTTTTAAAACAATATAATTTTATTAGCTTGCTTACTGTTGTGAGTTGATGTAGGTGGCTAAATCATGTCATTTGTTTCAAGTGTTGGATTGTGGGACTGTTCATGTTGCATTCGGTCGGGTTTTACAGACCGGACCGAACACTGTAGTACATTTCAAGCCCATCCCACCTCTCCACGCTCGTGTGATGGTAGACGATATTGTGCAAGGTCATGAGGACTCTCCCCTTCCGTTGGAGTGGAATCAGTGGAGTAAAATAGGTCAAGCAAAATCTTCAGTTGTTCCATGGCCATATTCTCTCATTGATGTCAGTAGTGACAAGGTAAACTATTTAATTACATGCTTACTGTTTAGTTTTTAACTTGACTGTTGACTGATATGTTTATTATTTAAATTTTGTATACTATTAGATTGATAAGGAATTAAGACCGGTTAAGAAGAGGAAAGTGGATAAGGGGAAGGAAGTTGTGAAATCAAATGAGGAGAGTCAGAGTGTGAGAAAGGAAGTGGTCAAACCTTTCGATATGACTCCTAGGAGATCCCCCATTCTGACACCCAAGTATCTGAAGAAGTTGACAGCCCATCAAAAAATGTTGTATGACTTTTTCATGACGAAGCCGCAGTCTGTCACCAATTTCAACATGAAAGTGTCTAAGCATGTTTTCCACTCCCCCGAGCCCAGAGATCTGATGATTACCGTGAGCGATCTAAGAGAATTTTTGATGGGAGACCTGCTTAACATCTCTGTGATTCAGGCCTATTGTGTGTAAGTATCTTTTAAATTATTAAATTATCTTTCATTTTTTTAAGCTACTTAACATATCTTATGAAAAAATGTTGTTTAGGTGTTTGACTACTAGACTGATATCGAACAAGAGATTATTTCCATCTCTTTCTTGTGCCCACAATTGATGTCAGCAAGTCAGGCCGCATTGGATGCGCAAGGATGTGCACAGCACGTGAGGCAGGGATTTTGTGCTGCGGTGCGAAGAAGAAAGCAAATATTTGCTGATCCCATATCATCAGATGTAAGTACAAATAACTGGAATTTTTCGCTTCCTAATTGTGATAATTAAAAATATTGTTCTACAAAACATTCTTTGTTTTATCTGTGGCAGCAATCATTGGATGTTGATGGTGTTGTGTATCGACACCTCATGCTTGTTGATACTAGACCCATTGGGCGGCCCTGATGACCTTCGAGAGATCGCTGTAGAGAAATATTTGAAGGAGTGAGTATTCAAAAATTTTAATGCATTCTGTATTTATTTTAAGCTTGTCCTAGATTATTGACAATAAATGGCTTCATTTTAAAATGTTGTATTTATGCAGGGGTCATAAGCTTGGTTTGAGTGATGTGAAGAAACCATTCTCCATCTTGGACTTCCATTACATACGTGTAAGTAATCATTTAATTTATGTGTTTTTGTATTAAAGTTAAACGTTTAATTTTTTGATCTATCTAAAGTTGGTAATCCATGGATGGTGTGATGACAGTGTCCTCAGCAGCCTGATTCACGAAGCTGTGGCTATTATGTGATGCGGTACATGTTCGAGATTGTACAAAATATTGACACGCTTGCTGATGATGACAAGGTAAACCATACCAATCAAAGTTTTAGTTAAAGTTATTGCATTTGAAATAAAATTGTGTACTAATGATGATCAGTTTCTTTTTATGGACAGATCGTTTCTTTTTTCACAAAAGCAGGGAGCACGTATTCCAAAGGGGATCTCGACTTTGTAAGAGATCATCTATCGCAGTTTTGGTGTAAAAATTACTTGAGTGTTTCTTAGATCTTATATCCTAGTGTACGTAGTTAGACTTAGACTTTTGTTTTTGCTGAAGCAACTCTCAAAGTTTGTAAAGTTCAACTCTCTCTATTTTTGAAAGTTTGAATGGGTTTGTTTGCAATTCGTTTTCAATGTTGCAATTCAAACTGGCAACTTGGTTTATGGTCATAGTGTGGTTGGTTATCAAAGGGCAATACCAGTTGGATGCCCTGTACAGGTTGTATATACGATTGTAAATTGGGTTGTGTTGGAAAACATATGTGGTAGATGCTAAAAAAACAAAAAAAACTAAAAAAAAAAAAAAAAAACCACGGTTCACTTAAAACCGTGGTTTAAAACTCAATGGAACGACGAGTATAAACCACGGTTTATTATAAAACCGTCGTATAAAGTAGTCATATACCACGGTTATCACCAGAACCGTCGTATAAAACGCAATGGAAACACATTATATACCACGGTTTCCGTCCCAACCGTGGTATAAGTCGTCTGATTCCCGCGACACAACGGGCTTTAAACGACGGTTTTACGAACCGTGGTTTATAATGCGTCTTTTAAACGACGGTTTCGAACCGTGGTTTATTGCAATTTTCCGATATACCACGCGAGTATAAACCACGGTCTCTAACCGTGGTATATAGGCAAAATAACCGTGGTAAAAAACATTTTCTGCACTAGTGCAAGTATGGATTTTTGTGTCCTGAAAGAGCATCATTCACTGCTCTGAAGTGCGATACAAAAGCGGTATGTACACAAAGAGGGAAGGTGTACATACAGCGTGCGATGGTTTAACCAACATCTGAGCGTAGGGAGGAGGAAGTAATATCTTATGCTACCTTACATCAAAGTATTAACTTCTGTTATCATTTTAATTTGAATAAGTGTTGTAGTTATCTATGCACACATGCTTATAATGACATGTGAGTGTTTGGTATTACACAGTGGCCATTGGGTTTTACTGGTGTTGTGTCTGGATCGTTGCGGATACTATTTCTGATCCGCCTTGCAAACTGAAATCCAAGAGACATCAAGATAAAGCCACCCTTAGCGTGTAAGTACATTATGAAGCAATTCTTTATGTATTTCAACTAATTTAATTTAATTTTATTATGAATGGATACCTAATTTAATTAATGTATGTTGATGATAATAATTATGCAGTGTGTATCAAAGTGTTTGATTTCAGAGCTGTTATGGTGTAAGGTCAAAAAAATTCCATCCAATGGACTTCAGTGAAGGTAAATGCGTCATCAGTTACTTGTTTATTATTGATTGGTTGTAATCACAATAAATGTCTTATATAATTAGTTCTGTTCTTCCTGTGTTTAAGTTCACGTCAACCCGGAGGTTCAGAGTGTGGGTATTATGTCATGAGGTATATGCATGACATAGTCACCCTATTTGGTGAGATGGATGATCAGTTAGAAAAGGTATATCGAAGTTATATTTATTTTTCAATTACTAATATAATTTTTGATGATTAACCAATTTTGTCTTGTTTTGTTTTTCAAAGGTTTTTCCTAGTGTTGGAGAATATAACGCAGAAACCATCAACGGGATGCTAGAGGATTGGGCGGATTTCGTCTCCATGAATTTGGTTTGATTTTTGCTTTTTGTTCTCGAATTATTATTTAGAACTTTCGTTAGACTTTTATGGTTAGATAGATTGTAAAAAATGACCACTATGAGTATATTAGTGAACATTTGATCAATTGTGTATGTATATGGTCATTTGTGACTATGTGAATTGTGGTGTATGGTCATTTGTGACCATTTTAAATGTGGTGTGTATGGTCATTTGTAAGCCGTGTCATTATTTTTGGGATTTTTTTGACAATTTACTTACAAAGAGTGATGAGATCCTCTACCATGGACATATTTGGATTTATATTAACAGGTTTTGTGACATATGTGGGATTATAAATGAAAACGAGAAAAACAAAAAAAATGGAGGATTTTCGGCGGTTTCTACTTGGAAGTGCCGAAAATCCTCCAATGTTTTCACGTTAATTTTGCCTTAGGAACCGCTGAAAATAGTTACTTTTTTCGGTGGTTGTAAAACCGCCAAAAATAAGGGAAGACCCTTTTTCGACGGTAGCATTTTCGACGGTTGTAAACCGCCGAAAAAGGCATAAAAAAACCACCGAAAAAGACCCTTTTTGCACTAGTGAAGCTTGTATCGAGTGTTAATAATATTAAGTGTTAATTTCGTTTGACTCGACCTACTCTGCTGAGTATATTAGCCTACAAATACTTTTTAGGGAAAATTACATGTCCCACCCATGACGTTTGGCAAAATCACACACTCCACTCACGTGGTTTTAAAAATTACTTTACCCACCCATGTGGTTTTCCCTGTTTTACATTCAACAACTTTTCTAATTTTTGATTAATTCAAAAGATGTTTAAACGTTATCCGAAATTGATGAAATTTTACATAGATGATGCTAAAGTGTTATATTTTGGTATAGTGAGATTTCTAAAGTTTTTTAAGCTTAAATGTGACATGTGGGACCCATTGAACATGTCACATGTTTCATTGGGTCCCCCGGGTCACATTTAAGCTTAAAATTTTTCAAATTTGACATAAGATCTATATATATCACTTTAGCATCATCCATGTAAAGTTTCATCAATTTTGGGTAAAGTTTAAGCATCTTTTGACTTGAACAAAAATTAGAAAAGTTGCTGCATGTAAAACGAGGGAAACCATATGGGTGAGGAATGTAATTTTTGAAACCACGTGGGTGGAGTGTGCAGTTTTGCCAAACGTCATAGATGAGACATGTAATTTTCCCGACTTTTTAAGTATTGTACTTCGATATTACTACAATTCTAAGTTCTTCCTTATTACAATAATATGGTATGAGAGCGTCAACTTACCAATCTTTTTACAAGTCTATTTTTGTACAAACCAGTTTAAGTTTTATTGGATAGTCATAAGTTTTTTTCTAAATGGTTGTATTGAACTAATCCGGTCTAGGTTTAGATTAAAAATATACAACCTGCGATGGGTTTGGATTAGATTCAAATTGACCCAATCGGGTCGGAATCAACCCAAACTCAAAACCCAATTTTTACACCCTCTAAATCACATAGCTAGCTTTATGATTTTTTATTCATGTCGAAGGCAAAGCTAGGAGATTAAAAAGCTTAATCATGCGGGCGTTACAACAATCTCAACATATATAATATCTTAATTACTAAAAGAGCTCTCTTTAAAAAAAAATCTGTAAAATCACTTTTAGATCGCTGAGGCTTTGCTCTCATGAGCTACGTAGTTTGATGATCGGGCATGTCCTCAGTGACCAAGAGTCTACTGTACAACCGGAAGCACATGCAGTCGCTGATGTTGTATTTTCTATTTTGTGACAGTTTTTATTTTCATATTTTCTTCTTTAAAATTATACAAAACAAATCATTTTAACTTTTTGACTAATTAAAATTATTTCAACAATTTACGGTTTTAAAAGATTCATCTCTCTTATACAAACACGTTCGTGTCGCAACTATCATCGATCTTCTTCTCTTTCTTTTTTCTCCTCGTTCTTGTTGCAATTATTATCGTTCTTCTTCTCTCTTTTTTTCTCCTCGTTCTTGTCACAATTATCAATGTTCTTCTTCTCTTTTTTTTCTACTCTACTCTCTGTCAGTTCAAATTAAACTCAAATCAGTCCAAAAATTTTCGCTACCGGAATAAATCGACAGAATTGAATGATAAAGAATCATGGAAACTTCTCAATGTCGTAACCACATGTAAGCTATATAACCATCGATCTCTTCATTTTTTTACAAGTACACGATAGATTTTACTTTTCTAACATTACTTTCATCTTCAACCAATTGACCGCCAGTGAGAAAAAAAGTTAGTACAATTTGTCTGTTTAAATTAGGATTACCATTTTAAAAACTTTCAAGTATGTGTTCAGATACTATGTACTACTTGTTCAAGTTTTAACACACATTGTTCAAAAGTTAGTTCATATTGTTCCATTTTTAAAGTGAAAGTTTATATTCAAAAATATAAAATTAGTTGTTCAATCATTTTGAACCATATGTTCAATTATTTTTTACAACTTGTTCACAAATGTGATACTAGTTGTTCATCCAAAAATTTATCGTAAAATAATGTCAATATAATTATACCATTTATATTTCTTTTGTCATTTTTCTGAACATCAATTGCATGTTCATATTAGCAATGCACGTTGTTCAACATTTTAAACCATTTGTTCAAAATTATTTCATGTTCTTACTAAAATTTGCTCAAATTATTTTTTCTCCATTTTGAAACATCAATTACATATTCTTATTAGCAATACACGTTGTTCAACATTTCAAACCATTTGTTCAACATTTTAAACCATTTGTTCAACATTTTAAACCATTTGTTCAACATTTAAAACCGTTTGTTCAAAATTATTTCATGTTCTTACTAAAATTTGCTCAAATTATTTTTTCTTCATTTTGAAACAACAATTTCATGTTCTTATTAGCAATACACGATGTTCAACATTTTAAAGCATTTGTTCAACATTTTAAACCATTTGTTCAACATTTTAAACCATTTGTTCAACATTTTAAACCATTTGTTCAATATTTTAAGCCATTTGTTCAATAGTTTAATCCATATTTTCTGTTGTTTATAATGCTCATATTAAAATTTCAAACTAGTTTTTCTGGAAAATTATATAATAAAAGATTATTAATATAATTTTCCTCTAAAACCAAGATTTTTATAACTTTAACGGTTAATAAATTTTTTAGAATTATTTGTTTTAAACTTTTAGATTTTCCTCTAAAACCGAGATTTTTTAACTTTAACACTTACTAAATTTTTTAGAATTATTTGTTTGGAATTTTTCAGAATGTTTTTTGAAGATAAAATTTTTCAGAATTATATGTTTTAAACTTCAAGATTTCCTCTAAAACTTAGATTCTTTCAAATTATTTTTTCGCCATTTTGAAACATCAATTACATGTTCTTATTAGCAATACACGTTGTTCAACATTTTAAACCATTTGTGTAACACCCCTACCATTAATACAATGCTTGCCGTCCAATCTCCTTACACATCAGATACACGCAGCAGATACATACTTACATACAGTGGGTGATACAATGCCGTTAGTCACCCACGTGACTAACAAGGCTACTTCTTCTACATACAGCCTCGGTCTGATGGACCGGAATCCCGAGTACTACACATCTATAATACATACCCCATTCATCAATCAAATACAACAATGCTCCATTCAATACTTACTCCTCTATAATCCATACAATACAATATACTTAACCGAGTCTACTAGGATCCTTATACAATTTTAATATCTCTTCCAAGTTCATACATACTCACTAAGAGTCTACATCTACCCATTCCTCACAACTACTTACTTTCTAAGTACAAGGTGTGCCTCCGGTCTCTTATCTTGACCATATTCGCTTCGGTACCTGCACACTAAAAACGTTCCCCCTAGGGGGTCAGCTTTCGCTGCGCATGATAACCGCATAACCCGCGTACTAGTGAGGGTACGCCGACCACTTGGTCGTATACATGCGGTTGATTTCATTCAAACATACATGCATACATGCTCTTATACATAGTATTGCAATACATTACGCAAGACATACACACATACATACACTTCATTACATACAAGAAGTACAACATAAACCATTCAATACATACCTACCTTTTTCCGAATTACACATATACATTACATACACAATATACAATTCTTGTTAGCTTCATTGGTCCACCCGGGTTAATCGGGTGGAGATTACTCTTTTACTCGTTACTTCATACATACGCATACATACTCATACATACTTACGGATCCATACTTACTTACTCTTACTCTTACTCAAGTTAAGTCGTCGGGACCTCCGGCCCTGGGGACTACACCGTCCCACCTCCGGGATTTACTTGACTCACCAATCCGGGATGCTACCCATTTAAGGGATTTGGGCCGCAGACCAGTTTAAGAGTCAGGAATTGCAGCCAACCTCTTGTGACTCCGCATCCTCACGCGTGGCCGAAACTATATCGAACTTTTACTCATTCCAATTTACTCACTTAAGTTAGGAGTTAGGTAGTTAGGAATTAGCAGAAGTCATTCATTCAAGCCACAATAATACAATACAAAGCTCATATACACATCCATACAAAATAAGTGCAATATACAAGTACACTACAAAATACAATACACATCATCATCATTCATATGTTTCATGAATTATACAAACTATTGTTCAAGACAAATATCAAGAACAATGTAAACAAGCACAGGTAAGTGCAATATAGTCCGATTCATGCATTTATCTTATTAGGTGATCAAATAAGCACACAAATCGGGGTAACCAGATTAGGATACAGGGCATGAAGAAATCATACCTTTCACCGTTGGTTTACTTTATCGGGTGTTCCCTTGCTCCATAGTTCCTTATTTGTCCCTCGAGTCTTAGTCTCGAACCAATGACTACATGTCAAATGGTTCAATCAATTCTAAGCATTACAATATATTCATAGCTACTACTCCCGTTATCCCATTGCTTTGGTTTACTTAATGTTCTTATACTTTCATCTTCCTTAACTAATCCTCTTACTTGTTTCCCATTCACGTACTTATTTCTTTACCTTTAGTGTTGCATTAATGGTGTATTACTAAAGTCCCATATATATGTACATATCTATATATATATATATATACATACATATGATTACTGTGTTACTATTATTATTATTATTATATTTTTTTATATAAGTTGGGGCCGTCCGACCCACCGTCCGACCCAACCTATGGGTCGGACCGTTCCCGTAAGTTTCGGTCCTGTGGTCCAGACTCCGTCCGACCCACTGTCCGACCCAGACTCTGGGTCGGACGAAGTCAGTAACTTCGTCCTTGATTTTTTTTTTGCCTGTCCGACCCACGTCCGATCCACGGCTCTGGGTTGGACCCTTCCAGAAAGGTTTACTGCCGTTGCCTAAGCCCCGTCCAAGTGTGGACGAGGCCAATGTTGGCATTATCATGATTCTTATGCCTCTGTGCTACCATTGCTACAGAAGGCATGGCGGTAATTAAGAACTCCGTCAACTGTATACTAGGCTGATGCCCTAGTGACAGTGACATTGGGTTGGCCATTACTCCAAGCCACTCAGGATGTTGGGTTTGAATTTATGGTCCAGTTGTTGATTTCTTGTCGTATGAGGCAATATTTCTTGCAAGTCTTGTTAGTAATGGTGTGGGTTTTGCAACCGTTTAAGGTTACACAACGCATCAGGTTTATGGCTTTAGAGCCATATTGCGGCAAGCTATGCTCTTTGCAAGCTGCTTATACGTGTTTCCACTCCATGTATACCGTCATAGGTTGGAGGTATTACTGGGCTCCGTGGTAAGTCGTGGCATCACGCTTCCGTTCATAGGAGGCCTTTTTAGGCAAATGGCATTAATAGGTGTCTCTCAGTATCTTAGGACATTTCTTGTTAAGTGAAATCCCTTCGGTGTCCTAACCGAGTGTTCGTTTTAGCTCCCGTGCTCATATCATTACGCTTGTTCAACTGTTGTTAACGCAGACACCCTTCAAGGATCGCTCCTGGGTGTTGGTAGCTGTGCCGTTACATCCGGCTAATGTTTATAACATGTGTTGTCCTCTATACCGTCTTACGGTATTGTATTAAGCTATTCCCCCTTTTGGGTCATAACATCTCCTGCCGTTGGGTAGGTCGTCTGTACTTGCTCCCAGTGCTTGAGACTAGGTTTAAATATCCTCTCCGATTATGGATTGTGCTTCGTAGTAATCTTGTGATTGCTCTTGGGAGTTCTGTCCCGTTTGCTGAGCATTGTGGTGTTCACGTTAGGCAACTGCCTTACTGTGTTTAGGCTGGGTATATTCCAGCTATCACGTATTTGTTTGGTGTCCTCGAGACATATCCAATGTCTATATTTACTAGTCTGTGCTTTTTGCATTTCCCAGTCTTCATTCCTTATCTTCAGATGGATTCTCTGAGTTCCTTACACTTGTTCCTTAACTGTGTTTCCTTCTCCTTGATTGTCTGTGGTGTCCAGTTATTCTGGTTAAAATTCACTCATGGTCCGTAGAACGGAGTTGACTACTTCCCGTGTGTCGCACACTACATGTATACATACGTGGGGTACCATATTGATACGTTACCACTTACCCAACTATATGTCAGGCCCGCAAGCTCCTTCGGAGTGCGGTTGTCCCACATCCCGTAACGGGTACACTCGTAGTGTTCTTCACACGCCTAGGTGAAATATTCTGTTGTCAACTCCTCTTGTATCATTCTATGATACTCACCATAATCATGTTGGTTCGGTTTTTAAAATCCAAGGGTTTAAAAGAAGGTTTGTGGTTTGGAAGAAAACTTGGTTTGAAAATAATGGTTCGGTGTTAAAAGATGTTCCGCATGGCATAACCATGTTGGGGTCTTGACCAAGTCTAGCTTCTCGCTGAATGGTACGTACTAAGTACAGCGGTCGGGCCGTTAGGCCTTTCCAAGGTTCCATTCCTTCAGTTTCAGGATTTGTGATCCCGTAGTTGCTTCATTGTAGTCACGGTACATTACTATGTACCTATGGAGTGTTAGAGTTTCTTTATGTATCTCTGTCCTTACTGCACTTGCCGTGGCAAGTGCGTGGTACTGGTGGTTTTTGGGTAATCCTATACCCATCTTGGTAGGGTTTCCGCTTGCATTTGGTAGTCTTGTCGACTCTTCCTTGGATCTTATTGATCTACAATTGGTATGCTCGATCCCTTAGGCAGCTTCTTGGTGGTCTAGACATGGCTGTCGTAGATCTGGGTACTTCTCCAATCCTTGGAGATTCCCACTCTATTTGTCTTGTGTTGTTCCTTGTGACTCGTTCCCACACATTTGTGGTGGTTACTGAGCCTTCCTTGTTTAGGCACTACTCTTGTAGTCTTATCGGATTATATCCCGTGGATGTCCTTGTAGCTGTATAAGCTATGTCGGCCAGGTATTGTAACCTTTTGGCGTTGTACTTTCGGAGTTAATCGCTTCCGACAATGTCCTTAGTCAGTGGGTATACCGTTGGTGGTATCATTTAGCTACTGCTGCTCCGCAGACTTGTGTCGCGGGTTCCATTACTACTCCTTTTTCCATTTCGTCGCACGGTTAGTGCTTCCTTCCCGCTGTTGGTTGGTTAGCTAGGTTTCGCGACTGCTGAGCATGTCGCCCCATGTTGTTGTAAGTTGCCGCCTCCTGGTGATTGGAGTGCTCATCCTATCGCTATTAAGTGCGGGTATTATTGTTCAACCGGGATCCATATCCGGGACTCCCAATTCCTAGAATCTACCATATGTCGGTTCTTGTTTTACTGTGTGATTGTTTCACAACTGCCAGATCGGGTTTTCCCCGAGTATGAAAGGCTTTTTCTTCTCTCTAGCGTCCTTTCCCAATTATACAATGGGGCATGTGGAGGGCGGTCTGGTATTGTAGGTATCCGTACTCACCGGGAGTTCCTAACTAGCATATCTCTAATGCTAACACTCAGCCCCTTAGCCCCTAGCTTCTAATTCTAACCTCCTACTCGTATTTCCTAACTCGGTATTTCCAGTCATCAGAGCGATACTTCTCTCTGATACCACTTTTTGTAACACCCCTACCATTAATACAATGCTTGCCGTCCAATCTCCTTACACATCAGATACACACAACCAGCGGATACTCTTACTATAGTGTGATACAATGCCGTTAGTCACCCACGTGACTAACAAGGCTACTTCTTCTACATACAGCATCGGTCTGATGGACCGGAATCCCCGAGTACTACACCTCTATAATACATACCCTATTCATCAATCAAATACAACAATGCTTCATTCAATACTTACTTCCTCTATAATCCATACATACAATATACTAACCGAGTCTACTAGGATCCTATACAATTATAATATCTCTTCCAAGTTCATACATACTCACTAAGAGTCTACATCTACCCATTCCTCACATACTTACTTTCTAAGTACAAGGTGGCCTCCGGTCTCTTATCTTGACCATATTCGCTTCGGTACCTGCACACTAAAAACGTTCCCCCTAGGGGTCAGCTTTCGCTGCGCATGATAACCGCATACCCCGCGTACTAGTGAGGATACGCCGACCACTTGGTCATATACATGCGGTTGATTTCATTCAAACCTACATGCATACATGCTCTTATACATAGTATTGCAATACATTACGCAAGACATACACACATCATACACTTCATTACATACAAGAAGTCAACATAAACCATTCAATACATACCTACCTTTTTCCGAATTACACATATACATTACATACCAATATACAATTCTTGTTAGCTTCATTGGTCCACCCGGGTTAATCGGTGGAGATTACTCTTTTACACTCGTTACTCTTCATACATACGCATACATACTCATACATACTTACGGATCCATACTTACTTACTCTTACTCTTACTCAAGTTAAGTCGTCGGGACCCCTCCGGCCCTGGGACTACACCGTCCCACCTCCGGATTTACTTGACTCAATCCACAGGGGATGCTACCCATTTAGGGATTTTGGGCCGCGGACCAGTTTAAGAGTCAGGATTGCAGCCAACCTCTTGTGACTCCGCATCCTCACGCGTGGCCGAAACTATATCGGACTTCTACTCATTCCAATTTACTCACTTAAGTAGGAGTTAGGTAGTTAGGAATTAGCAGAAGTCATTCATCAAGCCCAATAATACAATACAAAGCTCATATACACATCCATACAAATAAGTGCAATATACAAGTACACTACAAATACAATACACATCATCACTCATCATCATTCATGTTTCATGAATTATACAAACTATTGTTCAGACAAATATCAAGAACAATGTAAACAACACAGTAAGTGCAATATAGTCCGATTCATGCATTTATCTTATTAGGTGATCAAATAAGCACACAAATCGGGGTAACCAATTAGGATACAGGGCATGAAGAAATCATACCTTTCACCGTTGGTTTACTTTATCGGGTGTTCCCTTGCTCCATATTCCTTATTTGTCCCTCGAGTCTTAGTCTCGAACCAATGACTACATGTCAAATGGTTCATCATTCTAAGCATTACAATATATTCATAGCTACTACTTCCCTTATCCCATTGCTTTGGTTTACTTAATGTTCTTATACTTCATCTTCCTTAACTATCCTCTTACTGTTCTCCCATTCACGTACTTATTTCTTTACTTTAGTGTTGCATTAATGGTGTATTACTAAAGTCCCATATATGTACATATCTATATATATATACATACATATGATTACTGTGTTACTATTATTATTATTATATATATTTTTTTATATAGTTGGGGCCGTCCGACCCACCGTCCGCCCAACCTATGGTCGGACCGTTCCAGTAAGTTTCGGTCCTGTGGTCCAGACTCCGTCCGACCCACTGTCCGACCCAGACTCTGGGTCGGACGAAGTCAGTAACTTCGTCCTTGATTTTTTTTTTGCCTTCCGACCCACGTCCCCACGGCTCTGGGTCAGACCCTTCCAGAAAGGTTTACTGCCGTTGCCTAAGCCCCGTCCGACCCACTGTCCGACCCAGACTCTGGTCGGACGGTAGCAGAACCTTGCTACCAAAACAAACAAAACAAACAACAACCAATGCTTTATTTTCTTTTCCCAATTTCACCCATTGCTTCCCCAATCTTCCTACATACATCCTAACATGTTTTAGTACTATTTAAACATTCTAAATCACCTTAATTCATCCACCAAATCCATTGCTAAATCCATCAAACAACTTACACAATTCCCTCACTTCTCTTTCAACACTTGTAACAGTTTTTGTTACACTTATGCTACAGATTTTAAAAGCTCAATGCTCATATCCAATACTCCTACTACCAATACCATTACTAGTATCCCAAATACATTTCCAAGCCATTACACCACCTATACCCAAGTCCAACTCTCCTCTTACCAAATCTTGCACACTATTTCTTCTTAGTTCCACAATGCAATTTAATACCTCCTT
Organism: Limonium bicolor; assembly: GCA_023374045.1. Lineage (NCBI taxonomy): Eukaryota > Viridiplantae > Streptophyta > Magnoliopsida > Caryophyllales > Plumbaginaceae > Limonium > Limonium bicolor. Next base: position 51,810,009 of record CM041782.1, read on the forward strand.
GCTACAGATTTTGGTTCCCACCTCCTCCATACATAATTTCCTCTCCTAATGCCATCTCCAATGCCTACAATGCATTGCCTCTCCTCTTCAAGTCCAACACTCACTCCCAAGGTCAAGTACATAAATCCTCCTAGTTTCTCCAATGCCATTCAACAATTCTTGCTACAGATTTTATATCCTTTCATTCTCTTACCACAACTACTACTCCATAGTCATTAAACATCTCTACTAACTCCAATACACACCTTGGTTTTCCCATTCACTAAGTCATCCATACATATACATATTCCTACCGAAATTTTGCCATAGTTCCTCTACATTTCTTACTTCTCCACATATGTATTTTCTCATCAAACTCATTCCTAATCTAGCTAAACCACAAGGGTTCTACCAGCACACATACAAAATCTTAGTACACCATTACTTCCTCAATCCACATTACTAATGCACATACACAATACACTTGGCTCTAAGGCCTACAATTCACATACTAGTTCACAAATACTCAAACTTCCCAAAATGACATTACTAATACATTATTTTGGGTTCCTTAATTAGTTCTCCCATTCCCATTACTCTAATGAAATTAGAACTTAACATTAGGAAGGAGCTCTTACCTTGAGCTTTTAATTCCTTCTTTCTTTCTCATTTCTCCTCCTTCTTCCTTTCTTGCCCAAATCGGCCATGTGGGGAATGGAGTTGCCAAGCTCCATTCCCATCACCCAATGAACACAAAACACTACAATTAATATACTAACCCCTAAATAAATGCCAATTCATTGAAGTGTTTGAAATGAAATTTCTAGGGTTTACCTTTGGAGAGTTTTAGAAGGGGTTTTAGCCCTTGGTTCAAGAAGGTGTTCTCACCACCATTGGAGGGTTGAAACAAAGCTCCAAAACAAGAGGAAAAACAAGGTGAGAGAGAGGAAAAATCGGTTATACCCAAGAGATGGAGGAAAGTGAGGTCTTTCATGGAGATTCTTACCTTGTTGGAAAGAGGAGGCTCCAAGCTCCATAATGGTGTGCTTTTCTCTTCAAATGGGGAAAACCCATGGAGATGAAATTCATCCTTTTCGAATTTTGAAAAGAGAGAATGGTAGAGGAGAATGAGGGGATTACAAATATGTAATTATTTTTGTGATTGGAGCTCAAATGTGGCTTGAGCATGAGGTAGAAGAAGGGAAGCCATGGGAGGCTTGTGGAGCTTCAAGAAATCGCCCATACCAGAGGAAAGAGAAGGGAGAAATCGGTGGGGATAAGGAAGGAGAGAGGTGAGAGAGTAGAGAAATGAGTGAGTGAGGAGAGAGGGAAGGGATAAAGTAGTTTCTACTTTATTGCTTTTTGCTTTTGGCTCTCTTATTTAATTAGCTAGTTACATGTGTGTGTGAGGGAGTTATTTGACTATTAAAAATCGGTCCCCCTACAGTTATACTAGTTGGAGCGTTTTTCGTCTTTTACAGAAAAACGTTCGTTACTTTACCCGGTTTAGGTACTGTTCACTAACCGGGCCCGTTTTCCGGAATTTTCTTGTTTAATTATTTTTATTGGTTATTAAGCTTCCATAAATGCTTAATAATTATTATTTAATGATTTATAATTTTTACGGGTCCGTTTGACCACTTAAAGTCACGTTTTCGGGTTTTCTCGAAAAACGTGCTCTAAAGCTCTATTAGCGTTTTAATTCATTATTTGGATCCGTTTTCTTCGGGAATTGTTCCCACATATTATTTAGGTTTTATTAAACCTTTAGGATCCCTATAATACTCTAACCGAGGTCTCATACCTCCTGTGGTTGTTTAACGCTTATTTAGCGTTTTCCGCTTTTTGAGCGTTTATTTATTTCTTTTGGATTTATTTTTCCTTACCAGTATTAATTAGGTACCATTAGGCCCTTAAATACGTATTAGATTAATTTTAATCCTTATGTTTAAGTTCGGGGTATTTCAATTTGTTCAACATTTTAAGCCATTTGTTCAACATTTTAAGCCATTTGTTCAATATTTTAAACCATTTGTTCAAAATTTATCTTATGTTGTTTATAAAATTTGCTTATATTAAAATTTCTACTAGTTTTATGGAAAATTATATAATAAAAGAATATTAGTATAATTTTTCTCTAAAACTATGATTTTTTTACTAAACAATTAATAAATTTTTTAGAATTATTTGTTTTAAACTTTCAGTTTTAGATTTTTTAACTTTAACGATTACTAGTTTTTTTAGAATTATTTGTTTGAAATTTTTCAGAATTTGTTTTGAAGATAAAATATTTCAAAAGTATTTGTTTTAAACTTCAAGATTTTCCTCTAAAACTTAGATTCTTTTACTTTAACAATTACTAAATTTTTTAGAATTATTTGTTTTAAACTTCTAGATTTTTCTTAAAAACAGAGAATCTTTTGCTGAACGGTTACTAGGTTTAACTAATTAAAAATTCAATTTTAAATTTTAAAAACAAAAAGAGAAAATCTTTTAACTATATCAAATACATGTTACTTATCCACGTTACTTTTTTTTCTCCACATGTATACCGGAAGCACGATGCTCTGTGCTTCCGGTTGTATGGTAGAATTTGCCCTCAGTGACAACAATTGAAAAGTTTGACCATTCCAGATGGGCAACGAACCAAATTGACTGACGATTTGAAGTATCAATTCTTCACGAGAAGTCTTCTTCCCGGTTAACCTGACCACCATTGATTGATCTAGGCATATTTAGGAAAATAATAACTGCCCGATTGACTGGATCATTACAGAGCATCTAGAAGAATGACGAAATTAAAGCTCCACATGCCCCTTTGCATCTAGAAATTCACCGCTCTACTAATCTCATAAATCTTAGTTTATTTGTAATTGATTGCTTCTCAGGCATCCAATAATTGCCATCATGATTCTTCCGATTACATCTACATGTGGATTCGATTAAATAGTAGTATCATATATCGGGTTAACATTCTCACAAGAATAGTTTATAAGATCCTACGAATCCGAGTGGGTTTAATTATATAGTTCAATTCATTTTTGTCATTTGTATAAAATTATGCATAGTTCTTAAATATCGCATTTGGGAATGTATAGAAAAGTAATGATTGTATCAGTAGGAACATGTGCAATGAGAGGCTCACAATATACACATAAGCACTTTTTTCGAACCTCACATGAAGGAAAATAATTATTGTTCTCCCTCCTGTTAACTTCAATATTGTCATTTTAGAACTAACACCATGTTTTATTTCCTTGAGTGACGCGTAGTTGTCTTCAAAGTAAGACTCACTTTAGATTTAGATTAGAGACACCGAAGCTAGAGCCATAGAACAAGTCACATGTTAATTTCTAGTTGACTTATAAATATTAAGGAACAAAAGAGGATGTATTGGCGTATAAAAGTTGGATAGAAGCAAGACCGTGTGCAATGAAGAGTTTTATCTATGTTTTACTCTTTTTTTTTAATTAATTTTAGAAAATAAGAAACCAATACAGTTATTCATCACAGTTTTTAGTTTTTAAAACATAATTCATCATGGATATATTTTAATAAACTTTTAAGTGTTATACTTTTTCTTTCATGTGTTGCAATATGTGTTTTTTAAAGTTCATTGTCACTGCAGGTTCTAAGAACTTTCATTCATCATATTTACTTTTAAAACAAATCTTCCTAAGCACTGAAATATATCTTATTCAACCACAAAATCAATCATCTAAACAAATACAAATCAAGTGCTTCGAAATGTTTACCTTATTCAACTATAAGCATTTACCTTATTCAACTACCAAAGTCATCTCACTTAAAACTAAAATGAAAAGTTATCTATTTAACAAAAATATCATGCAATATTTTAAATATTTTCTAGTTGAATAATGTGCATTCTAGAAATACATAAGTTACACATTTGGCATGGGAGAGGGGTATTTGTTATTTGGGTAAAAATTCCTTTAGAGTTAAATAAATTATACTTTAAAACTACATAAGTAAAAATTCTTTTACATTAATATATATTGTAATTGACTTAAAATCTATTGTGAGCTGGGTTAATTACAATTACAGGGTGACCCATCTTTCGGGGGGGGGGGGTTTGGGGGGTGCGGGTTTGGGCTTCGGGCCCATATCGGGTTTTTTCTTTTTGAGATGAGACTGTCTATATATTAGATGGGTGTCTTAGGGTTGTATTGTGGCTCTCGCACTTACGAATACGAAAACCCTAAAAACTAGTTTCCTCACATCGCTCTTCTTCTCCTTCCTTCTTCCTCTTTGTTTCTGCTCGATTTTACAACAATATATTACCTTTAGTGTGTGGGTTAAGCTTTCTACTAAAAACCAGTTCTGATTTTTGGGAGTTAATCTCATGACCTGATGACTTCAGGAAAGCAATTTAGAATGTATTTCAAGTGGTAGACATTAGAGACGGTACTTTCCCCACATAGCAGTATGTCATCGGCAATTGACAAAGGCTAGATGGGAGATGATAGGACCAGTTTGAAAATGTTAACACCCTTGAAATCCGCTCTAGTTTCAGCTATTTTAAGCACTGGACAAAACTTCTTGTAACATAATCTCCTTGTTTTATCCTCTAGAAGGCTTAAAAAAATTACCAGCTGGGCCAACAAACTGCCTACACCAACTTTTATTCATTTTAAATCCCTGAAATATAAATAGGTGTATGACCAGCTAGTTATCTTGATTTCAAAGTCGCTCTCTTGCTTATCGAAAAATAATTACAGACTTTCTTTCATTGCGTCTATATGCTATAAATAATGGTGTGCTATTGACTTTATGCAATCACATTTAGAACATTCTATAGAATATGTTATTACTTTTATCATAACTACACTACACTACGCTACACTCTTGGCATCGTTTTCTTATTGACTGACTTTGCAGACCTCCAGATTCAAATCTCTCCCCACAGACCCATCTCCTCTTCATCCCCCCAATATAAATCCCGAAACTTTCCACTCCCACCAGTCCACCACCCAGCAATTCGATATCGATATTCCCTTCTTCACTAACCCAATAAATCAAACTTAACTGTCAAAATAATCTCAAATCACAATCACTGAAATCAATATGGTGATCAAGCCCTGCGGCAGTCACAGCTTTCCTCACGAAGACAACAACGAGTATCGTCCTTACCATCCTGCAGATCCGCGCCAAATCCAGAGCGCAGGTTCAAGCCCTCAAAGATCAGTCACCTCATCATCGAAGTGCAGAGCTCTCATCAAGTGCACTTCCACTGCCAGCAGCAAGAACCCGTATTCAACTCGTGGGTTAGATAAGTTCACCACTCTGTTGACCGAGATCGAGGAGAGACGACAGAGCATTTACTCTCAGTTCAACCCAGATGAGATATCCTTGGTGCGATTCGATTACTCCAATGATAATAATGGAAAACCAATCGTAGTTAAGGTAAAACCAAACAAAGATCAGATTCACAAATGTGATGATCGAACCAGGTCTGGTGCCGTCGTCAAGAAATCAATGATCAGGAGTCGGAGCGAATTGGGTCCGGTAAGGAAGGTAGATAAAGAAGATAAGAACGATGATGAGGATGCGAAGAAGATGAAGAAGAGCAACATTAGCTGTAGGTGGGAGGCAAGTAAACTGTTGCAAGAGTTGAAGAAACCGTCTTACTACTTCCCAGCTACATTTGTACTGATACTGGTATTATTAGCTCTGTTTGGAAGATCTGCGGCCATTATCTGCACATCGATTGGATGGTATTTGATTCCGAGTAATGGTCCTAGTGTTGGGAATTCTAAAGTCAGTTTAAGTTTAGGGAGGAGATCTTTCAAGAGGAACAAATTAGTAGGTGGTCAAGTCAGTCCTTCTTTCAAAAGTAAGACCACTTGTGGGAAGAGGAAGTTGTCTTCTCCACCTGGGTCATTTAAGGGTTTGAATCGTAGGGATCAATCTTCTCCCCCTCCACCTCATCCATCGACTTTGCATTCGCAATGGGTGACTAAATGAGGGTCGAGGGAGAGCAGTTGATGAAATACAGGTTTTTCTTGCGAAATCTTTCAGACGAATTATTTGTGTGCTCTGTTCGAAATGTGGGGTATATATGGAATCAAATTCTAACTTGGTGAAGAAGGAAAATCTTCAAAAATTATAGAATCGGGGGGTTATACGCTTTTGAGTTATTCGCCTTCTCATCATCTTTCTTTCAATTATGTGGCCTAAAATATTAGTAAAATTGTCACCTCCTGAGCATCTATTTTCTTTTTTCACAACTATTCTAACCTTGTCGATTAGGTGTGGTAAAAAACATCACACATGATAGTTCATAAGTAGTTGCCTACCTGGTAAGGCTGGTGTATTTGTCGGGAAACATTTCATGTTAGAACCAAATTAATTAGGCTTTATTCCATATGTCAGTTTTGGTCTGGGTGTTTTATATGTGGCAGTATGTTAATTGGGGATCATCCCTTTATGTCGTATTTATACCATCAAATATACCATGTTTATGAATTATGAGGGGTTGTCCTAACTTGACACCCAAGGTGAGATAAATGTAATGGTTACATGGTTAAGATTTCAATACTGGTACGAGTCTTGATAAAACCTTGTAAGCATGAGTAACGAACAAGGGGCCTCGAAGGCTGAGTAGTGAGTACCGTTCATAGGGAAGCGACTCTCGTTCGTTGTCATATTATTCGTTTATTGTTATGTGGATGATTTGTTGTGAATTGTGGTGAATATATTAAATGGATTGTTGTGTGTTAAATTTCAGCATTTATGTTTTTATTATATACTTGTAAACCAGAATAGCATGAAAATGAACCGTATGTTAAGATGACCAAATGACTTAAGGCATCTAAGGGTTCTAGGATCATGTTTTAGCATATTCAGCGTTTTTCTGAGCCTATATGACAACATATTACAGAATTGGATTGAGATTGAAGCCAGAGTGCGGGACGCTGGGTAGCTAGCGTTTATTTTATTGTCGCACATTCGGAGCTGTAATATGTTATACAATACGGTTGTATATTTTGGGAATCACTTAGATTGCTCACTTGTACGGAATTGATTATGGAAGAAGGTTTTATATATATAGTTTTTTTTTATCTCTGTCACCACAGTGGTTAGTTGTGTTGTGGACTTGGACGCTTCATTACTCACATGGGTGTAATGGCGGTAGCATTCAAGTTAGTGTATGATTGTATTCTTTCGCTGTACTATTGTATTAAGGTTGGAAATGTTATACCGAATTTGTAATTATGATAAGTTTATGAGTAGGGGTGTTACAAATTGTGTTTTATGTCGTTGTTATTCTTTTATCAAGGGTTGCATTTTTAGTGTTATTGTGTCTTGTTGGCCGCCTTTGTAGGACACTTAATGCTTTTGGCTTTTTTTATGTCTAGCTAGTTTGGTTTCGGTTTCGTGTGTTACGTTTGTTGGTATGCAATTAAATGCTTATGGTCAGTTTGTTGGTGAGAGTTAAAAATAAATGACAATTTTGTGAAGATTAGTGTAAGCTTAAAAGATTTGAAATGTTGCAACGAGTTAGAGAAGAGTTTGACAGGGGCATTCAAGTTTGACCTTACTTTTTACTTATAAAACTACTTTATCTTCACTTTTCTTCTGTAGATCCATCCATAATTGTACCGCCTTTAAATTCTGAACGCAGTGCAGACGTTGTAAAGTGAGTGGTTAAACTGGTGTAAAATTAAAAGAAAAGAAATTAAAAACTCAAAATAAACGTCGGGCTGCAAACAAATCCCGGTCGCGTAGTATAGTACAGTGTAAGCGACCGGATATCGAACCGTGGGACTAATGTGCATATTATAGTACCGAAGCGTGTCACAAAAGGGGGGATTAATTGACTTGTTTATTAAATAAAAACAGTAGATAAAATTAACTAAGTAAGCAAATAACTAAACGGGACTCTGGTTCACGGTTAATATACTGCTCTTTCATGCTAGGTCTACTGGTTTAATTATAATTATTTGGCAAAATTCCTCTTATTTTCTTAAGGTCTAAATCATAAACTCAAAAGAACTCGTTTACCAGAAATGCAAGGTTCTAATCAAGGTTCAAGCAAATCATATGTAAACGGACGGTTTAGATATGGGAATTATTTTTGCAACTGAAAATATTAACTTATTAAATCATAACAGCTCTCTCCAGTTTTTCGGCTTAATTAACCTGTCTATTTATCACCGGTCTGATCAAAATGGACTGGTAAAGCATTTTAATAAATTCATGAGGTTTTTAAAAAGATGCGTGATACCATTAAGCGTAACAACTTTATTAAAATTAAAACCATAAAACTATTGCATAATTAATACAGATACATAATAATTATTCCCAGAATATACGTAAACTAGCATAACATATTAATAGTGATCTGCTAATTAAATACGTGAGACTAGAGGTGAAACTAATGAGATGAAAAGAAAACAAATGGAGAAGCGGGAGATTAGAGATGAAAATAACGAGTGAGTGAAAGTGTAGTGGTACGAAGATGGAATGATGGTGTGAATTGGAACTCCAGGAGGAACCACGGACGGAACCTCTGGAAGGACACTGGAGAATGAGTGGAGCGTGGTATTTAGAGGAAGGAGAAGAGGCAGAGTTGAAGCACGTTGATTGCCCATTGATTGCAGCTCATTGATTGTATTGCATAATTATACAGATACATAATAATTATTCCCAGAATATACGCTAACGCATAACATATTTAATAGTGATCTGCTAATTAAATACGTGAGACTAGAGTGAAACTAATGAGATGAAAAGAAAACAAATGGAGAAGCGGGAGATTAGAGATGAAATGAACGAGTGAGTGAAAGTGTAGTGGTACGAAGATGGAATGATGGTGTGAATTGGAACTCCAGGAGGAACCACGGACGGAACCTTGGAAGGACACTGGAGAAGATGAGTGGGCGTGGTATTTATAGAGGAAGGAGAAAGGCAGAGTTGAAGCACGTTTGGCCCTTGATTGCAGCTCATTGATTGCAGGGACAGAGCTGCAACGCGTGCGTGATTAAGGTAGGCGCCGACTGCTAAAGGATATGGCGGAGTCAAGTTGCAGAGCGAGTCGGCGAAGAAGATAACCCGTTTCCAGATCTGGACATTTACACGCGTCCGCTAAATGTCCGCTATATATTCATGCGGTCTTCTCAAACGCGGCCTCTGTTCTCTATCTCGTCCGCCTAATACTCAGGCGGTTACCTCACGCCTTGTCCCCGCCTGTGGTAGTGACTCTCACGTCCGCATGTACAGTAGGCGGTTCTTCATTTAATGTGGTTGTGAGTTGTCCGCATTAGTCATGCGGTTGTGACTCTCCTCTCTGTTGTCCGCCTTGATCCCAGGCGGTTGCAGAGGCGGACACGCCCCTGATGCGTGCCTCTCGCATGGCTTGTTTAATCCCTTAATATATATGTGTTTATTTGGTATTTTCCTACATTTTAACACATATAATACATCAGTTAATATAACAACATAATTATAGGAAAAACCCAAGATAAGTGAGAAACATTACTAAAAATGCTGCAAATTATAAGGTGATTAAACCTTAATAAGTCTATATGTTTTGCACTTATCAAACTTCCTCACACTTGACTTTTGCTTGTCCTCAAGCAAATAAGGAATAAATTATCTCTAAGCCATAATAAAAACAAGATTCAATAAGTGTAGAAGGGAATTTAGACAAAGTGACAATTGAAAGAATAATTCTGCTCTTAGAGAGTAGGTTTTTATAAACAGTGAAGAAGAACAATTTAATAAAGCATAGAAAAAACTAGACTGCAGAAAACAAGTTAGATTAACCTGGGATTATCAACCAATTTCAATTCTCTAACCCGGGATGACAAGGGGTGTGAAGTAATGCCTTATTCCGCAATACCTTTCAACACCACGTACTCATGTTCATAAACCTAAATTGCAATCTTTTTCATCTCTCTTTTTTTTTGAATGCAAAAATTGTATATACAAAACACACAATTTTTTTAAAATTGCATTATTTTTCTGTACCCAGACTTTTCTCTCTATCCTTGTAGCGGTGTTGGGTCTTCTATCCCAGATCACGAGACCTTAGGTAGATAGGTGTTAAAGCACCCGAAGAACTTAATAACCGGATAGACGAGGCCTGTTTTGGTTTTAAAAATTCATAAACAGCGGAGTACCTTGTCTTTATCCTTTTCTTTCCTTGACTTTCCACATATTTCCATAATCCAAGCTAAACTAAATTGGTTTCTACAATTAGCAGATCTATCATTTTTGAGTGGAAATAGAGTATTTTGATGGAAAATAATTTTATCAAACTCCTTTAAATAAAACCATCTTTCAGTTGTCACTTGACATAATTTCAGACACTTCTACAATTTTTTATCTCATTTTTCATTTTTTTTATAGGCAGTTTAGAGTAGCAAAAAGCGAGTGTGGCATTTATCGAACTACTGTCATATTTTCAGGGAAAGGTCTCTCCTTCCTCACACTTAAGAGGAGCAATGTCCTCATTGTTCAGAATTAAAATCAAGAAAAGGACCCTTCAAAATATGACAGACTCAAAAAGGATTAAATTAAAATAGGTTGAACATTAATATAATAAAGGAAGAACTGAAACTCCCCTTGTATCGTAGATTGAGGAAGGTATCCTTCCTCACACTTAAGCTTTGGTAGGGGTGAGTCGTTCCTCACACTTAAGTTCGCGCAAGTGTTCAACCGAAGATATCGAAATTCCAAAGCAACTGAGGTTGTTTCCATAGGCGAGTTCAGCTATATGTTGGATATAGAATTTATTCTGAAAAGGAAAACATATATAGCCAGTAGAACTCAAGTGACACCAAAAGAAAATAATAATATGAAAGACATAAAATAAAGCATAAAAAAAAACATAAACATAAAGTAAACTGATCTGTTACCTTCCTGTATGTAACAAAAGTTTGACAAGGTAAAAACAGTATGAGTCTACAAAATGTTAGTAAACAATAGAGAAATATAAAATAAAAACAAAAATAAAAATAAAAATCACTGCGGTGGTGGTGGAGGCTGTGAAGGCTGTGCTGGTCCCTGGCCTATCTGAGCGAGGAGATGCTGCATGAGCCGAGCGGTCTGTGCATGCAACTCGTCACTCTGGTCTAAGCGCTGCGTCACCCGTGAATACAACTCGTCACTCCGATCCAAGCGCTGCGTCATCAGTGACTGCTCAGCCAGCATCCTCTGCTGAGTCTGCTCAAAGCTCTCGAACCGCTGATGCATCTGCTGCTGCATCTGATGGAAGGTCTGGAACTGAGCCTGTAGATCTGTGGAGATAGGAACAGGAGCTGGAGTCTGCATCACGTCAGTAGTCGGCACGTAGGGCTCCTCTCCCTGTGCAGTGTCAGCGGACTGTGGGTCGGGATCAGCTGAATGTGTAGCTCCCGTAGAGGGCCACGCTGCTGTGGAAGATGCAGTGGAAGACCGAGCAGCGGTACCCCTGACCCAGGTACCGTCATCTGAGCGCATAAAGCCCCAGTGCCGCACAGTCTGCAGTGTGACTGGGCGCTCTCCTGTCCGGAGCGCTACACCCTGTAGGGCCTCTGCTGGGAGGTGAGTGATAAGGTGGTACCAGATGAAGAAGGGAAAGATGAGAGTGATCTTCTTCTTCTTCGTCCTCAGATAGGAGACCACCTTATGGAGTTGGTCGAACATGATGTGGCTGAAGGAGAGGCGCTGAGCGGGTGGAGATGGAGAGAGGAAATAGTCTAGTAAAGCGCAGTCCTCATCAGAAGCATCATGTGCCGCAGATGGGCGAATCTGATGGCCGATGATGTCCAAGAGAAGCCTCTGCTGCAGTGTAGGGAAGGTCGCGAAAGGGAGGACATCCTTGTCCTCCTCCCCTCGATGTCGGATCCTCCGACCTACATCCTGAAGCCACCTCGACTTCGACATATGCATGTGGTCCTCTGTGAATCCTCGGCAATCGCCCGGATTAACCGGGATCTGGAAGATAAATGAGAATGTCGAGGGTGTGATCTCCACGGGGTGATGACGTACGAAAGAGGTAATGCTCAGATTGCCCGCCTGGGCATTAGCATACAACTCTCTAACTACCTCTGGACAAAAGACTCCCGCACCTATCTTTAGGACCATCGAAAGTCCCAACCTGGCGAATAGAGTATCCATCCCTGCAGCCTCTAGCACCTCAGGCTCAAATCTCTTCTCTATCACAAAATTTTTGCCTAGATCGTACCAGGCACGAGCCTCTGCTGAGATAAAGTCGTCATCCCGAAGATCCGGATGACGAGGCGGTGTAGAAGAAGATGATGCTCCAGGGCAGTCGCCCCTAGCAGGTCCAGAACCAGAAATACCACCACGCATACGAGGAAGCATACTAATAATTTGAAATTTTGAAAGTAAACAAATATTAACAGCATAACAATTAATATTTAATATTAAACAGAGTAATAATAACATGAAAATTATATACAACAACTACCTAAAAATTAATAACATCAACAATCATAAAAATTAATAGCAAACAGAGTATTGATAATAACATAAACAACTTAGTAAATTAGCAAAATAAAAACAAGATGAACAAAGAATGTGAAATATAAACAGAATAATTATACAACATAATTTCTATCAAAAATTCGACAGAACCTCCCCTAAAATTCTTTGATTCTCCACAATTAATTCAGTCAAACGCAGGTAATTTAATACCGTCATCACACAAATCCACATATAACAACCAATAATCATAAAATTTATTCGTTTAATAAACAAGGCAAAATTAATTTGGAAAATGCTAGTTTTTTCCAACGCACTCTCGTAACTCACTTCTACCTAATTTGGAATTCATAAAAAAAAAAAAACCAAATCTAAGTGTAAATAGTGTAGATTAAACCTTATGTATGTATAATATGATCTATAGAAGAAGAATTTGAGACAAAAATCGCATATTAAGCTCGAAATCTTCGAACGGGTCGACCTAGGGTTCGAAACTTCAGTCTCTTATTTCTCCTAGTGTAGTTCATCATTTGTGAATTTGAAGCTATAGAAACGTAGAGAATTGAGAGACGAAGATTTCGGTACTAACCTTGCGTAATTTGGTGGAGAATTGAAGAAGATGTGTCGATTTGAAGAGGAGGGGAGCTTGCGCCTGCGTGTTCTTCTCTGTCGTCGGGTTCGAGCAGTTTCAGAATTGGGGAAGAACAAGTCTTGAAACGCAGCGTCGAAGAGTGTTTTTTTTTTCTATATCGAGTCGCGTCCGCGTGGACGACCGCGCGGAATCGAGGCGGACGTGGGTGTGGCGTCCGCGTGTAGCGTAGGCGGACAGAGGGGCGGTGCGGTCTTCAGTGCCGTCCGCATGGGAGTGGGGCGGTTGGCTGAGCGGACAGCCTGCTGCTTCGTTTTTTTTTTCGATTTTGGTTATACGTAACAAACAACAAAATAAAAAAGTCATTAAGTTATAAGTCACAAAAATTAAGTTAGTAGTTAATTTACAGAAAATTAAATGTTAGAAATTAGTATACACAAAATTAAATGTTAGAAGTTAGATTAAATTGTTACGAGTTAGATTAAACAACAAATATAATAATATAAACGACAACAATATAAGAGTTAGTAATTAGATGTCACAAGTTAGATGTCCGTAGTCAGATGTCCAAAGTCAGGTGTCCAATTAATATTAACAGATTATTAGATAATTAATATTAACAAAATATAGTAGATAATTAATATTAACAATAAACAAAATATTATAGACATAATATTAACAAAATAAAGAGATCAGAATATTTATAATTAACAGGAGAATAATCCGGGGCTTAGGAACTAGAATAAATCTAGTCCCCGGCAACGGCGCCATTTTGCAGACGTTGTAAAGTGAGTGGTTAAACTGGTGTAAAATTAAAAGAAAAGAAATTAAAAACTCAAAATAAACGTCGGGCTGCAAACAAATCCCGGTCGCAGTAGTATAGTACAGTGTAAGCGACCGGATATCGAACCGTGGGACTAATGTGCATATTATAGTACCTAAGCGTGTCACAAAAGGGGGGATTAATTGACTTGTTTATATAAATAAAAACAGTAGATAAAATTAACTAAGTAAGCAAATAAACTAAACGGGACTCTGGTTCACGTTAATATAATATCTGCTCTTTCATGCTAGGTCTACTGGTTTAATTATAATTATTTGGCAAAATTCCTCTTATTATCTTAAGGTCTAAATCATAAACTCAAAAGAACTCGTTTACCAGAAAATGCAAGGTTCTAATCAAGGTTCAAGCAAATCATATGTAAACGGACGGTTTAGATATGAGGAATTATTTTTGCAACTGAAAATATTAACTTATTAAATCATAACAAGCTCTCTCCAGTTTTTCGGCTTAATTAACCTGTCTATTTATCACCGGTCTGATCAAAATGGACTGGTAAAGCATTTTAATAAATTCATGAGGTTTATTAAAAAGATGCGTGATACCATTAAGCGTAACAACTTTATTAAAATTAAAACCAGTAAAACATATTGCATAATTAATACAGATACATAATAATTATTCCCAGAATATACGTAAACTAGCATAACATATTTAATAGTGATCTGCTAATTAAATACGTGAGACTAGAGGTGAAACTAATGAGATGAAAAGAAAACAAATGGAGAAGCGGGAGATTAGAGATGAAAATGAACGAGTGAGTGAAAGTGTAGTGGTACGAAGATGGAATGATGGTGTGAATTGGAACTCCAGGAGGAACCACGGACGGAACCTCTGGAAGGACACTGGAGAAGATGAGTGGAGCGTGGTATTTATAGAGGAAGGAGAAGAGGCAGAGTTGAAGCACGTTGATTGCCCATTGATTGCAGCTCATTGATTGCAGGGGACAGAGCTGCAACGCGTGCGTGATTTAAGGTAGGCGCCGACTGCTAAAGGATATGGTGGAGTCAAGTTGCAGAGCGAGTCGGTGAAGAAGATAACCCGTTTCCAGATCTGGACATTTACACGCGTCCGCTAAATGTCCGCTTTATATTCATGCGGTCTTCTCAAACGCGGCCTCTGTTCTCTATCTCGTCCGCCTAATACTCAGGCGGTTACCTCACGCCTTGTCCGCCTGCGGTAGTGACTCTCACGTCCGCATGTACAATAGGCGGTTCTTCATTTAATGTGGTTGTGAGTTGTCCGCATTAGTCATGCGGTTGTGACTCTCCTCTCTGTTGTCCGCCTTGATCCCAGGCGGTTGCAGAGGCGGACACGCCCCTGATGCGTGCCTCTCGCATGGCTTGTTTAATCCCTTAATAATATATGTGTTTATTTGGTATTTTTCCTACATTTTAACACATATAATACATCAGTTAATATAACAACATAATTATAGGAAAAACCCAAGATAAGTGAGAAACATTACTAAAAATGCTGCAAATTATAAGGTGATTAAACCTTAATAAGTCTATATGTTTTGCACTTATCAAACTTCCTCACACTTGACTTTTGCTTGTCCTCAAGCAAATAAGGAATAAAATTATCTCTAAGCCATAATAATAAAACAAGATTCAATAAGTGTAGAAGGGAATTTAGACAAAGTGACAATTGAAAGAATAATTCTGCTCTTAGAAGTAGGTTTTTATAAACAGTGAAAGAAGAACAATTTAATAAAAGCATAGAAAAAAACTAGACTGCAGAAAACAAGTTAGATTAACCTGGGATTATCAACCAATTTCAATTCTCTAACCCGGGATGACAAGGGGTGTGAAGTAATGCCTTATTCCGCAATACCTTTCAACACCACGTACTCATGTTCATAAACCTAAATTGCAATCTTTTTCATCTCTCTTTTTTTTTGAATGCAAAAATTGTATATACAAAACACACAAATTTTTTAAAATTGCATTATTTTTCTGTACCCCAGACTTTTCTCTCTATCCTTGTAGCGGTGTTGGGTCTTCTATCCCAGATCACGAGACCTTAGGTAGATAGGTGTTAAAGCACCCCGAAGAACTTAATAACCGGATAGACGAGGCCTGTTTTGGTTTAGAAAAATTCATAAACAGCGGAGTACCTTGTCTTTATCCTTTTCTTTCCTTGACTTTCCACATATTTCCATAATCCCAAGCTAAACTAAATTGGTTTCTACAATTAGCAGATCTATCATTTTTGAGTGGAAATAGAGTATTTTGATGGAAAATAATTTTATACAAACTCCTTTAAATAAAACCATCTTTCAGTTGTCACTTGACATAATTTCAGACACTTCTACAATTATTTTATCTCATTTTTCATTTTTTTTATAGGCAGTTTAGAGTAGCAAAAAGCGAGTGTGGCATTTATCGAACTACTATCATATTTTCAGGGAAAGGTCTCTCCTTCCTCACACTTAAGAGGAGCAATGTCCTCATTGTTCAGAATTAAAATCAAGAAAAGGACCCTTCAAAATATAACAGACTAAAAAAGGATTAAATTAAAATAGGTTGAACATTAATATAATAAAGGAAGAACTGAAACTCCCCTTGTATCGTAGATTGAGGAAGGTATCCTTCCTCACACTTAAGCTTTGGTAGGGGTGAGACGTTCCTCACACTTAAGTTCGCGCAAGTGTTCAACCGAAGATATCGAAATTCCAAAGCAACTGAGGTTGCTTCCATAGGCGAGTTCAGCTATATGTTGGATATAGAATTTATTCTGAAAAGGAAAACATATATAGCCAGCAGAACTCAAGTGACACCAAAAGAAAATAATAATATGAAAGACATAAAATAAAGCATAAAAAAAACATAAACATAAAGTAAACTGATCTGTTACCTTCCTGTATGTAACAAAAGTTTGACAAGGTAAAAACAGTATGAGTCTACAAAATGTTAGTAAACAACAGAGAAATATAAAATAAAAACAAAAATAAAAATAAAAATCACTGCGGTGGTGGTGGAGGCTGTGAAGGCTGTGCTGGTCCCTGGCCTATCTGAGCGAGGAGATGCTGCATGAGCCGAGCGGTCTGTGCATGCAACTCGTCACTCTGGTCTAAGCGCTGCGTCACCCGTGAATACAACTCGTCACTCCGATCCAAGCGCTGCGTCATCAGTGACTACTCAGCCAGCATCCTCTGCTGAGTCTACTCAAAGCTCTCGAACCGCTGATGCATCTGCTGCTGCATCTGATGGAAGGTCTGGAACTGAGCCTGTAGATCTGTGGAGATAGGAACAGGAGCTGGAGTCTGCATCACGTCAGTAGTCGGCACGTAGGGCTCCTCTCCCTGTGCAGTGTCAGCGGACTGTGGGTCGGGATCAGCTGAATGTGTAGCTCCCGTAGAGGGCCCCGCTGCTGTGGAAGATGCAGTGGAAGACCGAGCAGCGGTACCCCTGACCCAGGTACCGTCATCTGAGCGCATAAAGCCCCAGCGCCGCACAGTCTGCAGTGTGACTGGGCACTCTCCTGTCCGGAGCGCTACACCCTGTAGGGCCTCTGCTGGGAGGTGAGTGATAAGGTGGTACCAGATGAAGAAGGGAAAGATGAGAGTGGGCACTCTTCTCTCTGTTGTCCGCCTTGATCCCAGGCGGTTGCAGAGGCGGACACGCCCCTGATGCGTGCCTCTCGCATGGCTTGTTTAATCCCTTAATAATATATGTGTTTATTTGGTATTTTTCCTACATTTTAACACATATAATACATCAGTTAATATAACAACATAATTATAGGAAAAACCCAAGATAAGTGAGAAACATTACTAAAAATGCTGCAAATTATAAGGTGATTAAACCTTAATAAGTCTATATGTTTTGCACTTATCACGCAGCTATATGTACATTTATGAATTATGATAAATGTGGTTCTACCGCGAACTGTGAATTAAAACAACTAATTTTTTGTATGCATGTCATGTCTAGTGACATTTTAAAGATGATAAAGCTTATTAACGTTCTCAACAAATGGAGCCTAAGTTTTCTTGTTAGTTACTCCCTCCGTTAATTAATATTTGTCCTTTTAGGATGAGATTCTTGTTCAAAAATATTTGTCATTCTATGTAACACCCCTATAATAATAAAACAACAGCGGAAAATAAACTAAAGGTGCTACAGACCATCGGGCTCCAAACACCCGGTACCAACCTCACCAATTACAACCTTTACAATTAACTAAGTTACGGTCTGAACTTCGAGAAAACTTAACAAAACATAACAATAAAACACATTCGCTCTCCACAAAACCTAGTCCCATCCCAAACGCTCATTCTCTTCGTGGCCACCTGTAAATCAATTCGTACCTGCAAGATGAAACCAAGCAGCCCACCCCAAAAGGGGCGGGTCAGTTCCCTGGAATGGAACTGGTACAATTCTCCAAAAACAAACTTATAAAACATAACTCTTCAAAATAAATAGTAACATGAAAACAAACTCTTAAAAGTAAAACAGAGATAAAGCACTTCAAAACAATCAAGTTTAAAGAGAAAGGAAAACAAGACAAAGATAAAGATAGAGAACTTCCAAAACAAGTCATCCACTTAAGTAGTCACACCCCATAGTTAGTAGGCATCCATTGTTGATGTTAGAACCAATTCCCATTAGGAGTAGAAAAACCCAGATAGCCACAAAGGACTAGGAATGATAAAGTAGATCCAAGAACCAAGAACTCGAGAGTGGAATAATTCAACTGGGAGAGATGGCCCCCACCGCCAATCACGTCCTTTTAGGACAGGGGATATACAACCCCTCACTGTTTATCACGTCCACTAAGGACAGGGGATATACAGCCCCTCACTGTCTATCACGTCCACTAAGGACAGGGGATATACAGCCCCTCACTGTCAAATATCAATGCTCCTATGGGCGAGGGATATACAGCCCCCTACTGTTACCATTAAAGACGCGCGCACGTCGAAAGAAAGATTCTCAAGATTGACCTTTTCCAAAAATCCCGCTAGATCACCAACTACCCAGAGCAATACCAAAACACTCAGTCCTACAGAGTGCAGAAGCGTAAACCCTAAGCAGCCAATGTCTAACGGGCAACCAAGTAGAAGAAACCAATACCCAAGTGAGTTCCACATCCAAGGCTCAGTTAGTCACACAAGCTGAGTCAGTCACACAACCATTTCTTTTTTTTGAAGTTCCTCTTAAAGCCAGTTAGCGTTTTCCAAAACATTCCACAAGTCAATCAGCCAAAATAACGTAGTACGAGCAATCGTACAAAACATTCCATAGAGTCCAAAACACAACAAGCTGAGTACGAGGAATCGTACCTGGGTAACACTGTAGCAGTTCTAATCAACTTGTAAACAATCAACAGTACTCTGAAAATTAAAGGTAGTCTATCATCAATCACTTGTAGCCTATGTTACGCTTAAATAAACTCCTTACTCTTATTTCAAAATCTCAATTATCTTTTAAGCCCTCACTTAAATGTTATGTATAAACTTTGAGTTATCTGAGAACGTTGTATAGCCCAAGGTGGTAAGATCAGGGAATGTGTTCGATTAACATTTGCTAATTGTCCATTCATATCCACTTTATTCATACTAACCACAATTCTCACATTCAAGACTTTGAGACCTCTATATCATAAATGTATTTATTATATAATTAAATCTAAGAATTTCAATGATAATCTTAAGCTCAATACCTTTATTCTTAATTTGGAATAAACATTGTATTATGACCTATGATGGATTTATCTTAGAATACTATACTATTATTCCATAAGGTAATGATTAGGTATTTTATCAATATTTACTGGATAATCCATTATGATTAAATCTTCCCCTTAACTTAATTAAGATCCACAACCTGTATATTGGAATTATAGTGTCGTAGATGCATTCATTACAACTTCATTGATCTTAGAATTTAGAGACAATACTAGACTCAATTATTTATCTTTACTTTAGAATGACTTAATATTATAACCATTTAATTATCTTGTCTTAAGATGTTCAATTACTCTTCATCCTGAAACACTATATTTAATTAACTCAAACCCTTCCAACTCTTTTACTTAGTATCCACAAAGTATATTATTCGCTTAATTATTACCTATATAATAAGGTGTTTTTAAGATAACCCTTTTTGTATCCTTACTCACATTTTAATTTCCCAAGTATTTAATTTTTACACACATTCTCTCCATAGAGTATGTATAATCCTTTTGTACTAATTTTAATAAACCTACGTCTTAAATACATTTTATTACTTACAAGACCAAGGTTTCAAAGGAATAACTTAATAAATTATTTTCCTTTATTGTATCTTAGGATAAACATTATATCTCGACATAAGGTAAAGTCTATCTAAGAACTAAATTCTGATTCATAAGTGAAATTGTTAATTATGTAATAAGACAACCCATTCTGAAAATCCCCATACCTATATTCAAATGGCACACTAATATTTCCAGTGTTAAAAAGGTAGATCAATATCTCTTTACGTAACCCAGTTTCATCTAATCAAAGGCTTAAAGATTTTAAGTATCTAATTTCTATTTATAAACCTTCTATAAATTCTAACTACTAAATACATTACTTAATTATAAACTCACATCCTGAACATTGGTATTAAATGTATTTTATATGGCTTATCAAATTCTAAGAACGTAAGGATTATTATTTAGATTAATTCCCCAATCATAGTTTAATTAGTTTATATCATAATCCTTTTAATGATTTTATCACAAATATATTATTACTCAATACTATAAATATTAAGAAATGATTAAATCTAGACTTATTTATCCTCTTCACATTTAGATGTAAAAGTAACTCATTTACTTTATTATTGTTTATATATAAGAACATTTAAATGTAAAAGTATTTCATTCATTTTTATTACCAATTAATAATAAGATCTATTTGTGTAACACTTTATGTAAACTAATTCCAAATACTCCTAAATTTCAACTTATTAATTTCTTAACCAATTATAATTTACATTGTGGTTATTGACTAAATAATACATGTGTTTAAATACAGTTTATATAAATCTTAGAACTCAAAGATAACTAAAACTCAACCTATAACCATAAATTAATACCACCTCATATAATTCTTTTATTAGTATCATGTAGAGGTTTAGTTTAACTCATTAATTCCTTCATATTATATTTTCTATAAGGTATTTTATTCCTTTTATTTATTTATTTATCGTATATATATATATATATATATATATATATATCCTTCCTATTATTTCTCACAAGGAATGTTATTTCCTTTATCTATTTTTATTGTATTTAATACATATATATATATATATCCACATATATCAAGATTTATCCAGAACATTCTTTAAGAAATTCTATTGTATTTAATTATATCTAATATCTTTTAGACATATCCAAAACTGATTTATGGTTTATAAAATAAAGTATTTCCCTTAGTTTTAGTTAAACATATTAGCTTCCATATTATATATAATAATAAAATGTAGTTTAGTTAAATTCCTTGATTTAATATAAGTTTCTATTTTTCTCTCATATAATATATATAAATATATGTAACAATTTTTACTTCACTTAAAGTTAATACCCAAATATTTATAAACATACTGTATTAAATGTTAATTAGTCTTATATTTTCCCCAACCTTAAAGTTCATTAATCAACTACTTTAATTTTTGATTACATTAAAAACTTATATTATAGGTTATTCTTATGAAAAACTCACAAACACAATTTTTAAAACCTTTTCCCGTTGCCCAAAAATTCCCAAATTTAATATACAGTAACTATAACATTTTAGACATATTATAAAATTTTTATTTCATAAAAATATCTTTTTAATTAACCAAATAATTCCAGAAAACCCGTAACTTGTAAAAATCATAACTTACGTTTAAAAACTCAAAACCATAATAATTTACATCAAAATAAACTACATAAAATAAGGAATCTATGGTTAAAATTTCAAGTCAAAATACCTTCGGGAAGATATTTAAATTAACCCAACAAGTTAAGACTATTTACTGGTTTTTTTATAGAACTTAAACAACTTATAACCACCAGATCTAATCTTGGCCGTCCATTTCCTTAAGTCCAGATCGGACGGATGCTGAAGCCCCAGTTCTTCATCGAATTCAAAATCGAAGTTGAGTACTAAATCGACGATATCTCCCAATCTACAGAACCAAATTGAGTGATTCTTGTTTCTATGGTTTGAAATTCAATTACGGTTCTAATGATACCAATTTCCCCAATTATAATGCACTATACATGGAATTCGAGTTCAGTTCGAATGTTAGGGTTCTAAACGGTTTCCGAATTCAATTCTACAATTTCTCTCAATCTAATGCATAATAGATGAAATTGATAGAGGGGTATGAACGGGAATACAAAAACGAATGACATTGTCGGAGGAATTGATCAAAAACTCACCGGAATTGCGCCAACGAGGAGAAACGAATTCGTTTTGCTGGAAAATTGGTATTTTATATGCAGTTCGAGTTGCCTACTTCACGGACCAACTCGCACTAATTGAGAAGGGTTCAATCCACAAAACCTACCACATGTTAAAGTATACATGTAACTCTAAACATTGGTGAAAGAATCATTGAAAACGAAGAACTAGGGAGAAAGTTATGGATCCCGAAATATCTGAGTTTACCATATCGTTTCTGGAAAAATCTGGGCAAAACGCGACCAGATCAAGGTCGGAACTTTAGACGCCTATATCTTCCATATGATTGAGAATTAGCCTTGGTCGTAAACATGAAAGTTGTAGAGGGATTAGAGCTCTTCAAAACGAGCTAAAGAACACGAAATTTGGCCGAGAAACGAAGAAGTTATGGCAAGACGAAGTTTACCTGATTTCAGAGAAAACCAGAATTCTGGTTACGATTCGCAAGGTGGCAACTTTGGATCAATATTCCCGTCGATGTAGGATGAGTTAGAAGATGTATGAGTTATGTTTGGAAAGAGGAGATTAAGGAGAAGAGAATGCAAAAGACGGCACTCAAAAATTCCAAACGAGGGGAAAGTTATGGAGGTCGCAAGATAGGGCAACAAACTGATTTCTGTTGGCGAAAAACAAGGAGAAATTCGACTAAGTGTTGGGCGGCCTGTGATTGACTGACACGTGGCATCTCTTAAAATTTTGGCTCTAAACTTCAATCTATCATAACTTTGGCTAGGATGATCCGTTTTTGACGTTCTTTTTATCGATCTTCATGGTTTTCCATAACCTATTTATTGGTATAGGTTTCATGGCCTGGTTTGACCATTCTCAAAAAGTCAACTCTAGCAAGGCTTAATAAGCTTTAAGGTTTCTAGAATTTTATATTGACTTTTATGTTTCAAAACAATGTTCCAACACTTCCTAAAATCTTTATAATATTTTTGGAGTGTTTAATAATTTTCCCAAGATTTATTGACTTATAAATCTTATTATTAAATTCATAATACTATATAATAATATATAATAATTAGGGTTAAATAGAGAAAACCCCTAAATAAATTTCACATTCATATACTAATTTAATATTCATAATCCATATAATAATTTAATATTCATAACTCCATATAATAATTTAATATTCATAATTCCATAAATAATTTAATACTTAATAGTATTATTAAAGGTTTAATAAAAGAAATCCCCTAAATTAATTTAAATTAATTTAGGGGTATTTCAGCATATCCCCCTTAAAAGAAACTTCGCCTCGAAGTTTAAAAATCAACTAATAAGCACTCACACCGCTTCGGGTGTGCTGAGACAATAAAAGTTCCAATGAAGTTCCATACCAAACCAATCCTTTATTTCCATCCACTTCCATAACAACATTCCACTCAAGATTACTCAAAATCAAACTGAATCAGGATATACCAAGATATAGCATGATGAAAATGAAAATCAAAAGTCACATACTGAGTCATAATGCAAAAACCAAGCACATACAAACACCTCTCATTCTGCTAATACTGTTCTCCCTTTGCTAAAAATGCAACGAGGCATAATCCGGATGAGATAACGAAGGAGGAGTATGCCAGCATATCCCCCTTAAAAGAGCTAAGGTACGCCCTCGTACCGCTACTAATGGCACATTCAAAGAATTCAACACCTTATTAACCAGCTTTGTTGAATTTTACTGCACCGTTGATTTATCTGATCGATATATATATCTGTATCTCTTGATTGTTATGTATTTGTATTTCCTTGGTGGTTATAAAATTTTATCTTATGATTATTATCCATTCATTTAATGACTGATACGAATTATATGTCCATATATGATCATTTATCATATCAATTATATTACCAAGCTATAAACCAGGTGTAATACTTGAGTAGTTTAAATAATATTTCAGATCATTTAATAATCTTCCAAAATTATCTTCAAGGGTTTATTAGCCAACCATATGTTAAAACTTATAAGATAAATATTTTCTTGACTTTTCAAGTTTCAATTGTTTTTAATTAACTATCGTATTTTAGACGATCATTCAGTGTTTACTTTATAAAATTTACTTATTATATATTACATAATCACCCAAGGGAGAATTTCAAGGAAGTTCTTATCAATTATATGTAGCTCCAAAATCTGATTCTTTATCTTAAAATTTATTTTTCAAGGTAGGGACTCTATATAAAATTTTAAGTCAAATGATAGTCTAATGAAAACTCACTCACTCTTGGTATTATTTTCTTAAGGTTTGTTCTATGTAAGTATTCTTCTGATTATTAAATCTTAGTACTCTCTTAGACAATGGTGGCTTTTGGTAAATATCACTCTTAGTGTGTCTTTTAAAATTTATACCTGTATAATGTTAAACTTCCAAGTAAACATGAGGATTTCAATCTTTAAGTAACTCTCAATTTTTTTTTTAAGATGCTCAATACTCAAGTATTTAAGGATCAATGATACTTAGTTTAGTATTACTCTTCTCTTCACTCAATCTTTAAGTAACTTCTTTTATTGATTTTTTTTTTATCCAACCAGGGGTAGATGTTGTATCTTGAGTACCCAAATTAATCCCCTTCCTCCATATATAGGTATTTTTCACCAAAGATTTAACTCAATAAACCTTTACATTTATGAGTTTAATACCGGATCTTAAGATACAAATATTGATTTGTTCATTGTGGTTAGCAATGAAATATGCCTAGCTCAAGATTTCATGATGGTAACGTCTTACCACCACTTCCCCTCAAGTTCAACACAATCCATCACCTGCGTAGAAGATTATTTACAGTTAGATGACAAGGCTTGTCTAGCCCCTAAACTTCTAGAAGTGGGTGTGCACCCCCACTACTTTCAGCCTAGGAGTTCGTCGCACCAGGCACTTCCCGTAGGGTGTTAGGTTTATGTGTTTTCTTTCTAAAGTTAACATAGAGTTTTAATGTGTTTTACAAGTTCAGATGTTGATCTTTTCTAATACGCTACTAGTTCTTGTTAGCTTAATAATTTTCTAGACTTAAGATTTATCTTAAACATTATCTTTAGGTAATAAATTATACCAAGTAGTTCATGAGATTTATTTTCAAACTTTAAAGGAAGTACTTTCACATAATATCAATACTAATTTAGTTATGTAAAGTTCTATTTGTATACTGTTTTCAACCAAAAGTATTCTTTAAAATTCTAGGAATTTGTACTAGCTTTTAAAGGATTGCATTTTTAGCAATGTATTCTCCTAGATGCGCTTTTGAAAAATAGCTTAATATTTGGTTTATCTCAACCAAAATCTTATCGTACTTAATATAGGATGTTCCAAACTTATATATATAATATATATTTTTTGTAGTTTATTGTTGGACGGTATAACAACACATCACACTCAACAGACATTCACAAAAGAAAAGTGTGTAAAGGAATCGTTCACAATTCCAAAAGGGTTAGGAGTCGTGCCTTACTGGAGTCCTCACTTCCCAATTCTACCCCAGTTCCCCAGTTTTAAGTGCACCTATAATCTAAGTATTTCACTCGGCTTGTTTTCTCGGGTTCAGAGCGTAACTACGCTCTGATACCACTTTCTGTAACACCCCTATAATAATAAAACAACAGCGGAAAATAAACTAAAGGTGCTACAGACCATCGGGCTCCAAACACCCGGTACCAACCTCACCAATTACAACCTTTACAATTAACTAAGTTACGGTCTGAACTTCGAGAAAACTTAACAAAACATAACAATAAAACACATTCGCTCTCCACAAAACCTAGTCCCATCCCAAACGCTCATTCTCTTCGTGGCCACCTGTAAATCAATTCGTACCTGCAAGATGAAACCAAGCAGCCCACCCCAAAAGGGGCGGGTCAGTTCCCTGGAATGGAACTGGTACAATTCTCCAAAAACAAACTTATAAAACATAACTCTTCAAAATAAGTAACATGAAAACAAACTCTTAAAAGTAAAACAGAGATAAAGCACTTCAAAACAATCAAGTTAAAGAGAAAGGAAAACAAGACAAAGATAAAGATAAGAACTTCCAAAACAAGTCATCCACTTAAGTAGTCACACCCATAGTTAGTAGCATCCATTGTTGATGTTAGAACCAATTCCCATTAGGAGTAGAAAAACCCAGATAGCCACAAAGGACTAGGAATGATAAAGTAGATCCAAGAACCAAGAACTCGAGAGTGGAATAATTCAACTGGGAGAGATGGCCCCCACCGCCAATCACGTCCTTTTAGGACAGGGGATATACAGCCCCTCACTGTTTATCACGTCCACTAAGGACAGGGGATATACAGCCCCTCACTGTCTATCACGTCCACTAAGGACAGGGGATATACAGCCCCTCACTGTCAAATATCAATGCCCCTATGGGCGAGGGATATACAGCCCCCTACTGTTACCATTAAAGACGCGCGCACGTCGAAAGAAAGATTCCCAAGATTGACCTTTTCCAAAAATCCCGCTAGATCACCAACTACCCAGAGCAATACCAAAACACTCAGTTCTACAGAGTGCAGAAGCGTAAACCCTAAGCAGCCAATGTCTAACGGGCAACCAAGTAGAAGAAACCAATACCCAAGTGAGTTCCACATCCAAGGCTCAGTTAGTCACACAAGCTGAGTCAGTCACACAACCATTTCTTTTTTTTGAAGTTCCTCTTAAAGCCAGTTAGCGTTTTCCAAAACATTCCACAAGTCAATCAGCCAAAATAACGTAGTACGAGCAATCGTACAAAACATTCCATAGAGTCCAAAACACAACAAGCTGAGTACGAGAAATCGTACCTGGGTAACGCTGTAGCAGTTCTAATCAACTTGCGTAAACAATCAACAGTACTCTGAAGAATATTAAAGGTAGTCTATCATCAATCACTTGTAGCCTATGTTACGCTTAAATAAACTCCTTACTCTTATTTCAAAATCTCAATTATCTTTTAAGCCCTCACTTAAATGTTATGTATAAACTTTGAGTTATCTGAGAACGTTGTATAGCCCAAGGTGGTAAGATCAGGGAATGTGTTCGATTAACATTTGCTAATTGTCCATTCATATCCACTTTATTCATACTTAACCACAATTCTCACATTCAAGACTTTTGAGACCTCTATATCATAAATGTATTTATATTATATAATTAAATCTAAGAATTTCAATGATAATCTTAAGCTCAATACCTTTATTCTTAATTTGGAATAAACATTGTATTATGACCTATGATGGATTTATCTTAGAATACTATACTATTATTCCATAAGGTAATGATTAGGTATTTTATCAATATTTACTGGATAATCCATTATGATTAAATCTTCCCCTTAACTTAATTAAGATCCACAACCTGTATATTGGAATTATAGTGTCGTAGATGCATTTCATTACAACTTCATTGATCTTAGAATTTAGAGACAACTACTAGACTCAATTATTTTATCTTTACTTTAGAATGACTTAATATTATAACCATTTAATTATCTTGTCTTAAGATGTTCAATTACTCTTCATCCTGAAACAACTATATTTTAATTAACTCAAACCCTTCCAACTCTTTTACTTAGTATCCACAAAGTATATTATTCGCTTAATTATTACCTATATAATAAGGTGTTTTAAGATAACCCTTTTTATGTATCCTTACTCACATTTTAATTTCCCAAGTATTTAATTTAACACACATTCTCTCCATAGAGTATGTATAATCCTTTTGTACTAAATTTTAATAAACCTACGTCTTAAATACATTTTATATTACTTACAAGACCAAGGTTTCAAAGGAATAACTTAATAAATTATTTTCCTTTATTGTATCTTAGGATAAACATTATATCTCGACATAAGGTAAAGTCTATCTAAGAACTAAATTCTGATTCATAAGTGAAATTGTTAATTATGTAATAAGACAACCCATTCTGAAAATCCCCATACCCTATATTCAAATGGCACACTAATATTTCCAGTGTTAAAAAGGTAGATCAATATAATCTCTTACGTAACCCAGTTTCATCTAATCAAAGGCTTAAAGATTTTAAGTATCTAATTTCTATTTATAAACCTTCTTATAAATTCTAACTACTAAATACATTACTTAATTATAAACTCACATCCTGAACATTGGTATTAAATGTATTTTATATGGCTTATCAAATTCTAAGAACGTAAGGATTATTATTTAGATTAATTCCCCAATCATAGTTTAATTTAGTTTTTATCATAATCCTTTTAATGATTTTATCACAAGATATTAAGTTATTACTCAATACTATACATATTAAGAAATGATTATCTAGACTTATTTATCCTCTTCACATTTAGATGTAAAAGTAACTCATTTACTTTATATTGTTTATATTTAAGAACATTTAAATGTAAAGTATTTCATTCATTTATTACCAATTAAATAATAAGATCTATTTGTAACACTTTATGTAAACTAATTCCAAATACCCTAAATTTCAACTTATTAATTTCTTAACCCAATTATAAATTTACATTGTGGTTATTGACTAAATAAATCATATGTTTAAATACAGTTATATAAATCTTAGGAACTCAAGATACTAAAACTCAACCTATACCATAAATTAATACCACCTCATATAATATTCTTTTATTAGTTCATGTAGAGTTAGTTTAACTCATTAATTCCTTCATATTATATTTTCTATAAGGTATTTTATTCCTTTTATTTATTTATTTATCGTATATATATATATATATATATATCCTTCCTATTACATTTCTCACAAGGAATGTTATTTCCTTTATCTATTTTTATTGTAATTATATATAATATCCACATATATCAAGATTTATCCAGAACATTCTTTAAGAAATTCTATGTATTTAATTATATCTAAATCTTTTAGACATATCCAAAACTGATTTATGGTTTATAAAATAAAGTATTTCCCTTAGTTTTAGTTAAACATATTAGCTTCCATATTATATAATAAATAAATGTAGTTTAGTTAAATTCCTTGATTTAATATAAGTTTCTATTATTTCTCTCATAAATATATATATATATATGTAACATTTTTACTTCACTTAAAGTTAATACCCAAAATATTTATAACATACTGTATTAAATGTTAATTAGTCTTATTATATTTTCCCCAACCTATAAAGTTCATTAATCAACTATACTTTAATTTTTGATTACATTAAAAACTATATTTAAGTTTCTTATGAAAAACTCACAACACAATTTTTAAAACCTTTTCCCGTTGCCCAAAATTCCCAAACTTAATATACATTAACTATAACATTTTAGACATATTATAAAATTTTTATTTCATAAAAATATCTTTTTAATTTATCCAAATAATTCCAGAAAACCCTTAATTGTAAAATCATAACTTACGTTTAAAAACTCCAAAACCATAATAATTTACATCAAAATAAACTACATAAAATAAGGAATCTATGGTTAAAATTTCAAGTCATAATACCTTCGGGAAGATATTTAAATTAACTCAACAAGTTAAGACTATTTACTGGTTTTTTTTATAGAACTTAAACAACTTATACCACCCGGATCTAATCTTGCTTGCCGTCCTTTCCTTAAGTCCAGATCGGACGGATGCTGAAGCCCCAGTTCTTCATCGAATTCAAAATCGAAGTCGAGTACTAAATCGACGATATCTCCCAATCTACAGAACCAAATTGAGTGATTCTTGTTTCTATGGTTCGAAATTCAATTACGGTTCTAATGATACCAATTTCCCCAATTATAATGCACTATATGGAATTCGAGTTCAGTTCGATTGTTAGGGTTCTAAACGGTTTCCGAATTCAATTCTAACAATTTCTCTCAATCTAATGCATAATAGATGAAATTGATAGAGGGGTATGAACGGGAAAACAAAACGAATGACATTGTCGGAGGAATTGATCAAAAACTCACCGGAATTGCGCCAGCGAGGAGAAACGAATTCGTTTTGCTGGAAAATTGGTATTTTATATGCAGTTCGAGTTGCCTACTTCACGGACCAACTCGCACTCATTGAGAAGGGTTCAATCCACAAAACCTACCACCTGTTAAAGTATACATGTAACTCTAAACATTGGTGAAAGAATCATTGAAAACGAAGAACTAGGGAGAAAGTTATGGATCCCGAAATATCTGAGTTTACCATATCGTTTCTGGAAAAATCTGGGCAAAACGCGACCAGATCAAGGTCGGAACTTTAGACGCCTATATCTTCCATATGATTAGAATTAGCCTTGGTCGTAAACATGAAAGTTGTAGAGGGATTAGAGCTCTTCAAAACAAGCTAAAGAACACGAAATTTGGCCGAGAAACGAAGAAGTTATGGCAAGACGA